>AP028435.1:18149871-18814719 GCA_036509395.1 Antheraea yamamai | reverse complement strand
GGAAAGTTCTAGCAAGGGGATTACTATAAAAACACCCACATATTTTTCAAGTAAACGCTCGTAAAGTAATACGAATAAAAAAACAATACTTAAATGTGTAAATATAATAAGGTACTAGATTCCTTGCACGCCGTGTACCTCAACTTACGTTTAGAGACGACGCGGTTTTATTTAAAGTCTAGTCTAGACTACACCGAAATAGCATGGCGAATATCGATTTATGTCCAGATTTAGTAGGCCTTGATTTATAATCGTATTTTATCTTTTCTATATATGTAACGGTAGTTGAATCTTGTGATTATAATAATAAAAAATGTTGTTTGAATTTTCATATAAATTAATTTGTCGAAATTCGATTGTAATTCATTATTGTTTTAAATTTATTGATGTTCTTTTACTAACAAGCATTTCTTTACAATAATTGCATCTATATATATTTTTAATTTTGTTCATAAAATGTGTATAATGCATGTGTATAATAACTTTAGTGATCATCTCTACTTATAGCGACTGTTTGATCACGAATTAGTATGTATTTTACATTCATACGTAATACGTCATACGTAAACATGTTTTATTCTATTAAATATATATATTTGTAAATCATATCTTCTATACATATAATAAAAATGAAGTGTCTGTATGTAATATCAAAATAACACTTTTTTACTGATTGGGTGTGAAAGTATACACGCAACTGATAACAAAAATGCAATTTTTAAAATTTTTGTCGCTCTGTCTGTCTGTCTGTCTGTTTGTTCCGGGTAATCTCCGAAACGGCTGGACCGGTTTTGACAGTAATTTCACTGGCAGATAGAAAAAATTACAGCAGGTTACTTAGGCTACTCTAAATTAGACCAACTATTAACCGCGGCTTTGTCTGCAATGCTGTCTCCAAAACGGTTAGACCAGTTTTCACGAGACTTTCACTGACAGATAGCTTACTTTACAAAAAGTAATTTAGGCAATTTTAGTTTATACTAGCTGTTAATCGTGGCTTCGCCCACAGTGCTTTCTCCAAAACAGTTAGAACGATTTTCATGGGACTTTCACTGGCAGATAGCGAACCTTATAAAAAGTAATTTAATTTATTTTAATTTAGACTAGCTGTTAACCATGGCTTCGCCCGCTGTGCTATCACCAAAACAGTTACATCGATTTTCACGAGACTTTCACTGGTGGATAGCGAACCTAATAAAAAGTAATTGAGGTTATTCTATTTTAGACTAGCTGTTAGCCGCGACTTTGTATGCATGAAATTTAGCAAGATTTCAACTCATTCTTTATTTTTAATAAGAGAAATAATTATCAGCTTATTGTTTATAATTCGACGTTATAATTATTAATAATATTAATGATATAGAGGTCTTCTTCCTAATAAGATCTGAGATTATAAACGTATTACGTAAAGAGTTCCATAATACAATTTCTTGCGGAACAGACAAGCGTTTATTTTTTGTATAGGCACAAAATATTTTTTAAGTTATTGTTTCATTAGTTCCTTATACAGTGCAAGTGAGCACTGAGGTAGTTATATGGTGGGTTAAGATTCCAAATATGTTGCTGATGACTAACCTCATTTGGCACGCTGTTAGTATTTATATATCTAATGTACACGTTACATGTTACTTTTAGTGGCGTGCGCGTCGTACTTCCGATTGTTTTTAAAGAGCGTTTCTGTAATTGAACATGGTCACAAAATTCTATAATTCTTTAATACAATTAAAAAAAAACGCGTGCGGAGCTGCGGGTACACCTAGTATAACATACATTTAACCTCTGGACTGTCCAAAGTCATATCAAACCATAGACCATATAAACGAATGAAGATCTCATGAAGCACATGTCAACAGATTGTTGGCGGGATAAGCTTAAAAAATACCTGATTTATTACAAAACTTTCAAAAATAACAAATTATGTATTGTAAAATCATATTATTTATGTAAAATGTATTTTTAAATAATTTTTTCATATGTACGAACATTTTTTACTAAACCATAAAATTTACAATTTACGATGTCGTGAAATTTAAAAAAAAGATCCGCCATTTTGAGTTCTTTTTTGTCTTGAAAAATCAGCCGAGGTGTTTATTACAGAGCATCTCCATATGAATTCACACTATGCTATAACCCACACACTTTCGTGCGTGCACTGTGCTTGCAAAGAGATACACCGTGTTATCACAACAAAGTTAAATATGTATTGAATACTTGCTTTAAAAAGTTTGGGTATGCGGTGCATTTAATACGAAGGTACCCAAACTTTTTTAAAGCAAGTATTCAATACGTATTTAACTTTTTTGTAATAACATGGTCAAAATTTACCTTCACATATATAATACAATATAAATTATTCTGTACCATATTATAAAGATCTGGAGATTGTTTGTCTGAATAGGTTAATTCAACTACTAGTTATAAAAATAATAAATATTTTTGTATTTCTTTCTAGGGAGTGATTTATTAGATAATACCATATGTTTAAGAAAAAAAACTCGCTTTCTTTTATGCTCGATTCACACCTCTGGTAATTGCAGTTCAATCTAAGGTAGCCGTCAATATGTCGACGTTGAAATAGAGGCAATAATTTATTATTTTATGAACATGTTTGTAACATGTTTCTTGATAAATCTGTCGGTTAGTATTTTACGTCGTAAAAGCAATTAACACAGACTTGTTTAAGACGCAGCGAACAGTCGGATTTCTAACGATTTCATACTGTAGTGTGTTGATCAATGGGAGATCGAATCGCGTGTTGGAAACGAATGCAAATATGTTAGCGCGTTGTCGCGACGCGTGACTGTCTGCTTGTAGTCTAGACACTTCCTCTACTTATTAGTGCTTCGATATTTTATGTCAAACAAGTTCATTTGTTTACCACAATGGATCCATTAACAAAAAGTACATTAGCCATGACAATTACTAGAGTGAAACAAACGATATTATCAATACATATTATAAAACAAATTCCTGTGCCACGTCTGTATGTCTGTCTGTCTGTTCCTGATAAACTCAACAACTGCTTTGTAGGGCCATGCTGAAACTATTATATAGTAACAGTGCTTGCATTGTTGCGGTTCGGTGAGTCAGTGAGAGTGCTGGAAGCCCACTTCCCTTTCCCCCCTCCCCGTCCCCTTTCTACCCTCCCCCTAACACAGGCTGGCAACGCACTCGCGACTCTCCTGATATTGCAAGTGTCTATGGACGGTGGTGATCACTTAACGTCAGGTGACCCACCTGTTTGTTTGCCTCCTGTGACATAAAAAAAACTGCTAAAAGAATTTTCATGCGGTTTTAATCAGATGGTAAAGTGATTCATGAGGAAGGTTTAGGTATATTATTTGTCAAGTTTTTTTTATTATTAGGGCGGGACTATGTCCACCTGGCTCGCTAGTAACTATTCTTTTTTTAGTAGTAATTTTTAATTATTTTTTTACAACTTCTTTCTGGTATTGTGATCTATAGTATAAAGAGTAGCAAGAAATTTGGAAGCTTATAGCTCTTACAATGAGGAAAATGCAGTAGAATCTACAAGAACTTCCTGGAAAGTTCTAGCAAGGGGATTACTATAAAAACACCCACATATTTTTCAAGTAAACGCTCGTAAAGTAATACGAATAAAAAAACAATACTTAAATGTGTAAATATAATAAGGTACTAGATTCCTTGCACGCCGTGTACCTCAACTTACGTTTAGAGACGACGCGGTTTTATTTAAAGTCTAGTCTAGACTACACCGAAATAGCATGGCGAATATCGATTTATGTCCAGATTTAGTAGGCCTTGATTTATAATCGTATTTTATCTTTTCTATATATGTAACGGTAGTTGAATCTTGTGATTATAATAATAAAAAATGTTGTTTGAATTTTCATATAAATTAATTTGTCGAAATTCGATTGTAATTCATTATTGTTTTAAATTTATTGATGTTCTTTTACTAACAAGCATTTCTTTACAATAATTGCATCTATATATATTTTTAATTTTGTTCATAAAATGTGTATAATGCATGTGTATAATAACTTTAGTGATCATCTCTACTTATAGCGACTGTTTGATCACGAATTAGTATGTATTTTACATTCATACGTAATACGTCATACGTAAACATGTTTTATTCTATTAAATATATATATTTGTAAATCATATCTTCTATACATATAATAAAAATGAAGTGTCTGTATGTAATATCAAAATAACACTTTTTTACTGATTGGGTGTGAAAGTATACACGCAACTGATAACAAAAATGCAATTTTTAAAATTTTTGTCGCTCTGTCTGTCTGTCTGTCTGTTTGTTCCGGGTAATCTCCGAAACGGCTGGACCGGTTTTGACAGTAATTTCACTGGCAGATAGAAAAAATTACAGCAGGTTACTTAGGCTACTCTAAATTAGACCAACTATTAACCGCGGCTTTGTCTGCAATGCTGTCTCCAAAACGGTTAGACCAGTTTTCACGAGACTTTCACTGACAGATAGCTTACTTTACAAAAAGTAATTTAGGCAATTTTAGTTTATACTAGCTGTTAATCGTGGCTTCGCCCACAGTGCTTTCTCCAAAACAGTTAGAACGATTTTCATGGGACTTTCACTGGCAGATAGCGAACCTTATAAAAAGTAATTTAATTTATTTTAATTTAGACTAGCTGTTAACCATGGCTTCGCCCGCTGTGCTATCACCAAAACAGTTACATCGATTTTCACGAGACTTTCACTGGTGGATAGCGAACCTAATAAAAAGTAATTGAGGTTATTCTATTTTAGACTAGCTGTTAGCCGCGACTTTGTATGCATGAAATTTAGCAAGATTTCAACTCATTCTTTATTTTTAATAAGAGAAATAATTATCAGCTTATTGTTTATAATTCGACGTTATAATTATTAATAATATTAATGATATAGAGGTCTTCTTCCTAATAAGATCTGAGATTATAAACGTATTACGTAAAGAGTTCCATAATACAATTTCTTGCGGAACAGACAAGCGTTTATTTTTTGTATAGGCACAAAATATTTTTTAAGTTATTGTTTCATTAGTTCCTTATACAGTGCAAGTGAGCACTGAGGTAGTTATATGGTGGGTTAAGATTCCAAATATGTTGCTGATGACTAACCTCATTTGGCACGCTGTTAGTATTTATATATCTAATGTACACGTTACATGTTACTTTTAGTGGCGTGCGCGTCGTACTTCCGATTGTTTTTAAAGAGCGTTTCTGTAATTGAACATGGTCACAAAATTCTATAATTCTTTAATACAATTAAAAAAAAACGCGTGCGGAGCTGCGGGTACACCTAGTATAACATACATTTAACCTCTGGACTGTCCAAAGTCATATCAAACCATAGACCATATAAACGAATGAAGATCTCATGAAGCACATGTCAACAGATTGTTGGCGGGATAAGCTTAAAAAATACCTGATTTATTACAAAACTTTCAAAAATAACAAATTATGTATTGTAAAATCATATTATTTATGTAAAATGTATTTTTAAATAATTTTTTCATATGTACGAACATTTTTTACTAAACCATAAAATTTACAATTTACGATGTCGTGAAATTTAAAAAAAAGATCCGCCATTTTGAGTTCTTTTTTGTCTTGAAAAATCAGCCGAGGTGTTTATTACAGAGCATCTCCATATGAATTCACACTATGCTATAACCCACACACTTTCGTGCGTGCACTGTGCTTGCAAAGAGATACACCGTGTTATCACAACAAAGTTAAATATGTATTGAATACTTGCTTTAAAAAGTTTGGGTATGCGGTGCATTTAATACGAAGGTACCCAAACTTTTTTAAAGCAAGTATTCAATACGTATTTAACTTTTTTGTAATAACATGGTCAAAATTTACCTTCACATATATAATACAATATAAATTATTCTGTACCATATTATAAAGATCTGGAGATTGTTTGTCTGAATAGGTTAATTCAACTACTAGTTATAAAAATAATAAATATTTTTGTATTTCTTTCTAGGGAGTGATTTATTAGATAATACCATATGTTTAAGAAAAAAAACTCGCTTTCTTTTATGCTCGATTCACACCTCTGGTAATTGCAGTTCAATCTAAGGTAGCCGTCAATATGTCGACGTTGAAATAGAGGCAATAATTTATTATTTTATGAACATGTTTGTAACATGTTTCTTGATAAATCTGTCGGTTAGTATTTTACGTCGTAAAAGCAATTAACACAGACTTGTTTAAGACGCAGCGAACAGTCGGATTTCTAACGATTTCATACTGTAGTGTGTTGATCAATGGGAGATCGAATCGCGTGTTGGAAACGAATGCAAATATGTTAGCGCGTTGTCGCGACGCGTGACTGTCTGCTTGTAGTCTAGACACTTCCTCTACTTATTAGTGCTTCGATATTTTATGTCAAACAAGTTCATTTGTTTACCACAATGGATCCATTAACAAAAAGTACATTAGCCATGACAATTACTAGAGTGAAACAAACGATATTATCAATACATATTATAAAACAAATTCCTGTGCCACGTCTGTATGTCTGTCTGTCTGTTCCTGATAAACTCAACAACTGCTTTGTAGGGCCATGCTGAAACTATTATATAGTAACAGTGCTTGCATTGTTGCGGTTCGGTGAGTCAGTGAGAGTGCTGGAAGCCCACTTCCCTTTCCCCCCTCCCCGTCCCCTTTCTACCCTCCCCCTAACACAGGCTGGCAACGCACTCGCGACTCTCCTGATATTGCAAGTGTCTATGGACGGTGGTGATCACTTAACGTCAGGTGACCCACCTGTTTGTTTGCCTCCTGTGACATAAAAAAAACTGCTAAAAGAATTTTCATGCGGTTTTAATCAGATGGTAAAGTGATTCATGAGGAAGGTTTAGGTATATTATTTGTCAAGTTTTTTTTATTATTAGGGCGGGACTATGTCCACCTGGCTCGCTAGTAACTATTCTTTTTTTAGTAGTAATTTTTAATTATTTTTTTACAACTTCTTTCTGGTATTGTGATCTATAGTATAAAGAGTAGCAAGAAATTTGGAAGCTTATAGCTCTTACAATGAGGAAAATGCAGTAGAATCTACAAGAAAACCTATAACAAATATGTGGCGTGATTAATACAGAATCATAAATTTTACTTGGGCAATAGTTTTTCAATGATCTAGTACAATGAAAATAAAGTCGCGTACAACTTCAACTTGTTGAGCTTAAAAATGAAGATGCCATAATAATGAATGAAACGCTGTTAATAAGAACGAAAGTCACAGTTCGCAAAAGATTCATGCCACTACGAAAACCGGTAATTAACTCGAATGGGTAAGTTATTATAAATTTTCTACGAAAATGTACAGTCAAGTACAGTGTTGTGTTCCGCCTAGTGAACGTCGAAATTAAAAACAAGAGTTCATAGTCGAGTCTGAATAAAACGTCGCGTGCCTAGACTTAATGCAAATGTGCTGTCTCTTTGTCGAGCGTGTTTGTCGCCTATCCATTCACACGCCCAGTTGTTGTAGTTTGTCACACATTTAGACCGTACAAAACCGATCGCATTGGACGTGTCACAGACGCTGTATCAACAATGTTTTGTGATTAATGTAATCGTTCTGTTTGTCGTTCCCTCGCATAGGTACAAATCAAATAGTGCCGTGATTTGGAACAATTGTAAAGGTTAACGTTTCTGATTTAGCTACAAGAATCTTCCATTTGTTTATTTATTTTATTTTTGACAATCAATATTCTAGTGGATTATTATTGCCATTGTTGAATGGGTAACAATGTTATAAGCTTTTTGTGATCATTTCAGTGTTGTAAAAAGTTCTAAAAAGTAAAAAAAAGTGGCCCCCTTGATCTTTCCAGGGAGTTTTTGTGGCAAGTCAGAATCCATGCTTTGTCGTATTATTTTCCATTCACTTCATATGTGCACAATAACCAAACTATATTCAGAGAAGACCACAAATATTACATAATATACTATATTATTAGCTAGCGGCACTAGCCGAATAACACAAGAGTATAAACAAAATATAAAATCCACTACATGACATTCCAAGATCCCGACGAAAATTCCCTTCCATTTGTTATTATTTAAAAGTTTATCGTTTTTGTTTAAGTCTTCTTTTTCATAATTTGTCTCCTTTCTTTTTGGAAAAGATGCTATGAAAGTATATTTGCCATGCAAATTTGTAAATCTATTATTTTGTTTTATAATATAAGTTTACATCTTCTAATAGATTGATTTCAAATACGAACCTGAAGTTACACAGTTCGACTAACATCTTATTTCATTATTATTGACGCTGCGATCAAAACTTTTATTTAGTGTTAATTGACGTAACTCATCATTGTGCACTCAAACATAAAAATTAACTTAAGAGTAATAGAGACAAATGAGTATTATGTGATTTTTAGGGTAATGAAAAAGTTTTTGTAGCTGATATATTTATCAATATCTTTTGTAATAATTATGACGCGTAGTATCCGGACAAAAATACAGAGAAAACGAAAATTTGCTTTTCAATTGTATTTTAAAATTGAGTTAGGACTATGGTGAGTTATATTATAGTAAAACTTAAAATATACGTACATAGATCAACGTGCGAATCTTAAATTGATAGGTAAGCACTAGAGAACGATAATACCAATTAAATTAGAATACGAGAAATGCCTACTAGAAGAATCATTGTAATTTTGATCAATAAAAACAGCCTGACTTACCAAACGCGTGAATACGGATGACCTTAAGATTAAATGTGTTGGGACAATTGAAGAATACTAAATAAAGAACAGAACACTCATGGTTAATGTATGTTGTGGTCTAAATTCGGCACTGAATCAATATTTACACCTAAGTATTCTTAATAACACTGCTAATAACGTACGTATGTATTTTGAGTCATGTTTGCAAATGTTTATGCAAATGTATTATGTCTGCTATCGATTTAACGCTAAACAGATACACTTATCAAGAGCATGTTTTTACCTGGTGCTTGTTGTTACTGAAATAGTTTTAGTTATTTTCGGATTTTGAACAAACATTACATAGCTTCTTGTTTCTTCGTATGTAGAGTGAGAATTTGATGTTTCAACAAATCTTCGTTTGTGAAATGGCGTCATCCTTAAACGTATAGAATCAAGAAAAGGTTATTTGCATTTTCATTCCCCTTATCAAGTTATTTTTAACAAGGGTAAGTGTGACCCGGGTACTGATAGAATGTAATATATATTTCTTTATGTCATAGGGTAACAAACAGAGAGCATATCAGATGGTTACCGACGCCTATGGACAATTGCAACACCTGCCGCATCATTGGTGGCAGATGTTAGTCGCGTCCGCGAAAGTGTACCTCTCATTTCCCTGCACGTGCTCCCCGGGTGCTGCTAAAGAGTAACAAATTTATGGCCTCTGCACTATTCCACATAAAAAGGACCTCGCAGCGACAAATAGAGTAATCAATCAATCGACAATAATAAAAGATGGATACTCTAATTAGCCATACGATTCGATAATTAAAACTGTCTTCTTGACGACCTTGAAGGGCGTGTTTTAAAACCTTTTTGAAGAGCATTATGCTATAGCCTTAGAGGAAAACTGTAGCAGGTATCCCATCACACAACGCCAGCGCGCTCTAATGAAGGTTCTAGAAATGTTAGGGTTGTCGCTATTTTGTTAGGATTTAGGGTATGTAGATGGGTAATTAGGCAGCGGCGGGAGGTGGAAGTTTGGGATAGCGATGAGGGCACCATATATATTTATCCTAAGTTTATTATCAAAATATTTACTGCTAGTCTCGTCGGTTGATTGGTTAGTGGGGCATTAATTCCGAGTTCTCTGATTTGAGCCGTTCGTATGCATCAATAAATTGTTCCGATACTTAGAACCATAGTACTATCATTTGACGATAAAGAAAAATATAATATTGCCGCGAGACAAGCATCTTCGTCACTACATTTTAATATTGAAAAACAAAATTTGGTAGCTTAGTGTTTAAAGCAGATAATAATACGTGTTTAGTACTACGTCATTGTAATCAACATTCCATGGCTGATGTTATCATATTGATTAAATAAGATAATTAAGCTTACGTAACTATTTTTAAGTTCATTACTCATCATGATGATCAGACAATTCATTACGCGGAATCAATACTGATTAAGTAATTATATTTACTACATGAATAAGATTAACATACGTAGATCTGCATTGAAAAAATATGATGTAAGTATAATATTCAAAATAATGTCAAAATAATTCTAACATAAACATTTTAATGAACGCATACAAAGCAACTTAGATACGAGTTTAATAAATGAATACAATATTTAAACTCAGCTGCGTAAACAATGTTCATATTAAAGGCAAAGCTGCCAACACCCGCATTATGAGACAGTCTCTGTACATTGAAGCTCATTTCTCTCATGCCTTGTTACGCTATAGACGATGGTTCAAGTTGAAAGCATACGTTGTGTGGGCATTATATCGTAGGTAATCATTCAAGCTAACATCAGCCTTTGAGATTTCAGCGCATCTTTATCATTTACATATGTGACTTGATTATGTAAAGAATTAGCATCAGACCTTTTAACAGACGTATTTGATTACACGGGTTTTAAGTTAAAAAGTAATAACTGTATTGCTAATTAATGTCTTTTTCTAATACATCGTTTGAATATATATCTGTTACCTCTTTTATTTTTTTAATTTTCCTTTGCCATTTATTTTAATGTGATTTTTTAACTTTCGTCTTGTAATCGAATTGGAATAAGTTTTATATCCATATATTAATATTGTTGGGCTTGAGCCTAGTAAATATTTATTGTATTTTACATTTTCCATAACTATGTATAAATAAATGTAGTCTGCGTTATCCTGATAATTATGTTTTTATTAAGAAAAACTTTGAGTCAGCTCGTAGTGTTTGTTGCTTTGTTTAGCTAAACGATTGCAAATTAGATTAGAACAGTTCCTTTAAAAGTAAAACTTTGTAATGTTGCAAGTTTGTTCAGTTCTGATATCAATTCTCGAAAATGAAATAAAAGCAAAATGGCAAATTTCAAAACAGCCGCAATAAACATTGAAAAAAAAACTGATTAAGGTTCAGTTATAATATTAATTTATTCACGATACGTATGTTTAATTACATCGTCTTGCAGTGGGTTTTAAATATTTATTAGTGCCAATATTATCTGGAATTATCTACAATAAAATAAATTTCATTATTAACTAAACTGTAGGTACGCTATTGTAAAATTCAAGAACTATAGCATTGATAGCAATTAGAAGCTTAATGAAGACGAATTCAAAACGCAAAATTATTGCTATGGTATTATAAGGAATGTAAATATCTTGCTACTTACACCAACGGGTAACATTCAAGAAAATTTTCATTTGTCTCCAATCGGCTCGAACGCTGCATGCCATTGCGAAACCTTTATTAGATGTCTACAGAATATTTCAAATTTATTACATCGGATCAAAAGTTGTATTTATATAGCTCCAATGAGATACGATCGCAATATATTTTACACAAGCTGTTTCCCGCGACTTTGTTTTTTTTTTTATCATTAATACTTGATGTCTCTTTACAATTTTAAATTGCCTCTATTAAATTGCGTCACCCCTTAAAAGTCTTGGTTGAACTTATACAAGATTTAAAGAGATATGAAAACTTGATCACAGTTTTAAAGTATCTTCTGTTATCCAATCTGAGAGTATTAACTCTGGGAATAGATATGTAATTTTGTATTCAAGCGTTCACAGTGTACAATAAGAATGAACTTGCATGGTAGTACTAAATATTCATATAATGTTTAGTTAACTACGATATTCAAGTTAAAAATGTATTTCAGCAGCATCTATAACAACCCTAGTTGACAAAACAAATCTGGACACAGAAATAACATCGCCTGTTTTGTCTGGGTTCATCTCTGAAATAACTGAAGCGATTTTGACAAAACATGCATTTGTAAAAAAAGGACTTTTCAGAGTAACATTTAGGCTATATATAATTATGACGTTTTAAAAGGTTAAGCACTAATTATAAACTTTAATAAATGTATCACAAAATTTGAAAAAATTACAAACAACCGACAATTATCACTACATATTATAAAAGAAAGTCCTCTGCCTCGTCTGTCTGTTTGTTCGCGATAAACTCAAAAACTACAGAACGGATTTTCATACGGTTTTCACCAATAGGTAAAGTGATTAATGAATAAGGTTTAGGTGTATAATTTGTCAAGTTTTTTTTATTATTAAGGCGGGCAAATGTCCACCGGACTCGCTAGTTCTAAATAAAACAAAGGGTTTAGATATAATATGTACTTGAAAGATGTCACATTCTTGTATGTATCCAAGGAGTCCCACAAGGAGTTATCATTTACCGTGACTAAGTATCATAAATTACAGGAACATCTGCCAGAGATCTGACGACACGCCCGATTTGGTCCATTAGCGAGTGTCTTAAATACCACAGTCGCAACTTGAAGTTCATTAACTATTTTTATAAAGTTGTAAAGATTCGCTCGAGTTGGTGCAATTCGACCGTTAAGATCTCTCTCTCTACCCGTCTTTAACATTACGATTATAATGAACAGGATGTAGCTAACGTTGTCATGTATTATAGAAAGATATTTGTTTCCATAAAGGGCAGAACAGAAATAGATTGTTCGAGAAAAAATCTTGCTGATAAGGTAATATGTTAAACGTGTGGGGTTAACGACTCATAACATATTACAAAAAAGTTAAATACGCGTCGAACACTTGTTTAAAACTATTGGTTAGAAAAGAGTGTTACCCTTGTTTATAAATGGATATTATTTAAGATATTGTCTAACGCTTGCCTAAATTGACAGTTTTTATGTTAGTTGTAATTTATTGTATTTCTATTTACCGGTAAACGACGTTTCGTAGTAAATTATGGATTTTGTGGGTATAATTAATTAGAAAGGCCTAAATAAATTAAACAATTTTAGAGATTTACAAGTAAATCATAACTATTACTATATGACATTTGAAAATGTATTTAATCTGAGATTATATTGTTGTTCCACCGGCACTTTTACGTAATATATTATCTATCTATTATATCTGTCTAGATCTTATGAATTGCTTATTTCATAACAATTATTTAATTTTCTTTTAACTAAAATGCTACAATAGTAATAACCAATTTACCTTAAAATAAATAAATTTTCTTAAACGAAACCTGAACAAAAATATTATTCATAAATTCATATTTTTTTTTAAATATCTGTATGTAATAGAACGTTTTTAAATGATGAGATTGATTTTAAGAAATGCTATTCAAAGTTGCTGGCTAAAAAAACTTAAACCAGATGTTCAGTTAGAGACCGCTTGGACACGCTTTTAAAGTATTTTAAATATGTGTTTCAATTTTTATACACCGATTAGTAAAACTATTATTAAGCGCGTGCTAACTTTTGTTTTTATAATAGGACCGATAATGTTTACTTGTAGATAAAATGAACAAATAAAAAAAGGCATTCATAATGACTGATAACAAACGAGAAAACTCAAAACAATGGAATAACTTATGAGGAGTTTCACGAGCTTCATACAAAATATAAATAATACACGTACACAGGCCGCTATGCTAGGCGACGCTGGTCTCACGCAAGCGCAATAAGTACGCCACGAGCATGTCGATGACGCGAAACCATAGGTTTTTCTCCTGCCAAATACACCTCAACGCGCCTAAAGAAGTTTTCACTTCAACAAAGTATTGTAGCAATATTACTGAATATACATAACAATAAATCTACGCAAACTTTCACTACTATAATGCATTAAGTTACATGCAACTTAATCTATAAAAAAATCAATAAGTATGAATACTAATTAATGATATCATAAATATATAATTAGTAGCCTTAAATTCCAATTATGGTTTCATAACTATTACGCAATATCATCTAGCTGAACCCTACTAATCCACGAATCCAATAAGCAAATAAAGTTAATCTCATCCAATTACATGGCGAGCTACTTCCCCACCCCTTCGCGTTAATGTCGTGTTATGTCGTAATTAATAACTCGGCAGACACTATTTTATTCCATTATTTATGCGACGGAGACAAGCGCTCTGTTTCGCTGAGTTACAAGTTTGGTAGAACAAAGTTCGTGTGTACTGGCGATGACAGAAATGTTACTTACACTAAGTGTGGTAATATTATCTACAATACCTTGTATAAACTACATTAGGCTAAGTAGCTAACAGTAATTATAATAATAAGTAAGATACCTATATAACAAGCATTTAAAAAGATAATTTTGTATTAGATTTCCTACTGTTTACGTTGTAAAGTTTTTTGAACAACAAATAGCTTCACCCTTCACTTTTCGAATCATTTTAACTCCAATATTTCTATACAATATACGTGTAAACGTTTCTTTTTATACTTTTGTACTAATGTACCTATTAAACAAATTAATATTGCATATTTTTATTTTTGATATAATTTCGTTAAAGTCGTCGTACCTGTCATTCAATTTTAAGCAAAACTATTTTTTCCGTAATGAATATAACAAATTGTAAGAGTCAGAATGTCAAAATGTTTCGGAAGCTGTGACGTCATGTGTTATGATTGATGTTTTTGTTCACGTATAAAAAGTTATACCACATTCAATTTCTGTAAGTTTAAAATTAAAAATGGAATTATTTTCGTGTAATCTTTACATAGTATAAAATGAAGTCGCTTCCGCTGTCTGTTCCCTTAGATTTTTTAAATTATTCAACAGATTTTAATACAGCTTCAGTTCAGTAATTGTCGAAGTGATAAAAGAGGAAGGTTTATATGTATAATAAATACATATTTATAGTAGTGAAAAGCCGAAAAATTCAAAGATTTGTAACAAACATACTTTTGTACGCTTAAATCGCAAACACTGACTAAACCTTACGAGATTTATCAAATTAATGTACTACGGAATTATATATCTTAAAGAGATCGATAAAAAAGTCCGCGATGGTATATATTTGCCTCTAAAGGGCTCCACAGTAACCATTTTTATCTTTTTAGAAAAATAATTATGTGCTAATTACCAAGCTATTTATACAATACAGTATTATTTCTTATCCAACTAAATACATTACATACGTTGTACATGTCATGTAGATCAAAACTGCCCTTAACAGTGTTTCATTAAAATGGATATCTACATTGCACCCGTGCGGAGCTGGGGCGGGTCACTAGTAAACTTTAAAATAATTACAATGAGCTTTAAAATCACTTTCCTTATGGTACATAATAAATTAATATTCACCTAGCACCACACTTTGCTTCGACAACGTTCATGAAATAATTAGGTATCTAGACTTTAAGGTATTGCCATCTCAGGGCACGCCATCGCTTAACAGATGACATTGTAGTGAAATTTTAAAATACATAAACAATAAAAAGTTTTTGATTCTGACCTAACTGTATTCTGTTTCGTTAATGTATTTTGTTTGGAATTTTTTTTATGTGTTTTTGTTTGTAACTGTACTCACATTAGCGTACGTTCATGTCCCACGATTACAATGAACACAAAAATTATATACATAAATTACGCAAATTGTTATTTACGTTTGTTTGTTTGTACAGGATATTTTTTTTTCTCGAACTGATTACGCTATTGACCTAGCAAAGTCTTAACAGCTTAACCGGACTACTCACAGAATAACAATTTGTATTATTATATAATTTGTACATAATATCTTCATTTGAATAATAAATTAACTGCAATATTTTTCAATCAAAGTAACACAATAATATAATTGGTATTTATGTATGTAAGCAGTGAAACGATACCAATAAAGTTAGCAACACAGATGAATAAAACAGAACACTTGAATGATAAAATATATATATCTAGTTTTGTCTTTATATTTACTGGCTTCTAATTTGTGATAGATATCTTAAATATATAAAAATCCAGTGTCATGATGTTTGTCCATAATGAACTCCGAATATACTCAACCGATCTCCAGGAAATTGACATTTATGTATAATTTGGTCCAACTTGAGAGACAGGATAATCTATGTTTCGATTAATGATTTGAATATTTTTTAATTACAAATTAAAAGATCGTGAATGTTGATTATTGTTGTTAATTGTAAGTTTTAACAGTCTCAAGTAGATGGCGCTTTAAATTAGTTAGTTGACAGACAACTGGAGGACCGACTCCTATAGATATCTCATAGATATCGCCACGTTTTAATTTTGAATTTATTTTACAATAACTGAGCTGGGCTATTATTATATAGGTCAATGAACACGAACACGAATCGAACACGAACATTACATTAAAAAAGAGGTTTGTATGTCTTTGATTGTACATCTTTATTTAACTCAAAAATAGCGTTAATATTATATGTTTTTTGTAGACGGTGAAGTCATTTCCTTCCTTAACTATAGGCTATAAAAGTAACCAAAAATATTTTTGTAAACTGTATAAGCAAAATCAAAATTTTGTTGAAATTCAATTGGTTTCAATACACTTTTGTTTGTTGCATCGAGAGTATACATTATTTAATATCTGATTTGTTAATCGATTTATCAAAAATACTTTTAGATATAGTAGAATATTAGTGACTACTACTACTACTAATATTGCTTCATAATAATATCACCAACTACATAGTACTAGGCTATTACTTGCTCGCGATAATAAAGATTTGACTGATACCTCGTGAAGAGTACTTTTTTCTGTTAAAAAAGTACTCTGCGTCCTTTTCTGTACTCCAGACAACGTGTATGCAAAATTTCACAATAGTCCTTTGAATAGTTAAAAGCCGTAAAATCATAAAAAATAAACAAACACAATCTCACCTACAATATTAGTTGATATAAAATCATTTCAATAACTATTTTTGATACATTTTACGTAATATGCAAAGTAAAGTCCTACGTTTAAGTCACTGAATGTGCCTAGAGTATTAGCCCTTCATACTTAGTGCTAATATTTTATTTTAATAAAAGTGTTTTGTACTATTACATCGATGATGTAATTTTACGTAATAGGGTATAGCAATTCTATTAGAAAACATTTGCGACTTCGTCCACGATAAATCACAATATAAAACTTGTGGCCATCTATAGCAAAAGAGGTACCATAAAAATATATATCAATATCCATTTTTAACATTTAGTTTCCAGAGACCATCTTTGAGAAACTTTACTAAAAAGATTTCATAAAACACGAGTAATGTTTACTCTTTATGAAGATATTTTCATTGTCGAGCCATTTTCAAAGATTAATAACGAAGCTATACAAAGATGAGACATTAAAACCTTTCTACTAAAATATAAGATAAAATAAACAAGGAAACGCAGTGACGCCATTAAAAACGCCTCTTCATAGGATTAAGCGTGCGCGAGATAAGTAATATTATGAGGGCGTATTATTTTTTTGCATTTCGTTTATTTTATATATATTTATTTATTGAAACTAAACAAATGGTATATAATATAAGTGATTTAGTGATATAAAAAACTTTGAAAACGTAACTATATTTCAAGCAGGGATTAAACTAAAAAAGTAAGATTATGGCCGTAATGGTCGAGCCGTATAATTGGAGGAATATTAACTCAATATTCAACTTACTAACTTTATTAGGAGTACTGATTTATACTAGTAGTGGATTACCACTACTAGATAACCATTAGGTTGACAATTAAGAATAAAAACATTGTCAGGAGACATAAATCTTAACAGAGTTAATGTAAGGTCGGTCATATGTAGGAAAATTACTGAAATCGCCAATACGCCGTAGGCTAGCGTGGTAAAATATGCCCGTACTATTCCATGGGAACAAGCATTTGCCCGAACAGTGCGCCTGTTACAGGCTCTTATTATTATTATAAGTAAGATTAAACCCGAATCTGTACCTTTATATCTATCAAAAACCTTGATTTCTTCCGTTACAATATTTTTTGCATCCCAGTCAAATAAATAAACATACTACAAACAAAATGCGAAGCTTATTTAAAAAATATATATTACAGTCTGGTAACCACGTATGCTAGAGACATTACAAGAGACAATGTTCCGAGAACCGAGTTCAGTTTTCTACATAAATAATGTTCCATCTACATAGTTGTAGTGGACTACATTTCAAAACATTTTACTAACAAAAAAAGGGAGATATATTGAGTAAACAATATGTGATCAAAACAGTAATTGATTATTTAATCCAGTGACTAATTTAAAAAACAAATAAAACTGAAATATAAATATCATATTTTATGGCCCCAACGGATAGGCAGCTAGCAATTTAAAAATGCTCCAAATTTTTAAGAGGGACTTGAAGAAGCGAGGACCGCTTGATACGAACAACTCCCTTTTGTCCGATGAATACAAAATGCCCTATCTGTTTACCGGTGGATTAGTTACGTGTAGGATTCGTAGGTATTTGAGAAGCTTCGAAATGAATTTCATAAATTTAAAAAATGTAAAGAGTTCAAAACAGAATAAATATGAAAGATATATTGTGGCATGTACTAGCAGTTTACGTAACACAACATAATTTTAAATTAGTTCATATTCAAGAACATAGTTGGTATCTTACAGCTAATTAATAGTCTTATCAATATTAAAAACTAATACCTCAATAGGTTTTAACAGTAAGTCGAAAGATCTGATTGCCTACCTATGCCTAACTATGGAATTAAAACTATACCAAAATTTCGAAGGAACTGGTCAGAATGTGAGTACTGAAAGGTGAAGACGTCATTGGTAGCGCTATTCACACTTACGTGATTCAAATAATGAGTAAATACGATAGATGTACCAAGTTTTCTAAGAATATATGTAAACTGATTACTAAACAATAATATTCTATACAGTAAATGTAAATTTTAATTGTATTAGGGCGCTTTCAGTTTAGACGATTTGTGCCGGACTGCTGCCGTACGGTATACACCGATTTATGAGCGGATGTCGTATGATGGCCGGACGACAGCAGTACGAACTAAAACGTCTAATTCGGAGTGCGATGCGGTTGCAGTCCGACTGTATTTTAGTGATGTCCAATACTTGCATTCGGTCGAGCCATGGATTCAGACGAGGAAGGGTTATTGTTGGATCTGCTTTTATTAAAAAAAAATGATTACCTGGATAATTATTTCCATTCGTATTTTTATTTTTAAAATTTGTATTATTTTTTTATATATATCTTCCAAAGTCTTTTATTTTGTGTCAGATTAATATAATCATCATATTTTAAGTTTCAAACAGCGGGCCGGACCTGCATTTCGTCTATAATTTTTTTCTAATTTTGTGTCATCCATAGTAAGAAAGTAGGCGAAGTTATTTATTTTACAACATGCAAAATTCGATGTGCCCTCCTCACTAGCAAATCAAAAAAGTGGTACATCGCCATCGCGGTGTTGCCGTCCTGCTAACGGACGTGCGCCGGACTGCTCATGTCTGTTCTCGGTTCGACACATTTTGTATGAAAACATAACCGGTCGTGTGCAGTGCGCTAACCGCACGTAAAGTCCGATACCAACCGCTTAAATCGAAAGGGCTCTTAATGACTATACTCCAGATAAAACCAAATAAGTGGTGTTCTTTTGTTTACAGATCTGGTCTCATCATTACAAAATTCGATTTCACTTCCTTTGAATTTCTTTCTATTCGAGTTATTTTCTTATTGTTTCCCATAGTTATCGTCTATTTAAACAAACTAAGTGGTTGCTACAATTAAAACTCCTTTATATTCTTTAGTAATACTTAATAACCTTACGCTTTCAGGCAAGGCGTCTCTAGTTTCTTAGAGATTTTTGATTTAGTATCTGCAGTCCAGCATGATCAATAAAAATTATATGGACTGCCTATCGTAACTGATCATCTTTATATAAATTATTATCTTACATAAGAATTTGATAATGAATTATTAAGATACTCTGAGAACACTATGTCATTTGTTGTTAAGTGACAGTATGACCAAAATTAGTTGTAACATCGTAAAGAAATGATATAATTATACTCTCTTAATATATCTAATGTACGGTTACGCACATTTTGTAAGTTTTATTTGTATCTCCTACTTCTCATATGATAATCAGCACATTTGAACTGAATTATATTTATAAAATACTTTGAGAGCCAGTCGCATTCAAGCATTCAGGTTGCACAAAAACACTATTGTAACGCGGGAATAAAATAATTGTGACCTAACAAACAACTCTGTTCGCACAAACGGACACCCGAAACATATTTAAGGCGAGGACTTGCTCCTAATCTATCTGTCTGATATATAAGCCAGGTCTTATAAAATGAAACGTCGGATTAAATAAATAAGCTAATAATTATGGTTGAGAAATATGAGTATTTCCACAGAATCTAAGAGATAGAAGATCCATATAACCGGAACCATCGCAAAGGTCGCGGTACATTTCCTTAGAAATAGATTTGGTTAACGAAATTAAAATTCCTGAAGTAACTCTACGAGTGCCAGTAGGTCGGGAGATGAAATCATCGGCTTGCTCCCGGTTGATTACATTATGTAAATTACATTTCTCCCTTCTCCCTTGTCATCTATACGTTACACGGGTATAAAGTTGACAGACGCGACATTGTTTTATTCTTGAAATGAAACTGTAAATGAAAACAGAACAGTCGTTTCAAAATACGGTACTTCCATAATTATATGCATACTAAATAATTATTTTGCTCGTATATGTTCCATTAACTCAAGGTTAATAAAAAAATATTCAGAGATCTGAAGAATTATTTCGTCTAACTTTATTTTAAGTAAAATTTATATTTTCTTTGCTATATTTTTGGTATATTTGATATCTTTCGCCCTTTATGTTAACGCCATTTTACTTTAAATGTATAGAATATATTGAGCCTTGTTATCTCTATTGTCGGAATCTCTTTATTTTTCTCTTTTATAAATATTTAGGACGTATATCCTTACCTAAATTAACCTATATCTTTCTAAAGGTTTCAGTCTACTTTTATATTAAACTTTATTGCGATTGATTCAACAGTTTAAAGTAACAAACAAACAGGGAGTGTTACTTTTGGTTCTGTAATATTAACATATGTAAGTATTAAGTGAGTGCAAAGGCAGAGGAACTAAAACTATTTAATTACATCACAATAACATAATGTCAAGAGAATTAGATACAGAGACTATACATATATTTTGACGTTATTCTAATTATCCTAAAGGACATTACAAATGCGAAAGTGAGGTTGTTCGTTATGCTTTGACGCCTTAACTACACAGCTAATTATGTCATCAGGAGTCCAGAAAATGACATAGGGTATCTTGCATACAGAAAAAGGAGCTGCTCACAAGGGACAAGCCAGATATACATTAACGTGAGGGAAAGCTAATATAGCGATGAATGTTACAACTGTCGTTGTACCATTTCTAGATACGCTATATGTCTCTAAAGTTTCGCTCGAGAAAGAGATATAATCGTAAAGCGTTTCAAAGCAAGATTTACCATGATCAAGTATGTTTCTATTTAAAATATCCATTTCGTTTACGTCGCACCAGATCTCGCAGCTGCGTTTGACAGCAGATAACCTCACTGCAGATAGGGCTATCGATTTTACTTTGTGCATTTAAACGCTGGCTTTTTATCGTCCCACTTTTGCTTAGAGTTCTAGTTGTGAATGTTTTTGCTTACAATTTAAAAATTAAATCCATATCTGTTCTTTACGATCATTTTCCAGGTTTCAATAGTTTTACTATCGAACTAGTCTATATCCGTGCCATTGTGTGCGTTGTTTATCTTAACAATATATTTTGTGTGTAGAAAAAAGTACGTAAAAAAATTGATAGCAAAAATATACTTTGGTTACAAAATTTCTTTTTCTTCTTTTGTAGTATTTATAAAAATCGTAGTTTCTTAGATCAATCACTTTTCGTCATTAAGATATCGTTGTTATCATTACATAGTATAAAACAAAGTCCCCTATCGCGTCTGTCTGTCTGTCTGTTCGCGATAAACTCAAAAACTACCGAACGGATTTTCATGCGGTTTTCACCGGTGGATAGCGTGATTGATGAGGAACGTTTTAGTATATCATTTGTCAAGAATTTTTTCATAATCAGGGCGGGACAACGTCTGTCGGGCCCGCTAGTTTTAAATAAGGTCGAAATATCTACGAAGTACAACTTAATTTTTTTTTATCGAAACGGAATGCAGCAGTTTTTGAAAAATGGTCGCAGAACGACAGACCTGTATCATTATATTTATTATAGATTATATTATTTAGATTTAATTATTGAATTAAATCTATACTAATATATAAAGCTGAAGAGTTTGTTTGTTTGTTTGGTTGAACGGGCTAATCTCAGGAAATACTGGGCCGATTTGAGAAAATCTTTCGGTTTTAGATAGCTCATTTATCGAGGAAGGCTTTAGGCTTCATATGATCACGATGCGACGAATGGGAGCGGAGCACCAATGAAGAATGTTTCAAAATCGGGCACATTTTGTTCCTTTTGAGAGATTTCGTTAGCGTTAGTCTTATATATGTTGCCATGGTAACGTGGTAAGTTTTATGTAATATTTTAAAGTTTTTTTGTTTTCTATTGAAAAAGTTTTTTTTTAGTTTTTTTAATATTTTATTGTAATCTATATGTTTATAAAAATAAAGTGTGTGTATGTACAATTAAAATAACAATTTTTTGATGAATGGATATGGGTACAAATGACCAAAAAAAATGTCTTTTATATTCCGTCTATATTTTTATATTATTATATTTTGTCTGTTTGTTTGTTCGTTCCGGGTTATCTCCAAAACGGCTGGACCTATTTTAACAATATTTTTACTGGCAGATAGCCGAAATTATAGCTATATATAGATATACTCTATTTTATTTGTCCGTGGCTTCGTCCGATTTGTTATTTCCAAAATGGTTGGACCGATTTTCACGGGGTGTTCACTGGTAGATAACGGACCTCATAAAATGTAATTTAGATTTTTTATTCGCCTTCGGCCGCAGTGGAATATTCGTAATGCTTGAACTGATTTTCACGGAACTTTCACTGGCTGATAACTCACATTATAAGAAGTAACTTAGACTATTTTATTTTGTTACTCAAGACTTCGTCCACAATATCCTACTACCTCTTAATCGGTTGGACTGACTTTCACGGGACTTTTACGGACAGATAACTAGCGGGCTCGGGAGATGTTGTTCTGCCCTTATAATAAAAAGAAAACCTTGACAAATTATACCTAAACCTTCCCCATGAATCATTCTATCTACTGGTGAAAACGGCATGAAAATCCTATCAGTAGTTTTTGACTTTATCGCGAACAGATAAACAGACAGACCAGAAGACTTTGTTTTTAACCGACTTCGAAAAAGGAGGACGTTACTATGTTTGGTTATATTTTTTTTTATGTATGTTAATCGATATTTTCTTCAATTGTGAACCGATTTTAATGATTCTTTTTTATTTGAATTGGTACACCATGTAGTGATGAACTGCTACCTGTGCATTCGTCCGTGTGAAATTGATCAAAAATATGTTGCAACCGCCTGAGACGTGTGCTTTACTCCAAGAATAAATATACATAATTGAAAGTCATATATTTGTATGTAATATTAATTATATCATCTTTTTGGTCAATTTGGCGGCCATATTGTTTTATTTACCGCGTTTGCGTTACATAATCAGTGATGAAAGAAGTATAAGAATAATTAAGTATATGAAATATGGGATTTATATTATATAATAAAAGATTTAAGACATATTGTTCGATAATGTATAGCTTAAAATTTTCATTACTTTCTTATATAGTGTTGGTGAGGACTGAGTGTGGTATATAGTAGGTTGAAGTTCCATGTATTTTGCTGATGATAAATACCATCCCATTTGATATACTATTAGTATTCATATATCTAATGTACACGTTACATGATACAGTAGATGGCGTGCGTGTCGTAGTTACAAATGTTTTTAAAAAAGCATTTCTGGAATGTAGACACCCACTCACGATTTTACTTTTCTTTAATACATTTTAAAAAGGCGCGTGCGGAGCCGCGGGTAAAAGTTAGTTATAAATAAAAGAAATATCTAAAACATAGTATCAACAGTTATTTAGAAAGAAATCACAGATAAGAGATTCTTTTCAGAGATTCTTTTGGGTATTTTTACCCATCTCAGTGGGTAAAATCAGATATTGGTTTTTTTACTCCTTTATATTTATTTATCCTACGTCGCGTTCTTACATAGCAAAGTTAAGGCTACATTAATACCAATGTAAAAAAGGCACAAAAGTACTTCATCTTGTTCAGTTATAAACGCTCAAAAACAAACCAACATATATTCTTTATTGTTTTTTTTTGTATTCGTTAGAAAGATCGGAATTCAGCATTCGTTTCAGTTCCGGACTTTTGGAATTTGTTAAAAACTGGTCCGAGCGGGAGAAGTTAGCACAACCTCGCCCCGGGCGTGTTTTAACAAACTCTCGGGTCGATTGACTACAAACGTTTCTCCACAAAAACTTTACCATACCCCGTCTTCCATTTACTGATGTTAAAGTCACAGAAAAATGTGATAATTTTTAGTTTATACTCGTAGAAAAACAATCTCTTAATACAAATACGATCTATGTCTGCCTATACTTATCTTTATATATAAAATTCTACTGTACGTGTGTATGTCACTGAACTACTCATAAACGGCTGAGCCGATTTTGATAAAATTTTGTTTGCGTGTTCCAGTGGATGCGAGAATTGTTTAGATTCAATTTGACCCGGTAGGTGGCGCTGCTTTTAAGATGGCTGGCTTTTAAGATTTTTTAAAATTATCAAGTCAGGACAACGTCCGCCGGGCCCGCTAGTTATATATAAAAAGTTTGAGTGTTATACAGTTAAACATGAACTTTCCCTCTGCAGTGCTTTTTTTAAATATTATATGTATTTGTTAAACTGTAGGTATATCTCATGAGTAGACAAAGTGAAAGCCTGTTATTTTCTTTTTCATTAAAATAAAGATAGTAGTTGATATAAAGCTTGTTAATTTAGCAACTACGTTTAATTAAAACATAGAAAACGATGTAAAAGAACATATAACTAAAGCATCTATCATTTAAATGTGAAAATGTCAAGTCGTAATAAGGAGAAACAAGTTAATAAGAACGCGAATCTCTAATACTGAACGATTTGACGTATAACGTTTTATTGCTATATTTGATCCTAAAACACAATTTATATGCTGTATTGTATAAATTATAAAAATAATAGCGGTCCCGCAGACGTTGTCCTGCCTTGTAAATACAAAAAAAAAACTAAAATTCAACTACAGCGCCACCTACTGGGCTCAATTGTGAATCTAAACCATTCTCGGATCCACTCAAACACGCACACAAAATTTCAGTTCACTGTGTTCAGTGAACACAGAGTTCAGTGACACACACACGTAGAGAAGAAATTTATATATAAAGAAGATAAAAACTACACATTAATCTGCGATATCTTTTAATGAATTATTTTGTTTTACATTTTACAGTTATATACCAACAGTGTCAACCGATATCACGTTCAACAGCCAACCAAGGACGCGTTTTTTAATTCTTTTTGTTGTTTTAGTTACTAATATTTCCCTCTTTCTATTACTAATATCAGATTTAACTTTTTAAATAAAATCGCGTAAATAAAATCTAACGTTTTTCTTGCAGTGACACTAGGTAGCGGCCAATCAATCTCAAGAAGTGCAAAATAACGTCTACTATAATACTCATGACGTTTTCTTATAGTCACAAATTTAGTAACAATTTGTGCAAATGATATTCGGTTAAAAAATAACGTCTTATTATGGTATTTCTTAAAAAAAAAAACACAATGTGTACAGGATTTTTTTTTTGAGAGAAAGTACTTCATGGTGACTGGAACTTAATAGACTTTGCAGAGCTTTTGTGAGCATGTTTTTTGTAAATTTCTCAGATTGCAACGAAACGTTCCAAGTCAGTTTACGTATCGCAGACGTCACGGGATGGTATTGGCTTGCATTCATGAATGTTAATTCCCAACTTTCGAACTTAGTAGTTTACTTCTGAATGAGGTGAGGTTTGACAAATTTATACTTAGTTTTATTTACGAGCTCTACTAGCTTCTAGATATCTTAAATACCATTTTTTATTGTTAGAAGTAGTAGGGTATCATAAATATGGTATTAAATATAAGAAAACATTATATCTCTTGGGAATAGCGCCTTTTTCTGGATGACAATTACTCTATGCTCTTTGTGGTCCCTGACAACGTATATGCAAAATTTTACGATTATCTGTTGAATTATAATGTTGAAAAATATTAAGGCATGAAAATATGACAAATAAATAGACTCACTTTTAAATATATAATATAATTTAGGATTGTTATACTTTCTATATACCCTGTGCCTTATTATGTACTAAATAATATAATTTATAGCGTACTATTAATGAAATCATTTTCAAAATTGGATCAGTAACTGAATAAATTCTCATTATTGAGAACCCAAAATAAACACTGAACCCGTTTTAAGTTAACACATCCTAGAATATATTACAATTACAAATTCATAGTTAAATAATGAGATACAGTTATACAAAACGTACATTAATCAAATAAACAATAACAGAACCTCGCAAGCGGAAAATACCTACGCTTACATACAGTGAAATACATCACGACCTGCGGAGACGTTGACTGTCGCAATGTCGAGGGTAAAAAATGGCGTATGTCTGCAATGTCCGCCAACGGGGTCCGTGTATCAATCATGCACTGAGATTGGATCACGTTTGAACCCTTACTATACGAACTCGATAATAAGTATGACTTCGAATTTAATCTATACTGCTAATATTATAAAACTGTAGTATTTGTTTGTTTGGTTGAACACGCTAATCACAGGTCCGATTTCAATAACTCATTTATGGGGGAAGGTTATCGCTAAGACCTACAGGAGCAGAGCACCAATGAAGACTATTTCAAAATCGGGGTTATTTTTCCTTTTGAGAGCTTTCGCTGCGTGCTAGCGTTAGCTCAAAGTAACTATTCCACGCGGACGAAGCCGCGAGAACAGCTAGTGTAAGTTATAAGTTATTAAGAATATTTTGAACATTTTTAGGCGCGTTGTTTGCGCATTGCGCATGATTCCCGCTACACAAATAACGCGTCTCAACAAATGAGCGAAAAGGATTATTACGTTCTTGGTAATAGTACCTATACATACATTTACCTAGCGAATTTAAGTGAATTGTAATTTAAAAAAAACAGTTTGTTGTAACTTTAATTAGTTGCGGCAAGCGAAGGAATACCAGAAAACATCACGACGCGACGATGCAATTCGGATGTATTTTCGTGAAAACATAGTAAGGAACGGATAGAAAGCCCCTGTTTGTACAAAATGAACGAGTTCATCTCAGGAATATGTGGTTTGAGTAACTGTTAATTGGGGTTAGTTTATATTTAGAACTAATATGACGTTCGTTGATTACGACCCAATGCTTTTACGAGTATTCGATTCTTGCTATAGTCAAATTTTATAGTGGACTTTGTTGCCATACCATCGTTGGGGAAGACGCTTACGGCCTTGCAGTGCGTCTCTTAAAGGTTGATGATGATGAAAGTTGAGTAAATAATGAATCATAATGTTAATTGTGAAGAGACATTTATGCAAGCCAGCATGACAGCGACGACCGGTGAGGGATGTGGGATAGCGTGTCTCTTGGTAGTCGCCGTAGTTTTTGGATTATACTGTGCTCACCATCAGGCACAGTACAGTCAGTTTGCTGAGCTACGATAAAAAAAAAAAATCTTACTGTCCCTACTGAATGCGTAACTTCAAAATACTATTGAAAAGAATATCGTCATATTCTAAATTCCAATTTACATAAATCCAAACCCACCGGCTAGGGTGAACATAAATTTTTGTTTTAAAAGTGATCGCGGAACATTATCCCACTTTAACATGAACGGGGGCCGGCATCGTGGTGCACTAGTGTGAATTACTGCCGTATTATCGGCAGTGCAATGAGTAATGGCGAGTCGGGGAGTTTTGAATGAGAAAACTTTATTACGTTTGATTTAATGCGTTTATATCAAGAACGATTAAGGTCTAGACGTAAAGAACATATCTTTATATAGGAAATTAAGCACGGAAATTGATTCGTTTTAAGGTCGTAGAGGTAAGGTACTTTTAGTAGTAATCAGTGTTTACTATATTTAGTGGAGATCTCATCATGGTTCCTCAATTTTTAATACTAAGATGTTAACTTAAATAATATGTAGCAATGTTACTTCTATAATTAAGACGAACCTAATGACGTTTCGTATGAAAGAATCCATGAAACCGTTTTAGCTCTAAACTCAGTGAGTGCCAAAATATGTCTTTTTATTATTTCTCATTACTACTGAACTGCAATAGCAGTTTAGAAAAGAGTAATATTTCTAGATAATATCACGAAAAATTCTCTGTTTGCTAGTAAAATTCCCGTCAGACATTTCGGAGATAAGCCTAGTCAAACAATATGCATTTTAATTTCATTACATAGTATAAAAAAAAGTCCCCCACCGCGTCTGTCTGTCTATCTGTTTGCGAAAAAATCAAAAAATACTGAACGGATTTTTATGGGGTTTTTACCAGGGGAAAAAGAGATTTATGAGGAAAGTTTTGGTATATAATTTTTTAATTTTTTTTTTTTTTTTGGGGGGGGGATCTTCCCCGGGCCCATATATAAAGCTTACTGATAATATAAATGCGTTTCATGCATTAACTACTGAACCGATCATCAATAAACTTAACATACGTATTATAAGGGGTACAGAAAAGTACATAGGGTACCATTTAACTAAAAAAAATGTACTGTTCTCGAAGGTTATATCAAATGTACATTAACACGACGCCGCAAGGAAAAGCTGATAAATATAATATTGGCAACCACAGGAAAAAATGGATAAATAATAAGTAGAATTCGTACTATGAGAGTCTTTTGACCTTTTAATAGTTAGTCCATTACTAGTTGTGATTGTGGCTTCCACATGTTTATTGTTATTCCACTTTTCATTACATAGTATAAAACAAAGTCCCCTTCCGCGTCTGTCTGTCTGTCTGTCTGTTCGCAATAAACTCAAAAACAAATTTTCATGCGGTTTTCACCAGTAGATAAAGTAATTTATGAGGAAGATTTTGGTATATCATTTCTCAATGATTTTTTTTTTATAATTAGGACGAGACAACGTCTGCCGGGCCCGCTAGTTATGATATAAAATTTCATGCTTTGAACGTTCAAAAAGTTAAAGATCTGCTAAACTACGTAGTCCTAATATATAACAATCCACTGTCATGATGTTTGTCCACGATGAACTCCGAAAATACTCAACCGATCTTCATGAAAGTTTGTATTTATAATTTGGTCCAACTTAAGAGATAGGATAATTTATATTTCGTTTAATGACCTCGACATGTTTTAATTACAAATTAAAAGATTGTCAATGTTGATTATTGTTATTAATTGTAAGTTTCATCAGTCTCGACCAGATGGCGCTTTAAATTAGTTTGTTGACAGTAAACTGTAGGACCGACTGTTATAGATATATCATAGATGGCGCCACGTTTTAATTTTGAAAATAGTATATGGTAATTTTAATTCAATATGTAATAATTAAGCCACAGTAACGCTTTGCCGGGTCGGCTAGTAAACTATACTGTTCCAATTGCACGATATATACATCTCAAGCCCATCCGAAGGCTTTATCCTAATAGAGCTTATAGTGTGTTCGATTCATTGAATGTAATAGCTTTCCCGTGTTTAGTAAGTCCTTATGACAGCGAGGAATCTTCTAGAATGAAGGAAGTCGTATGTAGGCCACTGCGGTTGATTCCGATCACGTACGCTCATTTGTTGACTCCGTCGCTCGCAACACCTGCCGTCCAATTTCGGGAACAACGGATAAGAACAATATCTTATATATAAAATACGATCGCATTTAATTCCATATTCGATTTATTCCGACAAATGCTCGGTTTGCAATAAATAGTCGGTTGTTCTTTTTCTATTGAAATTCTTTATTGCAGAATCCTAACTAATATTACAAATTCGTCAAATTGATAATCGTGAAATTTTACATACATATTGCCAGGTGTTTAGGACAAAAGAATATGGAATTGGTATTTTATATGAAAAAAAATTAGAAAAATATAAATTAATTAGAAAAAAAATTAAAAAAAAAAAATATAAATATGTGTCAAAATATCATTATTAAGAGTAGGAAGTAAGAGGGCATATTCTTGCTTTGCATTGCTTAGATACTGGCGGATTGACGGGACATCCGTTGACATGAGTAGGTAACGTACCTTTAATTATAAAATCATTGAATGTTACATGATAACCCACAATCATTGTGTTTTATCTTTTTTTTCACCGTAGCTCAGCAATTGTACTTAACGCAGTATAATCCCAAAACATTATCAGCCACCGATCCCTAAGTGTGCCACTATTGTATGCTCCGTTTTCAGCCGCAGCGACTACTTCAACTCCACAACTATTGTGTGTCACTAACCGTTACAACTATTGTATTGTAGTCGTAGTATGGTAAGACACGATTGTCACGCCCACGCAGCGCTACTTATAAGATTTACTTTACGAATAAAAGTATCAAAGCATATTTTATAAATTTTCGGTATATTTACATGGAAAATTATCATGCCACCTGTATCATTTGGCCACGTAATAAGTTCAAAATTATCATAATCACATTTTTATAACAGATCCCGCCAAAGTCTGATATAAAGCCGGCTCGGTACGTGAATCTTCGGGGCGTCTTTTCTGAAAATTCGACTCATACAAATTCATAGCACGCAGTTGTCTCGTCGCTTCCATCATTCGGCTCACGTGTAAAATATATGAAATTTTTTGGAAATTCAAGGAAAAACGACTCTGACATTTGCGTCGAGTTACAAGAGTCGCTTTGGAATATTCTTAAAATAATATTCTTAAAACCAGTAACAGTTTTTTAGGTAGGTTAGATTTTACAACAGATTCCCAAAGCATATCACCGATTTGCCGGATTGTAAGTTTAAGTGCCATGTCAAGCGGGTTTTGGTGTTAAAAGGCTATTATAGAATGGATCAGTATGTGAACGATGGTGATGTGTGGAATTGACTTCCGTCTGTGCATCCACTAAAAACGATTGTGACGTGTAATGTATTCTAAATATTATATATGTATATTAAAAAGGTCATACATAGGCTGGCAACGCACTTGCGACTCCCCTGGTGTTGTTAGTGTCTATGGACGGTGGTGATCACTTAACATCAGGTGACCCACATATTCGTTTGCCGCCTTTTGACATAAAAAAAAGAAAAAAAAAACCAGATCGAGTTTCTTGCCGGTTCTTCTCGATGACTGGGTTGTTTTGCGAACCGATGGTAGTTTTGACGTGCATCAGTGTTACGGCCTAAATTGAGTAAAGTATTTTTTTATTTTGATTTCTTTACTGAAATACAATTAATTTAAACATATAAATAAGAATGAAAAATAATAGATTTTTGTCCTGTTTTATCTCCGAAAGGACTGTACTTGATTTTGATGGAACTTGTTTGCAGGTAGACAATTTTTATACCATCGAATAAGCGTTATACTATCATGTTTTCTATAACAATAAAGCAGTATTTATAAAATTCAACAGATGTACCTTAAAAAGAGTTGTACTACAGATTTTTTGACAAAATAACAATAATAACATAGCCAAAAATGAATTCATATAAAATAAATAGAATACCATGAAAATTATTTTGACGAGAATGAAGTCACCTCAAGCATTTTTGTATTATTTTTTTTCGCTTAGGCTAATATTTGAGCGTGGTTAAAACTAGTGAAGATACGACGTAACATCTAGAAAAATAAAAAAAACTGTCACATACGGTTTTCACAGTTGGAAAATTCATAAACCATACGGTGCATATAATGCCAATGACGTTTACATTTTATCTACATTTGTTTGACCTAGATTTAAAATTACATTACATTTGAAAATAGATAATTTTACTCATTGTTTGTAACTGGTGGAGTAAAATTATTATAGTAGTATAGAAATATAGGTAATACACGTTTCTAAAATAGTTTGGAACAAAATTATCAAAAATAAAAACGTTAATACAGTTTATATTAATTGTGATATAAATACGTTAAGTTATTTATAATAAATAACAAAAATTACAACGGCAGAAATACCTTTCCTTTTTTTTCCTATAGTAGTAATTATTTGTTCAGTTTCAGTATTGAAACGTAATATACTTGTCTTTATCTATCACAATTAATACGAGGCTAACGAAACTCTATAAATTAGTGCGTTTAAACTACAGAATTTGCAAAAGAAATATAATAATAATAATAAAACTCTTTATTGCACACACGTTGAAAATATACAAAATTAGATATCAGTTTACAATATGTGTACAGTTAGGCGGCCTTATCGCTTAGAGCGATCTCTTCCAGGCGAACCTAAGGAGACATTTTATTTTCAAAACTACCAGGTGGCAATATAAATAGACAAAAATAATTACAAAAACTATAGTTAAAAGTGAAAAGAAAAAGAAATGACGCAATAGAATAGTTATAGTACAACAGCGAGAGGTAATGCCGGTGAAGAAATTTTTTAAATAATTTCACGGATCTTGCCTGCCTAATCACAAGGGAGTGCGTTCCATAGGCGTACAGCTTGAACCGCAAATGATTTATTATAAAATTTAGTGTGACAGATAGGGAATTTGAGTAAATGTTGAGAGCATAGACGGCGTGATGAAGAATCTCTGGAACCTAACATCTCGTACGTACGTACGACGTGTATATACGTACACTTGTAAAATAATACCCACCTTCCAAATAGTCTAGAGCAGTGTTCTTCAAAGTGTGGGTCGCGACCCCCGAGTGGGTCGCAAAGCCTCTTTAGGGGGGTCACAAATCTTCTATAGCAGAGTTCCAAAAGTTTAGGAACGCTACTGCAGTAAAAAAACAACAAAGTTTTAAAAGATTTATTAAGAAAAATGTTAACTAAAGGACATATCATATGTATTAAATAAACAAAACATAAAAAAAAACTTAGGAGAACTCCTATGTATTTATCCGAACCCTAATTATGAAAATGAATAAATATGTTAAATTGAATATTCGTCACAAAATAAAATACATGAAAGAAAACCAACGGGTAACGGTCGCGAAATATTTCTTCATACTAAAGAAGCCGTGTCGAGAAAATGTTTGAAAAACATTGGTCTAGAAGAAATATGTTAGGCTAGTCAAAATGAATAACGTTTCCAAAACTCACACGTTATAAATATGCGTTGTTTAGTTACATATTTGTTTATCCAAAGCCTGGAATAAAACAGTAATTGGCTAACGTAGGCAAATAAATTGAGGGACGCATGCTGCTAATGAAACCAATACTGCATTATGATACCATTGTTTACTATGTATATATAGGAAGCGTTGATCAGTAAATATGAATTATCGTAACTACTACTAATGATTTATTAGCATAAAACTTTCTCAAATAAATAAAAAGTCAAGGCGGTTTTAAGAACTGCTAAAGGGGTTGGTGGGACCGTGTAAATAGGCCCTGCCAAGATTACGTGGTGTAAAAAAATAGATAGCGTATGAGCGGTCGGTGGCCTTGCCTATAAATAAAAAAAAACAAAACCCTAAATAAAAGCGTGGACTGACCTGCAACTCAACACCTTGTACGGAGCAGCGGCGTTTCAGGCGAAATGTGGTGTCTGCGGATTTTTCCAAATAACTCCTCAAGCAGGCGGTTCACATATTATAAGACTGCGTTGCGATTTTATGCCGACATCATATAGTATCTCAATGCGTTCACAGAAAATATATAATTCAAAAGCAATGCCGCCTAGAACGTTACGGTGTAATATACGTAGCGATGTAAAACGTAATACGTCAAAGATTTTTAAAATAGCTCCTTTTCTTCTTATTTGAAGTTTTCTTTTTTTTTGTCACACTGACATCCATAAAGTTCCTACCTAATGCGTCTGCATGCTCCGTACTTGATCAATGAGATCCAGGCCAGAAACATATCTCATTATCTGAATCGCGGCTATTAACATTATTATAATAACTTTTTTCTTTCATTTCTAAACCACTTTTAGACGACATTATTTATACTTCATAATTTATACATTGAAACTATTATCACTATACTGGCTTTCACATTTATTGGCACCCCTAGCAGTAATTATATAAATTTTTATTAATTCATCGGAGATACGATGAGCTGCAGAAGCGCAATTAAAATGTCAATATTAGATGTGCACAAGCCGCTATACTATAAATCGCTAGTTTGACATAAGCGCAATACGACACACATTTTCAATTTTTCTTTTTAATATTTTGTAGGTTTTTTACCACAATCTTATATGGTGTCAAATGACGACATGGTCTATGATGGATAACAAGCCGAACCTAGAGAGTACTAGCTCTCAAGTGCAACTGCCGGAACACACCAACAGGTGCTTGGCTACAAATTTTGAAATCGAGGGTGGTAGCTAGACAGGCGGAATTAGAAAAAGCCCTACCACCATGGTATGATTTCATCACGATGTTCTTTTTTCCTTTCCGTCACCAAAAGCTGCGGCTCAATCGCAAGGATTCGGAGCTACATCCGTTGACACTAAGCCATCATCGCTTCAATATATTCAGAATACGGTTCGAGTATAAAATCAGTTTATAACGGTGTATTAGATCGATGTTCAGTAATACAATATTGAACGTGCTTCTGTTTCAATAGTAGCGGAAACCGACCGGACAGGAATACTAAGCGCGGATATTGCGGCTTCGATTCGGACCAGCGGACCGAAAGCGACGACCTTAACGAAACTGTCTCTTATTATTTTGTCTTGCCATTAGAAATCGAAAGCAATAAATGATTTTTAGTGACAACTTTAAAATGATTATTTCTTACAAGACTTATATAATTTATTTATTTGTCTTTCTTATCTTTGCCGTACCGTGAAGCTATGGAACAATCTCCCGGCCAGTGTGTTTCCTCCTTCTTATGACATGGGGTCCTTCAAGCGCAACGTGAAGAGATACTTACGCAGGCCGGCATGACAGCGGCGACCGGCGATGTATAGTATGTCTCTCGGTAGTCGCCATTGTTTTTGGATTATACTGTGCTTACCATCAGGCACAGTACAGTCATTTTGCCGAGCTACGATAAAAAAAAAAAAAAAAAAAAAAGGGGGGGGGAATTTGAGGAGGAAAAAATAGTGGACGAGTTGGTGATTTAAAAAAAATTGGTAGGGGAAAACGTTATGAGTTCGCGTCACCGATTATCTTGACATGCTCGTGACGTAATGCATTTGTGTGAGACTAGCGACGCGTAGTATAGCGGCCTGTGTGCATGTAATATTTATATTGCATTGAGCTAGTGCAGCCCGTCATTCGTTTGAGTAAACACGTCAAGCCTAGATGGGAATGGCTCTCGAGTGCAGCTGCTGGAACACACCAGCAGGTGCTTGGTGACCGATTTTTAACTTGAAAGTGGTAGCCAGCCAGGTGTATTTAGTTACTTACAAGTTTTACCATCATGCCATGGTTTCTTCACGATATGTTCCTTTACCGAAAGTTCCGACTCAGTTGTAAGGCAATCTAAACCTATGGACGTTGTGTCCGTACACGTTATCAATTAAGCAATCATCCAATTCTCTTCTAAGTTCAACATGTTATCATCTCTCACCATTATCATTTAGCATCAGATGAGATCCAAAATCATAAACTCCAAACTATAAAAAAGGCTCTCCCTCAAACTTTTAGTTGTTCCTTTTTACTTTATTTATAACTAGTTGAACCCACGACATCGTCCGCGTGGAACCTAATGTAAAAAAAAACAGTGAGTAATAAAATCATCTGAATGCATTAAGTCCATTTACTTATCTACTTTTCTCTCGTACTTAAGTCGCGTCGTCATTAAAATTACAATAACTTTTAGTGAACCGATTTTAATGAAACCAAGACTACATGTTACTGGAGGATATGCTTTATGAGGTATTATTTAGCGCAGTACTTTAGCAGTGATGCGTGTTCAAACAGACAGACAGACATTTTTAAAAATGATTGAAATATATTTCATTACTTATTCCAAAATACCTGTAACATTTTTTTTTCACAAAAATCTAAAAAGTACAGACACGTTAGATTTACATTCTTATTATATTTTTATTTATTTATTATTTTTAGTATTTTGCATTTTTTCTTATAATTGTTTTATATCTATCTATTTGATATATATTTTTAATTAATTAATATTTTTCTTAAAATATTCAATGATACTTTATGATTTCATTATTTGCTTTAAATTATTTGCACTGAAAAATGGTATAAATAAAATTACATACCAAGAGATATAAGGTTGCATTTGACGGCATAACGATTTTTCGTTACGTGACGATAATATATAAATACATAGAATCTAAATATCAATGTCGAATTACATTCAAAATTAAGTCGGTCCACTACCGCCACATGTTTTATTTTTTTCTCAAATTGTGAGAATTCACAGATTTTTCAGAAACATTTACAAATACGTACGATGATCCGACGATAGCTATCCAAAGGCGCTGTTGAAGGAAACAAACGCCATATTGATATTTCACATTTTGACAGCCGCTGTTTGTTTGTAAAATTATACAAACAAATCGGGAAACTTGTGAAGTACCGCTCCGGTCAGAAGCACAAACGACGAGTGAATACGAAAACACACCGTGTCGAATATAAAAATAAACATTTTTATTCAATGTGCCAACAGTCTGTGATCTCTCGGTGCATTGTATCGATTTTACATCCGGCTGTGGACGAAAACAGACGGCCCCTACTTGTGTTATCGTTATTTGTTAATATCATTGTATTATAATTGTTACCTATGTATCAAAGTAGCTATGGCCGGAACTCTGCATGCGTTTGGTATTCTTTGTTTCAATGTTAAGTAATTGTAAGTTAAATTCAAATGAATAATATTAAACTGTTCTCTATTTCCAGGGTTGAATAGTATAGAAGACGATATACTACAACGTCAACTAGGGCTGTAATATAGTAAAATGGATACAATAAAAGCCTTCTTAAAAGTAATTTACCAACATCAATTTTTACATTTTATTAGCGAGCCCGGCGGACGTTGTACTGCCTTGATTATAAAAAAAACCTAAAAGTCAACCGCAATGACACCTACAGTTACCAACTGTGCATCTAAAACATTCTTGAATCCACCTCAACACACATAAAAAAAATATCAAAAACAGTCCACACGGACAAAATAATTATTTATGTAAAGATTTTATCGGGAAATTGGCTTTATTGGACTAGTAATTTGATGTGATAATTTGTTAATTTATCTGATCTGTTAATTTGAGTAATTTGGAACAAAAACGATGTTACATATTCAAAATACTTAGTTTTCGTATTGGAACTACTCGAACTAAATTATTTTTACTAAAGACTAAAGAGTAAGCGAGAAAGATGTACTTAGATATCTTCGTTATTGAGTTTATCACTGTTTATTATTTTTTACAAGAAAATAAGGAATAAATTACTTAGTTGCTCATTTTTTTTAAATGCATTCAATGGTTATATTTTATTAAATGATATTGCAGTAAGATGAGAATCTTTGTTTTGACGCATACGTACTTGAAAGTTAATATAATACCTTACTTAGTTTCGGAGAAAAATCGAAGATTGTTCAAATCCGCTTGAAAAAATACAATATTGAAAAATAAATACAAACCTAATTTAGTATGAATCTGTATATACCTACGAGTATACATATAAACATAATTTAACAGTCTGTTTTTTATTTAAGCCAAAAAAAATGTATAAATCGAGTTTGACGTCAGTTTTTTCAAAGAATTATCTATACATATATCAGCACACTATTCAAACACAAGGGCAAATTTTACTTAGTTATTTTATCATTATAAGGACTGTAGTGTTTAAATGTTAATGAACAAAATTAAGGAAAGACTGCTGACAAGTATTCAAGATAAAATATATAATTACTTTGAAACTAGAAAACAAGTTTGAGAATGAAGTTGTATGCATAAGCTAGTATTTGATTTCAATGTTAACTTTTTGAAAAACAGTAACTTATAGTAGTGGTAGAACACTGACCATACAAGCAAGCGTCCGCCAGTTCGCCTAGGTAACTCTGAATTGCAGCATTTACGCCAACAATCATAGAAAAAAAATCCTTGTTTTATTTACGATGCATTTCGGGAACGATTTTGCATGTTTCCAGTAATGGAAGAACTTCGCATTGACATTCTGCTTTTTTACCGGAGTACGACAAAGTGAGTGACTTGTAACCGATTATATAAAGAAAATACATGTATGTAGAGCTATATAGTTCTGCATTAGTTCGTTCATTCATTTATTCACTCATCCATACATTCAATCATTCAATAATCTAATAGAAAATTATCCCACCCATCTTGTACAATGGAGTTTTTGGCGTGATCTTGAAATGTCATGTAGTGGTCTTTATATTTTATTCATAATCTTGTGTTATGTAGCTCTGTATTGTGTAATATTGGTGGTGTTTTCCGTAAAATAGTTTGATTATTGTGCACGACTGAAGTCGATCGGAAATAATACCATGGAGTATGGATTCTGACTTGCCACAAAAACTCCCTGGAAAGTTCTTACAAGATGGCCACCATCTTGTTAATTTATTGAAATGATCGCAAGAAACTTCTAATATCATTACCTACTCGAGTATTGCAGTAATAATCTACTAGAAGATTTGTTGGCAAAAATAAAATAAAATAAATCTTGTATCATTTTATTATTATTATTATTTTATTGCATAGTATAAAACAAAGTCCCCTACCTCGTCTGTCTGTCTGTCTGTTCGCGATTAACTCAAAAACTACCGAACGGATTTTCATGCGGTTTTCACCAGTGGATAAAGTGATTTTTTTTTTTTTTTTATATCATAGGAGGCAAACGAACAGGTGGGTCACCTGATGTAAGTGATCACCACTGTCCATAGACATTTGCAACACCAAGGGAGTCACAAGTGCGTTGCCAGCCTGTGTGGGGGAGGGGGGGGGGAAGGGAAGGGGAAGGGGAAAGTGGAAAGGGAGGGGAGGTGGGTCTCCGGCGCTCTCACTGACCGAACGAAACGCAACAATGCAAGCACTGTTACTTCACGTCGGTTTTCTATGAGAGGGTGGTACTACCCCGGGAGAGCCGACCCATTCATGCTGAAACCAGTAATAGCTTCAGCGTGGCTCTACCACCTACCAATTCATGAGGAATATTTTGGTATATAATTTGTCATGGATTTTTTTATAATCAGAGCGGGATAACGTCTGCCGGGCCCGCTAGTAATTTAATAAAATCGAAAGTGCATCGGAGTGGAACGGAACGTCATTCATTAACCCTAGAAATGATTATTATGAAAATAAAGATAAAATATCCCAGTCAATCAAGTGTCAAAAAACATACATTAATGATACGCAGTATCAGTGAAAGGCTGATAACGTCTGGTTGGTCCAATCGTCATACAACGTCCAATGTTGTTGATAACTTTTAATTTGTCGCCGCGTTTGAAACTTAATCGAAAATTATCTTTAACCATAAATAATGGGATGTTTTAATACAGTTATTTTTGGACTTATTCTATCGGAAGCTATAGTATCGTTTTCTCGTGGAATAGCTTTATTATTCGACATAACTTCGCTTTGTTTTTTTAGTTGTATAGTATAGTGATAACGGTAAATCCCAGGCTGATCACGGGATGCGACAAGCATAAGCGTGCCATTGTGGAGGGTGTTATATTGAATATACCATTGTTTCTCAACCTGGGTATCGCGACCAGCGTTCCAAAATATGAAAGGGGGGTTTGACGAAACTATTATAAGACGTCTATTTACACAAAATACCGTTTTGTTAAAATATTTTCATTATAAAACCACTTTTTTTACATAGTGGTAGAGTTTTTTCTAAGTCCGGCTGACTAGGTGCCACTACTCTCAAGGTATAATATCGTGAAAACATCAAATAAATACATTATACTCAAGGGGTTTCAGTGTGTTTTATATAAAGTCTTTGGGTATTCAATGAATCGCGGCATGAGGTTGAGAGACTATGGTATAAAAATTGATTATGAATAAAATTTTGTAAATAAGTAATTTGATTATTATTTCACCAAAAGCGAAATATTAATAAAACAGTTTTGTTAGTTTTTTAATATTTTATAGTTCACAGAGATGTATGATGTACGACTTTATTATACTTATTACTAAGAAAATTAGCATGTTCTCTTTTACGTTAATAAATACAAACATTTTATATTTTTGGTTTTGAGAAGAGTGAGTACTCTTGTAGGTTGCTTTGATCTCATTCTTTGGGATTGTAGTGTTTTCCACAATGTATTGTCAAAACCTCTCAATCCCGCCTCCTTTGGTGTACACGTTAGTATATATAAACCTAACAGTTAAAAATCAAATTTTCCACTTATTATTTAAATTTATGTTTTGTGTAAAAATATTGTTCTCCTTTTAGGGGTCAGACACTTCTGTGGATCCAAAGAAAAAACACCCTGTGTGGAAATCGAACTCAAGACATTCAGAGCAGCAGCAAGAGCGAGATAATCTCTTTAACTACCGTGCTAATCACATAGTCTTGCTGTATCGCAGTAAAATGTACGAGAAGTGAATTTAAAAAATTCAAATGGAGTGATTTATGACGATAGCTTCTTTTAGGATACATATTAACGATGTTTAGAAACGCTGTGGCCCTAGTTTACATTTTCTTTAAATAAATAAATACTTATTACTACAAATACATATACTTACTTGGGTACTTCTTTCGCAGGGCTTGACTGCGTCTCCTGATGATTGTACGAGGCCATATTCTAAATTCAGTCAATAGCTTCGCCACTTATACATTTCATTTTAACACATTTGTCCACTGTTGTGAGTTAATTTTTTAAATATTTAACTTTCATACGTTCGCTAAAAGTCCTGTGAAATAAATGCATTTTTTTGTAATATAATAAATGAATTATTATTAAATATGAGTAATTAACTAAAGATTTTACTACTATAATTGCATTGCAAATAGATTCACGAGCCAATGTTAGTTAATATAAATTTAGATTAAACTCATTACAGCCTATAAACTGTGTAATAAACGTAACTACCAACATTAAAATAATAATTGTTAATAAATCCATACACGGCGCGGCGTGAAGTTAGCTACCGTACAAAGTTTTGATGACCAATAAAACGAGAGTACTGTTACTCGTTAAACCCAGCGATTGGCTACAGATTTATTTGACAGTTCATAGCGAACGCACTGTCGTTACATAAGAATAAAATTCGAAATTCGTTTGTTTTTATTGGCGTGCGGTTTAGTTTATTATTGATTGTTATTTTCGTGAGGTTTGTTTTCGTTGCTCATATTTTATTATTTGTGTAAAATTTATGGAGCGTTTATTAAAATTATTGTATTGTATGAAGTTATTAAAATAGAAGCTTCTCAAAATAAATACAGTTTTCGTAGCGAAGTGGTGAGAGACTTACTGTTAAAAGGAGTTACCCCCGATGCAAGAGATATTTTTATGTGAACTGTTTGGTTACCATAGTTTCTATATTTAAATGTTTTATATTTTTTACTGAATAACCTAAAGGATTATATAAAAGTGATCCTGTAATAAAATTAACATTATTAAAAGAGGCACACGCGCTGAAGCTACTAACGCGTTTGACGACCAATAAAACGCAAACATTGTAAGGTCGTTAAATTCAGCGATTGGCAGCAGATTTATTTGACAGTTTATATGCAGAATATATAGCCTGGATTGAGTAATCAAATTTGAATTTTCGGTGGTTTTATATGTTGTCTCATTTACGATAAAATGTGCGATTAATTAAAGTCGATACTCATTTCTTTTATTTTCAATTTTTCAGGGCTCTATAATTAAACTACCAACAAAATTAAATTTATACTATTATATTTATTTGTGGTCGTGCATTAAAAAGTCCAATACAAGAATTTTGTAATTAGGTGAATTCTAAATTACTAACTGTGCCATGCTGTTTCACTAGCGTTTAACTCTTGCCTCCCTCGGCTGTAAATACGTAGTACCGCGTTTTTTATTCTCGTTTCACGTACTCTCTGACCTACATTTTGTACGGTAATTACTTCTCTCCTAAGTGCCGTAGTGTATGCCGTATGATGTTAGATAATAATATTCCTCTGTAAATTGATTACAGAATATTATTTTTTTTTCAAAAATGATTAATAAATCAAGAAGAGATTAGTGCGTTCAAATAAAAAAAAAACAAATAAACCATTGAGCAATATTATGGACAATATATTATAATTTCTGCTTTAAGTTAACGTAGTCGAAGAGTTGTAAAATTTAGCAGGAACGTAACTTTTGTCACGAGTGCAGGCATAAACCTGCGGTACGCGACATACGGTTACGCCGCTCCGCGCTACGCTCTACCGCCGAGTGCTACGCTCCGCTACGACAGGCGTAACAGCTCGGTCCTCGTTCCCATAATATAGTCACAAAGGGACTAAATAACAGTGTTTCGTGAAGACGTTAAAAATTTATAGCCCCTTTTCGCTTTGTGTTTTTACTGTCGACGCCGCGTTGCGTCGCGCCTTCACTGATGCCTCGTTGTAATTAAAGTTGATGTCTTGAGTGACTGCCGAATGATGTTATTTTTGTATTCGCTTTGTCGCTACTAATAGTTGAATGTAGGAATTATATAAAGATGTCACTTTTATCGTAAACTAAACCAATAATAACTTATGTACAAATGACTGGATTAACAACTCAAATTATTTAAAGTTTTTTGTGAAACATACGATTGACTGAAAAATATAAAGCAATTATATGCTATCTATTTATGCATATAATAAACTGCAAAACTATTTGATCGATCACTATAAAAGTGGGCACATTTAAGTCTTTTTTCACGGAAAAAGTTTTTATAATCTATATCCATTAATATATTTGTTTTACTATAATTCAATAAGCTAGTTGAATATAATATTAAACTCTGTCATCGGCTTTAAAATTGTTAATATAATATATGTTACGTACGTTGCTAAATATTTCAAATTTATATTTCGTAATAATGTTATTTAGCATATTCTTTAATTATCTTGGAATTGTTTTCTGACATATAAAGCTATTAGTAACCTCGAATAGTCTATTTCGATTACGTATCTGATATCTACAATTTAATTAATTAATTAAATGACATAACTTGAATTAAATCAGATCGGGAAGGCAAAATTTTGATAGGACGTGAGTTGGGACGTCTTTAATTCATAAATTAATTTAAGTCAGCACGGCTAAGCAAACTCGACCGTCACCGGGAATGACAAGCGGCCGGTCATTAGCCCTCCGCCGACCCTCTGACCCAGCTCTAACGAGTGGGTCACCTTAGATTCATCTTACTTATTTCATTATCGATCGAGTAAGTACTCAAATACAAGTTGTCATTAAATTAGGTAACAGAAAAAATACATATTAATCACTAATTGGCAACCGTGGCTGTGTTCATGGTAGAATGATTTTAATGTTGTTGTTGTTAAGTGATACGGATAGACTTGGAATACCAGGAAATAAATGATTCTAATTCCAAATTACATAAATCTTTAAGCAATTTTAGCATTATTCATGGAATCGATGGAATATACCGATAGATACTTAGTCAACTTTGTACAGTTACTAATCAAACTACTATTATTAATAACCTTTTTTACCTTATCATAGATTTAAGTCTATAAAAGTCAGTTACATTCAATTCAGACCAACACTGTGTTTAGTTAACATAAAAGAAAAACCTATAAATCTGTACATATACCAAGAATTGAAATCGAACGTGTCTGTACTTTATAGATTTTTGTGAAAAAAATTGGTGCAAGTGTCTACAAATAAGCAATAAAATACATTTCAGTCATTTCTAGAAATGTCTGTCTGTGTATTTGTATGAACACGCATTACGGCTAAAACAAGAAAATCATAAAGCATATCCTCGGGAGTAACTTAGTCTTTGTTTCATTAAAATCTGTCCACTCTATCAAAAGTTATTCTAATTTTAATGACGGCTCGAGTTAAGTACGAGAGAAGACTAATTAACTAATTTGGTTGAAACCACTAATCTCAGAAACTACTAGTCCGATTTGAAAAATTCTTTCAGTGTTATATAGCTCATTTATCGAGGAAAGCTATAGATATATATCATTACGCTAAGGCCATTATGAGTGGAGCACCAATGAAGAATGTTTCAAAATCGTTTTTTTCCTTTTGAGAGCTTCCGCTGCGTATTAGCGTTAGGCCAAAGTAACTATTCCACGCAGACGAAGTCGCGGGCAGAAGCTAGTATCATAATAAGAATCTACATCTGCATAAGAGAATTCTTGAGCGACACGTGTTTAAAATATTGTACATTATTTCGTTGCTTCTTCACTTATAATTTAATATCCTTTTTAATAGGACTTTGTTACTTAAAAGTATTTAAAGTAAGCCACGCGGTGCGGCGTAGTGCGGCGTCCGCCGCGGTCCCGGGACTCGTCGTGTGTGACAGCGCTGCGCTGCGGGTTTTACTATTATTACAGTTTATAAAACAACATTCACGCTCCCCGGTTTATGGATTATAAATTTCATTAGCGCATGTTGTCGGACGATCGCGTTTATTGCTTCTGTGACACGCGGTCCGGATGTTAGCTGAGCTATTGCATGAATACGAAAACAAGACACTGTTATACACAAAATCAATCCACTATTATCCACAATATACTGCTTCATATTTTAATTTATATATTCTTAAAGTAATTTGAAATATACATGTATGATAAAAATAGTTATTGATTATTAAATAAAAAATATATCTGTGTTGATAAATATCAACAGTTGGACAACAGATACGAAACATGTTCGTCGAACTGAACGACAATGTGTCACGTTATCGTGAACTCTAATACAAGCCGGGTGGTTTATTACCACTATTTACATAGTAACTCGGCTTGTATAATAATTAATTAATCTTGCTGTTTTCTGCTTTGTTTCTTTTAACGATGTTGAAAAGGTTTGAACTGTTTTAAACCCGGCTATTTACTTCCGCTTCAGAGAAACTATTAATTAATTAATAATTAATTGATTCTTTCGATAAACTATTATATAACGACGATCTATTTTATATTAGCCATAGCTGATTCGTGCAACTTCGTCTGCATTGTTTCTTATCTCAACAATATATTTTATGACCAGAGAAAAATAAACGCAAAAAAAATTAAAGCAAAAAAAATACTTTGCTAACAATGTTTTTTTTAAACAATGTTATGCCTTTACTTCCGCTCTCCTTCGCATGCATACCATACCGCTAACCTACTTTACATACCACTGAAAGTGTAGTACTTATAAAATCATAGTTCTTAAATAACTTTGTGTTAAATGCTGATATTTTTATATAAGGACCGAGTGTCTCAGAAGTAAAAAAGTAGATAAAGTGAATATAAATATTTTGAAGGTTATTTTATATTATTCTGGTTGGTAAGATACGACAATAATATAAGATACCAGAATAATTCACGGCCTATTAGCGATTACAAGTTCCGAGAAATCCATTTCTATATTTCCCCACATACGGTGGTACTAAAAGAACATTTCACAGGTTTAGGTTTCCTCACTATGTTTTCCTTCACCACTAGACGATGCTGCATTTTAAATTAGTAAAAAAAAAGATGTGGTGTCGTGGGACACCAGGTAGGAACGAAATTCCTTCGGCTAATGTAGAATCGACACATTTTGCAAAAAAAAATCGTCCTCAATTTTATGTAGGTTTTCTTGATTTTTCTCTTAAATTTTGCTGATTAGTTTTTATTTAAGTACAAGAAAGTATTTAGGAAATACAGTATTTTAGGAAATAATAAATTACGTAAAATAAAAAAAAAATCGTAATTCAAATTATCAATTAAAATAACAAAATATGTCTCTTTATTTTTGTTTGACAACATACAATTACATAGAAATAGAAATAATTACAAAAAAAGTTTATTATTATTATTATTAGTAATTCTTATTAATCAGTCTCGTCATTAAATTCTATTTCTGAAACTATTGGCTTGTGGTAAGAAAGAAAGAAGGAGAAAGAGAAAGGTATTATACACTATTCGCTTGTGTATACGACTGTCGCGCCTGCGCACGTCTTATTTAACGGTTTTATTTCACGGACTTTTTCTTACAGTTTTACTATAACATTTTTTTCAGTTCGGTCGCGCAGCAAAATCCCTATCTCCTCCAAGCTTGCCGTAAGGAACTTCGTTCCAACAAATGTACGCGAATTACGAAAAATTCGTTACTACGTGGTGGGGTTCGGACCTGCGGGCATCGAATTGACATTCCACGAGTCAAATAACTTTTATGTAATTTATATATGCGTCTTTTTTGTAAAGTGACATTTTTTTAGATGCTATAAATATATGAATCATCTCATACGTTATCTTGTCATAACAAATTTTATTCTATTTTATACGATGGAATGAAAACAAATATTAAAAATATAAATTAAAAAAGTGATTTTTTGTATTTAATATCACCTCTAGTAACTTTATTATAAATAATAAATCTAAAGAAACTTAAAAAAAATGAAGGGACATAAAAAAACCAATTTAATCCGCCGTTTTTCAGAACAACGAAGAATTTTTAGACAATAAAACCCAAGAGGGTAAAACGGTGAATCCACAATACCTCAGGTTTCCGTTCCACCATTATTCTCTACACGTTTTATTGACTCACTGCTGCCGTTTCTAAGAACTTCAGCACTCACTATAATTGTCGTGCTACGGTATTATAGAATCCCGTTAATACGAACAGCCAGGTGAATTAATGTTACTATTGTTGGCTGATAGTTGTTACTACTGTTGGCTGATGATTTCGTAAGTTGGTCAAACACATGTAAAAAAAATTTCATCATCATCCTCAGGCTGTAACTTGTTATATCTCAGGGAGATTAAGCAGCGTTTTCAACGAAAGCTCCCACGCGGCTTGACTTTTTCCGCCACTACCAACAGTTATCGTTATATTTCAATAAATTTACAAAATAATATAAACAAAGTATACACCTAAACCTTTCTCGTAAATCGTTCTATCTATTAATGAAAACCGCATGAAAATCTGCTCAGTAGTTTTTGAGTTTATCGCGAATAGATAGACAGACGCGGCAGAGGACTTTGTTTTATAATATGATGGTCGAATAGTAAATTATGGCCTAACTTCGACCACTGGACGGCCACTAGTTCTAACCCTTCGTAACTAATATTATAAACGCGAAAGTGAGTTTGTTCGTTTGTTTGTTATGCTTTCATGTCTTAATTACTAAACCGACTATCATGAAATTTTGCATACACGTTGTTAGGGGCGCAGAAAAGGACATCAATTATCTTTCACACAGAAAAACCTATTCTCCAGGGATAGGTCAAAACTATATTCACACTAGTAAAACCACTAGCAAAAGCTAGTCTTCTATATTATTACTTTAGCGGTGTTTATTTCAAATGTTATAAGAATTAGAGTAAACTTTGATAGAACAATTTAGTTTCAATACTTAATTTTCAACATAATAATGAACAATTAATTGCTAGGTACTCGAGTAAAATTATTTTAAAATGCGGTTCTGTTTTAACACAAGGATAACATGTGTATAATGTTTAAAATCTCGTTATAATGAAACCTCTATAAGACGAAACCAAAACGCCCATCCCTTTACAAGTTCCCACTGCATCTTGTTGAAATAAAAAGCTACAAGTGATAAAATAGGAGCGCGAAGAGTTACTCCATGTTTAAGTGTTATGTCCCTACTCTCAAATGATTGATCATCTGTTATAGGTGTATAGTTATTTTGTTTACGGGATGTTTTAGGTTGATTGAATTTGATGAAAGGGAGAATACATTATAGACAGAGTGTCCAAAGTTGATCACGTGGGTTTAAAAGGTGATCATACTGTACACACTACATTAGAGAGTGACGAGTATTTACATTTCAGAATGAGCTAAATACAAATTTAGTAGTTTCTAATATTTTACGCTATTTTTGTAGAACTTCAAATTTTGCACTATGAAAAATATGAAGAACATTAAAAAAAAACCTTATGAAAGGCAAAACTTGAACTTCGTTCTCGATGTATAAAAACTCGAAACCTTAATAAAATAATCATGTCATTTGAGCGATTAAAATTGGGCTTAGCTCATTTGGAAATGTAACGACTCGGATATTGGAAGTAAGAAAATATTAAGTTATTTTATGCGTTGAATTCTTTAAAGTTTTATAGTTCACTCTCGAAGGATTTAGAAATTCCAATACAAATACAGGACTGTTAGCAATTTTCTACGGAATTTATAAATATATATTAATCGGTCATGTAATTTTGCTACCGTGTTTTAAAATAAAATGCACTCTATTAAAGAAGATAAAAAGCATACGAAAGCAGTAATTGTATTTATTGTAATGTAAATGTATCTCTGATTTTTTTGTTCAATACCGCATAGAAATGGACATATTCAGAGACAAGTTTATTTGTATATATAAATAAAATTGACATGTCTGTTTTGTATCCGAATTAATATTCATAACTGATAAACAACGAAGGCTTTTGCTATTGGACAGAGCAAACTTCAGAGAATTTTATAGTACACATATTGTTACGCTTTTTCATATAATCTAAGTAATAAATTTATTAAAGTAACATAAAATCACTAAAAAGTTTTAAACACAATAAAATATAAGAAAAGTCACAATTAATTGATATATTATGAAATAAGTGCTTCGAATGAATAATAAATTCATTTCCACAAGAACAAAATCGCGGTCATAAAATATGTCATTTATCAATTTGAAATCTGACGTCGTAGATATGTTATATTATTTTTTCTTTTAACTTTATAATGCTATGATATACCATCTTTATGGCATTTTTGAGAGATTTTATGTCAATTAAGATTGTATTATAGTAACCAAACAGCTATTATACTTACATATATGGAATATACGGAATTGGTATTAATACTTGTCATATAATAGTCCATTTATTCGAGGAGTGAACCACGTTAACTCGGTGCTGAATAGAAAGGCTTAACACCACTGCGTTACTAGGTATTTCGAATAAAATAAAATACAATTATTAAGCAGAACTGCCTGTCACAGTATTTACGATTTTAATATACGTAGTTTACAAATATTTAATGGTTAACTAAATAATTATTTCGTTTTTAATATTCTATTTATAAGAATATGTCTAACATTACTGCTTATTTTTCATTTTGTTTAACATAATAGGTATTTCGATAATTGCGCATACAACTATCAATATATCTTAATACATGGTATTTATAAAATAGATGGGAAAATTGCGTTTAAATTTATTTATTAATACAACTATTCCTATGTGATAAATATTTTTTTGTATGAAAACACCACCGACCTCATTACACGTGTTTAGTACACAAAAGAAAAAATAAAACAGTTTAATTTAAAACTGCGACACTGTAAACACACGCGTGAAATTGTATGTAATCGGAACGAAAACACCAGCGAACGCAAACGTGTAACACCGTACGCAGCCAGCGTGATACTGAAGTTCAGACTTTCAGTGGCACATCGCATCTCGCGTGCTTCTAGTAAACGACTCCACAGTTTACTGGGCGCCTGGTACTGTGAAAGCGGTTTTGGTGAAAAAATATCTGTTTCGTGGATTCAATAATATCAATTATTATTATTGACCCTGCAAAATCAGTTTTTTGTCACCCTTACTTTTAATGAAATTGTATAAAATTTTACAAAAAGATGTATATTTTTTACAATTTTTACTTAACTAGCTAATACCGGCGACTTTATCTGCATAGTTTATTACATGAACAATAGTTTTTATTTAGTTATGTAGGGAAAAACATAAGAACACAGTTTAAGTTACTTCTTCATGGCAAGAAAATACATCGTTGAACGTGTAGTGTTTATAAAACTGTAGTTTCCTACAATCCTCGTAATTGTATATTAAATAAAGTGTCGAAAAAGTAAAACTAAAAAGAAAATATATTGAAATCTCTCCAAGCCTTAAGACCACTATCATTTCATTTAGATAAAGTAAATAAAAAAAGTGCTCGGGAAAGTCTAATTTTCTTTGAATAACAATTTTTTAGTTAAGTTAAGAGTTTTAGTTAAAAATTCCTGATGAATAAACCTACGGTCACGAAACATGAAGATATCAATATAAATTAATGGTTCTTCCTTAGTCTTTTCACTTGAACATGTATTTTATATATCCATACTAGGTTATACCTAACAAATCGTATATTTATAACTAAATCATGACATCCTAGTAAATGTATATAAAAAAGTAAACAGTAGAAAGTAATTCCAATCAAACCGAGCCAGTTTTACAACATTAACTCGACTCAATTAAGGAAAAAAAATCTAATTGTGCAATTTGATCTGAGATTTTAGAGGGAGTAGTAATTAGTACCGTGAGATCTGTAGGAATTCGGACAAGTAATTTTCTTTATAATGAAAGGGCGAGACGTGGCGGTGCGGGGCGGACTCATTTGCAAGCTTTACGGGCCACGGCTTACTCCTTTTCGATGTAAAGCCTTCAGCAAAGGTAGAGCTACGTCGGGTAATTAAAATATAGCCAAAAATCGATCGGCATTAACATATTTAAGGTGATTGCTCTTAGTACTTCGACAAGTTTAAATATTATAAATCATAATTCTTTCTTTATTTTATTTTTAACAACCAATCTTCTAGAAGATTGTGGAGTTGGTAATGGAATATTATAAATTTCTTGCGATCATTTCAATGAGCTAACAAAATGGTGGCCGTCTTGTTAGAACTTTCCAGGGAGTTTTTGTGCCAAGTCATAATACCACATTATTTTCTATCCACTTCACTTGTGCATAATAACCAAACCATATTACGTAAAATACCTCCAATATTAGAAAGTATGGAGCCAAATAATACAATATTATGAATAAAATATAAAATTCGCTACGTGGCATTCCAAGACACCGCAAAAACCGAAATTTTCATTATTTTATTATCCAAATATGAATTAGCGAGGAAAAGATCCTACCTTCCGTACCTTTTTCTCCTGTATATCAACCGATTTTCTTTTTTTTAAATTTAAAATTGATTTTTTTTGTACTGTCACATATTTTAATTTAGTTGTCATAGGCACTAGCAACACCAGGGGAGTCGCAAGTGCGTTGCCAGCCTGTGTTTGAGAGAGAAGGAGGGAACGAAACCGGTAATAGCTTCAGCGTGGCTTTACCACCTACAACGTGGCTTTACCACCTACAAAATAAATATCTTATAGATGACGTCATGTTTTAACTTTGATTTTATATTTCAACTTCAGTTTATTACATCTAATAACTGAGCCACAGCAATGCGTGACCAGGTCAGATAGTAATATAAATAAATTACTTCATTTAATTTTTTTGACATTACAGTTCGTACGTGGTTTTGAAATGGAATACAAATCCAATTCATTGCGTCCGACTTTCTCATTTCTTCCCTGAAATAAGCCAAAATTATTATGAGCCATCCTATTTTTTAAAACTTGTCAGTGGGTTGTGATCCATACTTTGAGAAACGTTGGACTCGGCTCTTAGTGTGAGTTACTATCTCCATTAAGCTTATGACGTCCGCATACAACGCGATTTCCAATGCAACCAGCGTTTATAATATATATGGCACAGTTTTATTACCGACAATCACGACTAGTTTGTAATAAATATGGATCAGGTAAGTTTATAATTCCGTTATATATTCAATCATTTACCAAACGGTATACTATGAAGTTAACTATTTGAATAGCTAGGATTCCATTCGAGAGGTTGAATTGAAGCACGTTGGCAGGTAAGTGACGTAACAAAGCCTTCTCTCAGGCTTTGTAGAGCAACGCCTAATTAGACGTGGTATGGGATTTAGTCTTGATAGTGGGGAATATTGTTGATATATCAAATTTCTAAAAATCGAAAATAAATAGTAGCTATAGACAATCTATTGAGGAATGGATAGAAAACAGATCGAAGGGTACAAATATTTTTTAAAACTCGATTTAAAGTTTAAAAATCTTTATAAAAAAATCTATAAAGGCCATGTTAAAACAAAAAAAGATCAAATTCGAACCATTTTTAAGAAAGTTATGTCGAAAAATCTAAAAAAAGGATTTTTTAAAATCCATTACCTTTACATAAAAAAATTATCCCTAAACTCACTAGTGAGGAGACAAGCACTAAAACATATAATAAAATTGAGAAAATGAAGAAAAAATCATTAAACGTCCAATTTTACGTAATATACCTATATATAAATAAGCAGTTGCAAAACAATTAAGAATATGTTCTTTCATTATTTGTCAATCGATTTTCTTTATTTATTTTTTTGTTTAGTAGATATTGATGAGCTTTCTAAGTTATCTAGAAAAAAATTTGGAAATAATATTTAAATTTTTTTTTAAATTCCTTAAACACTACAGTTTACAATGTTCGTACAATACAGATAAAATATATTAAACATGTTAAGAAAAAGTCTGTGACACCAAATATGATCGAATTTCGACAACTAGGTGGCCACTAGTTTGATTAAAATAATGGTTTGTTGTAGGACTTTTTAAAAGATTGTGTTTTGCGATGTGGTCGTCCGAAGTATATTTGCATGGAGATGATTTTCATGCAATCCATTGTTTCTTAACTCGCCACTACGTGTCCAACCAAGCGCCATGTATATAGATTTTCAACACGGTAAATAATTGTATAATATACTTTTATAAATCAGTTAATTATTAAGACAAATAATTACACATGCGTGTGAGTGTCTTCACAAATAATTAAAGATAAAGTATAGTATACAGTCAATGTTACTACTATATACTAGAATGTTCCATTATAATTGAACTAATAATACGAACAAATAAAACTAAGTAAGTAACATCTCAAAGGGGGCCTCCTTAAACCTATACCTGGGTCGCAAGTCCTGGGAACTGCTCTGAGTTTCTCCCTCTGCCACACGATGGACCCGGCACCCGCACGGTGAATCCATGGAAGGCTAAGAAGTTCGTCTCTTCAGTCGTTTTAATATTAGAGTAAATGTTCCACTACTATTTTTGTTGACCAGGATTCTATTTTCTTATAATAATCTTCAGTTAAAGTTTGGATTCACCGACTGAGTCACGTTAACGCAATACAGATGACAGGAATTATGAGTATCTACGTCTTTTTCTTCAATTATTTCCTAATCTATTTTTCACGGTATTAAAATAATAAATCTAACATTCCTATGGTTCAAACAGTACCGTATTACTTACGCGGGTGCATCCAAGTATTCCACCCTCTATAATAAACACGACAACTTTATATTTACCGTTAGTGAAATGAATTTAATCAAAAGTAAACTTTATCTCCTAGAACTTAAATAACAGGCTGTTTTAAGTGACAGAAAATATAAAGTCTGCGCGGTCATAAAAATCAGTTTCAAGTGTGTTTGAAATGACGTGCTGCATCGCTGGGGAGGTGAACTCCTCCCTTAGGGCTGAGGGACGAAACCCAGAATTAAACGGGTCAGTGATCATGTAAATATTATTATGCAAACAAATTCCGATCGGTTTAATACGTCATTGATATTTATTTTGTAAAAGGGGTCACTGAATGGGGTAAGTAGATATTTTGTTGTGGCACAAGATATTTTTTGACGGTAATTGCAATGTGTATTGAGCGATAGTGATGCTCTGCGGTTTCATTTTGTTCTCGCTTAGCATATTTTCTGACCTACAGTGTGTGTGATAATTGCTCGTGGATATTAGAGAACTTCTAACTTCCCTCAGTAAATGAATATAAACTGCAAAAAGATTAGTGTTTAAGCGAAAATAAAATAAGACAATGCGGTCAAGATTCTGGAATGCTTAGTATAAAAAGATGATTGCTTATCAACCGAAAACGTCATAATAGTGAGGGTCGCTTGATTTCTAAGGATAGTTTCTGATTGCACAGGTATTACAAAATACTACACTAGCTTAGTGTGAATACAATATAATGCTTATTGCAGTATTCGAAGGTACATTGACTGATGTAATTCACTTTCGTTTTATTGGTTGATCATTATCACTCCAAACTGTCAAATAAGCTTGGTATCTAAATGGAATAAAAACTATGTATTTTTAAATTGTAGGCAACAAAGCCACTATCTATATCTATTTGCGTGTGTGAATTTTCATACTGTTTTCAGAGTCGCTAGAAAAAATCATCTATAAGGTTTATAAATGTATAATATATGCATACTATATATATAGGAAGTAATGCTTGGTAAAAGCGGCAACGTTGTTTTGACGGGAGGGACCCTTCAGCGATTGCTGATGCGATTGCCGATGAAATTGCAGTTGCAATGGAATATTATATTCCTTCCTCCGAGATCGTCGGTAATCGCAAAAGACGCCCTTGGTACAATCGCGAGTGCGTCGATGCTATTAGTAAAAAGCAAGCCGCGTATCGCGAATGGATCAAGGGTCGCGCAAATAAGGATCCTAATACCAGCTTCCTCAAATCAGTCTATAACTCTGCCACCAAAGCCTGTAAGAGAGCATACACTAGAGCGGATGCCCAGCGCGTTGCACGCTTGGGTCTAGAACTCGTAAGCCATCCGACCAATAGTCGAGTCTACTGGAGTCTGGCCAAAGCTGTGCAAGCCAATTTTTGTCATCCAACGATGCCGCCGTTGAGGTACTCTGATGGGGCACTAGCCTACGAACCGCAGGAGAAAGCCACATTATTAGCTAATCTCTTTGCGGCTAATTCTCGGCTCGACGATCGAAACGCGCAACCGCCCACTATTCCTTGCTTCGGTGTCACTATGTCTGAATTAAAGTTCAGACAGCGTGACATTCTTAAACAACTGCGATCGCTCGATGTCCGGAAGGCTAGTGGTCCGGACGGTATCCCAGCGGTTGTAGTAAAAAAGTGTGCAGCCGAGTTGGCTCCAGTACTTACGCGCCTATACCGCCTGTCTTATCTTTCTGGTGTCGTGCCTTGGGCTTGGAGGGAAGCCAACGTGCAACCGATTCCCAAGAAGGGGGATCGGTCTGATCCCAATAACTATCGCCCAATTGCCGTAACCTCAGTACTGTGCAAGATAATGGAGCGGATCATCAACACCCAGCTTGTCCGCTATCTCGAGGATCACTCGTTGATTAATGATCGGCAATATGGCTTTCGCCAAAACCGATCAACGGGTGATCTTCTGGCCTACGTACTGCACCGCTGGGGAGAGGCAATTGACAAACACGGCGAGGCCTTGGCAATCAGTCTCGACGTTGCCAAAGCCTTCGATAGGGTCTGGCACCGTGGTCTTCTGTCCAAGCTTCCGGCATACGGTCTCCCCGACAAGTTATGCAAATGGATCTCTGGCTTTCTACATGGGCGCAGAATTCGTGTCCTTGTCGACGGATGTGATTCGCAGCTCATGTCAGTAAATGCGGGAGTTCCTCAAGGCTCTGTACTTTCACCTACTCTGTTTCTTCTGCATATTAATGATATGTTGCCTTTAGGCCATATTCATTGCTATGCAGATGATAGCACCATTCATGGGTGCTACTACAGCAAGCCTTCTTGCAGTCGGGGAGACGCAGAAAAGAGACGACAAGAACTTGTGATTGAACTCGACCGGTCCTTGCATCTCATTTCAACATGGGGAGCAAGCAATTTGGTGGAGTTTAATGCAAACAAAACACAAGTATGCGCGGTTACCTGCAAAACATCTCCATTTACCCCTCTTCCTGCTCTCCAGAACGTCTCGCTCGCAATGCGAGACAGCCTCAATATCTTAGGTATAGATATTCGCAGCGACCTCAATCTCAGGGATTACATCGGGAGTGTCATCTCCACTGCATCTCGGAGACTCGGAATCCTGAACAGGGTGCGACGGTTTTTCACGCCTGATCAACTATACCTCCTTTATAAGGCACAAGTTCGGCCTTGTGTGGAATATTGTTCGCACCTCTGGGACGGTTCCGCCAAATACCTACTAGATGCCCTGGACAGGTTGCAGAGACGGGCTGTCCGCATTGTTAATGATTTAGACATTACACAATTTATAGAGCCGCTTCAGTTGCGTAGAGACATTGCCTCACTGAGCGTGTTCTACCGTCTGTATCATGGCGAGTGTTCTGAAGAGCTATTTAATTTAATACCTTCCTCTCCTTTTCATACCCGAACCACGCGTGCTGGGCTTCGGAGCCATAGTTTTACGGTAAATCCTATCTGGGCACGAACTAAAAAGTTCGCAACCTCTTATCTCTGCCGCACCGTGAAGCTATGGAACAATCTCCCGGCCAGTGTGTTCCCTCCTTCCTATAATATGGGGTCCTTCAAGCGTAACGTGAAGAGACATTTATGCAAGCCGGCATGACAGCGGCGACCGGTGAGGGATGAGGGATAGCGTGTCTCTCGGTAGTCGCCGTTGTTTTTGGATTATACTGTGCTCACCATCAGGCACAGTACAGTCACTTTGCTGAGCTACGATAAAAAAAAAAAAAAAAAAAATCAATCCATAATAATCTATTTACACTTACCTTGCTAAAGTTGGCTAAACTATGACATATTATCTATGTCTTATGAAAACTTACAGTAACCATTTTAGACTGCTATTTGTAAAGCTATCTACACTGGTATTAATTCTTATAAAATTAGATACTTATATTAGTGTAGAACAAATAATCGCAGATTTTAAAAATTAAGCGAAACAAAAAAATTGTTTTGGTGACGAGGCTTTAGCCTCTTTGACTTAAATAACTGTCAATTACCAAGAGCTAAAAATGTATGGGTATTACATTAATTATAATTTCGCTTGGACACTTATGGTGTCAGATTGACACACTACACTAAAGCTAAGCTGGGGTTAATCGCTAATAAATAAATGATGAAGATAAATAACTTGTAGTTAATATAAAATTATATATATAACATTACATTATACATCGTTTATAATTGTAAAAGGTTGCTTAAAGTTTTCTAAAAATGAAATATACATGGGCGAAAGACGATGGTAAAAACTTTCCGACAAGTCATAATGGCTGCTAAATCTCGTGTCAGCTGAGCGCCGAGGGTAGTGGCAACTGAAGCGAATATAATTTGAAATTACCTCCATGTATTAATGGCAGGGTTATACTCAGAACTTACCCTGCGAGATAGACACAATAATATTTAAAAAAATCCATTTATTGCTGTTTGTATATAATGATGAATTATTTATTACATTTTCGATTTTTTTAATTATAAAGCTCAAGAAAATGTTGAACATGCTAAATTCTTAAACTACCAGTTAGACATAAAAAAATATTTTATTATTATATAGTCTATTTATTCGGGAAGGTTATAAGTACTCTAATATTAAGCTATGATTCTTAAAAATCGAGTAATTATTGTAACAAACGTAGGTTAAAAAAATATTGAACGATAATGTAGTACGGAAATTGGATTTTTTTTTAAATCATAGAACATATCCAGTTCTAATCGTAACTAATATTATAAATACGAAAGTGTGCTTATTTGACTGTCTCTTATACTTTTAACGCCTTAACTACACACCTTATCAACATTAAATTTTGTATACACGATTTTAGGGGTACATAAATGAACATAGAGTACGTTACATTAAGAAAAGTGTAATGTTCCAAATAGGTTTATTAGGGCCTAAACGGAGTAAAGACTTTTTAATTTTGATTTAGTTTAACCTAAGTTACGAGATCATTTATTAACTACCAAGTCTCAGAATTATAATCCATCACAAACATATTGTATACATTAACGAAAACTAGCATTGGAATATATAAAATATCAACTTGTTTTTAATAATTATTTTTTAAAGAAGTTATATGCATATATCTTTATGGTAATTCCGCCCTATACATTACTCACATCACAGGCCACGTTCAAAATGTTTTGACACTCGATGTAATATAAAATTGCCCCTGTGAGCGACAGATAGACAGAGGCATAAAAACTGATGGGGACGCTCTATTGATTTTGAATGCTTCGCGGCCGGCGGCATTATTATGTTTACGAAACGGTTCCAATTTCAGTCGAAATTCGTTTATTAAATGCTTTCAAATGATCGCTATACGTTTACAAAGCTTTCAATGAAGCCTTCAATTTAATTCGATTATATGTCAGCAAATAATTTAGGCAACGAGATGATATTTTACTTTTTGGCGATTGGTACTGAGTAAACTAAGTAAGTTGCATTACGACTGTTACAATTGTTAGCTATTTTAGCAGCTAAATAGTAAAAACAAAATGTAGGGTTAATATTAAATCAGTAAATGGGTTTAGGGGGTAAATAGTAATGATTATATTGTAAAAGGACAACATAACCTATAATTAATGCAGATAAAACATTTCCATGATTAATTTCCAATTAAATCATTTTCACACGAATTAAGTCGCTAGCCTGAATTAGTGTATTGTAGTGTCCATCCACTTCATGAGAAAAAGCTCGGTTACTCGTTACGCGAAGTCAATAACGTATTGTCCATTTCTGGACTTCGGATGTTCACAGTTTTTTTTTCATACAGTGCTTTTACTATATATATATATATATATATATATATTATACACTTTCAAATCTAATAAACGTTAAAGGAAAGTAGCAAAATATTTTATTTATATATTTGCCATCATCCTCATTTAATAATACCACGGCATTATTTTGTAAACAAACACTGCAATAAAAACAGACACGCAAAATAGACAATCTAAACTGGAAATCTGAAATAGGCACACTCCATTCAAGGGCGGGCATTTTGAAATTAGTCCGCGAGGCTATTTGCACTTGAGGCTGGTACAAAAGGGCTCGCGCCTCGTGCGTACCTAGTGGAGGCTTGAGGCACGCCTCGGGCCTCGCGCCTCACGCTGCCGGCGCTCGCTATTCATACTGGTCTCATAATGGTACGCAAACTGACGGATAAATAACACAGTCAAATGGTGGGAAAAACGACCCATTTCCAACGATTTCGTTTACGGAATAAAATGCAAGACGTTGCGTTTTTAATTTGGACTAATAACTTTTAATTTCTCTTTGTTTAAACCGAAAAGGAAATTTAATGAACACTAAATAATGTTACAAAGTCTCCAGTTTCGTATTATATGTTGTACTAGCTTCGGGCTAAGGCCGCGCGGGCTTTGCACTGGTGTAGTATAAAAAAAGATATATCGCTTTGTAAAATTATCATGTGTTGAAATATAATGATCTCTGAACAACTTAATGTCAATTATCGTTCTGACACTATTTTTAAAGACCTTTCTACTGTCTTCTGGTTCACTTAGTCACTCACTTTTTTATCTTTGCCTACAATTTTTTCAATAATTTATTTCCTATAATTTTGTTCTTGACAATTGCATACACAATAAGAAAAGAAATAGCCAAATACGTGGAGTCATTGTAAAGTAACATACATTACATACATTTAGCAATTGATTTTTATTTATTCGTAATCTAGCGTTAGTTGTCCCTATATTGTGTAATATTAAGAAAATCTTCTGTAACATTACTTATTTATTTTACATAAGTAAAGAGGATTTGAATCTGTTACAATACTTAATAATTTTTATATCACAAAAACTCCGTGGAAAATTCTTCAACAAAGGGCCGCCATCTTTCTATTATTATATACATTCATACACTTACTTATAACGGTAGCTAAATTATGAAAAAGACGAAAAAGACTTAATATGCAATATTAATTTTAAAATACAGTAATAAATAGTAAGACACATGCTGCGGAAAATATTATGCCCGAAAGTAAACCAGAACCAAAGCACGTAAATTCTTTAGGATGATCTTTTAAAACGAGGTAATTTTTAAGGTGTATTTAGTTGAAGAGTAAAAAGTCACTGTTAACAGAAGTTCGTCAAATTAAAATTCTCCTGAAATTATATTTACGACACGTTTGTTTCTTATACTATATTCATATGACAAAACTAGAGTTCTATACGAATAACCATTCATAGTAAGTGTACTTTCGTATACTTTGGATTCAATTGACCGAATCGATTTTTATTTTGTTAGTACGAGTTGAAACTAAAAGGAATTCGTTTACCGTATCCTGTTACAGTCTATTTGCACTTTTCTTTTCTTTCTGTGCGTCGACAATCGAGCCTTTTATATTGTTTACTTTAGCGATATATTACCACTGTTTTATTAGTTTTATTTTATTTATGAAGTTTAAACTAGATATGTCCATTCTTATGCTAATGACACTCTGCCTGATTGTAAAAACAGTGCGATACAAAATGTAATGTAATGACAAATTTTGTTGAAAAATTAATTTCACATGATTAGATTGATAGTTCTTGAGATAATAATTTCTTTCTTGGAGTAGTCTAAAAGTTTTATGATTTATCGAATGTTCGAAATTATGCTTTTATAGGTGGTAGAGCCACGCTGAAGTTATTACTGGTTTCAGCATGAATGGGTTGGCTCGCCCGGGGTAGTACCACCCGACCCACAGAACACCGACGTGAAGTAATAGTGCTTGCATTGTGGCGTTTCGCTCGTTCAGTGAGAACGCTGGAATCCCACTTCCTCCTCTCCCCCTCCCCCTAAACACAGGCTGGAAATGCACTTGCGACTGCCCTGGTGTTACAAGTGTCTATGGACGATGGTGATCACTTAACATCGGGTGACCCGCTTGTTCGTGTGCCTCCTATTTAATAAAATTTTAATAATCTTTGTTAGGTATATCCTTACATTTCGACAGACGGAAAGATTCGCTGTCTCCCACGTTAGTGATTCCCTGCCTCCTACATTAGTTACTAGTACGTAAATTGTCTACCATAGTGATTCTTTTTTTTAATTTTTCAAATTTGAGCTGCGAAGCTACATTGATTTATTTTTTCCTACTATCTCAATTAGGAAAATGTGATAGTTATTAAATATGTGGTGATGTAATATGAAATGTCAATTCCTAACCCAAACTGAGCAAATGTCTAGAACATTTTAAGAAGTTTACAGGGTTTATTTACTTAGTGTCTCAATATAAAAGTACTTAGAAACATGTATGTACCTACTCTTGAACTAAAAGCAAGGAATGTCAATCACTTAACGCGACGAATATAAATATCTCGAAGGAGTTACGCTACGCTTGTACTTATTACTTGCTATACGATTCTCGACCTTATTGCACTTAAAAATAAGAGCGAGACTATATACTGGTTTACGCTGAGAAGTGAAACTTATTTACACGTGCGTATTTATTGCGCTACCGTTTTATGAAGCGAGACACTTGTGAGCTTTCAATTTTTTATTCTACTGAATAACACAAAACAAAACTGCTGAACAAATTTTTATAAAACTTTACAAAGATATAATAAAATTTTGGCCAAAATATAACCGTAAGTGTCAAGTAAAAACCTTTTATATTGTTTACTACCTGTTACCCGCGAGTTCGTTCTTGTGAAAATGATTTTCTTGTTTTGTAAAATCTATGTGTGTAATCTGGATTCATTCTCGGTTGTCCGTTTCATCTTAATTGAAATTTTAAATAACTCCTATAAAGATTTATAAATATAACTAGCGGGCCCGACAGACGTTGTCCCGCCCTGATTATAAAATATTCCTGATAAATTATATACCAAAACGTTCCTCATTAATCACTTTATCCACTGGTGAAAACCGCATAAAGATCCGTTCAGTAGTTTTTGAGTTTATCGCGAACAGACAGACAGACAGACGCGGTAGGGGACTTTGTTTTATACTATGTAATGATAAAACTCGTTCTGTTAAGTTATATCGTTATTGCGTAGCTCCTAGAGAAGACTGCAATGATAAGTTTGTAGTATAGATTCTTTGGAAATTTCTCTATCTGCTCATAAAACTCTGGTCAAAATTGCTGTAGTCGTATACAAGATCAACTAATAGACTGTAGACTTTTCAATTTCATTTATATGTATAGACTAGCGAGCCCGGAGGACGTTGTCCCGCCCTGATAAAAAAAGATTAGTGCGTGTAACCGTCACACACGATTGAAGTAAAACTTTTTAAATATTTTTGATTTCGTTAATAATTAGTTTATAATAAACTATTAAATATTACTATATAACTCAGATATTTTTTGAGTTCATCACGAACAGACAGACAGACATACATACGTGGCAGATTACTTTGTTTTACTTAGTTTACTTTACTTAGTAATTATTTAGTATTATGATGGCACTTCATAAAAAATTTCTTGAGATATATTTCTTTCCAATACGTTTTAAAATCGTTAGTGCGAAAGACATTCAACCGTCGAAGGAATCATTATTCTGAGCTTTCATGTCGTGAGTTGATTGATTTGTCGTTGAAAATGGACGAACTTCTGGAGTGCGCAATTTTTTATGTACATTGTATGTTTTTTTGTGTTTATATTAGTTCGATGACCTTATATTTAATGATATTAAATTTGCGGACAGCAGCAACCACGAGTTTCATCAATAGTTGCCGTTCGTATACCGGCTGGTAATATAAAGTCTGGATACATTTGAATACAGCACTATACCGACGGGGTTATTCTATCTGTTATCATTACATAGTATAAAAAAAAAGTATGTGTGTACTTATGTACACGCGTTAGAAGTTATACTTCTTTGGCGTAACAAGATAACAATCTGTTCAAAAATTTTATCTTTCGCCTTAATCTACGTTTGTAGAAAAAAAAAAAAAAAAAAAAAAAAAAACGACGAGCGTACCAACATGCGCAACTAATATCGAGGTTCAATTTCTATTTTGTTGGTAGCTTTTTTTTCGAGACTTAATGAGCGGTTAAGCAGACAGCTTCATACTGTTAATTTTGTGTCACAGATGCGTGCGCATCTTAAAATTTCACTCTCATCTTTTTTTCATAACGCGCCTAAAGAAGTATAACTTCAAAAAGTCCCCTACCGCGTCTGTCTGTCTGTCTGTTCGCGATAAACTCAAAAACTACTGAACGGATTTTCAAACGGTTTTCACCAGTGGATAAAGTGATTCATGAGGAACGTTGTGGTATATAATTTGTCAAGGATTTTTTTATAAACAGGGAGAGACAACGTCTGCCGGGCCCGCTAGTAACTTAATAATTATTTATTTATTTATCAGAATATCTTCATCTTTATATATAAATTTCTTCTGTACGTGTGTATGTCACTGAACTCTTCCTAAACGGCTGGACCGATATTTATGAAATTTTGTGTCCGTGTTCCAGTGGATCCGAGAATGGTTTAGATTTACGATAGGACCAGGTAGGTGACGCTGCGGTTGAATTTTAGATTTTTTTATATTACCAAGGCAGGACAATGTCCGCCCGGCCCGCTAATATATGTATATAATTCTTCTGTACGTGTATGTGACTGAACTCCTCCAAAACAGCTGGAGAATTCAAGAATAGTTTAAATTCGACCCGGTAGATGGCGCTGCGATTAAATTTTAGGATTTTTTTTAATTAACAAGGCAGCACAACGTCATCCGGGCTTACTTAATATCATACAATTCAAGAGCTTCTTTGTTTGAACGCGCCAGCCTCTGGAACTAAAGGTCAGATTTAAGAAATATGGATTTTATAGTATATCTATTGAGAAAGCTTATAGGATATTTAATATCATGCTAAGATCTTTAGGGGAGAAGTAATTTTTATGTTAACTGTAGGTTAGAAACTACGTCAAAGAAGCACGAAGTAACCGTACGAACGGACAGTGTTGTGCGTTCTACAAGAACTGAACATTACTGAAAAGGACCGAACTGTGAATGCCTATGACTCCGAGTTAGTAAGTTGCGTGGTACAGTAGCTTTCACCTCACATTTTATATGAATTTACGTTATATACGGACTTTCTTTAACCGTAAGCTGCTTTTACATTAATTCAAAATTATACTCATAAATTGTTGCAATAAGTATGTAACCCGTTGGACAATATTACATATCTCTTACGAAAGTAAGCTCGGGGCGGTATAATTAAAACTATATTACTCATGTCGACCTAAAAGTCTTCGATATTAACCGAACTTGCAAAAATGTTGAAAACTTTTGTATAAGTCACAAGAGTAACGAACTGCAGAAGGTTCGAATGACTCAGTAAGGTAGAGCTATGTGTGATTTTTATATGCTTGAGGGTTTGAAGTGCATGAACTGTAATTATGTTGCTGGCTTCACAATAAAAAATGCTGACGTTTATTATAAATGGAATACTTATTGAATTCAATTTAAGAGGTGCAATAAAATGTGAAAATTTAGGTAATATCTAAAAGAGATTAGACTACAGAATATATAAATTACACAAATAGTACCACAGATTATGACGAACGTAATCTCTGTGTTGCCATTATAATAACATTCTTAGTTTATTTAATAATGATTTTACTTAATTATGATGATGATAGTGATGTTGAATGATCTCTTAATCGACGTGTTCTCTTCCCCCTATAATATTGTGTTTTTTTTATATCATTGGAGGCAAGAACAGGTGGGTCACCTAATGTAAGGTGATCACCACCGTCCATAGACACTTGCAACACCTGGAGAGTTGCAAGTGCGTTGCCAGCCTGTGTTTGTGGAAGAAAGGAGTTAGGAATGTGGGAGGGGGAAGAGAGGTTTGTATCCGGCGGTCTCACTACCCGAACGAAACTCAACAATACAAGCACTGTTACTTCAAATCGGTGTTTCTGTGGGTCGAGGGCTACTACCCTGGGCGAGCCGACCTATTCATGCTGAAACCAGTAATAGCTTCAGCGTGGCTCTACCACCTACAAAATAATACAAACGAGGCGTGAATATGGATTTCAGGATTTTAACGACAAATGCCGATTGGATTTATTATCGAGAGTCGCTTGTTTTTAGCCTACACCTATCTTCTATTAGGTACTGTATTGTCATTTTGTCGAGTAAATATTACAAAAAACTGGTTAAAAATACATTGACCCAAATTATTTTAAATTAGTTCTCATACATATATCGTATATGACTGACGACATATTACGTATGTAGTTATGTGACTACCTACACCTTTATTAGGTACTCGCATGTAATTTTAATACGAAGTGTACATTCTGTTGTAGTCATTTTATAACCTCGCAATCATGAATCATTGCTGTTAATTTATGTTGGGCAACGAGTGCCGCCTCAGATGGCGGGGTCTACTGTTTTTGCCGTGGGCTAACCGATAATCCGAGGACTGCCGGCTGCGGGCAAACCCTGGGATTCGTTACATATTGAGGGTTGATAAAATATTACAGATGTAAGCTGTTACATTCAAATTATTGTACATTTATTTGTAACAACCTAAATAATGTTCAATAAAATGTCTAGATTATTATAAGTTGTATCTATCAATATTTTGCTATTAACTATGATATAAAAAAAAATTATATACATGAGAACAGTGAGATTATGCTAATGTAGTTCAGTTCCAGTCTCACCCATGACACACAACTTAAATTTTATTTATAACTTTTCAGGTAAATTTTAAATTGCAACTTTCTAGGATTAACTTCAATTATTGTAATAAATGATCTCATTTAGAAGTTGTAAATATTGACAAACTACAGTACTCGCCAAACTTTTTGACCGCTCTTCATATCATTGTGCAGAAAATAAATTTAGATATAAATACGTATTATACTATATGCATAACATCCCTACAAGATGATAAATAAATGTAAGAAAGAAAGAAAATATATTTATTGTAGCAAATACATGAACAATATAATAATGAAACAAATTGAACTACAAAGGTATGTAGAACATAAAATAAATAAAAGACATTTAACGTTAGAAGATATTAAAATGATTTCATGGTATTGTTACAATGGCACACAATTCAAAGTGTGCTGACTGCCACCTTTGCAATTGCAAGTGACCCCAGCAATGATTTTCAATTGTGGCCAAGTGTGTTTAAGATTTATATAATAATATATCAATAAGATATCAATTTTAGATTTCTATAATAATATTTCAACTCTGTTTTGTATTCATTTCTTGACTATATTATGCAGACTTACAGCTCTTCAAAGCGGCCAACAAGTTTGACGCGGACTATAAATTTGTAGTGGTACATTTGCTGGTTCGTATATTGCATTTTATAACGTCCTTGTAAGCTTAAAACTATAATTTAACATGTTTTTTGAGTAACTATCATATCACTTATATTTTAGCACTCTAAAAAATTACCCCTCAATGTAAATTTCCCGAAAACGCCATCCGCGGGGATAAAACGTGGATATAAAAAAAACTCCCTTACATTTTTCCGTCAATTAAATAAAGCAATAATCACAATAAAAGTACAAAAGGCAATCCTGTTAATCGAAGCCAGGCCGTTTGTTACCGTCCCACGACCGGCAAATGGACAAATCAGATTATTTCACCCAGTATGAGTCTGTAGATAACCTTTAGACTGGCTCGATTTATAAGATGTAGCGAGTTAGATTCTTGATGCCTATTTGTAAAATGTTATCTAAACATTTGATTATCGAACAGGACTGTTGAATAAAATTAGATTGTTAACTCTTGGCTGGTTGGTTGAATATACTTTGATCAATTTACAATATGAAATAACATATTCTATATAGTCTTACTAATGGACTTGTTATGTAGACCTTAACAAGTCATTAGTATTAAAAAAATATAGAATTAAGAATTATAGAATATCTATGCTTGGAAGCTAAAACTTTTGGATTATTCTAATGATTTATTGCACTACCGACTTTTTAACGATTTATATTCCAACCAATTATTATTTACTCCATTATATTGGCTAATATTTAATGGTACTGGCGACAAAGTGCATTGGTAATCACTTCGTCTACTTCGTTTACTTTTAACCTAATAGCTTGTCCCATACTTAATCTAATGTAATAAAACATATACTAAAACCTAGACAGAAAATACTCTTATAATGTAAAAAAAAAATCTAAATTGATTTAGTAGTTTTTGAGTTATAAGCAAACAAACGAACACATAGGCAAAGAGACGTCGCCTTCTATAATGATATACAAAAAGACAAATAGCCTATTGACTTTTAAATATAATTATTTGGTATAATTCCTGTGTATCTTTTTATCAACTATAAAACACATTTTTTTTAAATTACGCATCTTTCGCATAATATTAAAATGGACTCAATTTTCACCATTCCAAATAGATATAGTTATGTTATGTAGCTATATTATATATGCTGTAATCAACTATAATAAGTGACATAAATAATGTTAAGTATTTGCATGTATGTTTTAACTTCGTTTTTTATATGAGTGTTATTGATTCTTTAGTCATAGTATTAACTTGGCATGTATAAATATATAAAATGTGTTTTTACTTTAATTTCCATGTTTTTTTAAGACATTTTCTTTACGCTTTATACGTTGTTTATCGATGTCTCCAACAACACTACAATATTTATTATTAAATTATACTTTTTTTTTAAAGATGTGTTGTGTATTTACAGAAAACCGACGTGAAGTAACAGTGCTTGCATTGTTGCGTTTCGTTCGGTCAGTAAGAGAGCCGGAGACCCACCTCCCCTCCCCTTCCACTTTCCTCTTCCCTTCCTCCCCCCCTCCCTACACAGGCTGGCAACGCACTTGCGACTCCCCTGGTGTTGCAAGTGTCTATGGACGGTGGTGATCACTTACATCAGGTGACCCATCTGTTCGTTTGCCTCCTATGATATAAAAAAAAAAAAAAAACTAAATAAGTTAAAAAACAATCTTCGTTTTCAATATATAACTATTTCATTACCGCTGACGCTTGTACATTTGTCCGTACACTTAGTACAAGGCTATAAATTAAGAGATTCCTGCTAAGTCCCCATCAGTTAGCGCGCCCCGCGGCGTTACTCACAGACCTTTAAGCGAAGACATCGGTCCGCTTGAGTGGAAATTATCTTACGTAGATTATCCTTATTGCTGCGTTTTTCTTCTATTTCCTGTTAACAACGCTCATAAGTTTAGTTCATACTTAGGGACATGATATATTTTACATTAGCTATAGATTTGATTTCACATATAAACATGTGGTCGAATTTAAATATTAAGTTAGTATTGCCAGCTTGTGAAATGTATATGGGGAAAAATACATTATAATGGCCAAGAGGAAATTAGACTAAAATAGGTATTCACACTTAAGGTAAAAACACTTTCACGTCCAAAAATTACACACAATTTCTTCAGCAATAGAGTAGTACTAAACTGCAACCGATTACCTAAACAAACGGTATCTGTAAATTCAGTAAATGGTTTTTAAAACCGACTCACAACTGGCTAAGAATTACTAACAACATTACAACTAACATTAATAAGTGAACTTCTATTGTCATAAAACATCCAAAAACTTCGACACTTTGTGATACAGACGTATCAGGAATTATGCTGCTCGTCTATTAATATGAATAAATAATATTATTTGTTTGCTGAAATCGTTATATTGCGGAGTCCATAATGAAATTGGAATTAATTGATTGGCTGCTGTCATTTTTCATGTACACGTCGCGAAAATAAAACCACACGTTTTTTGTTGCCGTGAGACTTGCTAGCGGCAAATCTATTCCAGGCGGAAGTGCAAATTAACGTTTACTATATATAATACGTAATATATGAAAATCTCGAGTTACAGTGTTTGTGTTCGAACTCCTCCATAAAAGAAATTTTAAATGTTTATCTGGTGGGTATGAGAGTAAGTCGTAAAGTATATTTTATAGCTCTAGGTGATTACGGTGTCACTATGCAGATTTTTTTGTTTCATTTTTTGTCAATTTTTCATATTTGATTTCTTTTATTTGCCATCAAAAATACCTATAATCATAAATTTTCGATTGCGATTATAGTATTTTTGTATGAACAATGTTTAAGTGATTCAACGGTCGTTCGTATTTCAAATAAAACGAAATTATTGATGTTGCTGAATGACAGATGGCGCCACATCCACCTCATAGAAATTTCTTCCACACATGCGTAAGTCATTCTCTAAACCAACTAGGTATTTCTTTGAGTGAGTCCTTGAATTGTTTGGTTTCACAATAAGAAACGGTGGGAATCGCTGTAATCGGGTTTTAGGTTTTTAAAGATTTTCCAAATTTGGAAATACAATTGGAACCGCTAGGTAACCGATTTCATGCAGACAAAGTTGCGTGGGTCAGCTAGTAACTAATATTATTCATAACGATTCAACTGAATTTAGCGATAATGCTGAAGGTGCTTTTCTTTAGGTATCCGTTAAAGGCGAATTTAGATACTACGGCAGAGCCTGTTCAAGATTTGACTAAGTATTCAACAACACTTAATCTGTTTTTCTGTCGCAATTCACAATACACAATGCAAACACAGGAGGTGTTTAATCGGTTTGCAAAACGTTGTGTGGCATGTGTTCCAACTCTTTTCAGTTGTAGCAAGCTATTGTTGAAGTCTCAATTGTAAATATTTTTTTGTATGTTGTTAATAATAAATAACTGAAGTTGTAGTATTTATTTCACATCGGGTATACTGTGTTCTGTGGATTTGAATAAAATAAATTCAAATTGTTTCGTCTCTGAACCGTTATAAGTAGAGACAATGCTTCGTCATCAATACGCTGCCCAGCATAGGTAGAACATATTTCATCGGGTAAAATCTATCTGACCATAACAATAGGGATGTCTTCATTGTCTGAAGTCTGTGAGGGCTGTATGCGTTGCCAACAGAATTTAATGGTCCATGTTGTGAACAAAAGCGGATGGCAGTGATTAATTATAAATAAACATAGTATAGAATATACCTATGATTATTTTCAATAATGTAATTTATTAAATAAATACTTTTTTAAATTTTTGAAACAACAATATATCTAATTCAATGAAGTCTTTAAATAAAGACACGTCTCAGGTTATGTTACTTTCTAATTAGATTTTTAATAGGAAATAGGAGATTTTAAAAAGTGACCTTATACTGTCTGAGGTACAGTGGGATATAGATTTTATGGAGTCGATTCTCTTTTAGAATGAAGGATCAAATGAATTACATCAGTTCGATAAAAAATTGCAGTACTTATTTTAATAATTAAAATATTACTGTAAGTTATTTAACTCTATAGTTATAGGCTTAGGATCATTTAAAAATACGTATAACAGCGTTGATATAATTACTTATAACATGGCTTAAAGGTTCGAACTGCGGCATATACTAGCTAATTTTTCGGAATTCGCGTCCATTTAATAATTAAACTTGGTAACACTATCGGCTGACGGTGAAGGAAAACATCGTGAGAAGACTAGAACCTGAAAAATGTTTTTGTAGTACCGTATGTGGGAAAGTATAGAACTGTGTATTTCTCGGAGTTTGAAATCGACAATACGTCGTGGGCTAGCGTTGTGATTATGCACATACCTTCCTTCGGTAAGAGTTATATGGCCCTGCAGTGGGGCTCTTACAGGCTGATGTTGATGGTATAAGAACTAAAATCGTCTTTAAAAATATATCTCTTCTCACTTAAACCGTATGTGCTACGCTATAGAGGTCTAAATTGCAAATTTAATACAGCCATTTGCATCTGAAAGGAGCTATGTATTGTCGTTTTTGTTCAGCGTGATTTGCTCTATTTATCTCAAACTTTTCATCTCAATTTGATTATATATGGTTGGAGTTAGTGTTTTCTAGCCTTTTGTCTGCACGAGATCAGACTAAGCTACTCTCTATGCAAATCTTTGTACTTTGCTCTAACTTAACGTAATTTGACTTTTATTGTTACTTGAAATTGGATAAACACTATCTTGATAGTATTACTTTTACAAAATATTTTTCTGTTTCTGTATTTACAATAGATTGCTTACATTTTAATGTAGATTATTTATTACACTAACTTTTATTTTTGGTAATTTATTAACTGTTTTTGAAAACTAATTTTAGCTAATATTTCCCCTAGGTTTTTGGTAAGCTTTTGTAACTTACGTTTAGTATGTATTCCTTAATTTGTATTTTTAGTATAATTGACTCTTCTTAAGACCTTATTTTTCACTTAAAACATTTAACTTGGATATAACGTGTATAGCCTTTTAAAGCTATTGCAACAACATAAGTATATTTTTTTAAATCTATACTAATATTATAAAGAGGTAAAGTTTGTGACGTTGTGAGTTTGTGACGTTGTGGCGTTGTAAGGGGTAATCTCAGGAACTACTAGTCCGATTTGAATAATTCTTTCAATGTTATATAGCTCATTCATCGAGAATGGTTATAGGCTATATATCATCACGCTAAGGCTAATAGGAGCGGAGCACAGATGAAAAATGTTTCAAAATCGAGATGTTTTTTTTGAGAGCTTCTGCTGTGTCTCAGCGTTAGCCCAGAGTAGTAATTATTACAACGCGGACGAAGTCGCGGGCAAGGGCTATAATTTATACTAATATTATAAAGAGGTAAAGTTTGTGAGTTTGTGACGTTGTGGCGTTGTAAGGGGTAATCTCAGGAACTACTGATCCGATTTGAATAATTCTTTCAGTGTTATATAGCTCATTCATCGAGAATGGTTATAGGCTATATATCATCACGCTAAGACCAATAGGAGCGGAGCAACAATGAAAAATGTTTTAAAATCGGGGTATTTTTTCCTTTTGAGAGCTTCCGCTGCGTCTTAGCCCAAAATAACTATTCCACGCGTGCAAAGTCGCGGGCAGAGGCTATTAACTAATTATATCACTAAATTTGGCATCCGTGCAGTGAAGTGCGTACGCTCTTGTTCTCATATTAATAATAACTTTTATTACGTTTTAAGTGTTTACATTTAAAATCAGTTGTTGTTTTTAATGTCATTATTCGATTGAAGATGTGGTTTTCAATTATAACTACTTTGTGATAGTGTAATAAATAAAAAAACTTAGTGAAGAAAAAAAAAACCGAAAAATACCCTACAAAAAAAAAATGTCGTCTCGTGGAGATATATCCGGCGAAGACAATGTTTCGAGGCGTTCTATCATACTGACTCGGGCTCAGATTCATGAAGACGGTAATAACGAATTAGAGTGGGACGATAACGACATTATTTCGGGTGGGACAAGAAGACCAAGGTCGGATTCTAATGAGGATGATAACTTAGAAGGATTTACTACAGTTGGAAAAAATAAAAGAATAAAGATAGGTAATTGTAGCCATCCACCTGGTGATAAGGGAGACACAGTGTCTCGTTTGAAGAATTGGTTAGATAACATAGAAGGTGACCAAATTGAAAGTCCGAAGTATTGTGAAGTATCCATTATTTCTAAGGAGCAATTACCGAAACAAATTGGCTTGGCTAGATTGTTGAAAAAAGAAAATTTTCAAGAGATATCAGAAATGAAATACAAAAGTCCGTTTAAGATACTTATTCGCTTTACAAGCTTAAATGCAGCAAAAGAGTTTATCCAATGTGAATTTCTTAAGCAAAAAGGCTGGATTTGTAAAATGACTAGTGAAGTAAGTTTTTCTTATGGGATAATCAGAGAGATTGAGTTAGAAATGGAGGATGATTACCTAAAAAATATATTAGAAAGTGAATTAGAAATAACAGAAGTAAAACGACTATCCAGAAAGAACTCAGAAGGAAAGTGGATAAAAAGTGAGACAGTCCGGATTTGTTTTAATGGGCCCATTATGCCATCATATATTCGAGCATATGGAGTCAAAATGAAGGTAAAACCCTATATATATCCAGTAACCCAGTGTTCTATGTGTTGGAAATATGGTCATATCAGAAATTTCTGTCCATCCAAGAAACAAATTTGTGTGAAATGCGGAGATCAACATGACAATTGTGAAACCTTAACATATAAGTGTGTTAATTGTTCGGGAAACCACATGTCGCTTATCAAAAGTAAATGTCCTGCTTTCCAAAGAGAGAAAGAAGTTAGGAATGTCATGACAAAATATAATTGCACATATAAAGTAGCCTTGATTAAATTAAAAGAAGAGAGAGAGAACACAAAAAAACAATACGCCAATACTTTCCATGTGCTTCCAGTGATAGAATCTAATCAGAAAAACGAATATGGTAAGTCATATGCTGACACATTAAAAACTACAGACAGGATAAATGATACTGAATCTCTACAGCGGAATGGAAGTAATATGAAAAAGAAAAATTACAAGACTACAGATAAGAATAAATCCGGTAATAGAAGTGTGATGAACCATTCTAAATATCAAAATTATGAACCAAATTTTCGTGATATTGAATTCGAAGACGATAGATCAAAGGAAGAAATTCATAGTGCTTCAGAAAAAGAGAGAGACGGAACCGAAAAGAAAGGTAGAAATGTCAGAAACAAGAGTGAATTTAGTTTTATGGTTTTATTTCAGGACATTATGAAAATTATGTTTTCGAACAACAACTTTAATATAAAAATACATAAGATATTAAAATATATCTTAGAAAAAGTAACAATCTTTCTGAGCTCTTACATAAATATGGATATTATACAGGAGATATTTAGCGTAATTAATTATGGATAGTAAAAAACTTCATCACACGGTCAATATCTTACAATGGAATGCCAATAGCTTACAACCAAAAATGACTGCATTTGAGTTATTGTTAAGCCAAGAAAAAATTCACATTGGCCTTATTAGTGAAACATGGTTGTCAGAAAATAAACATATTAAGATTAGCAATTATAAAGTGATCAGAAACGATAGAAGTGATGGTTATGGTGGATTATGCATTGTAGTTCATAAGTCCATAGAATTTATTGAAATAAAATGTGACATAAGCAATCCCGGTATAGAAATTATAGGAATCAATATTTTAAACATCTCAGGGCTCAAGAATATTATCTCTATATATTGCCCTCCATCGACGAATACGAACCTAAATGATTGGAATAAAATTTTTAATTTATTTAACAAGGAGTCTGTGATAGCTGGTGACTTCAATGCCCATCATAGTTTATGGTCTCACAGTGCAGACAAGAGAGGGAATATGATTTATCAAGCAATGTTTGACAATAACTTTATTTGCTTAAATGATGGTAACCCAACTAGAATCCGAGAGGTCAATGGAAATCTTCAACAAACATCACCCGATATTACTTTCACATCGTCAGATATAGCAGTAAGATGGTTTTGGACAACGACAAGAGAATGCTTAGGTAGTGACCATATTGTTATCAAATTCTCATATGGATACAGTAAAACGACATCATACATTAAAAAAAGAATGTTCAAAGAAGCTCGGTGGGAAGAATATAGAGAAAAGACTAAGGAAATATTTAAAGATCAACAGCCGTTATCTAATGTACAAGATAATTATGATATGTTTATTTCAAAGATTAATACAATAGCAGATAAAACTATACCTTGGTCAAAAAGTTGTCGAGATCCAACTACAAAGTTCATTCCAAAACCTTATTGGAATAGTTCATTGTCTAAAGTGGTAGCAGAAAGAAGGTTAGCACTAACTAAACTTAGACGGAATCCTACTCCAGATAATTACACAGATTTCCAACTTAAAGTCAAACGTGCTAACCATCTTATTAAAAAAGCAAAATCATCAGGATGGTCGGAATTTTGTTCAAGTATAGATGAAGAAATATCTGCCTCGGCAATGTGGAGGAAAATGAGATGGATGAAAGGTGGCCAGTCAGGTATCACAACCATGGATACTTTGAGGGCACAAGAACTGCTACAGTCACTAACGCCGAATACTGTGGATGATCAACCTCCAGTGTTAAGTGAGACCTCCAATCCGTCTAAATTGGAGAAAGAAATAACTTTGATAGAGTTAAAAAACTGTTTAAAGAAAAAAGACACTTCTCCAGGTTCAGATAACATATCTTATTCTATGCTGTTTAATTTATCGGAATCTGGTAAAAAATTCTTACTTTATATTTATAATTCAATTTTGAAATCGGGTGTTATTCCTAAACAATGGCGATCAGTTAAAATTATACCTATCCTAAAAAGTGGTAGGGATCCCAGCTTGGTATCTGCATATAGACCAATCTCTCTACTGTCTTGCCCTTGTAAAATTTTCCATATCATATTGCTTAAAAGAATAGAATGGTTTATTGAAAGTAAGCAGCTCTTATCATCATCAACAGTGGGATTTCGTAGATCTCAGTCAAGTCTTGACAATTTGACTAGGCTTATTACAAACATACAACTAGGATTTTCAAGAAAAATGTCTACGCTTGGTTGTTTTGTTGACATAGATAATGCTTATAATAATGTTAATATAAACTCCATTATCCTTAAGTTAAGTGAGTTAGATATAGGACATCAAATTTGCAAATATATATGGAATTTTCTATCAGATAGACAATTATATATTACACAAAAAGAGCAAAACATTAGAAGAACTAGTAGAGGATTGGCTCAGGGTGATCCACTCTCACCTATTCTTTTTAATATTGTAACGATGGATATATGCAAATCTATAGTTAATGTAACGACGTCACAATATGCAGATGATTTTATACTGTATGTACATGTGGGTAACAAGGGTTTTAAATACGCGAAGTCCCAAATAGAGGGAGCTGTTGGTATATTAATTAAATTACTAGAAGATATAGGATTATACTTGTCAGTAAATAAGAGCAATATTTGTTTATTTACTCGCTGTAGAAAGCAAGAAAATATTGAAATTCAAATCCAAGATCACATTTTGAAACCTGTTAATAAAGTTAAGTATTTGGGTATCTGATTAGATTCTTCACTTCGATGGGGTACACATATCAATGAAATATTAAAAAAAGTATATAAGTTTCTCAATATTTTTAAAGTATTGGCAGGTACTAATTGGGGTGTTCACCCTTCCCATTTACGTAAACTTTATATGTCATTAGTTAGAAATAGAATAGACTACGGAAGCTATTTGTATGGCAATTGCGCAAAAACGCACTTAAGAAAACTTGACGTGCTTCAGAATAAAGCGCTTAGAATTTGCGGATCATTTTTATGTAGTACTCCTATTTTTATTATGGAAAATGAGCTCTCTGTTCCTCCTCTACATGTACGGAGGTACTGGTTGGCATGTAAATTTTGGTTGCGGGCAATAAGTATTTCTAATAATAATACTATTAACCTTGTTCAAGAACTTATGGAAGAATGTGCTGGTCCTCACTGGCAACATAAAAATATCCCACTACTGGTTAATGTGTATAAAGAGTTTAAAGATAAAGCAGTTTATAATTCGAGCGTCTTAGAAATGTACACATTGGGTATTTGGAATTCCTATATTGATGTAAGTTGTATTAGAGATAATGTGGCTAATATCAAGGCCCCTAAACGTGAACTACATGTCCTAGACATGAAACGAATTGTAAGTGACTTAATATACAATGACTATACCGGTTATTATATGATCTTTACTGATGGGTCGAAGTCAACAACGGGCGTGGGTGCTGCTCTCTTTGATCCACAAGCAAATGTTAATATCCAATTAAAATTGTGTAAAGAAGCATGTATAATGAGGGCAGAATTAACAGCAATAAAAGAGGCACTGCATTATATAAAACGAGTTTCTGTCTCAAAAGTAGTCATTTTTTCTGACTCAAGAAGTGCATTACAGCATTTGACTCGAAGTGCTTCGTCGAGCCACGGCATACCAGAAGCTTATGAGTCCTTAAAATTATTTTATGATTTACAATGTTGTAATATTAATATTAAAATTCAGTGGATACCATCACATATAGGAGTTCTAAATAACGATATAGTAGATAAGTTTGCAAATAGAGCCATAGTTAATGGTAAGGACGTGCTATGTAAGCCCCTAGCTACAGAGTTCTTACCCCTAGCGAGGCGTGTTGTTTCCACTATGTGGAAGGAACACATGGATAGGACTTCTGTAGACAGGGGTATTTGGTATAAAACGTTTGAAGTTAAGTTATGGGAGTCTCCTTGGTTTGACCATGCTAGGCTTTCTAGACGGGAACTGATTGCAGCGTTCAGGATCCGGTCCGGTCACATGCCACATAATAAATACCTTTTTATGATAGGGAGAAAAATATCTCCGCTTTGTGAAGTTTGCCAGTCTACGGATGATTTTTATCATACGGATGATTTTTATCATATGTTGTGGGAATGTGGCCGAACCAAAGAATTACGCCAAAAAATGCTTTTAGAGTCCTGGAGAGATCTTGGAGAGGTAAATATTGTATTGGGAAATCCTGTATGTGATGTGGCTAGAGTATTTTATAAATTTGTTTCCTTAGTCTCAAATTGTGAGAATCAAGGTTAATGATATATTAACCCAAGTGAGTTACCTTATGAGGCTGACATAGTCATCAAGGATGTACTGAAGCCTCGTTAAAAATAAAGAAAAAAAAAAAAAAAACTAATTATATTATCTATAATCTATACTAATATTATAAAGAGGTAAAGTTTGTGAGGTTGTAGGGGGTAATATCTAGGGAGTCGGAGAAAAATGGTCGAACGAAAATGTTTCTTACGAACGCTGCCTTAATTATGAGATATATATGATTGAGTTCTAGAGAAAATTTGTAGCTTGATAATGCCTATTACCGCCCAACGAAGTGGGCACGGGTCGGCTAGTATTTAATATAAGCATTTTTAAATTTCGAAACCATATGTTTGTAATGCGTACACAATACATTAAAGCTTCAAAATTGAATTAGTATGTTCTCGAAGCGACATGCCAACAATGTCATGTCTAAATGACCGTGACCCTAAATTTTTATCAGCTGATCAAACAACATAATTACTTCTTATTCTCTTCATCACTGGAAAGTAGACTTTAACTTAGTTAATGAAAGTACATATTTATATGGACACTAGTTGAAATCGATTGAAACAATAAAAAATAATAATGCATCCGTAACATAACTTTCGTTCGTCTCTTAGATAAAATAGCTCTTTGTACTTATTCTCTAGATATGTTTATAAAGTATTATATTTATTATACTAGCTGTGCCCACGACTTCGTCTTGTGATTAATAAAGTCATCTGAATATATTAAGTCCATTTACTTATCTACTTTTCTCTCGTACTTACGCCGCGTCGTCATTAAAACCACAATAACTATTGATAGAGTGGAAGGACTTTAATGAAACAAACACTAAGTTACTCCCGAGGGTTTATTATGAACCCAGTACTTTAGCAGTAATGCGTGTTCATAGAAACATACAGACAGACAGACGTTTCTAAAAATGATTGAAATGTATTCTATTACTTATTCCTAGACACCTGCAACAATTTTTTTCACGAAAATCGAAAAGTACAGACACGTTAGATTTACATTCTTATTATATGTAATCATTACATAGTATAAAATAAAGTCCCCTACCGCGTCTGTCTGTCTGTCTGTTCGCGATAAACTCAAAAACTACTGAACGGATTTGCATGCGGTTATCACCAGTGGATAAAGTGATTTATGAGGAACGTTTTGGTATATAATTTGTCAAGGATTTATTTTTAATCAGGGCGGCACAACGTCTACCGGGCCCGCTAGTAGATAATAGATTACAAGGCACTGAATTAAACTCTCATGAAAACCAAAGTTGTACCATCGATGTAGTATTGATTTCACAAATTAAATTATAATCAAAAATAACTGTTAACTTATTGTCAACCACGACTTTATTTTCGTTCCTTTAGATCTTTTTTTTAATACCAGTATCAAAAATTACAGAATTAGTTATTTTTTGGGTTACTGCTCGCTAATTTAATACGAGGTACAACTCAGTACAATAGATGCTTTATGTATTTCCATCAACACGACTCTGTGACAATATGTCCCTTCTAAAAAAACATTTTATACACTAATAATAAATTGAGTTTTATGACCATTTTAATGACCTCTTCGTACGTTTCTTAAGATAAACTAATATCAATTATTTTATATTTCACAAAATTGCTTCTGTTAACATTGAGATAATGAAGCTGTTAATAATGTAACCTACTCGGTGTAAAACTATCATGCACAATATATGCGAGCTTAGAAATTTAAATAGAATTTCAATATTTAAAAAAAAAAATGTTATATATACAAATGAAATTATACACGTAAATACATTTTTTTTTCAATTCATATTTTATTGAGGCTAAAGAACAAGGGAACATTTGGAAAAATAATTACATCAACAGATGAGAGATCTTCACTACACTCTATAATAAATTACTCGTCTATTACACAGTATTTTTCTCTTATAGATTAACGATATTAAATGTTTTATAGATAATTTCATAAATCGATGCACATCGCGTGTATTAGAAATATGTTTGTATCGTGAATCGAAAAACAATGAAGCTTCGACGGAACTTGACATTTTTCCAAGGCATCCAAGCGTGACGGTTCCGCTCCGTGCCCTGACGCCCCTCAGTACTAAACTTTACTGTGCACTTAATATGTTTTAGTTAAGTCATACTATAACGTTTACAAAAGAGTATATAATAAGATTGGTAATCTTCTATCAGTACATATAAGAAAAATAAATGTAAAAATAAAAAAAAAACATGTAAAAATATATTGCTGGTGTCTGGGAATAAGTAATACAATATATTTCTATCATTTTTCGAAATGTCTGTCTATCTGTTTGTTTGCGTTCATGATAAAAGCTCTTCAAGAAAATCATAAAGTATATCTTCGAGTATTGTTTTTGTCTTTAGTCTTTGTTTAATTAAAATCGGTTTGGTCCATCAAAAGTCATTGTAATTTTAATGACGACGCGACTTAAGTACGAGAGAAAAGTAAATAAGTAAACGGACTTAATACATTCAGATGACTTTGTTAATAACTGTTTTTCTACATAAAGTTCCACGCGGAAGAGGTCGCTGGCACAGCTATAATAATATATATTTCGAAGAAAACACGATGCCTACATTATTACTACTAAATAAAGAGGAAGAAAAAAATTGTCAAGGTAATCTACACTGATCAGGTCAAATTAATGTATGCTGTTATTGTAAAATATTTAATTCAGTTGGATGAAATACTATCACAGTGGTTGTTTTTCATATTGTTTTTGAAGTCAAAGTTCTTATGGCACGGTAGGGAAAAATTTTCGTTACGTGTTACGTAAAAGATATATAGATATAGGTATGTTTTTATGTATGTAAGTATGTATAAGTTTCCGTCTGGGTCTAGTAGTATACAAATATATATAAGCCAAAGATGAGTAATTTCCTCTGCATGTACACAATGATACACGCACTGTTTTTTTTTATTAATTTAAGCCGTTGTACAGACTCTGAAATTGTTACTTCTAAATCATCTCACAATAGACACTGGCGAGCCTGTATCTGATATCGAGGAATTTGCAAGTTTTAAAAACAGACAAAAATAATAAACTAAAAGAGCATAACACACAACAAGGAAATTAATTACATTTATACACAGAAATTATTTAGATGAAAATCCTGTAGCATTTATTTATAATACGTCATTGCGTAAAAATAATGGTAGATTTATTTCATAGTATCGTACCAATTACGTTTCCCAATAGGAACTTGAAATTAATGGAAATTCTTAGGTTGGGTCAGCTTTCACACTTTTAGGTGGTTGTTACCCAGCTGGTACCGCAAGAAGAAAATAATCAGACTTTACCATTGTTACTTTCCTTTAAACCAGCATCTTTCTTCACAGCAACTATTACACAAAAACATTACTAAGTGATCACATTACTCTTCAAAGAGGTTGTTTGTAAATTAAAAACAAACACAACGCTTTCATCTTCCAAAGAGGAGAAATGTAACGGTCGATGTTATAAACAAATGTAAACGTTTCCTTATTTTCGGTCAGACGTGCAACTGCACTTGGATGAGACTGATTGAATATTTGTTTACGCAACACTAGTTATTATAAATTGCTTGGAATTAATCAAAACTTATTTTTATATTCGGCATGATGTGAAGAAATTTTCTTTACAAATCGAATTATGGAAAGGGAACTTATACGTTATGCTAATAAAAATAATCGGGCAAACTTACCAAATTATTGTGCTGTCATCGAAATTTGATCAGAGTGCTAACTTTCAATTGAATCTGACGTTTTGTAGTGGGTGAAAACCACGTTCAGACTATCATTTACATACATAGATGTATGTATGTCCTCGTGAATCACTTTATCCACTGGTGGGAGCCGCATGAAAACCCGTTCAGTAGATTTTGAATTTATCGCAAACAGAACAGAACTTTTAAAATATGTAGTGATAAAGCCAATAAAAGCATTTTAAAGCTATAACTATAAACAAACCTGTAAGCATAAAATTTGAACGTCTCATGTGAAAACAGTTTTAAGTCAATTTTTATCCCACTAACTCATCCAAGTACCGTATTTAACTATTACTAGTGGTCGCCTAGTGGTTGAAATTCGACCATAATTCATTTTGACATTCAATAAGACCAAAGAGAATAATAATTATTTCATTGGTTTCATACATTTATTAAATATATATATTATTTATCAATTTATGATTAATGTATGTTATGAATTTACAAATTATATTATTATAAAATTAACCTACAAGTTGACCAGTTTATTTGAGAAGGGATATGAGGTATGGAACGTAAGTCATGTTAAAAATATTGAATGTATGACAAAAAAAGGTAATTAGAACGTAAGAGTAAAATGACGAATAGCGAAAAGTCTTTTTCATTTACATGTGTGTGTAGTAGTGTGAGTAATATATATTTTAATTAATTTAATGTATTTTCAATGTTTTTTATATAAAAAAATAGATTTGTGCACCTTTCCTCCATATAAACTTTATGCAAAATTCAAGTTCATCCGTTCGCGCAATTCGCTTAAAAAGGGGTACATAGTTTTGGCTTCACGTATTAATATATTTTATAAGATTTGTAGTGAGCAATATAAAACTGATTATTTACAACTGACATAACTTATTTATTAACATTTTGATGACTAAATAAAAATATAAAACTGTAGAGAATTTGCGATTGCTTTACATTATCTTTTTATTCATAACTTGTGATTCGATATTCGACGTCTGCTGAATGCTATCGATCATTATATTAAAATTATTGACAGAAAACTTGTATCGACAGCAAATATTACCATTACTTGCATCCTTACTTTTGTTTATAGCTGGTATCTTTAGTATAAAAATTGTTTCAAATTTGAGCCACAAATTTGAATTTATTTTCGGTTTAATTTAGTACATGTTTATTGAACTCAGGTATTGATGTTAGTTCCAAATATTGGATAGCGTTTTTTGGGAACCACACAATTTAAATAAGTATAAGTATTTTGTTTCTTAGAAAAATGATAATAGTAACAACCCTTATGGTTAATAAAGTCTAATTTGATTTAAATCTAAATATTATTCGGTGTAACTTATTGATACTGTGTGTAGCAATGACTTACATTTAGGGAATAATTATCCACAAACACCTAATAAGATTCTGTAACAGATCATTTCCCAAGTGTAAATGCACAAAAACACGTAACTATATATGAATGTAGCAAAGGAAATAAAAGAAAAGCAGTCCGTGTATCTGTGGGTATACGTGGAGGAAGTGAAATTTATCTTGCTTATATGTATTAAATTGTATAGGTATGAGAATGCTTATAAACTATATACTATAAGAAGTCTCGTAGTAGAAATACTTAACTATACATTTATTCAGTATGGTCTACTACTAGACCCAGACAGACAATTATACATACTTACCATACGTTTAACGCGTAACGCAAAATTTTCCCTACCGTGCTATAAGAATTTTCATTTCAAAAACGCGATCAACAGCTGTTTAAAGAGATAATAGCTGAACATCGGACAATATTTCGTGGTTAACAGGTAAACATTTTAAAAGGTAATCAAACATTTAATAGGCTGTAACTTTTATGTCTTTATCACCGCGTCTTCGGCCTCAAATATGCTTTTTTAACGCTATAAATCTTTTAGGTCCAAAGACGTTACGAAGGCATCTTAAAGCATTAAGGTGTGAATGGAAAATTTACGATTAATAAAACCCGTCATTAACAGATGCCGGAGCTGTTGTCATCTTTTAAGTTCGGAATGAAAATATTTTATGAAAGCCAGCTTTAAATGAATATCGCACAATGACTTTGTTAGCCGACTTTATACAGTGTTTAAATGGGCCATAATTATTTTATAAAATGGGATAAAATTATAGTAGAAGTTTTTACTCATGTCCAAATATATATTAAATGTGTATCTCTGATATGTCGAAGTAAAGCTTACTTAACGCAAACTTCTTTCTTCGTTGCTCGACAGATTTATTTAATATAATATAATATATCTAATAATCTACACATATAATGAGAATGTTAATTCAACGTGTCTTTACTTTTTTGATTTTTGTGAAAAAATATATTGCTAGAGTGCTACATTTTTGAAAGTTTTTTATAGAACTATATAAATAAAATGATATATGTCTGTCAGTGTGCACGTATCACTTAAGTACTACTAGATAGCTATCGATCATTGTTTTTTAGATTTATTTTTTAGACACTTAGTGTTTATCTAAAAAAAAATGTCATAATACCTTATTATAATAAGCACTAGAAGTTTAGACATGTGTATTTTCTTGCCGTGGAGAAGTGGAGCCCATGCAACACAGACGAAGTCGTGTGTACCAGCTAGCAGTTTAATAAAGTTTGTCCAAACATCATTAAGCACCGTTAAGAAAAGCCATAGTCATGTCACTTAAGTGGTATTGGCATATCTATTGAAATTAAACGGTACCTCACTAAAACACCGTCAATTTTGAACTAATCACATAATCAATACTATTTCCTATTACTATTTACTATTAATCAATACAATTGTATTCAGTTTTTACTGCTTTATGTATACGTAACGTCTATATGTCCATTAGTGAGCGTGTCACTGGAGAGCAACGTATGATAAACAAAAATTAACATTATTATACTAAAAGTATAATCTTTTGATACTATGAGGCTATAACACGTTAAAAAAAAATATTAAAATTTATTTGCCGTGGTGTGAAAGAGTTTTCTGATATTGCAATTTTTTCGCAAATATATCTTTGCTACTTATAATATAGTAGGGTTTCAGGATATGCAAAGAACAACTGGTAATTATAATAATGAATTAAATGCTAAGATATTTGCTGTTTAATATGTTCAACTAAAATAATTAACAACCAAAGGATACCTAAATAACTTCACGGATTTATAATGAGAGAGTATTCCATAATAATTACATAGTATAAAACAAAGTCCCCTACCGCGTCTGTCTGTCTGTCTGTTCGCGATAAACTCAAAAACTACTGAACGGATTTTCATGCGGTTTTCACCAGTGGATAAAGTGATTCATAAGGAAGGTTTTGGTATGTAATTTGTTAAGGATTTTTTTTATAATTAGGGCGGGACAACGTCTGCAGGGCCCGCTAGTATACCATAATTATTATGTATACATTATTACTATACGATGATTCTCTATTCCTTGATTTGGATATGTAATTTTTTAGTACGTATTTTATGCTCAGTATTAGTCAAATCTGTTTGAAAAGGGAAATGAGATGATATTGCTTCATACTCACTTAATACTTAGGTTGGTAAAGATAACCTGTTTTAAAAATAAAGGGTTATAATTTTTGAAGTGAATTCTCTTTAACCGCATCGAGCGATTTTTGGTCGGGGATAAGCTTACGGGTTCGCGTCACCGATAATCTAGACATGCTCATGACGTATTGCGCCTACGCCAAATTAGCGACGCGCAATAGCGGCCTATGTACATATAATATTGTGTCGTTCCATTTCAAAATCAGCTACATACAATTTTAATCGTACATATGATATGTTTATTTTTTTAAGATTTCCAGTTTTTATACACCGAGAACGAAGTTCAAGTTTTGCCGTTCATAAGGTTTTTAGTTTTCTTATGGTCTTCATATAGTATTTTACGTGTACAAAACTTTGAAGGTCTTGAGAAATAACATAAAATATTAGGAACGGCTAACATTGGATTTAGCTTATTTTTAATTGTAACGGCTCATTCATATTTGGTAAGTTTGTGGTATTATCATATGAATTTGATGAATTAATGAACTGTATAAAGATGTATATAGTTATTCCTACGAGTGCCAATTGATGTCAAAACCACACTAATGCTAATAATTTCATTTTACACATTATAATATTTAAATAATTCCTTTTACTTCATTGTTTACAGTGTTCAATTTTGTCGGCAGTAATTATGACTACCTCAAGTTTTTTTTTTTATATTAGAGTAACAATTCTATCAACTCTCTCGGTAGCACTCGTTGCTCTTAAACTGCATGTGTACTGACATCAATCGGTCATCAATTAAATAAATTTTGTAAGTTACACACAGATCAATCTACCAGTGATAACATTATCAGAAAGTCAACGACCAGTACCATTATTTCGAGTTACCCTTTTCCGCTATTAATTCGGCTTTACCGCGAACAAGCGTAATTGTTGTATAGCGTGATTATAAAAGTGATCCTTAGTTGTTTGGTATTATTTTAAATAGTATATAACGATTCGTTCGGGCTGTTAATTACTCCATTTGCATATAAATAGTTAATGGTTAACAGAGATAAGAGAAATTGTGACTTTTGTTATATTCAAAACTAGTTGTTTCCGCGACTTTATTCGCGTGGAACCTTATTTAAGAAAACAGTGATTATTTAGAATGTATTAAGTCCATTTATTTATATTTCCCATTTCGGGCGTCGTGAAATACATTGCACGGGAATATTAACTTAAATCTATTTAAACCAATTAATTGATGATAGTAATATTTTTTATATTAAACTAGCTGTGCTCACGACTTCGCTCGCGTTAAACTTTATGTACAAAAACAGTGATTTAATAAAGTCCTCTGTTGTTTTAAATTCATTTACTTATCTACTTTTCTTTCGTACTTAACTCAAGCCGTCTTTCAAATTACAAAAGCTTTTGATAGAGTGGAGCGATTTTTATGAGACAAAGACTAAATGGTACTCGAGGATATGCTTTATGATTTGTTTTGTCGTTACCGCAGACCTTTAGCAGTGATTCGTGTTCAAACAAACAAACAGGCAGATAGACAGTCTTAAAAATGATTGAAATGTATTTTATGACTTACTAGCGTAACGTTTTCCCTCACTGATGAAAAAAAAAACCTTTAAAAATTATATATCTAAACCTTCCTCATGAACCATTTTATCTACTGTTGAAAACCGCATGAAAATCCGTTCAGTAGTTTTTGAGTTTATCGCAAACAGACAGACAGATGTGACAGAGGACTTTGTTTTATAATAAGTAGATTCCTAGAGATCTGCAACTATATTTTTCACAAAAATCTAAAAAGTACAGACACCTTATATTTACATTCTTATTAAATGTATAGCTAAAAGATTTGTTTCGTTAATGTGGTATTATGTTCGGGTTAACATAAATTCAATAGCGTTAGGAGCAAAAATATAGATAGTACTAAAAGAAAATATGTTTGTGGGTTAGATGTATGTTTATGTTGCTAAGTAAGATTAATTAACAACTAAACAGAACGAGCGGTCTCAATAAAGACGGATAAGCGTACCTCGCTGCATCAACAGGCGATCGCCCGCATTCCGATGGGACGATGGATGCCGATCAATTTTCTGTGCCCCGATTATCTTTCTAAGTCCGTTTGAGACATACGACACCAACATTTAGTCAACATTAACTTGTAATTTCGTAAAAATAAAATACGTTGTCCATAATACCTGATGGTAGAGTATTTGGCGGAAACTTGGAATGTAATGTAGTAGATTTTATATTTTACTAGCGGGCCCGGCTGACGTTGTCCCGCCCTGATTACCCCCCCGCAAGCCCCCTTGTGGGAGGAATTTCGTAAAATCCGTTCTTAGCTGACCTCTACCCGGCGAAAGGAATATTCCTACCATATTTCAAGTCGCTACGCCTTATGGTTCCAGAGATATCGTGATGAGTCAATATATAGGTGGGAATCTCTTATATATATATAGAAGAAGATTTATAATCTTGTGTTAAGTGACTTGATATTTTGTAACATTGGTGGTGTTTTATATAATATAGTTTGGTTATCGTGCAGTTGTACAAAAGTGAAGTGGATGGGAAAGAATACCACGGAGTGTGGATTCTGACTTGCCACTAAAACTGCCTGGAATGTTCTAACAAGACGGACACCATATTGTTCGAACATTGAAATGATCGAAGTCACCTGTTATATCATTACCTACACGACAATGGTAGTAATAATCTACTAAAAAGTTGGATGCAAAAAAAAAAAAACAAAAACAAACTCATGGTACCCTGAATATAGTTGCGCTGAATACAAATTTATATATAAGTACGTATTACACTATACGTGTAACATCGAAACATGGATATTTAAATGCCAATTTTACATTCCTATAAAAAAATATATCTTTACTTTTGACGATATTATGCACGAGCCCGAACTTACAGTTACATTCAGCGCGACCAATAACATTGATAATAACTGTAGATATACACTTTCTTAATAACAGTTTGCTTTAGTGACAGACATCATAACATACTGATTGTAATTTCAATTAGTAATGTAATTTACATTTGCTCGCTACATTTCAATTATTAAAAATATTTATTTTACATTTAAGAGTTGACAAATTCTTGTAAGTTATCTTGGATATGAGGTTATTGAACGATCGATTGCAAGTATTTCGTATATGCAATAATTTGAATTAAAAATGATATTATTTTATGTTGTCAGAATAATTTATAATTGGTACATTCCGAATGATAAATAAATTCCTTCATTGCAATATTATTTTATTCCAAATATTGCACTTTTATTTCGACACGATTATTTTTGATATAATTTTACGTGTAGTGTTGACAGTCGATAATCTTTGAGTTAATTTACTTACAGTAGTACCTTTTTGTTACATCACCTTGATTCTAGTAACAATAAAGTATAATTTTATTGTGTTGAACTATTCTATCAAGATTTACGGGATTTCATAGTAGTGCAAATCAACACATGGTATAAAACAAAGTCTCCTACCGCGTCTGTCTGTTTGTCTGTTCGCGACAAAACTCAAAAACTACTGAACGGATTTTTATGCGGTTTTCACCGGTGGATAAAGTGATTCATGAGGAATATTTTGGTGTAATTTGTCAGGATTTTTTTATAATCAGGACGGGACAACGTTTTTTTTTCTCGAAGTGACTGCGCTATTGATCTAGCAAGGTCTTAACAGCTTCACCGGACTACAAGGCGGGACAACGTCTGCCGGGCTCGCTAGTATTTAATAAAAAAAAAACAAATGAAAAGGTTTAATAAAAAGGCTACACATATTTCCTTTTCTGTATATAAATAAACTTAAATATTGTTTTTTTTTATATCATAGGAGGCAAACGAACAGGTGGGTAACCCGATGTCAAGTGATCATCGGCGTCCATAGACACTAGCACCACCAGGGGAGTCGCAAGTGCGTTACCAGCCTATGTATGGGAGGAGAGAGGAAGGGAAGGGCGAGGGGAGGGGAGGTGTGCCTCCGGCGCTCTCACTGACTGAACGAAATGCAACAATGCAAGCACTGTTACTTTACGTCGGTGTTTCTAGGGGTCGAGTGGGACTACCCCGGGCGAGCCGACCCGTTCATGCCGAAACCAGTAATTGCTTCAGCGTGACTTTACCACCTACAACCTTTCTTTTATAACTTAACACGTAGTGCTTTGAGTGAAATAGAAGAAAAGCTATAAAACAGAGTACCATTCTTTGGCATTACTTTTTGTCTTTATGCCTCTCTGTATTAATACTTACTTGATTTCCATTATTTTTGGACTCAAATACCGGTAACTTATCATTAACACTTGATCATATAATTGTATGATGTTGAACGGCTTTCCAAATAATACAACAGTAGGTATAATACATCGCTTTCATTACGAAAGTCGATAAATGATAATTTGTTCGTCGTAGATATAATATAGGTAAGGCTTCACTGAATTCGTTCTTTCTCTTCTATGTTTTCGTAAGTAAAAAGACTGTTCGTACTTTATCTGGAAATATTTATTGAAAATTGAAATGTAGGTTGACTACAATTGAAGCGTAGCTTTTAATTATTTTTAATTTCGTTTGCTCATTCATTGTAGTCTTGTAAATACCAACAATTACATTTTGGAACGAAATTCCTTATCGGTACGGATGGGTCTAGGCCGAAAAAGGTGTAAGATTTTTCTGTCACGACCCTTTCTGCGCGCTTATTGGTTCATAAGCAGCCAATAAGTTCGCAACGCCTCATGCCTGCGCAGATATGGTTTGTAGATATCATACGCGTCAGGTGTTTCGTATCATATTGTGTTATCTAATGAAGTGTATAATGAATTAGATAAATCGAATGACGTACAATAAAATGATTATTTTCACAACTCGAAAAAATATATAAATAACGAAATTTCCTACCATTCCTTCAATGCAGTTGCTCTCAGATGCTAGTAATTCTTTTATTTGTATTTGTTAATCATTAATGTAATATGCTTATCAACAATAATATACTACAAAAGGAACTTCGCTACAACCGAGTGTTCCACGATACTCTTACATTTTATATCTACGTAGTAATATATTATTTTAAAGCTAAGGTAAGATATCATTTTAATATTTTCATAAAGGAGCCTATCTGAAATATATACAAAAGAAAAAGTTTATTGTTCCTTACAATAAACATAAAGTGCTTTTTGATTGACATGATCTCGAGGGACCGCGTCAAATGTTGTCTAGCATTTTGCTATCGCAACCTATATATATAAAATCGAAATTGAAAATGTCAGTTTATTCGCGTATGCTATTTTATATAAAAATAACTATCATTCGTTGAAGTTTCTTAGAAATCTTCTCATACTTAACGTATTTGTTTTAAAGTTTCGTATACAGTTTAAGATATTCTTATTTTGTACCGTCTTTAGTAATTCTACAATCACATTTTATAAATATATAGAATTAGAAAATGATGTAAAATATACACTATTTAAATTATTCTTTTTATCGATAAATCTAGTTAAGGTTTTGGGAAGTACGTGGTTCGGGGATGGTCCTTTAGGATGTATTGTTTTACTCATTACAATATCTTTGAATGTATGTTAAAACCATGATAAAGGACGTTTACTGCTCCTAATATGTCTACCAAATGTGTCCTAGTTGTTCTTTAGTTTATTTCTATATATTGCAAATTAAGATTTGGTAACATACAGTTACAGGGAAAAAAATCACCAATTAATTTATGTTGCAAATTGTTTACAGATGAGACAAAACAATACTCTAACATTGTTATATATATAAGAATTTATAGAGAAAAAATTTAAACAAATTCATGTGCAAATGTTAGTTTTCCCTTTTATAGAAAAGGTAATCTCCAGAGAAGACCATTACGAAATTAAAAGTATAGCAATACGTCCGATGTGGGATCGTTTACCAAAATTTTTGATAGTTATTGGAATATTTGTGTTAAGTAAGTGGTAAAACTTTGCGTCTTGGAGGAATATTTTTTACTTTATTATAGTGTAATGCAAATACTACATAATATACCTAATGTACATATTAACATATGTAAATACGAATTCTTTGAATACGCACTTTTATATAGAACTAGCTTCTGCCCGCGATATCGTCCATGTGGAATAGTTACTTTGGGCTAACGCTAACATGCAGCAGAAGCTCTCTAAAGAAAAAAAAACGATTTTGAAACAATCTTAATTGGTGCCGCGCTCCTATTGGTCTTAGCGTGATGATATATAGCCAATAGCTTTCCTCGATAAATGAGCTATCTAACACTAAAATAATTTTTCAAATCGGACCAGTAGTTCTTGAGATTAACGTGTTCAACCAAATTAGTTAAAGATTACTACTCTTCTCTCGTATTTAACTCGAGCCGTCATTCAAATTACAATAACTTTTGATAGAGTGGATCGATTTTAATGAAACAAAGACTAAGTTACTCCCGAAAATATGCTTTATAATTTATGATTTGAGTGAACCTAGTGAACCTAGTGTTTTAGCAGTGATGCGTGTTCATACAAACAGACAGACAGACATTTCAAAAAATGATTGAAATGTATTCTATTACTTATTCCTAGACACCTGCAACAATTTTTATCACTAAAATCGAAAAAGTACAGACACGTTAGATTTACATTATTATTGTATGTATAAATATTAAATATAGCATATAATATCATTATAATTGTAAATTAAGCAAGTTGTATTTAGATATTTGATAAATCAGTATTTTATATATTCGATATTTAAATCGTAATCCTCAGCAAATCCCTGTGTAAATGTTTTTTAAACAATGATATATTCAGTATTTATAGAACATAAGACAATACACTGTAGAATAGTATATTACTTTATTTGTGTTTGAGTCAGAAAATTGGAGACAAGCTATGTTCATAAAAGAAAAATATTTAATACTGTAAGACAAGTTTTGGAGGATAACCGTCTTACTTCAAATCTATATTAATACATAAAAATCCAGCGTCGTGATGTTCGTCCACGATGAACTTCGAAAGTACTTCAACCGATCTTCATGGAAGTTGGCATTTATGTATAATGTGGTACAACTTGAGAGATAGGGTAATTTGTATTTGGATTAATGCCTTAATGTTTTTTTAATTTCAAATTAAATGATCGTCAATGTTGATTATTGTTATTAATTGGAAGTTTCATCAATCTCGAACAGATGGCGCTTTAAATTAATTTGTTGACAGAAAACTGTAAGATCTACTGTTATAGATATCTCATAGATGGCGCCACGTTTTAATTTTGAAAGTAATGTATAATTATTTTAATTCAAAATATAATAACTGAGCCACAGCAACGCGTGGCCGGGTCAGCTATAAATACTCCTATACTGAATAACTACAAAAAAAAATTTGTTGTTATTTTTCAAATGTTTTTTGTTCTTCTTTCTAAAGTTATAAACATAACCAATAACTATATAGAGTGATGTCGAGTTTTAAAAAAAAACGATTTAGATGTGTGTCCAAACCCAGATAAAGCATGCTGTTAAAAATACTAATGAATAAATCAAGCCGAGATCTATAGGAAGAGAGCACTAAGCCGCAGACTTCCGCCTTTCTGCTAAGTACGACCAAACATTAACAATTCAAACACTTTTGTTGGTAATAAATTAAGTCGTGGCTCACAGTTTGTTGGGAATCTCAAAATGGCGGCTAACGATATACTTATGCTCTAAAAAGGTTTAAATCAATAGAGAATGGAGATTCGCTGTCGCTCTTGAAGTTAACTTATAAATTAAAAATACTTCTATATTTTGATTTGGGGTACATGTACTTTCTTACAAAATTTATATTTCATAACTTCATTATGAGTATATAAATCAACTGTGTCTTCTATTTTGACAGAATATGGAATAAAACGACCACTATAAAACAAGTTATCATTGCTTATATCAAGTTAAAACTACTTCAATAAATAGCCACAACTATTTTTTCCCGCTACGTCGACCAAGAAAACTATAAAATATAATCTGCCATCTGGAAGCATTGACGATAGATGGATTGTCGGATACTCGGATTAATTTGAAGTCTATATTATCTTAATAACATTTCATTTACAGTAGTATTGTGGATAGAATTAGCATTCTATAGACGATAAGGTATTGTTTGTTTCGCAAATCTACTGTATGGATGACATAAGTGTAATAGTGATTTTGTATCTAGACAAGAAGTACGTAAGCAGTGATCAACAGTTACAGCTTGTTCAAGGCTCGAATGCTATTTTAGGTTCAGGGTTTTGAGAAATAAACAACAAGTTTATATGTCAAATAAAGTCTTTTAATTTTTACAAATAGTAGTAACTTCCGAGGTGAACACTGTAGGTAAACCAAAGACACCATCGAAGCAGAATTGTATGTATTTTACTTGCAACTCGACGCTTTTCATTTGACAAACATATAATATAAACATACGAAACTTTAAGGGATTGTTAGTAATAATTATCTGTATATCTACTGAGTTCAGTAAAAGTTTAGCACCAAACTGGTGATATTTAGAACTTAGTAAATAATTTTCAGTAAATCAGTTGCAGTGTCAATAATTGATTATTTTCTTGATATCCATGAATGCGCAAACAGCGGAGTTTATAATCTGTCACTCACACGTAAACATTGCACGTAGTCTATAGTTAGATTTTTTTTACATTAGACGTAATCACTCATGGATTGCACTATAGTATAGTGTACGTATCCGTTGACTTCCTGCGTACCGTTTCCTGGAGACTTCACAGCCCGTTGTTCGACACGTGTCCTCTTCTATACACTCTGCACACACTATTTACGACTTGTCCGAGAAAGAATCGTGCCATACGAGAATTGTGTTTAACATTTAATCTTATCTTTTATAGTTTATTTATTACTGACTATAGATAATAAGAAAATAAGTCGTAGTGGCCTAGTGGGTTGACCGGTGGAGTATCACTCCGAAGACCGCAGGTTTGAACCCCGGCATGTACATTTACTAATTTAAATTGGTAACACTATCGACTGACGGTGAACGAAAACATCGTGAGGATACCTGAACTTGAAAACGTTCTTGTAATAATACTGTATGTGGGAAAACATAGAATTGTAGATTTTTTAGGGTAAGAAATTGCCAATATGTCATGAGCTAGTGAGGTTATTAAGCCAATACCTTCATTCAAGAAGAGGCCTATGACTCTGCAGTGGATCTATTACAGGCTGACGATGATGATAGACAAAATACTTTTAACTTACAGCTTGAACGGAAAAATATTAATCAAATATATGATAATTATACTCAGTTCCTTTATAATTTGGATATTCTGAAGAAAAATAAGACTCAATTCAAACCGTCAAAACATTTCCAAACAGGCGCACACATTGAAAAATCATCAATTGTTCGACACCCTCGGTCCCATTGACCGTGCTTCGAGACTGTGGTAAATCATCACCCTTTGGCCTTATTCCATTTGCGAAATGGCCGGGCCGCCTATTAAATGTCGATTTTTCACGTTTCTCAAGCTCCCGTCCCCTCAGTGAAGGGAAAAGTCGTTTTGGAAAATCGAGGGTTGAGACTTGTTCCTTTCAAAATATTTTAAAGTTAAAAATAGGCATTTTAAGTTTAATGAACACGACGTTCAATGGACAACAAATAACATAATAGATCTGATACACATGAAATAACTATTTCGAGGAACAAGACGACGATAAATGACAATGGTAAAAAAGGGCAGATGTTAATATTATTGATAATGTTTTTGTGAAAGTTTTTCATGTTTATAATAACAGCTAGTACAAAAATCAACAAAAGAAGCCCGACCTGAAAACATTGCATTCATTAGTAAATCTCACTTATTGTACTGCTGGACAAGTTTTTTTTATGCAGACTCTTGGTCTACACTTTTCTCTGCTGTCGTTAGTTTTATTAGTATTGTTAAAAATCGTTTAAATTGTTACTATTATACTTAACTATTATACCTTTGCTCCATTACATTAGTTTACATTATTTATATGTATTATATATTTTTCATTACATAAATTTCCTTTATAACGGTTTTATTCTTATCTTTTATTGCGATTTTTATATTGTAATCCACAATGTCCCGTACCGAAGCATAGACTGTCTGATGGATGAACCTACTGGATAAGTTTTAGACTATTAAATTGCGAAGTAAAAGTAATATTCCCTAACTCTTCAATCCCCATCACATCGCATTTAACAAAAAAATTATCTTCTAAGTCGACCTTCATTACTTTCGTCCTTCCATGACACATTATATGTTACAGTCGGCGTTGTAACTTTGAACCAGGATAATAAGAAGAGCCACACTACCCTTATCACGTTGCAATTCAAACAGAAACAATTGAGTTAGGAACTAGTAAAACTACGATATTAACGGAAAGTAACAAATAATTAACGCAGTGACAAAGGTCTGGCAAAGTTTATCCACGTGTTCCCGGCCTGATGCGTGTTGGCTGACAATTTTAATTATTAACGAGGATTGATGGAGTCCCACGGGATAGCCCGGTAGGGGGTGGATGTGTTACGTCTTTTTGAGAACAGGGAAATGTTTGTGACAGGACTGAAAGGAATTCTACAAAATTGCATTTTGACTTTATTCTAATTCTAATTATTTAACTGATTGGCAAACACTTAGCGATTTTGTTTTCGGTTCCTATTAGTTTTAGTAGTTTCACATATTTCTTTAAAAGTAATGACGGCTGTTGGATCTTAGTTTTTTATTAGTCACAAATATCCTTTAATTACACTTCGCTTATTAACAGACGAAATGCAATTATTTTGAGGACCTTATTTTTTTTTTGTCATCGTTTGCTGATGAGTGTAGGTTTCTGTAAAAGTAATGACTATTGGTAAATCTTAGGTTTCCTAGGTAGTCAAAATTGTCCTTGAATTACATTTCACTTTCCATCAGAAAAAATGCTATTATTTAGAAGAATTTCAGATAAATATCAAGGATGATAATGACTCCGATGTGTCGTTTAAAAATACTCTATGTAAAAGATATTAAAGCATTGTAATAAGACAGGACGATAGGGCATTTTTTATTACCATTGTCTAAATAGTTTATCTGTAATACTCTTCTAAAACTTTTACTGAAGAACGCTTCTACAATTTAGAGATTGGAATACGTATAATTTGGTTATGTTTTCAATTACTGAAAACAGATTTATTATAATGTTGGTATTTCATACATCGCTGAGCTACCCTAGCGTTGCTAGTAATCCATTATCGTATCCCGTCCATTTGTTCCGTGATTTTTATAATCTCTAATATTTTAATTTAAAAGATCGGAATTCCGTGTTTGGTTGACATTTATGGATTCTCTACTACTTTTACATTTAATCATATATCTCAAAATAATCGAGAATACGAATTCAGACATAATATACGTTTAGCAAATCAATAGACGTTCAAGCAGAAGATATGACTCCAAAATACTTAGGCTTATAAATTGTGTTTGTACATCGTCACTTGCACACACTGAAATGAGAGTAGTTACAAAGGCCAATAGTTATAACATGAAAACTACACAGCATGATAAAGTCGAATAATACTAAGCATCTCTTCTAGATTCTCTAAGAGGAAAAAAGTCATATCACATCACATTTTCATACACAGCCATTCAATTCAAAACTAAGCATAACATATACTATGATAACTAAATATTTGTTACACATACGTAGACATGCACACAAAAGGTACTTTGTAGTCACGCTCAAAGATTAAAATCGCGACCTACCTACTTAATAAATAAGGACACTAATAAATTATGTAGATATTACGAAGTACTCATGATGAGAGATGACATTACGGTCATCAGAGTGCGTTGTTTAATAATCGGAACACCTTGCACAATGATTCAATACCCTGATCTGGATTTTACATTTAATGAAATTACTTGAATATTGCTGGATATAGTTGCGCAGAATACAAATTTAATTTATTATAAATACGTATTATATCACATGTATTACACCAAGACAAATTAAGGATAAATAAATGCCACTGTTATATTCCTATAATCATGGTTTTATTTTGTTTTGTATTAAGCTCTTGACTATATTATGCTCAAGCTGGAACTTACAGCCATATTCAGAGCGGCCAAAAAGATTGACAAGGATTTATTAATTAGATACATAATGAAGTGCAGTCAGTCACTTATCTCTTTCTCATACTTTACATGTTTGACCACGATCTCACTTAATTTTAAACGACGATTTGGTATAAGATGGTAAACATACAGAATGAAGAGTGACTAGCTCTCAAGTGCAGCTGCCGAAACATACCTAAAGGTGCTTAGTAGCAGATTTTTTACTTGAAGGTGGTAGCTAGCCAGGTAGTCTAGATAAAGCTCCTCCCCTATGTAAGTATTATTTATCTGAGAAAAAAGGTAACTACCAAATACATATTTGTCTTTCCACAAAGTATACATACATACACAATAAATCGTTCGCTATGATTAAAGTAAACAATGTCACCCTCGAAAACAGATATCTTTCTTCGTTTTTTTTTTTTTGTATATATTACTTAGTAAAAGACGAATTCCTGGAACGATAAGAGAGCGTGTCGTACGTCTGATGTCAGGGAATGGTCCAAGACATAAGAGGTTAGAAAATTACAATTAAATATGAATTTGTATTATTGTATCTATGTATTGTCGTGTATTCATTATATCTAGTACTAGCCGGCACGGCAGACGTTGTCCCGTCCTGATTATAAAAAAATCCTGGACAAATTGTATACCAAAACGTTCCTCGTGAATCACTTTATCCATTGGTGAAAACTGCATAAAGATCCGTTTAGTAGTTTTTGAGTTTATCGCGAACAGACAGACAGACAGACGCGGTAGGGGACTTTGTTTTATACTATGTAATGATAACTTTATATGTAACTGGATATGATAATATAGGTATTTATTTTGCTATTCCAGGCTACCTTCAAATATTCTATAGTTATAAGTAATTAGCGGAAACGCTCATGAATGAAGATCCATAAAAAGAAAAAAATATTAAATAATATTCAAATGTATTAAGAGCCAGAAAATTTGCTATAATATGTTTTACTCATTGGAGAAGTAAAAAAAAAACAAGTAATAGAAAAAATATTTGCCGGAAAATAAATAAAAAATGCATCATGATCCTAAAGATGGACTGTAGAGTACTCTAAGTGCTAAATAGTCACCAAAACGAGTCCAATAATCTAATACGAGATGAATTGTAGACATAAGCACACCGGTTTTGTAGCTGCCTGTGACTTTGTATCCATTGATAACAACTTAAAAGTTAATTATTTATTTATATTAATGTTAAAAAAATATATTTTAACATTATAGTAGCCTCCAATATGTATCTATACGTTTAGGTTTTATTTATAATCAATTATATCTAATATATAAAAATCTCGTGTCACGGTGTTTGTGGTTGAACTCCTCCGAAACGTCTCGACCGATCTTTATGAATTTTTATATACATATTTGGTAGGTATGAGAATATGTCGCAAAGTATACCAGATGACTGTTTAGACAGTAGCAATATTTATGGAGATCACTCGACACTTGATTCTCGTTCTAAATCAATTAAAAAAATAGGTACTTAATATTTGACTTAATTATCTAGAGAAATACATATATTATACACAATCCTCTACGCGTCTATATTAAAGCAGAGCGTCAATAACCGTCGGGTGATTTCACTTTCGTTTAAAAGGGAACGTGGGAACGTCAGGAACAAAACAAAAGGGCTCATTGCCCGTTTTATTATCGAAAGTTTATTAATTCCGGGTTGCCCATTGTAGCTTTTGGCACCGGTCATTGCACCTAGGTTTATTACGATTATACTTTTGAAAGTCGTAGAACAAACTTTAACTCAAATTTTCTTGGTTGTTTATTAGTGTTTGTGTTGATATTATTATTTTATATGTTAAATATGACCATCAAATATCATATCTTAAAATACTGTGAATTTGTAACCTTTCACCTGGTATATATTTATGTTAATTATACAAAAGTCTGGGAGTTAGCGCAAACTACTATTTCAATAGTATTTGCTATGACGTATCCGCTATTTTAACTTACTTAGACCCTACAACTCAAAAACATGATCTTCATTTGTCCACAAATATTCACTTGAGATATACGTATGTGCTTACATCTTGCGCCATACCACAATAGACCCCCGCGTCACCTGGCGGCGTCGGGCGCAGAATAATTTATTACGTTTCTTAAAAGCCATTACCGCGTGACACCGTCAATGGACCGGCGCCCGCCCTCCCGCAATTAGCATGAATTTTATACTGAAATGCTACTGTAAGCTTTTGACGTCTCCGCGACGTAAGACTAACTATTTCTCGAATCACTTGCGAGAGTAATATTTATATAGCCTTTAACCTTAAATCCTGTTTTTAAATTATATTTATGAGTAAGAATTGGTATTTTTGTCTTCGGCGTTTATTACTAATACTGGTTTGTCATTCAGTGATCCAAAAACAAACATAATTCATTCTTTTTTTTTAGATTTAATGACATTGTAATTATTTTATAACAAAGTGTAGGTACCTTTGTAATCTTTGCTTACGATTATTTATTATCTTACTGCGAGCGTGTATAAATATGTTATTACATCCTTACTAGTATTATAATTGTGAGTTACAGGGTACTGAAAAAGACATGGGGCACCTTTCATTAAGAAAAAATAATAATAAGAAATAAAATTTACAAAAATCGATTATTTCACCACTGACTTTTATGTACTTGACATAAGAGTCAAAAATGTTGACATAACAGTAAACGTAAGCAAAATTTTTTTTTTTTTTTTAGCACACATTATGCATACATTTCAGTTTCTGCACTCTTTCTTCATATGAACTTTAACTATGCCATATCGTACAGTTATCCGTACGCGCAATGTTCTTAAAAACGGGTACAAAGTTGTTTCTTCACGAATTTAAATAAACAGATGTGACTTGAACACAACTTACAAATTTCTTTCTTAGCACATTATTGTGTTTTTATAATAGCACTGTATAGTAAAAAACTGGACCGGAAGGTAAGCTGAGCGTAAGTAAAAAACAAAGATGACCAACGAAAAATCGGCAGCCGGTAGCCGATTATCACTGTCATGCTAACTTGCAAACCTATTGAATATACATTGGCTGATATCGAAACGCAACAACCTAATAGAAAGGTAAAAAATATAAAACCGACTTCGAAGAAAGGTACTCTAAAAATGCACCAGAACCTCCTTAAGCATAGCTATATATCCACCTAGTCTTAGATTGCCATAAACCTACCTACAATTAAATTATTATACATTTCCTATTCGATCTTGAGGAGTATTCTGGTGTAAATTCAAAATCCAAAGTCCAGTGCTAATTAAATGAAAATCAGACACCTTGAAAATATCCCCTAGTGTAATTTAAAAAAAAACAAATTCTTTTATAAAAAACGAAGTTCTGAGGTTTGACTGAGGTTCTGATTTCCGGGATTTTGTATTATATTCAGGGCAGGACAACGTTTACTGGGTCCGTTAGTTGCTTTATAAAAATTACAATTTAGCAGGTTTGAAATTTCTTGAAAGTAGTGTTCTTTTATACATATAGGTAAGTACATTTAAACTGTGTATAGTTTGTCTAGGTTAATCTCTGAAACACTACTAACTTTTACACGGTGCTAGTTAGAATATATACACCCTTTTTCGTAGGGATAAGTTGTAATGATAAATAACGTAACAAAATAACACAATTAGTATAAAGGTGAAGTAGTATTGATACGATTAATATTAAATAAATATATTTCAGACTGTCTCTAAATCGAATACGTAGTGTTGGAATGGTATAAAGTAGTGGTGGGCAAAGTCGTCAACCAAAAGATTCAAATATAAACAATACAAAACTGAAATTTATTAAAAGAGCCTTTTTTAACTTAAACTTTGATTTAGCAAATTGGGATTAAAAGTGCACTCACGAGCTTGTCTTTGCTCAATGTCTTTTTTGCGAGCGTCTAGCTGTGCTGCTCTTTTGGTTTCTAAAAAGTTGCCTCTTTTTTATAGGCTTACTTTTCAAAAATATTTACTCGTCTCTAACAAGATAAGTTAATAAATAATATTCCGTGTCTGCACTAAAGACTGTGTAGAAGAGCCACAGTTTGCCGGTCACTGGTATTAACCAAACAATTTATATATGCCACTAAAATCAGTGCTATATAAATTGCATTAGTTTGCGCTACTATGTACGAAATCTTATGTCTTTTTTTGGTCGATTAATATCTCTCTCTTTTGTAAATTTCACGAGTTTCGCTGTTACTGAATAAATCTATTTATAAAAGTTTATTCCTACATTATCTTTGCCTAAACCCTTTACATACTTGTCATGTGATAGCCAAATTATTTTTACGGGAATGAATCCGTCGATACCAGCCACGTATTTAAATAAAAACATAAAAGTTACAATGTGAAATTACTTTAATATAAAATATACTTCTTCATCTTTTTCTTATTTAGGCCTCGCAGACGCATTTGCCACTGTCAATGTTTTGTGTCAATTGAGGTAATATTCTCAAAATTATCTCAAGAAACAAGCACGGAAAAAAAAAGTTTCGACAAGAAATCTATATTATTAGTTTAAACTAACTGGTTTCTATAAAATAAACTTATTAATTACGATGTAGAACATAGTTTTAAAGGCACAGCACACACGTGTAACACTGAAAATAAAACTTAAGAATGAATTCTATTATGAAGATTAATGATGCGTACGCGGCGATAATTCACGCGTTGAAAAAACCGTTCAGCGATATTTACGATCGATTCCGAAGAGAATATATACTTACGCATTTACTCCTGAAGTTAAAAATAAACGCAAAGTCTAAATGTATGTGAGTTTCACTTGAAGTTTTATGAGTTTAACATTTCAGTGTTTCAGAAAAAAGGCACATGGGGAAGGCGTCAGTTTTCTTATTTTATTTTTGAAGAGATGTAGATTCTAAAGATGATGGTTACTGTGATTTTTACTTATCACAGTTACTAAGCTAAGTACGTAATACATGATACACATTGTACTAAATGAATGCGATTTATCATATTATGTGGATGTAATGTTTTGTTTTTCGAACTGATTATATGTTTCTGACCTGATGGACCTTCACAGATTCACCGGACTAGTGGAGGAAAATAGCTGCGATATAAAAATACCAATAATTGTTATAGCGTTTCACAGTAATCGCATTTCGCAACATTCGCTGAAATCTACAAATCGAGTTATAATAACCAAGTGTTTAATCAGAGAATTACATTTAAATGCAGTTTGTTTTCGTTTACGCAACTGATATTTGACTATGTTCAACCAATCGCAGCACCTCATTTGCTACCGTTTTTATCTAAAATCTGTATTCTTCATCATGATCGTCGTCATCAGCCTGTAAGAGATCCACTACAGGGCCATAGGCCTCTTCCCATAGGAAGGTATGGGCGTAATTACCACGCCAGCCCAAACGCGACGTATGGACGATTTCAAACTCTGAGAAATCCACAGTTCTATGTTTTCCCACATACAGTAGTACTACAAGAACATTTCTCAGGTTCAGGTTTCCTCACGATGTGTTCCTTCAGCGTCAGCCGATTTAAATTACTAAATGTACACGAATTTCGAAAAATTTGTTGGTACATGCCGGAGTTCGAACCTGTGGACGTCGGCATGATCCAAACCGGTAAAACCACTAGACCACCACGACATCAAAATCAGTATTCTTAGTATTTAATTTATAAATTACATGAATAAAAATCAATTGGTAAATATATATAAGCGCATCAGTTCATAACGGCTGCATCTATTTGGCTAGATATTTGTTGTTGTTATTTTATAGGTAGTAGAGCTACGCTGAAGCTATTACTGGTTTCAGCATGAATGGGCCGGCCGTGGTAGTACCACCCTCTCATAGCAAAACCGACGTGAAGTAATAGTGCTTACATTGTCGCGGTTCGTTCGGTCAATGATAGCGCCGGAAGCCCACCTCCTCTCCTCCTCCTCCCTCTCCCCTCCCCCAAACACAAGGTGGCAACGCACCTGCGACTACCCTGTATTACAAGTTTCTATGGACGGTGGTGATCACTTAACATCAGGTGACCTGCCTGTTCGTTTGCCTCATATGATATAAAAAAAAATGTTGCTAATTGTTAGGACAGGAAATATATGATACAAAATATTTGAAACATCGTATGAATGAGTGAAAATTTTTGGTTCAAAAAGCTTAATACAAGAGTGAGAGAATGAGTTTGTGTAAATGCGTGTGTATGAAGGAATGAGTGAATAGAAAACAGTATCTTCAAAAATATTGACAGAATAAATTTTAGTTGCCGTTTTGCTTCATAATATGGTCCTACAATAAGCGAAGATTTGGTTTCATATTCTCATCGGTGCGAAACCGGACCGTGCAGTTAGTAATAAAATAATAAATTATATACCGAAAATCAACATTGTTATCTCGATCGACATTGGCCAGAGCGAGTTAATTGCGGACGCCGATTGATTGCGAGATTACAAATTGCTCGGGACCGGGCCGCGCCGGCATACAATCCGGTCACAAATTAACATGTTTCCTCATACACATATATTCATAAACGTTGTTTCACCACTTAATCGACTAAAGCCCAGTTTCGACTTTAATAACGACTTATTTCCTTTTATGATTCCTTTAATACTTTCTCGGCAAAATGACTGCACAATACCTGATGGCAAGTACGCCAGATGCCAGAAACAAAACAGAATTTATTTTTAGTGTATTAATTTTTATTCTATCAGAGATAGTTTCGACTGTCTTATTGTCGTAGTAGTCAAGTGGTCTGACCAGTGATATGTCAATTCGATGTGTTCAGGTTCGAACCCCGGTATGTATCAACGAATTTATCGGAATTCGCGTACATCTACTATACCAATTTCAATTGGTAGCACTATCGGCTGATGATAAAGGTATAACATCAGGAGGCAACTTGAATTTCAAATATATTCTTGTAATTCCAGGGAGTGTGGGAAAATATAAAACTGTGGATTTATCGAAGTTTGGGATTTATCGAAGTTTGAAATGGCCAATATTACCTTATTGGCTGGCGTAGTGATTATGTCTATACCTTTTTTCCATAAGATGCCTATGCCCTTACAGTGAATCTCATACAGGCGGACGTGATAATGAAAAGAGAACTATAATTCAATTTTGTAGTGGTAACATAGTCTCAAGTAAGTTATTACTAGTATTATAGATTAAAATGTGGGTTTGTTACGCGTTCACGCTTTAAGTACTGAATTGATTATAATGAAACTAGCGGGCCCGGCAGACGTTGTCTTTCCCTGTTTATAAAAAAATCCTTGACAAATTATATACCAAAACGTTCCTCATGAATCACTTTATCCACTGGTGAAAACCGCTTGAAAATCCGTTTAATGGTTTTTGAGTTTATCGCGAACAGACAGACAGACAGACGCGGTAGGGGACTTTGTTTTATACTATGTAATGATTTGGCATACATGCTGTCAGGGTTACCAAAAAGCATATAGGGTATATTTCATTTAGAAAAAAGTAATTTTCAAATTTATATTAATGCGAGCGAAACCGCGGGCAAAAGCTAGTGAAATTATAAAGAAAGACATAAAATTTAATACAGTTCACGCTACTTATCACTATTTCTCGGTTTTCCCTTAAATGCACACATCGCGCAATACTGGAACAATGCAGCGGGATCCTTCGGCCTGTAGGCATCCGTAGGTGGTTCAAACAATGCCATTCACGGCCGGATTACGGTTCACAATGCTCATAAAGGAGCGGCAGTACTGGAAGCGATGTGTGTACGACTATGGGGAAACTTTAACCTGTATGCGTCTAAAACAATTTAAATGAAACTTTAAATTGAGTGAGGTAAGGGCGTTTTGTGGTTACTTATGGTGTGTTGATATCGTGGTTCAGGTGAGCGTGGTTTAATTGTTTTTTTTTTCCTCTCTTCCTAATGATTCACAAGTGGTCGACAATGGGCCGTCATTGTGTTATTGACTTTTGAACACTTTTTGTTTTCCCGTTTAATTTGTTCCCGTATTAATTTTCGTGTGTGTGAGCGGATGTTAGTTAGTGCGCTCTACAAATTGTTACCTTTTAGTTACAATTAACGATTATTTTAAAAAGGCTTTTAATTATCTTATTGTTTGTGAACCCTATTATAGTTAATTGCTTTGTTTTTATTCACTTTTTCTATATCTATTTTTATTTATCGTAAGACTGTTATTATAAAATGATGTTAAAGTAACCCAAAAATATTTTGTAGGTATCAATAAACTTAAAATTTGTTGTAACTTAATGAGTTCTAGCATAAGTAACCCTTAAATACATGATTTCTGTTCTGAATTTTGAAACTAGTTTTAATTTTTAGTTGGTAGAAGCACGCTGAAGATATTGCTTGAATGGTTTGGCTCGCCCGGGGTACTACCATCCGACTCACAGAAACACCGACGTGAAGTAACAGTGCTTGCATTGTTGCGTTTCGTTCGGTCAGTTAGAGCACCGGGTACCCACCTCCCCTCCCCCTCCCCCACTCGCTCCTCCTCCGAACACAGGTTAGCAACGCACTTGCGACTCCCCTGGTGTTGCAAGTGTCTATAGACGGTGGTGATCACTTAACATCAGGTGACCCACCTGTTCGTTTGCCTCCTATGATATAGAAAAAACAATAACAAAAGTATAAATTACCCGCCAAAAGTAATGTCAACGTTTTCTTTTACACGTAAGGTTTTTTCTTAGTTTCTAACATGCTTTCGGAAACGATAGTTTGCTTTCGGTGTGGAAGTGAAATGTAGACAATTGGCAACAAATTGTATTTAAAGGTTGAGGTCACCTCTTCCAGTATGAACTAGATTCATAAACAGCTTCGATATTCACTATTTTGTTTAAACATAATTATCGGCATGCTTATAAAAATATAATACTACTAGCGAGCCCGGCGGACGTTGCCCCGCCCTGATAATGAAAAACCGCATGAACATCCGTTCAGTAGTTTTTGAGTTTATCGCGAACAGACAGACAGACAGACGTGGCAGAGAATTTTGCTTTATAATCAGTAGTCATTATTTCTACACGATTATAATAATATTGACCACAAAATACTTCCCGAAACATTTAACAGATGGCGGTAATAATATAAGGTTCACAGTATTTCTAAAAGCAAATCGTATTACGTTACTTCTTTTATTCATTTAATCTGATATATCGCGTGATATAACTATGATAAATTTCAAACACATACTTTGAATAGATTTTCTTATAAAAATGCTAATAATATGCTAACTAATATTATAAATGCGAATGTGATGTTGTTCGTTTGTCACGCTTTCATTACCTATCAACTCAACCGATGATCTAGAAATTTCGCATAGACATTGTGAAAATGACACAGGGTTACCTTTCACCTAGAAAAAAAATGTTTTTGAGGGATTGGTTAAATCTTTATTAACGCGAACTAAGTCGTGGGTATAACCTAGTATGTAATAATTGTCATCTGACATTTAATGCTCGCTTCGTTTTATTGAATTCTTGTTAAAATGTGGTACAATTTGTTTATTATTTCTGATAATATCAGATAATGATATATAATACTGGCGGGTCCTGCAGACGTTGTCCTGCCCTGATTATAAAAAAATCCTTGACAAATTATATACCAAAACGTTCCTTATGAATCATTTTATCCATTGGTGAAAACCGCTTGAAAATCCGTTCAGTAGTTTTTGAGGTTATCGCGAACAGACAGACAGACAGGCGCGGTAGGGGACTTTGTTTTGTACTATGTAATAATGACAGGTAACTAGTTAAAAAAAAGTTTATTGACCTGATATGAAATGCCGAAGTGGCATAAGATGGTAAAAACATTAAACCTAGAGTGGACTGGCTCTCGAGTGCAGCTGCCAGAACACACTAACAGTTGCTTGGTGATACATTTTGAACCTGAGAGTGGTAGTTATCCAGGTGGACTTTGTTTTATACTATGTAATGATAATATCTGAATGAAAACATCGTGAGGAAATCTGAACCTGAGAAATATTCTTGTAGGATCACCGCATGTGGGAAAATATAGAACTGTGGACTCTTTCTTGGAGATTGAAATCGCCAATACGTCGTGGGCTGGTGTGGTGATTATACCCTTTGAGAAGAGACCTATGACCCTGCGGTGAGTCTCTTGCAGACTGATGATAATGAAGATATAAATTGATTATATTTAGTGGTAATTTTACGTTTCTAATAATTCATTTCTTATATACTAAAATATAATAGCTGTTACCTCAATTTCTTTTTGTTTTAATGGATTATTTGGGTTAATTCAGGACTCTTCTTTATATATTTAATTGGAATTGTATCATTATTATTTAATTCTAACAGATTTATATATACCATTGTTAACTTTTATAATAACTTCTTGTCCCTTATAAAAAGCGTTATATAGGCTACATAACACTGTGAAAAATCCCTTGTCTGCCTGCAAATGTCTCCTCGAAACTGGTTCAGTTTTTTCAGGGAATAGGTTAGATAATAGACATTTTTATGTTACCTCTAGCGTAAGATGCAAGATCAAAATTAGCGTATTAGTATGCCGTATCGATCGATGTAAAAGTTTCCATAATGAGTTATTAGTGAAGGAAAATATTGTGATGAGACCATAGCCGTAGGAAATTTTCTGATACTTATCTCGGTAATTAACCACCTGTGACGTACGATGGTGTATTTAAAGTGACGCCTTCTTAAATAAAATCAAAAATATTTATTATGTAAATAAATTATACTAATCAATACTTCCGCGGCATTAATCGAAGAGTAAAAACTTATTTATATAACATCCAAGTATCGATCGAAGGCTATAAATAATCATAACATCTATTCCAAGCAGTCTACCGGAGGAATTGTCAAACAAAACACGTCTGAGTCTGGCGACGCGACGGTGGAGTTGCCCGGCCGTAGCGTCGCTCGTTAGCGCACAGCAAACAAATTCGATTACCTGCCGAGACGAACTTGTCTAACGTTTGTGTACATTAATAGACTGTGACTATATGGATGGCCAATTTTGTAATCAGATTTTAGCGTAACATGAAGAGACATTTACGCAGGCCGATATGACAGAGGCGACTGGCGATGGATAGTTCGTCTTCCGGTGGTCGCAATTGTTTTTCAATTGTACTATGCTCACCATCAGGCATAGTGCAGTCAGTTTGCCATGTTACAATTTAAAAAAAAAATCGAAAACTCAAATCAATGGAACAACCATGTTGTTTTTTGAATTTTTAAATTAATTATAGTGTGAATTATTTAAATTTCAAAATTTTTATATTGAGATTAATAACATTTGTCTGGTTTTCATACCTATTGGGACTCGAATACGAATATTTAAATATCTAGTATAATAAGTATGTAGCTATGTAATATTTTTCCTTTTAATCATGACGGTTGGCGGAGTAAACAGAAGTGAGATAATTTTGATAGCGGCGTGTAATATTTACGGTATCTTCAACAATATCACGAAAATAAATTTTTAGAGTTAACGATGTAAGTGCTTAAAATATAATGCCTAAACTGTCTGTGTTCAGCGGTTGCACACGATTTAATATTTCTCCTTCTTGAAACCACGTACCACGTCAGTTAGTTAGTATAATTTCAGACCTTACACTCTGTATGATAATTGTGGCGCTCTTAAAATCCGCCACGTGATGTTAGATAGTTTACAACCTTTCACAAGGAATTTTTAAACTCACTGATAGTGCCCGATACTAGGTGTTTATATACTATATAAATAATCAAATAAACACTAAATAATATAAATAAACACTAAATAATCTCTTGTCTTTTAGGCTTGGTATTGGCATAAAAAAATGGTCGAAATACAGTACGTTACGTTGATATATCTGCATCGTATTTTCATCCGAAAGAATTTAAAGGGCTCATTCGTCCAGCTGACGCGACGCATAATTAACCAACATTGTTCTGAATAAATCTTTATTTGTTCGTCTGGCAGTCACACGTTGCAAGCCTGCGCTTTTCACACGAGTTATCCATACTCAACTGCCTACTATAATTGTACTTATACACCACATTATGTACACAATATAAAAATGTTGACAGCAGTGTTAACAAGAATCTGCCAAATTCTTTTCGCTGTCTTGTTATGGATATTATCAGAAAGAACATAGTATTATATTTTATCCTGGTTTCTTACAAGTCCATAGAAATGGCTGTAGCAAGGCAAACTTATCCCATACAGACAATAAATCATCGTTATTTAAGATTATTATTTCTATTATCAAGTAAGCGATTAATAAAAAGTCTCAATGTACAAGCAAAATAGTGACTCTAATGGTAGAACTTTTCAAAAAGATCTTGGGACATTCATGTTCCGAGTTATTAACTCCCATTCGCTTCCTTGTGGTAAAATAAACAAACTATATTTCCCCAAAAGCCACCAATTGTCGCAAAATATACGAAGAAATTACGCATGTTTATGAAAAATATAAAAAAAAAACTATGTGACAGTCTAAAATTCTACCAAAATAAATCTGTATAATTAACTTTCTGATTAATTATCTATTGTATATAACACTTCTATTGATTTTTAGTATATGATATAACGTTTTAAATCATATAATTAATTCATATTTATTAATACAAAGCACAGAATAAAACAAAATTTAACAATTTACGTATTCATTGAAAAAAAAAATGGAACAAAGCGCATATGAAGAAAGAAATATTGGGATGAAAACAGTGAAATCAAAACGCAAACGCAATTTATGGAGTGCAGTTGAAATGAGGCACAAAGTTAACGGTCGCTGTAGACGCTTGCCCAGTTTTAATTAAAACTCAAGATTCATTTGCAAGCTGTTAATTTCATTGCAAGGTGTCTTCACACAGATAAGACTAAATATACTTTGAAGTGATACAGATATCAGTTTGTTTTCTTTAATCAGCTCCGCAGAAGCATTGGCCAGTGTCGTATTTTTACATCAGTTATTCAATAATATAATGAAGTATATGGATTTATTTGATTTTTGGCAACCAGTTTTCTAGTAGATTATTAATGCCATTGTCGAGTAGGTAATGATATTACCAGTTGCTTGCGATCATTTCAATGAACTAACAAGATGGTGGCCGTCAATTCAGAAGCCATGCTCCGTGGTATTACATATCCGATCCACTTCACATGTGCACAATAACCAAACTGTATTACGCAAAACAACACCAGTATTACTTGCTATAGAGCCAAATAACACAAGATATAGACATATAATAAGAATGTAAACCTAAACCGTGTTATTACAAAAAAGTTAAATACGTATTAAATACTTGGTTTAAAAAAGTTTCCTAAGAAATGCACCGCGCTCGCCCGAGGTAAGTTCGCGTTATCTTTTTTCGCAAGTCTAACCTAACGTAACCAAAGCGAGACAAAAGAGCAAGATGGCGAACGTTCAGCGACCGCGGTGCTTTTAATATGAGACCTTTTTAAGGCCAGGGTTCAATACGTATTTAACTTTTTTGTAATAACACCGAAAGAGTCTGTACTTTTACGATTTTCGTGAAAAAAATTGTTGCAGATGTCTAGGAATAAGCTATAGAATACATTTCGATCATTTTTAGAAGTGTAGGTCTGTCTGTTTGTATGAACACACATCACTTCTAAAGTACTGGATTTAATATCAATTATAAAGCATATCCTCGAGAGTAACTTAGTCTTTGTTTCATTAAAATCGGTCTACTCTATCAAAAGTTATTGTAATTGGAATGACGGCTCGAGGTAAGTACAAGAGAAAAGTAGTAATCTACGAATATATTAATATTATGAAGCTTATTTGTTTATTTGTTTGGTTGAACGCGCTAATCTCAGGAACTACGAGTCCGATTTGAAAAATTATTTCAGTCTTCGATAGCTTATTTATCGGCTATATGCTATATTTTATCATACTAAAACCAATAAGAGCGGAGCACCAATGAAGAATGTTTCAAAAACTTTTTTTTTTTGCTTTTTAAAGCTTCCGCTGCGTGTTAGTTAGCCCAAAATAGCTATTCTACGCGGACGAAGTCGCAGGCAGATGGTAGTTATGAATAAAATACAGATTCCACTACATGACATTCCAAGATCCCGTCAAAAACTCTCAAGTACATGAATTGAAATGACATTTAATGAACACAGTACTTTGGAGTTATAAAATTAAGTGTACATTTAATGATAATTTTTCGGATACTTAATACAAAAATATAAAAAAAAAACTATAGTGTTTTCAAAATGCCATAATATGTATAACATTATATCATATGTTTTGAGTCATATTTCCTGTGAATTAAATAAATGTCACATACAGAAATCATAAAAGACGCCACAAATCATATTTTACTGCGACAAATGAACTACAAGAGACTCGTATTGTATTAACTCCGCCATTACGCGGTACTAAACAAAAGATTACAATGTCACGTATGTACAATAACAAAAAAGAGACGATTTTACGATCGAATAAATCATACTGAGTAAGTTTCAAAACCGTGACGTTTGCGTGAATTTATAGCGGTTTGATTTGAACCAGATGGAGACTGTAAAAAGTGGCCCCAAATCTAATTAGTTTCAGTAATTAGTCACTTTGAAACGTTTTAACGTTTTTAATATAAAATCAACTTAATTTAACTTACATACTTTAATAACGAATGTATGTACCTAATTATTATCATTTATTTATAAAAGTTATCATTAAAAAACCAATATAAACTGAGTCGCGATTGAAACAAAAAAATCTGAGTACGGTATCACAAAAGAAATTAAGCAAAATCAGAAATCTATACAGATAAATAGAGTTGAAGTATCTATCTGTTTTTGTAATGCCAAAATAACGCCTTTTTACTAACAAGGATATGAACGTATATAATACGTGTATAACAAAAAAACATTGTTTTAAATTATTGTCTGTCTGCTTGATTTTTTCCGATTTTGACGGAACTCTCACGGGCAGATAGCTGATATTATAAGTAAGAACTTATGGTACTTTTTTTAAAAAACACTAGACAATTCCTTTATAAAGACACAAACACAGAAGATGTCACGGGTGGCTGCTTGTATATATATAAAATTTACGTATTTGTTGTTTATCAGAGCTGATTTCTGAATTCTTCTGATTAGAAACGGTTATGATAACATTTAACAGAGGTAAATTAATATTATTTAAATGTATTATAGGTTACAAGTCAAGTAGTAATGTCAAAGATTTTATAAAATGTCGAGGCAGTCATATGGACTGCAGGCAGAAGTGAAAAAATGAAATAAATGTGTTCTCTTTTAAATTTACATATTGATTAAAGTGTGAATGACAATATTTAAATATCAAAATTTCTTTATTAAAATTATTAACATTAGTGTTGTTGTTGGTCGCGCGAAACAAAACGCACGATCGAGTGAATCACGAGGCACTAGCGCCACCAGTCAAAAAATGTGTAAAACGGCAAATAAATCTGTGCAAAATAAGTTATATAAAAAATATTAATAATAAAATCTGTCATATACAATGTCTTCGACAAACTCTTAATTGTTTACCTCTGAATAGGTAGACAAAACAATTAAAGAGATCTCGTAAAATATGAACGACGCTTACCGCCTCCCCAAGTTCTTAGTAGACACGGCGGAGTGTTATTCTAACAGTACTTAAAAATTTCATTGTCAATTGTTGTCATATTTTACGAGCAGAATAATCTTTCGAACCCCTTAGAATTGAATTCCTAAGTTTCTGTCACTTTCGCTTTAATACCAAAACTCATGTGTTTATAAAGGATAAATATATTATCACTTATGTTGCTTCAATAAATTTTATTAGTAACGATTGATATCTCATTATTTACTAGGAATATAAAGTGTCAGTTGTTTCTCCAAAACGCTTGAACCAATTTTGACGGCGCTTTTACTGGCAGATATAGAATTTTTCTGAGTATTATGTGGCTTCATATATTTACGCTATATCATAGGGGTTGAGCAACGATGATAACACTGAAAAGATGTAATTTGACATTAGTAAAAGTGTTTAAGCGGTTAATAACATGATGACTTATGCCCGGTTTCTGAGGTACTTTAATTGTAGTTTATCTGTTCAATAGCGTTATCGGTTCGATAACTTGTCAAATTGGTGCATTTAATTCGAAACCTTTTTAAAGCAAGTATTCAATACGTATTTAACTTTTTCGTAATAACACCGATAAAGTGTTATTATTCCAGATAAAACATGAGAAAACGTCGCGGGTGCGCGTTAGTGTAGGTATCATAGATATATATACTAAGCATGTTAATATAAAGCTGATTATTTAGGTGGTAGAGCCACGCTGAAGCTATTACTGGTTTCAGCATAAATGGGTTGGCTCGTCCGGGGCAGTACCACCCTCTCATAGAAAACCGACGTGAAGTAACAGTGCTTGCATTGTTGCGTTTCGTTCGGTCAGTGAGAGCGCCGGAGGACCACCTCCCGTCCCCCTCCCCTCAAACACTGGTTGGCAACGCACATGCTACTCCCCTGGTGTTGCTAGTGTCTATGGGTCTTTGGACAGCGGTGATAACTTAACATCAGGTGAACCAACTGTTCGTCTACCTCCTATGATATAAAAAAAATGTCTTGTTTATTATATAGTATTATCTTTTAGCTTATATAATAATTATTGAAATGGTCTTTGGAGTTTGTATCAAACAGACAAGTGCAAAAACACCACGCGGTAATAGCTCGAGGCATGAAGGGAAGGGGACACTTAAAAATTTATTGAGTTTTCGTGTTTCATTCGCAACACACTGACACCGGCACGGCTCGAATCGTTATCTAAAAGTCTTGTATTCAGGACCCCAATATGCCTGGTTGCGAGAGACTCACATTTCGACATGAACATCTATGTACAATACCTACATGTGTTTTTATCTATATATAAATAAAATGCAAGAGGTTTACAATTATACGCGCATCACTCAACAGCTACTGGATAGATTTTGATCAATTTTTAAAGGTTTATTTCTTAGACACTTTGTCCTTATCGAAAAGAATCACGATGTCTTCATTATTCAAATTATCAAGGTTTTTTTTACCGACTACGTTATTTTCTGACAGATCTTTACAGCTTCATCGGACTATTAAGCGAGCGCTTAAGGCACTCAGACGATTTTTGGTAACAAGCTCAAAGGCGCACAGCATACCTCGGCTTGGACTGAACACCGCTAATCTAAGATAATGTACATATGTACCAATATGTATGTCTCGCCAACTTGAACGTGAATTTTGTATCTGACAATTAAGCTAAACTAATATATTTATTATATGTTCAGCGATGTGTGTTTTGTTGGAGTTGAAAAGAGGGGCAAGCGGTGTGGTGCGCATGCTTAGGAGAGGGGATGTAAAGAATAAAATTGTACAAAAAGAAATTTTTTAAGCAAAGTACATTTCCGCATACAATCTTTTTTGTGGTTTTTCTTTCGTACATAACATATATTGTAGAGATAATAAATAACGTACAGGAAGTCGCGAGTATCAACTAGTTTACCATAATATGCTTTACTGATGAAAAATTAATATGTGGAGCAAAAATTACGAAAACATTTTATCATTATCTATTGTATATAAATAGGTAGTGGAAAAAGCGGTTTAAGAACACCTCCCTCCTCTGTTTTTCAGCCGAATATCTTCATTCTTTTTTTGTTATATAGCTATTGATGAGCTTAAGTGTTATCAGAAAGAAAAATGGATTATTTTTCTCTATGGCTGTATTTCGATCACTGGATGAGCACTCATCTTTATAGAAAACGTACTAAGCAAGTGTTTCTCACTACATAATTAATGTTTAGTTCATTAATTTAAATTTTCTGGAGACCGTGACTTCTTTTTTACCAAAATGTTTTTTATTAAACGAAATACGTATTTCATCCGGATTGCTTTTGGACTTTCCATTATTTTTTTTGTAATTGTAATTTTTATCATGGCTACTTATCCCCTATGGAAAAGCGTAATGATATGACGCTAGATTACACTCCGAAAAGTCCTCTCTCTGCCAGTATAAGATTTGTTAGAACCCGCACAACATTTTTTGAGGTTACCTCGGAGAAAAAGTAAACACTTCACTTTTGTTTATCTTTACGTAGAGATTAGGCTGTAAGCTACGGCTACGGCTGTTAATATTAAGCAAACGGTGTAACATTGAAATATATTTTGAATGCTCGAGAAATAGAAACAATGTGTAACTTCTTAGAAAATAAAGAACAAATAATTTCTTCGGCTTGATGCGACGAAGAGGTCTCATTATTATAGTTACAAGGTTGAAAAATAATTTATATACGAATCCTATAAATGTTGAAAAGAGAAATAAGAAGATTCATATATAAAGAGAGCCTCTGTTCCGAATATAGGAACACTTAATTAATTGTTTTCAGAAGACCAACTCTTAAGGGACTCTATGTATATTCCTAAGATAATTCATTTTATATCCATCCTCGATATGGTATTTTATGTATTTCATACCCACATTAAACGCGACATGAAGGTAGAAAAGAAACGGAAGCAAAAATTGCGTACATTTGTCAAAGTCCCCCGCGGAAATGGCGCATAAATAAAGTCCAGTTAAAAAAATGGGATAATTTGAACTATTGTAACACGAATCCATTTCGAAACGGTATTGTCAGTTTATACGTTAACAATATGCCGCGTTAACGTAGTAATTAATATCTTTGTGTATAGAAAGTGTTCCTTAAAATGTATGAAATGTGGATGGCACTACTGGAATTAGAAGATGAAATTTGAAGGAAGGTAATGTTCATTTTAGTTAGCTAACTACAGTAGCGTCGCTATAACAATTTATGGAAGCATTATTTAATTTATTTTGATAAAGACTTTTTGAGTCATGGCCCACATGGGATATTTTTCCTTATCCTAACATTCCATAGATAACAATTACCAACAATGTAAATGTATATTGATTGCAACTTCAGTTTATATTTACGTTGCCCGAAATTAAAAAGCATAACGATCTCTGTTCTTAATAACTTATAATAATAATAATAATAATATAATTTATTTCAGACTCATCGTTACATCCATATTTGTGGGTACAATTACAGGATTAAAAAATTAGTATTAGTAATAATAATAAAACAGAAAAATAAATTAAAACAAAAACACAGAACACAGTATATAACATTAAGTGGAAGCCGAGTGAAACCTCGGGATGGTGGAAATTCACTGTGCTGATGTGCCGCAGCGAGCCAGCATCGGAGAGTCCCACCGGTCCACCAGCGCACGTAGTATGCTGTTGGGGCTGTCGCGCGAGCGACGCATGATAGAGGCGTTATACAGCGTTGATTTTATTTAGTTTATCGTAAGTGTGGTATCACTTTTTACCTAATAAATTGCCCCTTATCGCCTTTGGAATTAATTCTTTTTTTACCGGTTGTCGCAACAGGGATCCTATTACTAATCTGTTATTTCAAACAAAAGATCTTCGTGTTTTATGTTACGTAAATCCCTTAAAAAATCTTTAACTTCACGGTAACTATTTCTTCGAAATTATTTCTTGTTCCTAAAACAAATAACTGTTTACCCGTTGGTATTCCTGTATTATTTTTAATTGCAAAATAAAAATTCTCTTAGGAAATACATTTTTTATTTTTTTTGCTTGTGGTTACCTAAGAAATATATAACAGATTCCTGTACAAAATTGTATGTTTGTGGACCTATCGATTGCGATATGCTTTGCTTATTACTCAAGAATTATGATTTTTGATATAAAATTTGGTGATTTTAAACAAAATATATGAAGACTTACGAGTACATCAGCGTAACGTTAAAATACCAGGAGAAAAAAAGGAATATTTTTAAATAAATAATCATAGTTATTTTCAATTCAATAACCAAATTTACTTGTACATTCCGACTCTATTCCATGGAACATATCCATCCAAAGGTTGTCTGGAAGAGACTGCTATTGGCAATAAGGCATCCCTTTGTACTAATTACTTGAATGTGTTTTTAAAATGTATGTGTATAATTGGCGTATAATAAAGATTAAATAAATAAAATACGTTTTTTTAATTCTTAAAATTTTCAGAAACACGATTTTTTTCATTTTCACGATGACATTTTCATCTCGTCTCCAATAAATAAACACAAATAAACCACTAAAGTACACATACAACTCTTTTTAACCAGTAAAATGAGCAAAAATAATTCATTTTAATGAAAGAAATTAAATTTATTTGGTCAAGAACACTTCTAAAACAACAAAAAATATGTCTCCAACGGCAGTCGGCTGCTATATTCCCGACATCGCGTGACCGTATCGTCGGAGTTCACTCGCGGGAGTGCCATCGAGAACTCATGGTAAAGGTGAATGATGTACGGTTATTTTAACGAAATAAGCCATAAAAAAATTTATGCATAACAATAGGCACTATTATAGTGTTATCTATCCTTTTATTACTCGTTTATCAGACAATATTGTGTGTTAAAAATTATTTACGTTCATATTAAGCGTGTTCTGTTGATAGGAGAAATTAATTAAACATCAACTGAGTAACAATTTTTCTACTTGATAGGTTTTGACGTTGGAACATATTTACAGTTGATTTTATATGCAATGTGACCTTAAACGGTAAACAAGTAATAAATAGAAGAGAATTGGCTCTTAAGTTGATATAAAATTCACCCTTTTTTTGCTAAATTGACTGCACTACAACCAGCATTCGGTCACCGATGCCGATATCCTAGCCGCATCGCACGGTTCGCTTGCACTTTCACTTACATTTTTTATAGAATTCCGCTCATAAGGGTCATTAAAATTTGATAGAGAGCCTATAATCTTCCTCAATTAATCCACCTAATATTATAAATTCGAATGTAAATTGTTTATTTGTTCGTTACGCTTTCACGCCTCTATTACTTAACTGATGTTCAGGAAATTCTGCATAAACGCTGTCTGTAAAAATACTGTTCCTGAAGGATACGACAAATCTATATAGAGGCGTGTAAAACCGCGGGAACAACTAGTACACTATGAAATGCAAATCAAACAAACAACAAAGAAACAAATAATCCCTTGAGCTTTTAATATTAGACGTCTTAAGTCTTTTTCAATGACGACGCCAATCAGCGTGTGTATAGGTACATATAATGTATCCATAAATGTTCACATTATACTCAATTGAAGTAGGCCATTAACTATGCAGCTACTAAGAAGTCTAAATAGTCAGCGTTTTGCATTAAAAAAAGACATTGTCGTCGGTATCACACTCCAACGGGCGGGTATTGGAAAGCAAATAATATCGATTGTTCTTCTTTATTTATAAATAAAAAAGCGACTGAAATAAGGGATTGTTCCGTAAACACAAACAGCCTGACATGCAGGATGGTCGCTTGATTAATTTATAGCCCTTTGATAGAAGCGAGCTAAAGACCGCGACAAACCGCACTTGTCGACGTTTAATTAATTTGCCGCCACTGTCACGGATCGTATACTGAATTTACACGTATTTTTACTGACCCTACGATACTGCGAACTGGTAATTTCACATTCAAATTGGTTCAGAAATGTAAAATTCAACAGAAAAATGTAAAAAACGTTTGCAGTTCTTCACGCTTTTACTTTAATTCCGAATGTATTTTCTTGTATAAATTTAGTTTATATTTGTATATTTTCGTCACGTAAGAAAAAAGCGTTATACTCCAGTTTATGCGATTTTTGCTATCAATCTCTGTGTAGGTAATTACTATTTATTTTATTTGCTATTATTTTTCAATGCAAATAACTTGAAGTAAGGAATTAAATCATTAACTTTCATTCATAATTTTAGGTAAGGTATCCATTTATAAAAAAATATAACAATAAAAAATAGTGAATTATGAATTATATAAAACAATGCTAAATAAATTAAATACAAACAAATGACAATAAATTTTAATGAGTTTTCCAATTTTAATTTCCGAATTATCTTAATTCCTATCAGAGATAATGTATTTTAAAACAATATCGTTTATTTAAATAAGCATAAGATACATAATGTAACTTAATTTTGTAATCTGCTCTTATTACAAGACATTCGACATTTATCGCACCCTTCTCGCGAGAAATAGTCGATATCTATCGCCTGACGTAACGCCCTACGGAATTTTATTTTAGCACCTTAACTAACATATTAGTCGGTACGATCCCTAAAATGATTACTTATTGTATATCATTACACATTTCTAAATGACCATTGAAATAATAACAATAAACGTAATAGCAGCGATCCTCTCATACCTAATAAGCGTCATAATCGTAACAATTTAAACAGAATGTTACAATCCCGAAGGATATTCGACATGCAGGTGATTACCATTATAATAATATTTAATTCTTATTTTGGGGTGCATTTGCAATATAGCTTATATTAAAAGCGTTGTTATATGAATTAGTAATATTTTTTAAAATTGGTTTTGCGTGTTTGCGCGCCTGGGGGGTCGGTTTGGTGGCCCTTGAGTTAGAGTTTGGGTGAGGGGGTATGGGCGGGGGAGGGTTTTTGGGGGGTGTTGCAACAGCCTGGAGGGGTCGCGATATTGCCCTTTGTGGGGTGCCGCGACACCGCACTTGTCGCGTTTATTTTGCCGCCACTGTCCGGTGTTTGATCGTTTTCTGCCCTCGGCGCTGGTTAGGGGGAAAGCGTGCGTTTTCCGCTTTTATTTTTCGAATGTTTTTGTTTTGTTTTTTGTTTGGGGGTTTCGTTGGTTTTGCTATTTGGGTTTATTTTTTTGTATTTTTTGTGGGGTTCGGGTCGGGAGTTAGATGGTTTCATTTTTTTCCGTTTTTTTCCTGGTGTTGTGGTATGTTTTTTTGTTGTTTATAGCATTCGCATTATCGCACCCTTTCGGATGTGTTTCGCCTGCGTCGCCCTCGGAATTTTATTTTGCACCTTTATTGCGGTCGTCCTAAAAGATTTAGTATTACCATTACGTGTGGCTTGGGGGGGGGGGGGTCCATTTGGGGGAGAGTTTAAAAGCGTTGCCTATATGAAATTATGTAATATTTTATTAATCTTATTGAAGTGTAAATTTCTTTAGTCGCGTTAAGCGGTATTTTAGACAGGAGATAAACTTATGATTTCGCGTCATGACATGCTTGTAAGCGTGAACGACCTTATTGGAATGGCGCGGCTTGCGTTAGACCAGCGACGACATACACACACGCCTATGTACATATAATATTATTATTTTGTATTGAGATTTTGCGGTATAATGGTATATGTTTCATTAATTAATCTTATGCCTTATATAAAAATCTGGTGTCAAGGTGTTTGTGCTCGAACTCCTCTGAAACGGCTAGACCGATTTTTGTAATTTTTTTATGTATATTTGGTAGGTCGTAATGTATATTAGATAGAGAGATAGAGAATAGGTCGTAAAGTATATTTTATAACTCTAGGTGATTAGGGTGTGTCCATATCCTGATTTGTTTTTCAATTTTTTTGTCAATTTTTATATTTTGTAAAAAAAAATATTTTCCATCAATAAATATCTATAACCCCAAATTTTCACCTTCCTAACCCCACTTTCCCATTTTTTATTCACAGTTTTAATATTTTTGTATGAACAATATCCCAATTAACTAACGGTTGTTCGTATTTCAAATAAAACGAAATTATTGATGTTGCTGTATTACAGATGGCGTTACGTCCGTCTCATCGAAATTTTTTACATACATGTGTAAGTCATTCACTAAACCAACTTGGTATATTTTTGAGTGAATCTCTGAATTGTATGGTTTCACAATTGGAAACGGCGGGAGTCGCTCTAATAGGGTTCTAGGTTTTTTAACATTTTCTGAATTTGGAAAGAAATTCAAATTCAAATTCAAAAACACTTTATTCAATTTAGGCCCTAAGAAGGCACTTATGAACGTCAAAACTACCACCACAAATACAATTGGAACCGATATGTAACCGATTTCACGTAGAACAACTTGGGCGAGTCAGCTAGTAAACTGTATAAAAATATATATAATTATTGTTCCGAGTCCCAACAGATGTGAAAACCAACCTAATTTTAATATTTCGACTGCAATTTAAATATTCATACTATAATTAATTTCAAAGTTCAAAAGAGAACACAGTTATTTCATTGTTTTGACTTTTCACTTTTGTTGGCAGTCCTTATGATTGCTTCGACTTTTTTTTCTCGTTATTACACCTGTGCGAAGTTGTGGCGGGCAGTTCGTTTCAAATTATCGTTTCCTATATTCACTTAGTACATAATTATTTATAACAACGATATATGACATAAAATATATATATTTTAGTTCCCAACCGCAAAGTACAGTTTCAACTACATATACAATGCCTTATCGACGAGACACCCACGAGTGCTTTTCGAATTCAATCTCATTGCTAATGTTGGAGAGTATTGTTCAAAACAGAAACTCGATCTTTCGCTGAACAAAAAATCACGATAAGACCCAACAAAGTCTAGGTTCTCTAAAATAAATATAAGGAGATATCTTCCCATCAGTAGCTTTTGTTAAGAAAAGTAAAGAATACCCTAGCTTTTTATCAAATAATGAATCAAGATTGAAAAGATACGAATTTCTTTTTCAATTTCAGAAGAAAATAATTTTATGAGGTCCAAATAAGTTTTTTTTTAAGCCTGGAGTGGTAATAGAGTAGTAATCTCATGGGAAAAATCTGTTAGCAATAGGCTTCGAACTGTTTATGCGCCGTTACTATTTTTCATATGAAATGTTTGAATTTTGTATCACTGTTATCCCTACATATTATAAAACAAAGTCCTCTGCCACGTCCGTCTGTCTGTCTGTTCGTGATAAACTTAAAAATTACTGAACGGATTTTCATGCGGTCACCAGTAGATAAAGTGATTCATGCGGAAGGTTTGAGTATATAATTTGTCTAGGTTTTTTTTACTATCAGAGCGGGACAATGTCTGCCGGGCCCGCTAGTTTTTCGTAAAGTATGAATGAATTTACTATTTAGTATATACTAGCAGGCCCGGCAGACGTTGTCCCGCCCTGATTATAAAAATATCTCTGACAAATTATATACTACAACGTTCCTCATGAATCGCTTTATCCACTGGTGAAAACCGCATGAAAATCCATTCTGTAGTTTTTGAATTTATCGCGAACAGACAGACAGACGCGATATGGGACTTTGTTTTATACTATGTAATGATGATATATTAGATTAAGGAGCTGAAAAAAATGTCGCATAACCGAGTGTACCTTAGATGGTTTGGGCTTTAATATAAAATATTTAGTTTCATGACCTATGAAGTAGCAGTGATAAAGTAATAACAGAATAGCTATTATTACTATGCATAATTATCAAATATTTAGCGCTGTATTGCAGTATAAGTACAAGGCGGTATTCTAGATTTAGCAAAACTTTAGTATTATCGTTAATGTTGCGTGAGTGCTTCCCTTGAATATGTATTACTATGACAAGTAATCGAAACCAAAAATATATTTTATGACGTCATAACAATTATCAAACGGTAAAATATTTTACAACGAGATATTAAAGCATTTTAAAAGGAATATTTTATAACCCATCTAGAAAGCTAGACGATGACGAGGCAATTTTTACATCCACATTTTCTAGATACAACGAATAGGTACCACTACGATTTTAATATCCCATAAACCATAACAGAGTAGTGTTGATTATTAATGCAAATATGCTTTAACTATTTGAAAATAGAGTTAAAAATCGTGTCATAAGCTCGGAAAAAGGTCTGGGTTGATGTGACAGTAAAACAATATAATATTCGCAGATTAAAAACATCGTAACTATTGTTAAACGGTCTTATGGCATTACAAATAAGGTTGGTAATGAAAATAGAATACTTTTCAAAGCGGTAATAATTTTGTAGAACGACTCCTGAGTGCGGGGCTGTTCCCGCAAGCTTTATGTCTCTGTGAAGATGGTTCGAAGCTTCTTAGCGCTTCCCAGTAAAATGCTTTCCTGGTACACATTCCGCTATAGTTTATAAAGGAAAGTTTCAGTTGAAGACGTCGCGAAATAGTTGTATATGAATAACTAAATCTAGACAAAGTTTTACTAAACCAAATCCTGCGCTTTATAAAACCGGTACACATTTTTTTGACCAAAATGTGTAAAGTGCATAATGAGATACAAAACGAAATTACATAAAAATAGTCTTCAAGGCTAGTTCAGCAATGTTGGATTTGTTTTTTTTAAGGTTACCGATTTTTTATTAGGTTTTAGAGGTGGTAGAGCCACGCTGAAGCTTTTACTGGTTTCAGCATGAATGGGTCGGCTCGCCCGGGGTAGTACCACCCTCTCGCAGAAAACCGACGTGAAGTAACAGTGCTTGCATTGTTGCGTTTCGTTCGGTCAGTGGGAGCGCTGGATAACCCACCTCTCCCCTCATCCCCCCTACGTCTCCCACAAACGCAGTGTGGCAACGCACTTGCGACGCTTCTGGTGCTGCAAGTGTCTATGGACGGTGGTGATCACTTAACATCAGGTGCCCCATGTGTTCGTTTGCCTCTTATGATATAAAAAAAATGTATTTGCTGGATTTTGGAGACAATGATTTTGTGTAAAATGACACTAAAAATACCACTAAGATATAGTCTTTAGACACAATGGTGACGTATAGAATTGTTATAATCATAATTTCAGTTATTTTTAAATTATTACTAAATCATTACATAGTATAAAACAAAGTCCCCTACCGCGTCGTCTGTCTGTCTGTTCGCGATAAACTCAAAAACTACCGAACGGATTTTCATGCGGTTTTCACCAGTGGATAGAGTGATTGATGAGAAACGTTTCAATATAATTTGTCAAGGATTTTTTCATAATCAGGGCGGGACAACGTCTGCTGGGCCCGCTAGTAAATAATAATTTTAAAAAACTATGTTGGCATTAAATGAACTTTGCATTCTTTGTTTGCTATTAGGCTCCTGTAAGTAATTAAAAAAAACATCAATATTTATCACATAAATAGGAACAGAATTAATAAATTTAAAGTGATGCTGTATTAATGCCATGTTATTTATATTGTACCGTTTATACTCACAGATGCATAGGAAAAAATCTCCAACTTACCTGAAAAAAAAAATACAAAAAATATAATTAAAAATTGCCATGTACTGAATATCTGTCATTCATTAACTAGGTCAGCGAGGCGTCGGGTCTTCATTTAATTACCAAAAAGATTAAATTTTCCGTGTCACAGAGTTATGGCTTTCATATGCAAATCAACTTTAGAGTTTGGGGACACAGTTGAGTGAAACACGGGGTTAATGTTCTTCCAACTTCTTATTTATTTAAATTATTCAGAACAAGATTGTTACAAACTTTCATTAAACCATTAAAACCATATTAATTTGTTATTCAATTAATTAATTTATATATATTATGACTGTCAAAACTGATACTTATTTACTAAGCATTATACAATAAAATTAAATCATGTAGCTTAGTATTTCGAACCTCAAGCCTCCTCTCTCTTTTCCTTACATTTAACCAATGTATATATGTATTATGTTTCCCTTTTCCACACTTGTCTATCACCCATACCTTCTATATGTATATTCACATAGTGCATTCACATTTCACCTTCATATCGAATTTTCTTTTAGTTTAATTCTTTCTCAGGACATGCCCATACTACGCTAATCTGTTTCTTCTTAACTTCTCTGTCAGTGGTGCTGTGTTCATACTTGCTCTGATAAACTGATTCCAAATGGTATCCATTCTAGTTATTTACCTTAGCATTATTTTTTCATCTGTCTCTTAGGTTTTATATAGTTTTCCTTAAAGTTCTAGGTGCATTTTAGTCTAACAATTATACAACTACACTACACTACACTTACATAACACTTATCTAACACTTACTTCATAATGACAACGACTACAGATTTGACCGTCTCTTTTTTACCTCTTAGTTAACCATACCTTCCGTTTTTTAATAGTTTTTATAGCACAATTCACATTAAACTTTTTTTTTAAACTTAAACTAAACGTTTTTTTTACAGGCAGGCGTACAGCAAATAATCAGTTCAAAGTGGAAATATCAAAGAAACATCAAACAATTTATTAATTCAATAAATTTCTTGACAAGTTCGACTAACATGCCAGCCGTGTGTCTCTAGTCTGTCATAATAGACTGTGATGTAATATTTATTTAGTCTTCATATCAATTTCAGCCGGTGAAAGCCAGCAGGGTGCTTGTCGTTATGCAAACGAGACGGAACATCCTTTTCAACAAATTTGCGATTGATTTTCAAGAGTTCACGGGCAATTAAAATTCAATTTGGTCGGTTATCCCAACCTTTTGTGTTTTGCATCTTTGTACTTTATTTGTATAATAGCTGTGCCCGCGACTATGTCCGCGTGAAACCTTATGTAAAAACAGATATTAGTAAAGTCATCTGAATGTATTAAGTCCATTTACTTATCTACTTTTCTCTCGTGCTTAAGTCGCGTCGTCAATAAAAATACAATAACTTTTGATAGACCGAACCGATTTTAATTAAATAAAGACTAAATGTTACTCGAAGATGTGTTATATGATTGAAGAGGTTTTATCATGAACGCAGTATTTTATTAACGATGCATGTTTATATAAACAGATGGACAGACAGACAGACATTTCTAAAATTGATTGAAATGTATTTTATTACTTATTCCTAGACTCTGCAACATTTTTTTTACAATAATACCTAAAAAGTACAGACACATTAGATTTATCTTCTAATTATATGTATAGACTAGCTGTACCCGCAGCTCCACACGCGTTTTTATTAATTGTATTAAAGAAATATAAAATTGTGAGACCATCTACAATTATAGAAATGCTCTTTTAAAAAAATGAAGAGACGCGCACGCCACCAAGAAATGAAGAAAGAGAAATATAAAACTAAAGGGAAATGAGGTAAGGAAAAAATTGAACTAAAACAAAAAAAAACAAGGAACTAAAGAAAAAGGAAAAAAAAAAAAAAAATAAAAAAATAAAAAAAAAATTAAATTAAATAAATAAAAAAATATAAAATAAGAGGAGGAAAGGGAAAAGGAAAGGGAGAAAGGGGGGGGGGGGAGGAGGGAAAAGAAAAAAAAAAAAAAAGAAAATCATAAGGAAATAGGGAAAAGGGAAGGGGGAAAAAGGAAAAAGAAGGGGGAAAGAAAGGAAAAGAAAAAAAAAAAAAAAAGAAAATTATAAAAAAAAAAAAAAATAAAAAAGGAGAAAAAAAAAAAAAAAAAAAAAAAAAAAAAAAATAAAAAATTTTTTTTTAAAATAAAATTATAAAAAAAAAAAAAAAAAAAAAAAATATAAAAAAAAAAAAAAAATTATATAAAAAAAAAAAAAAAAAAAAAAAAAAAAAAAAAAAAAAAAAAATAAAAAAAAAAAAGGGAGGGAGGGGGAGAGGAGGAGGGGGGGAGGGCAAAAAAAAAAAAAGAAAAAAAAAAAGTGGGGGGGGGGGGGGGGCGCAGCCCCCCCCCCCCCCCCCCCCCCCCCCCCCCCCCCCCTCCCCCCCCCCCCCCCCCAAAAAGAAAGAAAAAAACACGGGGGAGGAAAAAAAAAAAAGAATAAAAAAAAAAAAAAAAAAAAAAAAAAAAAAAAAAAAAAAAAAAAAAATTAAAAAAAAAAAAAAGGGGGGGGGGGGGGGGGAAAAAAAAAAAGAGAAAAGGGGGGGGAAAAAAAAAAAAAAAAAAAAAAAAAAAAAAAGGAAGAAAAAAAAAAAAAAAAAAAAAAAAAAAAAAAAAAAAAAAAAAAAAAAAAAAAAAAAAAAAAAAAAATAAAAAAAAAAAAAAAAAAAAAAAAAAAATATTATGAAATGGACTATATCGAATTGTAATGATTATCCTTTCCAATCAATCCAATTGGAAAGGATTCAGAACATCTACTAAAAATTGGGATGTAAAACTATAAACAACGTTTGTACAGTTTAAAAAAATAAGAAATAGAATTGATAGATCCGATCGAGTTCTTTGCTTTTGTTTTTTTTTTTTCGAACTGACTATGCTATTTGCCTCGAAAGGCCTTAACAGCTTCACCGGACTACGGCGTTCTTCTCGATGACCGGGATGTTTTTCGAAACGGTCGTAGCCTTTAGATGTTCATAAGTATCTTAATCTACTAAAAAGTAGGTACTAAATAAGGTTGATTTTTATTTTTATTTATTTCAAAAGGAGGCAAACGAACATGTGGGTCACCTGATGTTAAGTGATTACCACCGTCCATAGACACTATCAACACCAGGGGAGTCGCAAGTGCGTTGCCAGCCTGTGTATGGGGGAGGGGTAGGGAAATGATAAGGAGGAAGGGAAAGGAGGTGGTCGTCCGGCGCTCGCACTGACCGAACGAAACGCAACAATGCAAGCACTGTTACTTCACGTCGGTGTTCTGTGAGAGGATGGTACTCTACCCCGGGAGAGCCGACCCATTCATGCTGAAACTAGTAATAGCTACAGCGTGGTTCTACCACCTACTAAAATATTTTTTTTACATTTGACTTTTAATAAACAATGTACATTACATTTAATAATATGAATTAATATCCACGGAATCGCTTCACGAATCTAAGTCTGAAGCAATAATGGCTTAGATTACTTGCAGAATATATGCTTTAAGTAAAAGAAAATGTTTTTAAATAACAATTGCCTTACGGTGAAATATTTTTAGTACCTACTCGTTTGTTTATTTACCTAAACCTTTGTTTAACTAAAATTTCATCCACACCACCTGGATGAGTGGAGGTTTTCAAGGTCGTTTCTGCCTCGTACTTCAACCTTGTGGAATCGACTCCCAGCGGCGGTATTTCCAAACAATTATGAAATGCAAACCTTCAAGAAACGAGCGTATACTTCTATAAAAGGCTGGCAACGTACTTGTGACACCCCTGGTGTTGCTAGTGTCTATGGACGGCGGTGATAAAAAAAAAAAAAAGGAAAAAAAAAAAAAAAAAAAAAAAAAAAAAAAAAAAAAAAACACTTACCATCGGGTGACCTGTCTGTTCGTTTGCCTCCTATAATATAAAAAAAAAAAAAAAAAAAAAAAAAAACACTGAGATTCTACTACTAAGAACCTATTGGTGTGTTCTTGCAACCGTATTAGAGATCTCGTATATCATTGCTTGCAGTATTACAATATTGTTTCATATAATTTTTGTAAGAACACCTGAAAATTATTGTGTTTCGTCTAAATAGTTGTTCTTCACGACGCATTATTGACGATCCCAAGCTGACATGCGATCTAGTCATTAGAATTTCGCAGAGACATTGGGTCTCTGTGTGTTCTGTATCGCATGTATAACGAAGAGTGTTCTGAGGAACTCTTTGATATGGTGCCCCCATCACCGTTCCAATCTCGCACCACCCACGGCTGACTAGCTGCTTATCCACATACCCTAAAGCCCAGCAAAATGGCAACAACCGTAAGGTTCTCTAGAAGCTTTATTATGCGCACTTTGGCGTTGTGGAATGAATTGCCTGGTACAGTGTTTCCCCAGGGTTATGACATAGGGCTCTTCAAAAGGGGATTAAAACACGTTCTTCAAGGTCGGCAACATAACAGCGATGCTCCTGGTATTGCAGTTGTCCATAGGCGACGGTAACCATTTAACATCAGATGGGCCGTCTGCCTGTTTGCTGTCGTTTGGCATAAAAAATAAATAGTGATTTTTAGAATTTGTCCTACTACTTTTCTTATTTAAAGCAGTTATAATGAATTATTAATTTAATTTAATTAATAAAGGCATATTCTCGAATTTCCACACAACTATTGCATTTCATTAGTATGTGATATATATAATTATCCAATTACTAATGATTTAGAATTAAATCTAGTCCGAAATGTAAGAGAAGCCGCGATCAGAAGTTAGTATTGAATAAACACTTCTCAAAAACGGTACAATCTTGTTAGAAAAGTTTTAAAACGTTCTATTGTTGTTCAGACAAAACTGTGAGCAACTTCCTCGGAACCCATCTAAGGGTGTTAAAAACAATCCCGAGGGTAGGTGACTGAGGTTAATGCTCACTGTGATATCCGCGTTTCGGAATTTTTCCACGTTCTCTCTTAGAAGCTGTAAAAAAGACGGTGTTCAAATGCGAATTCAAATCTATACAAATGTTAACTGTTTATTAAGAAGGTACATACAGTTATTCCCACTACTTTCTAGTTATTAGTAGTTAACAGAAATAGGATAATTATAATAGGAATATATAGGAGTCATAGCAACTATGACGAAGCTTTCGGTGTAGGAAATAATCGTGATTTTTCTATTTATTTAATCGTATGGCTGAAATGGAGTAATCCGTTCTATTTTATTATAATTGGAGTTTTAATTCTTTTAGTCATTTTAGGGCGTCGTCGGTAAGAAGGATCAGGTCATCTGGAGAACCATTATATTTCCTTAGTGGGCATTGATGTATGATGCGTGCTAAGGATTGGATGTCCGCTCCGCAGTCACAGCGCGGCGAGTCAATCCATCCGGTATTTAAACTGTGCACACCGCCCGTGTCCAGTACGCAATCTGTTTAGTTTGCACCAGTCACCTCGTGGGAGATCGAAGGCCTTTAATTTAACGCACGGGTCGATGGCGCATCTTGCTTGGCCCAACTTTGACGCTTGCCAAGTTTTTCACCATTCGCTCCATATCGTGATGAAGCCATAGCATGGTGGTAGGGCTTTTTCTAAGTTCGTCTGGCTAGCTACCACCCTCAAGATGAAAATCTGTCGACAAGCAACTGTGTGTTCCGGCAGCTGCACTTGAGAGTCAGCCTCCTTGTGGTCAAACACCAAAACCTATATATAGTATATATTGAAAAGAACATAACATATACATATAAATAAGATTGATGTGCTTGTTGCTTGTCCGAACATCTTCAATACGGATTAATCAATTTTGATGAGGTTTTTACTTTTATAGAGAAGACTTCTTAAGACAGTCTACAAATATTAAGTAAAAAATATGTACAGGAGATCGAAGTTATCAGTGCTGGTATAATATATAATGATTCAAATCAAAATTAAAAAACGTGTGTGTGTACTTATGTACACGCGTTAGAAGTTATACTTCTTTGGCGTAACAAGATAAAAATCTTTTCAAAAATTTTATCTTTCGCCTTATTCTACGTTTGTAAAAAAAACGATACTAACAATAGAAAAAAAGGTATTTAATACCTTGAAAGTTTTAATACAAAGAAATACAAACAACAAATACAAAGAAACAAAATGTTGACTATAGCTAACTCTAGGGTTCGTGACGGTATACGCGCGCATCGTAATAACTTCAGGGTGTCGGTTTTTCGTGACGGTGTGCGCGCGCATCGTAAAAATTTACTCTCATCATTTTTCCCTAACGCGTCAAAAGAAGTATAACTTCAAAATGCTTTTTTCGATTTAGGCCCTGAGAAGGCGATTATGAACGTCAAAGCTACCATCCACCCCATAATATCTTCTAGATATTAAAACCTGTTTGACATGGTGCTTCAACTCACTATCCGGCAATTTGATAATGCGGTTTGGATTTATTATTGTTGCTAGTATTTAAATTATATTGGCCCTTTTCTAAATCCAGCTTATCTAAGTTTTTGCGGACATATGTATTATCGAGCATGTATTGGGAGGGTAGAATTAAGATACCGAATTCCTAAGATTTAGTCTTTAATGGTTCGCAGGGACCCTGATACAAATTGCTTGAATTGCCCTTTTTTGTAGTAAGAATATGGTGTCTACCTCAGCTACTATCTCCTCCACAACAAAATTACAACACAATAAAGCCAATAACCACAAACCTACTTTAGTTAGATGATAAAAGTAGTTTCGATTTTGCAGTAGAATATTACTGTTGAAGTGTACGTCGCAAGTATTCACAGCCCATTCATGACTGGACGTGAATTTATGGTTTAATTATTTTGGTGATCATTTTATATAGATAATAATATACATTTTAAATAGGATACAAGTGCATCATCCGACCGGTCTTGTTGTATGGCAGCGAAACGTGGCCGGTCCTAGCTAGACATGTCCAGCAGCTACACGTCACTGAGATGAAGATGCTACGATGGATGTGTGGCGTTACGAGATTAGGTCGCATTCGAAACGAACACATCCGTGGTAGCCCTGGAGTCCGTGACATCGCAGACAAGCTGCAGGAGAATCGACTCCGCTGGTACGGCCACATAAGTCGCTGGCCTCCTGACTACGTTGGAAGTAGATGCCTCAACATAACTGTACAAGGCCCAAGGTCTCGTGGCAGGCCCAAGAAACGCTGGTTGGATGTGGTAAAGGCTGACTTAAAGGAAAATAACCTCACACAGAAGGATGCCGAAGATTGGGCAAAGTGGAGGAAGTTTATTAAGAAAGCGGACCCTGGTACCAGGCCGGGAAAACGCTAGAATGAAGAAGAAGAGACAAGATTTATAAATAAGCGTCAGATTTTTGACAAAAATCCACTCTGTAAAGTTTACAACATGATCAACAATGTATGACAAAAATAAATAATTATCATATATATTTTTTTAACTTTATAGATTTTAACGTTTGAATACAATCTCGTGGTTTGTTAAATGCTCGTTGTCTATGATGGTAAACACCTTAAGCATACAACATAGCGTGAGCAAGCTTTTAATCTTCTTTAATTTATAACTAATTATGTATTCATTTAAACATAACCGATGTTATTACAAAAAAGTTAAATACGTATTGAATACTTGTTTTAAAAAGGTTTCGAATTAAATGTACCGCGGTCGCTGAATGTTCGCCATCTTGCGATTTTGTCTCGCTTTGGTTACGTTAGGATAGACTTGCGAAAAAGGATAATGCGAACTTGCCTCGGGCGAGCGCGGTGCATTTAATTCGAAACCTTTTTAAAGCAAGTATTTAACTTTTACTTTGTAATAACACCGAACATGTTTCAAATAATGATAATAATAATGACGTACAATTTTAATGGCTAGTCATAAGAATGTCGCCTGGGGAAAAAAGGAATTTAAAATTAAATAACAGCGCCATCTACTGATATAATCCATAACCAAAATTTCATAATAAAATTCCTTCCAAATATGTTATAATTCCTTCTTTAATATGTTAAAGAAGTGAGAAAACCATGAAGCAAACAAATTGATATGCAGGTTGGCTATGCAGTGGGCCGATTAGTGGTTTTTGAGCTATAGTAGTAATAACTGTATTTTGAGCCTAATTGGTATCCAATAAATCACGTCTATACACGAATGGTCTATGTGAGGAGTGTACACAGCGTGGTGGAGGAACGAAATGAAAGTTTCACTCGGTACCGTTTATTTCACACTCCGTTCTTATATACTTCGATTTGATTTATTGTTTTCGGTGCGGCGTTTGTTTTGAATTACTTCCCAGTACAAAGCAGTTAGTTTTTGCCTATGTTCTTAACTACATTAAAATATTTAAACGAAATTCTCACACGGTTATAGTGTTTTTAAGAGAGAAGCTTCTTATATGGGCTTGAAATTGTGATCCGTAACCTTTTTGTGTGACGAAAAGTGGTGGGTGTAAACACTGTGTCGGTTAGAGTGGGAGCAGTGTCTCGCTTGCCTTCGGGTATTGGAGAACAGTGAGACATACGCTCTTCTCACCTTTTTTAAAGGTTTCCCTTCTACCGCGTTTATACTACATACACACACATTTTTGAAGTACAACCTGTTATGAAAAGCTGAAAAGTGGTGGGAGTAAACACTGTGTCAGGTAGTTAATGTTTAAATGATAGAAAACACCGTTTCTCGCATAGTTACACATAAACTCTACCTCAAGGAAAAACGAACCTTTTACCCGCTAATAAGGGGTTAGAAAACTGACATGTAGTCTTCCTTGAAACAATTTTTCAACTGCTTCGATAGTTGAAGCGATAGTGTAAATTAATCAAATTCAATATACATATAAGTAGCTAAAAACATATCTTGAATAAATAGATAAAATGCTTTATTTATGAAGTCATTAGAAATTAGTAACTTACATAAGTCTAATATAATCTTGAAATGGAAAAGCTCTGAATTCATTATCTTCAAATTCACTATCTTCAGGAAGCACAATTATTATATATACTCACAAAAACATTATACAATTATTCTAGCACTATATCTATTGATAAAAAAGTGTATGTGTACTTATGTACACGCGTTAGAAGTTATACTTCTTTGGCGTAACAAGATAAAAATCTTTTCAAAAACTGTATCTACGTTTGTAGAAAAAACGACACTAATAATAGAAACAAAGGTATTTAATACACTTTTAATACAAAGTAAGAAAATGTTGACTATAGCTAACTTCAGAGTGTCGGTTATTCGTGACGGTGTGCGCGCGCATCGTAAAAACTTACTCTCATCATTTTTCCCTAAGGCACCAAAAGAAGTATAACTTCAAAATATGCCATGAAAGATTCAATAGATTGCGGTATTTCACATTGCCTAGTATTTTGAAAAAGAAGATATTTAACATATTAATATTGTTACATATACAAACATTCGAGATTTTGAAATATAATATTTCAAATTTATAATCTTAGCATTTTAAAAGAAAAAGATAATAGAACATGTAAACAATTATCAACTGGTATTCAATATTTACTTCTTTACCAATAGTATGATGAAAACCGAAAGATAAAGTCATGCTAATAAGGAATATAATTATTTGAAGTCGAGATATCTCGATCGCAATTCCACATTCCAGTGGATCAGATATTAAACTATTAATCAATGGATATAATTGATATCTTAGTGTCTTCGTAAATTTGACAGGATAATTACAACGCCTGTATGTATGTATTGTTCTATGCAATATGCTGATTTAATCGGAAAGCCCTGTCTGTAATAATATATGATCGATAACCTTCGACACTATTAAAGATTTGGTTGTTTTTTTCTCTCAATACTATAACACTGACGGACTTCGGTAACGGTTGTGAGCGTTTTTTTTTATATCATAGGTAGCAAACGAACAGGTGGGCCACCTGATGTTAAGTGATCACCACCGTCCATAGATACTAACAACACCAGAGGAGTCGCAAGTGAGTTGCCGGCCTGTGTTTGGGGGAGGGGAGGTGGGCCTCCGGCGCTCTCGCTGACCGAACGAAACACAACAATGCAAGCACTGTTAGTCTACGTACTATCCCGGACGAGCCGACCCATTCCAGCTGAAACCAGTTATGGCTACAGCGTGGCTCTACCACCTACAAAAAAGTACCATTTGCTAGATATCTCGCGGACCGAGGTATAAGATGTTAGATAACATTCAATATTTCTGTCAATATTTATATAGATTTAAACGCAGAACAAGCTGCGGGCTGCCATTAGTAATCTAAATTGGATCTTATGAATCTGATATGTACGTAAAGTAGGATAGAAATATATTACTTTAAGATATAACAAAGTTACGACCAATTTTTTCTTTATTCTCTTCCTGGTGTTTTCAAATAATTACAATAAACATCCTATATTTAATATAAAAATGATTACTATCATCAATTGATTAATTGAACACACAATCACGTAAATATTCACGCGCAATGTATTTCATGATGCCCGAAATAGGAAAAAATAATAAACAATCATAATCATGTATATCCCTTACCATAAATTCTCCGTCGTAAATCACATATGGGTTGTAGATGGCGCTTAGTTCTCGATAAAGCCACGAATAACCGCCATATATTAGGGGGTTTAAAAATAAGCGAACGTTTTTAATACACTCGTATAAGTTTCAAAAGCATCATAAAGTTATTGATGTAAACCAGTGTTAAATGAACTCGACTTGTATTTTGTTTTATGCAATCGGTCTTTAAATTTTCAGAACATGTGTTTCACTATATCTTTATATTTGTTTAGGTAAATATTTTGTCATCTTATATTTATTTCACCGTAATTTTTCATTATTACTTCACTGTAACAATTTTAAATTATCAGTGTTAAGGTTGGTATTATTGCTTCATCCATATGGACAAATATATTGATAGGTAGATATCAAGATAATATTCTGAATAATCTTCTATGTATCAGTAAAAACTTCGTTAAAAATGTCAAAATCGGCTCAGCCGTTTCGAATATAATCAAAAGACACATCAATTTAATTTTTATATATAGTTTAAAAATGTGTTAATTTGCAAGATTATGCAATTATAAAATTCTATTGTGTTTGACATTTGTAAATATGTATGTATAAACGTGAATCGGTGGTGGATCACATGGTCGGCATAAATTGAAAACCGTCCGACCAATAACCACAAAATAACGATAATAATACTAGCCATAAACAAACTCGCTGGCACAACTCACTAGTATATTTTTATATTATACTAATTGTATCAAATACTAAAAGACAAATTCAACACGTTCAGAAAACTAAAATAACGAGCCCATATTTTATTAAAGGATGGGAATTAATCATAAGGGGAGAGATCAATTTATACTGGTCATAAACGTTACCATAAATAGTTGAGTAAACGTCGACAATGTAACATTTTCCGATCGTAAAATCATACTGTAAACTTTAATGTAACGGATTAAAATCGAATATCGAACGTAATTCGAGCGAGTTTCGAGAGATATTGTGACAAGTATACAGTAGCTTTTAAATAGATGGTGAAAGAACTCGACAGACAGCTATCAAGGCGTCCTAATAGGCGTATCGTACGCCAGAAATAATTTACAAATTGCTTCGTTCGGCGAGACTCGTTCGTGTTTCCGTAGTAAGGGACTTCATGTTATTTTTAGATATTTAATTATTCATTCTAATAAAGTCTGAAAGGATCGGAACTTTTTAATTTACGTATATTTTATTCCTTATAAAGGGACTTATGGAACTCTTTTAATAATGTAAAAAGAGACCAACCGACTTTATTATTTTTTTACTGTAATGTTTTTTTCCGTGAAACAAGATTCGAGGAATTCTAACCGTTTTCAAGTAATCTTTTATGATAAATAATACTTCCTAACTATAGCTTGTGGTTTCGTTCATTGAATTATTTTTAAATTGTTGAAGTGAAAATATATACTTATAGCCATATTAAGTGATTTTTGGTAGTGGAAAAATTTATGGATTCGCGTCACCGATAACCTTGACATGTTCGTGACGTCTTACGCTTGCGTCAGACAAGCGACGAGTAGTATAGTGAACTGTATTTATGTAACATTGATATTTTGTATTGAGATTGTGCAGCCCCATCATATTTTTAATTATTTAGTAGACTGTATGAAAATGTATATAATTATTGCTCCGAGTGTCATTAGATGTGAAAACCAAACTAATATTAATAATTTATGCTTAGAAATTATGAAATTTAAATAATTCACACTAATTTAAAAATAACACAGTTATTCGATCGTTTTGAGTTTTCACTTCTATCAGCAGTCCATATGACTGTTTCAACGTTTTTTTGCATTTCATAAAAATTTTGATTACCGCTTGACTCTATACAGCAGTGTTTTTCAAAGTGTGGGTCGCGACCCCCTAGGGAGTCGCGAAGCCTCTTTAGGGGGGTCGCGAAGCTTCTATAGAGGAGTTGCAAAAGGTTGGAAAAGCTACTGCAGCAAAAAACAATAAATTTTATAAGATTTATTAAGAAAAATGTTAACTAAAGGACATAATCATTTGTATTAAATATACAAAAAACTTAGGAGAACTGTTATGAATTTATCCGAACCCTAATTATGAAAATGAATAAATATGTTAAATTGAATATTTGTCACAAAATAAAATACATGAAAGAAAAACAAGGGGCAGGGGGGTCGCGAAATATTTTTTCATACTAAAGGGGCCACCTCAAGAAAAAGTTTGAAAAACACTGCTCTACAGAAAAGCATTATAATATCAGTACGGACACGATGCTAAAATGATATCACACGCTAATAAACCACGTTTATATAAATCCGAATCCGATATCCAGACATCGTCCTACGACAGACCTAATCATTGATTACTAGAGTCTATTATATTACTGGCTTCGTTCACATTCAATTAGGTTTTAAAAATAAAATATAACCCATAGTAAGTATGTCTGAATTACTTTCTGTGAAGCTGAAACCTTTGGTTCATGTTTTTAATGAGATATAAAGCATGGATGAAAATGTTAGGAAAATAATTAATAAAAATTTATATCTCGACATCAGCGGCACCTAACGGGTCCAACTATAGCTAATAAGCACCCAGGTGATTCCTTAAAGGAACATCAGATTTTTTCATATACAAAAATAATTTATATGATATGCCTGTGATATCCGTCTATTTATTCCAATATCCATATTTCATTCTAAGCTTTGTTAATCTTATACTATAATACCACTTAACATAAGTTGAGAATGCATGTATACGTTTGTATAACTAAAAATTAAAATATATATTAAAGATAATATCTTTAAAAAGCTTTCTTTGCCCAAAGAATTGTGTTATACGCCGATATTGCAACACTTCATGTTTCAGTGTAAACGTATATAGGAAATTTCGTTCATGCAAACTATTGTTCACTATACTATAAGCTATTGGATAGTTAGGGCCAAGAGGGTGCACCACTTGGCTCTCCTTTGTACACTTAATTAACTAGTTTACTCGCCACTCGAACGACACTGTCCGGGACCTCGCGTAGACTTGTTTGAGACCACTAGTGAAGTAAGTTAAACAAGGGCTAGTCTTACTTAATCACTTAAAAATAACGCTACGAGACGAAAATAAAACAGCGGGCATAGCTAGTTTTGAAAGTTTTTCTTTGTAAGAATACTATGTTGACCTCGAAGGACAAGCTTATTTCTAATTATTATGTCGCTTTTAATGCGAATGGAGTTGCGGGCTGATGTTAGATTATTATTAAAAAGTGTCAAAAATTATTTAGTATGTTTCCCATTTAACACATTAAATTAATAAATAGTAAAATAATTGAAACTGCCAATGGACGCCATCTATGTACAACTAAGGGAAGTAATATTACCCTTGTCTTCTCTCCTTCCTAAAGGAACATCTAAGTTTCTAATCTTGCCACAAGCCAGCGCTGCGATCGCCTTATAGTAGGGAAAAATGATATTTTATCTATAGACATTTATATACCCGTGGTCCCACTCGCGTTAATTACATAATTATTTGTACGGTGTTCCGTCACATGGAGAAAAAAGTTTATGGCTTTTATTGGGGCTAAATTTCAATCACTTGGAGCGATATTTGAAGTAAGTTTGTATTTATTTCGTCGGTTAGAGCAAAAAACTGAAATTACATACTCAAGTAGATATCCTACTTTATGCTTTGTTATATTACGCTATATTTTCAATAAAAATGTTATTTATTGTACTCTTTATGGAGAAGATATGAAAGCGCTACCTATTTAAAGAGTGTATTTACTTCTCTGATTTAACTATTAAAACCCTATATATTGAAAATAACCAGTATTTTTTAAAATAAAATAGCATCATCATCACCCTGTACGAGGACCACTGCAGGGCGATAGGCCTCTTCCCGAATACCTTCCGGTATTGGCATAATCACCACGCCAGCCCACCACGTATTAGCGATTTGAAACTCCGAGAAATCGACAGTTCTATAATTTTCCCATATACCGTGGTCCTACAAAAACATTTCTCTAGCTTAGATTTCCTCGCGATGTTTTTTTTCTTCACCGTAAGCCGATAGTGTTACCAATTTAAGTTAGTAAATGTATGCGAATTCCGATAAATTCGTTGGTACATGTCGGGGTTCGAACCACCCCGACTTTCATTGGTCAAACCACCGCGACTTTTCACATGATACAAATGTATTAAATTCGACAGAATTTATTTCATACAAGATAATATATTTTCATTCCATTTTTCCAACTCTGACATAAACAAAATCACTTCTTTTCCATTTCTTTAGTATAAACTTAAACCCGTCTTATATTTTCTAACAAAAAACCGGGAATAATGAAAACAACCTTTCCTTCTATTATCCGGCGGTAATATTTCGTTAAACAGAACACGATAATCCGTCACAAAAGTAGGTCGAATTTCGTCAACACTTAGTGCGACGTGACGGAACAATCCGCGTTAATCCGCGGGATTTGCTTAGTACTCGGCCGAGATTCATCTCAGAAAAATGTCACGAAATTTACGTGGAAATGTTAACGGGAATTATCGCGGATTAGAGAGTTCTCGACATTGGTACGGGCGTAGATCACTCATCACAAGAAATGAATTATATTAACTTTACTTATGGCACATATTTAATATTACAAAGCAGGTGATTATTCCCATTTTATAATTATATTATACTAGCGGGCCCGGCAGACGTTGTCCCGCCCTGATTATAAATAAATCCTTGACAAATTATATACTAAAACGTTCCTCATCAATCACTCTATCCACCGGTGAAAACCGCATGAAAATCCGTTTGGTAGTTTTTGAGTTTATCGCGAACAGACAGACACACAGACGCGGTAGGGGACTTTGTTTTGTACTATGTAATAATGATAGGTAACTAGTTAAAAAAAGTTTATTGACCTGATATGAAATGCCGAAGTGGCATAAGATGGTAAAAACATTAAACCTAGAGTGGACTGGCTCTCGAGTGCAGCTGCCAGAACACACTAACAGTTGCTTGGTGATACATTTTGAACCCGAGAGTGGTAGTTATCCAGGTGGACTTAGCGTAACGAAGTCTCTTTAGTTTACGTTTTTCTTACTATTTTAGTCCTTTAAAATACACTAAAATATTCATCAAACACATAAATCTTGATATCTCAATTTCATTTTCATTGTTATCTCTTGTTTCCCACAAGTTAATAATACAAGCAGCCGCTCGCGACTTTTCCTGTGGTCTTTAAGGAACAATTTATATAGTGCATGTCCAAATAGCTCTTAGAATATAAGATATTTATTATACTTTGACTAATTTAACCAATACTGTTAGAAATTATCTATGCATTATTATCGTCTATAAACTATATTACAATTTTTCATCAAAATCCGTTCAGTGGTGTTTACGTGTAAAAGTATAAATCATTCGTTTATTCTCACAGATTTTCTCGTATTAAAGTAATAATAAGATTATTTATCTTGTAGATAGGCTGACTGTGAAGCATCGTGTATCATGATCGGACGTCGTTATTTTGGAAAGCACTACAATAGTTGTTACAATAGTTTAAAAGTTAAAAGAGTTCTTTACATTTGCTTTACAGGCGCCAACAGCCCAAGACGAGGTTCAATTACTTTGTGACACCCTTACGCTAGTTGTCATATCGGGTGAGTGCATTCCGCGCTCACTACAAAAACTCATTAAGCTCCATACAGTTTTAATAACTGAACGCAAAATTAATAAATTCGTTAAACGATTGAGCCCAAATATATTTGTATAAAAAATATCGGTACCGTGTTTATTATTTAAATAAATAAATCTAAAATGTTGACTGTTTGTTTAAGTTTGACGACCGAACGAGAATTACATATAAATTTGTCCGTTTTGAAATTCAATTCTACGGCAAATAGCTCCAGGAGATAATAAATATAGATCTTTAAGTTTCCCACGCGGTTCCGCTCGCGTTAATGCGTTAATTTTACTTACTGATAATGTACTTATCTATAGGCGAAAGAATTATAAAAATGAATTCAGTATCTTTTGAGTCTTTTTTTTTTATTGTGCCTGATGGTAAGCACAGTACAATCCAAAAACAACGGTGACCACCGAAAGACATACTATCCATCGACGGTCGCCGCTGTCATGCCGGCCTGTGTACTGGTGTACGGTGGTCGCGATCCAGTCGGGTACAGACACCCTACCACCCCGCAAAGAGAGTCTTCAATAGCAAACAAAAAATCGAATCTCTTTTATAATGGAGTATCTTATAAAACTTTCCAGGCAGTTTTTGTGGCAAGTCCGAATTCATGCTTCGTGGTATTTTTTCCCATCCACTTCACTGATGCACGTAAAACACCACCAATATTACAAAATATAGAGCCATATAATACAAGATTACGAATAAAATATAAAATCCACTACTATATTGACGGTTTAGTAGAGTGAGCAAAACAAACCACGATATACATACTTCTTCAAACCTTTCTGAAAGTCTTGTCGAGATAATGAAATTCTTTGATAAATAATCGTATTCAAACCATATACCTACACAAGGAGCGTGCATTTTGTGGGACCTCGAAACTTTTAGAAACGAGACGTTCCAACTCTCGTGTACGATTGGCAACCCTAATCACGAGAAACGTGGGTGGAGTATTAACATAAGCCAATGCGTGTTCAAACAGGTGCCCATATAGCACTTGTTACATAAAAATATATAAAACGTAAAAATATTTGGTTTTCTAATTGACTCGTTACATTTCAAAAAAGAGTTTGAAATCGCCAATACGTTGTGGGCTGGCGTGGTGATTACGCCCATAACTTCCTTCGGGAAGAGGCTTATGGCCCTGCAGTGGTTCTCTTATAGGCTGATGATGATTATTTCAAAATGAGCCAAATTGTAGAAGTTCATAAGATTTAAAGTTTTTTGACGTGATAACGTCTTATAAATCGATGAACGCCACTGCACGCACGAAAAAGCATGACTCATTGTCACGTTCCGCTTGAGTCGAGCGTGTAAGCGAGAGCGCGCAACAAGCGACAGAGAGGCGCGATCGGCCTAAGACTTCGGCTTGTGAAGCATCTATCTATATATAGAACAATTCAATTCATAAAAGTATGCAAGTTTTCATCAATGTTATGACGTTGTCACGTAAAATTATCGTCCGAAAACCGACTTTACAGACAACCATTTTTTTATTGAATTTAAGCATGTAAAATTTGAATATCGTAAAATAAAAGTAAAAAAACTTATGGACGGCAAAATTCGAACTTCTTTTACGGTAATTAAAGACCGAAAATCTTTAAGAAATTAAAGATTCATATGAACGATTAATATTGGATTTGGCTCATTTTGAAATGTAACGATTGAATTATATTTTGCGTAGTTCCTATACTTACTATAAGTAAAATTATAGTAGTTCTCTTAGCGTTAAACTTAACAGAATTACTCAGTTATTTTGCAAGAATAAGCCAAGATTAGTGACAACTTTTTTCCATCGTTTTCTTTCTTTGTAAACGCAGTAAGTACATTCAAATCAAATCAAATCAAATCTCCAACATTTATTGATATGACCTGCGAAACAGATTTATCAACATGTATACGAATTCTGCCCTCATACAGAAAAAAATGGTAGAAATTGTCTGGAAGTTTAAGTTCTGTTAATATAAAGCACTCCTGAGCAAAGATTTTGCACTAGCGTATTCTCTCTTAGACAAAGTTTATGCAGAAATTTCATTAAATAAATCTAACTTTGTGTTTGTAATTATCATGATTTTTTAATTTATATTCATAACTGTCCTTTCTATTCATTTATATTTCTACATGTGAAAGCTTGTAATTAGCATTTTCTCTGTTACTCTTTTATTGTTCTCTTTTCAATAAAATATTGCTTCTAGTTCAGATGACTTAAACCGTACATTGATCGTTAATCTTAAGAATTTTATCAAGTATATTAGATAGTAGTTATTTAACACGTTTTCTCGAAACTTATTAACATTTTTTTAGTCGTGACCACATCGGGTATATCAAAGAAGTACGATTGTCGGCACGTGCCTACAACTTGATGCCGACTCACGAATACATTTGATGACTGCGCGTGTTGAATGTGAATTGTAGACATCGGTGGTGGTCGTATAGATTTATCACTTGTAGTGTTTATTAAATACATTTGTTACTAGGTTACCTGTGATTTTTTTTTATATCATAGGAGGCCACCGAACAGGTGTTCACCACCGTCCATAGACACTTGCAACACCAGAGGAGTCGCAAGTGCGTTCTCATCCTGTGTTTGGGAGAAGGGGGAGTTGGGAAGAGGGGAGGGGGAGGAGAGTTGGGTATCCGACGCTCTCACTGACCGAACGAAACGCAACAATGCAAGCACTGTTACTTGACGTGGGTGTTTCTGTGGATCGGGTCGTAGTATCCCGGGCGAGCCGACCTATTCATGCTGAAACCAGTAATAACTTCAGCGTGGCTCTACCACGTACACTGTTACTGAAAATAGTTTTTACTTCTGCATTTTGACAAATATCTCACTTGATGATAAAACGCTAGGCCTAGAAACTTGTTCTAAATTACAACTGCCGGAATACATCTATATCTGATTGGTGATAGATTATAAATTTAAGGGTAGTGGTTACACAGGTTTTAATAAACTCTCTACAAGCATTTTCTTCACCAAAAGCTTGTAGAAATTCGAACCTATGTCAGTCGACGCGGTGTCCGCACACGTGTTACCATTTTGCTATCGTTGTTTTATGGATATGATCCGTTTTTTTTATCGATTATCAAACCTTAACCAACTATAATGATTATAAGCATACTTTGCGATGATGCCAATAATACGTGGAGATTTCAGGTTCTATTTGTAGTTAGTATACTAGCAGATATAGAAAAAAAAATTTGGAAACTATATACGTTTTCTTTCATATCGCTTTTAACAATGTCTCACATGGATATGTCTTTCTTTTTTAACCGACTTCAAAAAAAGGAGGAGGTTATCAATTCGACTGTATTTTTTTTTTTTTTTTTTTTTTTTTTATGTTTGTTACCTCATAACTTTGGACTGGGTGAACCGATTTTGATGATTCTTTTTTTATTTGAAAGCTGGTGCTTTCCGTGTGGTCCCATTTTAATTTGGTCCAGTTCCGACAACGGCATCCAGTGCAAAACCGTATAAGTTTTAAATTTGCATTAATTATGTAAACGACAAATAGACGAATAACTCAATATCACGCTAACCGATTTCGATGATTCATTTTTTATTGGAAAGGATGTACTTCAAGGGTAGTTTGATGAGAATTTGGTTAGGTTCTGATCATGGGATCCGTAACAAACTAAGAAAACTTTCATGAAACGAGCCTACTCCTTTCTTAAGGGCCGGCAACGCATCTGTGTTTCCTCTCGTGTCGCAGGTGTCCATGGGCGGCCGTGATCATTTACCATCAGGTGACCCGTATGTTCGTTTGCCACCAATATTATAAAAAAAACTCTTCAATTCTTAGGAGCCTATTGTGCTTATGTTCGTTGCTGTGTTGCAACATGACGCAAGCATTGTAATTACATTACTTAAGGTGTATTATGTGTGAAGCGATGGGAGCCGAGTTGGTGGTAGAAACTATCGCGGATTATTGATAAGGTTGCGTTCGTACCAAACGTTACTTATTGTACAACCAATTGAAACCATATCGCATACCATACCGATAGACACCATACCGCAAAAATGCGCATATTTTAATATACTTAAGGCGGAACGGAGTTCGCGGGCACTGCTAGTAAAATATATTTATGTACACTAAAAATGGAAAAATAAAGTAAATTTTCAAAAAAAAGTATTAACCGACTTCAATATCAATCAAAAACCCATAAGGCACTGAAAAGCGGAAAATAAATAGTTTATCAAATTAACCAAATTAAATAAAACATATGAATATGTGTGCTACCTAGAGATGTATTGGAAGTCGGTGCGAACCGAAAATCATATCATCTACATAGGTACAAAGTTTAAGTCCACTCTCGCGTCTCTGGAACAAATTTGAAATTTTGGTTGGCACCGACTTCCAATACATCTCTAGGTAGCACACATATTCATATGTTTTATTTAATTTGGTTAATTTGATAAACTATTTATTTTCCGCTTTTCAGTGCCTTATGGGTTTTTGATTGATATTGAAGTCGGTTAATACTTTTTTTTGAAAATTTACTTTATAGAATATAAAAATGATAACATCCAAGAAAGTTTTTTTATGAATTCGACTATATTGTATTGTATGAAATTATATCTATTACCAATCACATATTCATATGTATGTGTCATAATGTCTAGGTATAATGTATATAGAGCTTTTATGAGAAAACCATAATACCATTCCATTACACTGATAAATCTCATAAGCGGAATATACATCACGCGAAGGAGTTAATGATGTAAGATGATAAAAATATTCACCGCGATATTTCATAAAAATACATTATACACACAGGCGGAGAGTATACGCAACAATGGGTCTGAGCTAAGCTGCGCTGGAGTGGGGTTATTTTAATGTGATTGGTGCGGGCACCATCCACCATCCATCGCCCCCGTCTCGGCTGGAGTCGCGTCACTGCATTATTAATGCATCCCTCACTATAGTGACATATTGTCGTTTGGAATAGCGAACTTATATTTATTCAAATTAGTATTTTATTTTATCGTATGGCTAAATAGAGTGTACATATTTTATTATAGTCGATTGATTGGTTACTGTTTGTCGCTGCGTAGCTCAATTTATGTGGAACAGTGTAACGGCCAAAAATTAAAATCATTATCATTACATAGTATAAAACAAAGTCCACTACCGCGTATGTCTGTCTGTCTGTTCACGATAAACTCAAAAACTACCGAACGGATTTTCATGCGGTTTTCACTGGTGGATAGAGAGGTTGATGAGGAACGTTTTAGTATATAATATTGTCAAGGATTCTTTCATATTCAGGGCGGGACAACGTCTGCCGGGCCCGCTAGTATAGTATAAAACAAAGTCTTCTGCCACCTCTGTTTGTCTGTCTGTTCGCGATAAACTCAAAAACTAGGGAACAGATTTTCATGCGGTTTTTACCAGTTAAATGATTAACGAGGAAGGTTAATAGGGGTAGGGGTATAATCTGTCTAGGTTTTTTTGTTATTATCAGGGCGGGACAATGTCCGCCGGGCCCGCTAGTAAACAATATTATATACTGGTCGGTGGAAATATATATTAAAAACAATATGAATATTATAATTTACCATTTTCATACATCCTTACTAAATCCTTTAGAGAATATAAAACTAGTTGACAGTAAATGATTTGCAAAATTTAATATAATATTTGTGCCATCAAAGACAATTCACCATAACTAGCATACTAACGAAAAAGTTTTAGAAGCATATTACTTTTTCACGACAAAACTACTAAACAGATATTGGCGAAATTTTACAGTAATATAGTTTATATGTCAGGATAAGAGATAAGCTTTAATTCATAAAGAATCTTTTTTTTTGGCTATGATATAATGATATGTTTTAAGAAAATGTAAAAAAACCCTGCTATTCGATAGCATCTCGATTTACGCTAATATAAACCGTTACAGTTACACATATATTAAAAAATAGAAACGCCACTACTGATTAAATAAGTAATATGTAAAACCATAATTTAAATAAATAAATAAGTGACGTGACAGTACAACTTTTGACATTGTACACATTTGAAAATGCCATCAACAAATATGTGGAGGACTGCATATGAATTTCATTTCACTAATTAATATTCTAATAGTAGCGCTGTAATGCTTTTGTATTGACATCTAGTCATATAGAACTAAGTAGTGTTCGCCCACTGATCGAAATTCGATCATAATCATTCGTGGTTTGTACTAAAACAAATTAATGGAGTGATAAAGTAATTAAAACAATAATTTCAATATCAAATTTCAATGCAATTTATACGCAAAACATGTTGTCTGCTGGGAATTTCACAACGAACAAACTTATCAGTATCTTTAGTTGTAGCAAATTTGGTAACTTTTGGACAACGAAACTAAAATATGTGCGTGTTAATAATATATGGGGAAAATCTTTCTCAAAATATTTTATTTATAATATACTAGCGGTCCCGGCAGACGTTGTCCCGCCCTGATTATGAAAAAATCCTTGACAAATTATATACTAAAACGTTCCTCATTAATCACTCTATCTACCGGTGAAAACCGCATGAAAATCCGTTCGGTAGTTTTTGAGTTTATCGCGAACAGACAGACAGACAGACGCGGTAGGGGACTTTGTTTTATACTATGTAATGATATGAATATATTCTAAATATATAGCTTCTAAATAATTTAAAAATAATTGACGAAGAGAGGGGAATAAGGCACTAAACTGTTTGCTCTTCGTCAATCTATACTAATATTATAAAACTGGAGGGTTTGTTTGGTTGAACGTGCTAATCTCAGGAACTACAGGTCCCATTTAAAAAATTCTTTCAGTGTTAGATAGCTCATTTATCGAGGCTATAGAAGGCTATAGGTTATATATCATCACGTTAAGACGAATAGGAGCGGCGCCCCAATGAAGAATGTCTCAAAAACTTTTTTATTTCAATTTGAGAGCTTCCGATGCGTATTAGCGTTAACCCAAAGTAACGAACTATTCCACGTGGACGAAGTCGCGAGCAGAAGTTAGTTTATATTTAAATGTTGGCTTAACAATAAGACAGTATGTAAGAAGGGTTATACTCTCGCTTCCCAACTAATTATTTCGCTGCATTTACGAATTCCCTTTGCACCGTCAAAGTCAATGAAAATATTCGAATAATTCTTATTCAAGGACTTTGTTGTTTTATTATTAAAACCATAATTTAAGTTTATTGTATTTTTGAAGCCGGTTTGTTTGATATAATACTTATTTTGATTCTCTAACAAAATACATTTTTATTAAGATTTATGTGGAGATACAATGCGATTTTGATTTAATTATCGTGTTACTAGCTTTGGCTTACAGCTTTGGTTCATTTAACGTAGATTTGAGAATGTGTACGCGAAATTTTATGTCGATCTATTGAGCAGGTAAGTCGTGAAAACGTAACAAACAAACAAATTCACACACGTATTTATAATTTTATTTAGAACTAGCTGACCCGTGCAACTTCGTCTGCACCAAATCGGTTATTACCGGTTTCAATTGTATTTTTAAACGCAAATAATCTTAAAACCTAAAACCCTATTGCAGCGTTATCCAGCACTTCCAATCGTGAATCCAAACTATCCAGGGACTCACTCAAACATATACCCAGTTGGTATGTGAGAAATCTTTTAAAATAAGCCTAGAATCTGTTCGCAGCATAACCTAAAGTAGTGTCATCAAAGTGAAGATCAAAACTAACTTACATATATTGCCGATAAATGTCTTCCCAGTACCCCTTGTAACTTCATCACGTAACATACTGTAAAAGTTGAACTTTATCTACATTAAATTTCCATTTTGTTTTAGTTGTTTGTTTTATAAGAATTTGTAAAGTATACGTGAAATCTGCATTCAATTTTAATTTGGTCACATTTATTTTACTTTTGACATACAAACCACCTTTTTTACTGAGATACTGAACTTGGGATAATATACCTTTCTAACAGTGAAAGAATTTTTGAAATCGGACCAGTAGTAGGTACCAAGCATTCCTCGAAAACAAAACTTTACCACTCATTATAATATTAGTATAAATACAACATAGTAACTGCAAACAGTAGTCCGGTGAAGCTGTTAAGACCTTGCTAGGTCAATAGCGTGGTCAGTTCGAGAAAAAAAATAACTGCATACACCTCAACTGATTTATTTTAATCTTAGATTCACAAACCTGAACCCAACTACTTCAAGACTCAACAACATTTAGAAAACTAATTTTATCAAATATCGAAACAACACACGTACTGATAGAATTCTAGTTGAGATTCATCTTCTACAATGCAATGTAACTATTATCTAGGTTTATGTTTTAGGAAAAAATCTTGTCACCTTTGTTTAGCAAACATTTTTTATACAATAAAATAAATGTAACAACATATAAGTGACAGTTTCGTTTACACATATTTTTTTCATATAAGGTTGATAATTACGCATAGGAACGTCATATAGCCGTAGCTCAGTTATAACGTATTGGACATGGACATTATATGGTCCGCCGGAGCCGACGGTTCGAATCCCGGCGATCTTTTTTTTTGGTATTTTTTTTAAAGTAGCTTAGGGAAATATAGCTTATCTTTTTAGCTAATCTGTCTGCTATATATAGCACAATGAAAATTTACCAAAATCCGTCAAAAATGTCATTAACTACAAATTTTTGACTTTCGTCCGGTATCCTGGAGAATTCCTTGCGTTTTATGAGATAAAAAGTATTCTAGATGTAACCTTGTAATATTAGTTATGACTGTGCCAAATTTCGTCAAAATTGGTTCAGTACTTTCAGAGTGGTACGTGTTCAAAGGGACAGACAAACAGGCAGATCCTGGAGAATCCCTTGCGTTTTATGAGATAAAAAGTATCCTAGATGTAATCTCGTAATATTAGTTATCACTGTGCCAAGTTTCGTCAAAATCGGTTCAGTACTTTCAGAGTGATGCGTGTTTACAGGGACAGACAGACAGACATACAGACAGACAAAAATTGTAAAAAGATTATTTTTGGCTTCTATATCGATAACAAAGTCTACCCCGATTAAAATTTTCAAAAAATATTTAATGTACAGATTTGACCTTGGTACAGTTTTATTATAGTATAGATTAGTTTTACCAATGTAGTATTTTAGGATTTTAAAATATTATTTATATACTAGCGGTCCCGCGGATGTTGCCTTGCCTAGATAATAAAAAAAAATTCAACTGCAGCGCCATTTATCGGTTTCAGTTGTGAATCTAAACCATTCTTGAATCTACCTGAACACTCACAAAAGATTTCATCAAAATCTGGCTACCCGTTTAGGAGGAGTTCAGTCACATACACACGGATAGAAGAATTATAGATATAAAGATTAATTTATCTATACTAATATTATAAAGAGGTAAAGTTTGTGAATTTGTGAGTTTGTGACGTTGTAGGTGGTAATCTCAGGAACTACTGGTCCGATTTGAAAAATTCTTTTAGTGTTACATAGCTCATTTATCGGGGAAGGTTATATGCTATATCATCACGCTAAGGCCAATAGAAGCGGTGCACCAATATTTCAAAATTGGAATTTTTTTCCTATTGAGAGCTTCCGCTGCGTGTTAGCGTTAGCCCAAAGTAACTAATCCACACGAACGAAGTCGCGGGTAGAGGCTAGTTCATAATAAATCGTGAAGAGATTTTTGGTTATATGAAATAATAAAGGATATTAAAATCGCTCAATTATCCTCCAATACAAAACTACAGTGAAATTATTACTATAACAAGCATAGTTATTTAAAAGAAATTAATTTTATCACTGGAATACTTTTTACATTTTATCTATTATTAAATTTAGTTTGTCTATCCGTTGATCCAACCAAATTTCTTTTTAACTGCACGTCATAGGATTACTCTATTTTATAGCAGAACATCATAAAAAAAATTAATACAGTTTCTTCACATCAAGTTGTAACGATAGTACACTTAAAAAATATACCATTTATGGAGAGTAAATATTGAAAAAAAATGTGTGTTGCTTTGTTAACTTTTTGTTGTCTTCAAAGAGTATTCTAAAATCCACGTAAGTAAAATGTGTTACCTTTGCGTTATATATATTACATCAACGGCAAATAATAACCAGATATAAAATGTAGTATGTTATATTAAATACTAGCTGACCCGTGCAACGTCGTCTGCAGCAAATCGGTTATTAGAGGTTTCAATTGTATTTTTAAACGCAAAAGATCTTAAAAACCCTAAAAGCAGCGACATCTACCGCTTCCAACTGTGAATTCAAACTATCCAGGGAATCATGCAAACATATAACCAGTTGGTATGTGAAAAATCTTTTAAAATAAGCCTAGAACACGTTCGGAGCACCACCTATCGAGTTCAATTAAGATAAAACTAACCTACATATATTGCCAATAAATATCTTCCCAACTTCAACTTCGCGCCCGTTCACTATTCGCATAGACTTCAAGACTCTACAATATTCAGAAAAGTAATTTTATCAAATATCGAAACAATACACACACTGACAGATCTGTAATTGAGATTCATGTTCTACAATGCAATGTAATTATTATCTAGGTTTATGTTTTAGGAAAAAATATTGTCACCTTAGTTTAGAAAATATTTTTATACAATAAAAATAAATGTAAAAACATATAAGTGACAGTTTCGTTTACACATATTTTTCATATGTGGTTGATAATTACGCATAGAAACGTCATGTAGCCGTAGCTCAGTTGTAACGTACTGGACGTTATATGGTCCGACGGAGTCAACGTTTTTTTTGTTATTTGTTTTTTTTTAAGAAGTATAGGCAGATCAAATATAGCTTATATTTTTAACTAATCTGTTTACTATATATAGCACCAAGAAAATTTACCAAAATCCGTCAAAAATCTCATTTACTACAAATTGTACAAATTTTTGACTTTCGTGCCTTATCCTGGAAAATCCTTTGCGTTTTATGGGACAAAAAGATGTAACTTTATCATATTAGTTATCACTGTGTCAAGTTTCGTCAAAATTGGTTCAGTACTTTCAGAGTGATACGTGTTCACAGGGACAGACAGACAGACAAAAATTGTAAACGGATTATTATTGGCTTCTATATCGATAACAAAGTCTACCCCGATCATAATTTTCAAAAAATATGTAATCTATAGATTTGACCTAGTTACAGTTTTATTATATGTAATAGATTCCTAGATCCCTGCAATATTTTTTAAATAAAAATCTATATAGTAAAGACAAGTTAGATTTACATTGTTATTATATATATAGATATATTTTATTTCAGTTGACAACCCTAATTGCAATACGAGTATATCGCAATCGAAGTCTAATAAAAACGATATAATACCCTTCAGTATGCTTCACCCCTGTGATTTCTAATTGTCCCAAAAAGGGGCGAATAAGACAATGGATATAATGATTAGAGTCATTCCAGGATATACGGGGGCGAGGCGCTTTCATCAGCACAAAGCCGACTTGGCATTGTGGTCTACAGAAATATAATTAAATTGAAAAGTTTCTGAATAACTGTGTCTAAGGGCTTCATAAAGCGACCGATTGATTGCAGGACAGATGGTAGATCTGTTTTTATTTGATGATTATTTCTCGTCCTCTCGAGTTATATTGCTGCTGAACATCTGCTTAGTTATACGTAAACATATAGATTTTTAGTTTCTTATTCTATACACATAATAAAAATGTTAATTTAACGTGTCAGATTTTTTCTGAGAAAAATAATATTGAAAATGACTAGGAATAAGTAATAAAATACATTTAAATCATTTTTAACAATGTCTGTCTTATCTCTCTGTATGTTTCTTTGTGCACGTATCGCTGACTAAGTATTTGCTTTATGATAAAACATCATCAAAAGAAAATCATAAAGCATATCCTCGGGTAATATTTAGTCTTTGGTACATTAAAATCGGTTCACTGTATCAAAAGTTATTGTATTTTGAACGACGGCGCGAGTTAAATACGAGAAAAGGGGGAGAGGGGACGTGGGCCTCCGGCGCTCTCACTGACCGAACGAAACGCAACAACGCAAGCACTATTACTTACTTCACGTCGGTGTTTCTGTGAGAGGGTACTACCCCGGACGAGTCGACCCATTCATGCTGAAACCAGTAATAGCTTCAGCGTTGCTCTACCACCTATATTAACGAAGCAGACGAAGTCGCGGGTATCAGCTAGTCTTTAATTATAATTTCGGTGTCATGCGTAGAAAATAGTTTTTTTTTTAAAATAAATGTATTAACAAAGATTGATGTAACGTGAGCCTTGTTGAGGCCAAAAGGGTGAATATAAACGAGGCTTTAATGAATTTTCCCAAATATTTTATCTTTTTCTTTACATTCTCGGATCGCGTGTTTAAGTTATCACGCTATATCTCGAGTGTTGACGACAAACAATTATTAATTAGTAGGGATTTTATTTGTTTAATAAAACACTAAAATGTAAATAATACGTAACATGTAAAAACATTATGGTTCCACGTTGAACTCGAATACAAATATGAATAAAATTAAAATATCTGTTGTTTGTCTAGATTAATCTAAATTTTAAAGATACTTTTGCAAGCGAATAGAGAACGTTTCAATGTACATACGATCTTTCCGTATATAACAACGTTTTCGGTTAAGGACAATCTATACTAATATTATAAAGATGGAGGGTTTGTTTGTTTGGTTGAACGCGCTAATCTCAGGAACAACAGGTCCGATTTGAAACATTATTTAAAGTGTTAGATAATTCATTTATCGAGAACGGCTATAGGCTATATATCATCACGCACCAATAGGAGCGGAGTACCGCTGAAGAATGTTTTAAAATCGGTTTTTTTCCTTTTGAGAGCTTTCGCTGCATGCTATCGTTAGCCCAGAGTAACTAGTCCACGCGGACGAAGTCGTGGGAACAGCTAGTATCTTTGATAAAACTATAGCATAGCGGTAGGGCTTTTTCTAAAGCTTACCTCTTTGAACTATTTCCCTCTTTCAGGTTGAAAATCAATAGTCAAGCACTTATATATGTGTTCCAGCTGTAGCACTTAAGAGCAAATCCGCCTCGAGTTTAGCTTGTTTACTATCTTAAACCACGGCGTTTAACATTTAACATCACATAAGATTGTTGTGAAACGCTAATACCTATGCAGGAAATAAAAAGTCTACCAGTACATTCTCCATCGAAGTTAAGCAATAATTATATAATTTTAAGAAGGAATTTAATATCAGTAAAAAGGGTTGCAAAATACAGCTTAAGTCCTTACCTATGTAATTAGCGTTTTATATCGAAAAAATAATACGAAAACAATATTGTTAAATTATCTATTTAATCAATTGAAATATGTACCATTATTAACTATGTACTTTTGCCATTTTACAATAACTTAGTTTACCGCTTCCATTGCTGATAAAAATGTGGAAGCGAGAATGAATACAATCTTTGAAAGCGGTTTGGACTGTCTCATCGAAATAGATTATTTTTTTCTTGTATTAAATAATAAAATACAGAGATTTTGCGAAATCAAAACAATTTACCTTCTGTAAATTAACAGGCATCAGTTTTCTGAACTTCTACTAAAGAAAATGTTGTTCTGGGACCATGCTAGGTTATTTTTAACGAATTCAAGAAAAGATAGAGGTCCCGTTTATCGCTAGTACGCTAGTATCTACGCGATTTTCTTTGAAACCAATCGACCTATTTTTATGACTCCTTTAGTAGGATAATCTACACACTTATGGGAAGAGTTTGTTTACTACATAAAATGGTAAGGTACCACATTCATGTAATATATATATATATATATATATATTACAGTAATATATATATATATTACAGAGTATTGATATTTAACGAGTTCTTTTTATTTTATACTATACATTCATATTTTTTGTATTATTTAATTTGAGTTTTTAAATTTAATTTCCTTAGCTAGATTCAAATTACATATACCGTGTAATATTTTATGTGTTGTATTATACTGTTATATGTTAAAAATTGCTGTGAGTAATATGTTGGTAGCTACTAGAAAAGTTTTATTTTTTAATCGTATGTCCAAATAGAGTATCTATATTTTATTATTGGCGATTGATTGCTCTATTTGTCGCTGCGAGGTTCAATTTATGTGAAACAGTGTAGCGGCTAACATTTTGTTACTATTTAGCAGCACCCGGGGAGCACGTGCAGGGGAATAAGAGGTACACTTCCTGCAGACGCGATTAACACCAGAAGAGAGTGGAAAAGGAATACGTATTCTATTTATTCTAGGTAGGTGGGAGATGGTAAAATGTCTATGGACAAATGATTAAGTTATAACAAAAAATAATGAAGGGATAACTCAAAACAATAAAATAACTGTGTTCTTTTTTGAATCTTTAAATGAATTATGGTATGAATTATTGAAATTTTATAACTTGTATATCGAAATTATTAACGTTAGTCTGGTTTTCACATCTATTTGCACTTCGAACGATAATTATATATATTTTTATATAGTATATTAGTTAATCAAACATATGATAGGCTGCATAATCTCAATACAAGATATCAGTATTAGATGTGTAGAAGCCCCTATACCACGCGTCGCTACTCTGACGCAAACCACACAACCGCAATACAGCCGGTCATGCTTACTAGCATGTCATGACGGGAATTATAACTTCATCTCCTCACAAAAATACCGCTCAATGCGTCTAAAGAAGTTCTCAGTTTGAAAAAGGTTACCTCTGTACACATGTAAACAACAAACAGTCCGACATAACAATGTAAGTAATTGCACAAATTTTGAATATGACATACGTAAGTTTCCACCTAACTGACGTACGTCAACTATATTAAATTATTCTCTGAGTTAACCGCAACTCCCTATCTTATGCTTCGGGCATTTGCCCCGTGTAGAGTAAAAGCTTGCTGGTATATATTATCTGTATGTAATATCATATTGCTAAGCAAAATCTCTATCGGAGACAACATTTAAATTAAACTCAAATTAACTCACAAGATATTAGTGAGCTCAAACGCCGAAAAAAAAACGTATTTTTCATTAATTTTAAGAATTTGAAAACAAATTTATCTCATGTGGCCCAAAAATGGTAGTAAGCTAAATTTGAGGAAAAATGGCTTTCAAATTAGTTGCTGAAAAATAACTTTAGACGCTTGGTGAGGTGTTCAAACGATCAATGACATATTGCACCTTAAAATAGGTTAAAAGTGTCAAATAAATTAACAAGTATCATTCCAAACACGCACCTTTGTTACTCGCTATCTAACGATGCCTATTTAAAACATAATATATAAGAGTCGTTACCATTCGGAATAGTCAAAATCAAAACAAAAAAAAAAGATTGTGTGGTTTTATGAAACCACGGTAAAAGTGAAACTTTTTTTCATATTATAGACATTTAACTAATAATAGTCTATACACTACACGGTCAGCTGCTGCGAACTATAGGTGCCGCCATATTGGCCCTGGCTGCTCGGACGAGCGCCTTTCACTTTATCCCTACTCCGCGGCCGACCATTACGCGACATGCAACACACAGACGAAAAATTTTGAGACGATGTAATAAAAGTTTCACTTTAATAAATTATTTAAGTTCTGAAAAGCGCTTATGGACGTCAAAACACCGGTTCAGGAAATAACTTAGTCATCGAGAAGAACCGGCAAGAAGCTTGATTTTGTCTATGTTTTCATAACATATTTTTACGAACATAAGTACATAGTTACAAACATATTGCATACGAGCTGTGTCCGCGAATCCGTCGTCGTGGAATCTAGTGTAAAAAAACAGTGACTAATAAAATTATCCGAATTTATTAAGTACATTACTTATCTACTTTTCTCCCGTGCTTAGGTCGCGTAGCCATTAAAATTACAACAACTTTTGATAAACAGAATTTATTTTAATGAAGCAAAAACTAAATGTTACTCGAGGATGTACTTTATGATGTTCTTGAAAGGGTTTTATTATGAACGCGGTACTTTAGCAGTAATGCGTGTTCAAGCAAACAGACAGACAGACATTTCTAAAAATGTGTTCTTGAAATGTATTTTATTAGTTTTTCGAAGACACCTGCAACAATTTTTTTCACAAAAATCTAAAAAGTACAGACACGTTAGATTTACTTTTTTATTATATGTATAAAGTATATAGATATACCTTTATATAATATATATTTGGTATTGGCGGACGCACACAGAGGGCGTTATTTGCGGGGCGTCATTTCCAGACATTATATTAAGTGCTATAAGGTACATTCCATTTTCTGTGTGGTACAGGTCAATTAACCAATCCTATATAAACAATTTTGACTAAAAATAGAACAAATTAATTCCCATTACAAATTACCGATACAATTAAACAGAATCGTTTTATTGTTCTGTCATAATACAAATCGACATTGTTGCTGGATCGTAAACGGAGCAGACAGTCGTTCCACAGTAAAACGGCTCATTAACAATATAAGTCCTTATCGTTTCATGCGAACCGTAATGACAATTTAAAGGGGGCGTCGTAACTTATAATGTAGACATGGTACTATTTTAGAGTTCCGTAACGAGATAAAGAAAACGTTCCATCAAAATCATATCTGCCATGGTTTAAGAACACATGAGAAAAAATTAAGCATCCGCCTAATTAGGTACGCTACTAGATAAATTACTAGGTTTTGCTTGCGTTCATTTAGGTTTTAAAAATAAAATCTAGCTGATGTTACACGCTGATAACGAAGATTTATATAGAAGGGTGCTCTCGTCCAGTGGTCGAACTTCGACCACAGAGAAAAAATACTTTTTCCAATTTTTTAACGGCAAAGCTCTTCAATAGTTACAGAATAAAAAATTAATGAAAAAAATCGGCTAAGCAACAGAGGAAAGAGATATTCTTAACCGTTTCCCCACAGCATATTTACATATACTAGTGGGCGCCCAGTGGTCGACATTCGACCATAATTCATTGATGTTTTAAAAATTGAACTTTATTAGGGTTCTTTTGTCAAAGGGTTATACTTCCATAATCTAAGGTTTTCATCATGGCTTCACAGTTATTTGCCACTCTTTTTTTAAATTATATAAACATTTAAAAAATCTAAGCCTATTTGAAAATTGAAATTAATTATAAATTTGAAACAAAAAACAGGCAGTTACATAAGGTGGTAAGGCTCTCAAATTCTAAGTAAATATAACTTTACAAAAATAAAGAAATTTATCGCAACTCATGACACTATTTTCAATTAATTTTACACGACACCATGGGTGGATGGTATTTCTGGGTGATATTGAATTAAATGTAGTCTGTACATTATGAGGAATAGTGATATGCCCAGTATCATCGTTTGGAAAAGTAATGGAGACACAATAGAATCAAATGATGAATCCAAAACAAATATGTTTTTAATACTACTACCATTAACTTTTGAAAATGAATTCATTTTTGTTCAAAATTCATCATCAACTGTAATAAATATAATTGCTAAATTATGTTGAACTGCATCATTGTAACCGCGGAGATCTAAGTTATGGATTACTTTCATGAGCAAACAAATTTTCTTATTTTGATTTTACAAAGTTTTTTTTGGCTCATTTTTTATTGAATCACCATTTGAAGAAAGTTCTCCATAAAAAAAATTCTAATCATTAAGATATTGACATTGACTTTGATAATTATTTTTTTAACTTTATTTTTGGCAACTAACCTTTTAGATTATTACTGCCATTGTCGAGTAGTTAATAATTTTACAAGTTCTTCTTCTATTTTACGTTTGGCAACCAGTCTTCTAGTAGACTATTGCTGCCATTGTCAAGTGAGTATCCATATTACAAGTTTCGTGATATAATTACAATTAACTAACAAGATGGTGGCCATCTTGTTAGAACTTTCCATGGAGTTTTTGTGGCATCTCAGAATTCACGGTCCGTGGTATTATTTTCCATTTACTTCACTTATGCACAATAAACAAATTATATTACATAAAACATCACCAATTTTACACAATATAGAGTCAAGTAACACAAGATTATGAATAAAATATAAAATCCACTACATGACAGACCAAATCCCGCCAAAAACTCCGACTTTGGTAATATTGCTTTACTCTTATGACAACATGAAGCTAAGTGACATGAAGTGAAAGCAGTTCTGTCACCTAAAAATTTTGACATTCAATAAGACCAAAGAGAATAATAATTATTTCAGTAGTTCCATAAATTTACTAAATATAAATTATTAATGTATATTATTATTAAGATTAACCTACAATTTAACCAGTTGATTTCAAAGAGCATGTAAGGCATGCAACGTCAGTCATGCTAAAAATATTGAAAATGTAATTGGAACGTAACAGTAAAATGAAGGATGTCAAAACGTCTTGTTCATTTACATGTGTGTATATGTTGTGTAAAATTTAAGCAGTAGTATGAGTAATGTATATTATAATTAATTTAATATACTTGTAATGCATTTTATATAACAAAATAGCTTTCTGCACTTCTCCTCCATATAAACTTTAATTATGCTAAATTTCAAGTTCACCCGTTCGCGCAATTCGCTTAAAAATGGGTACAAAGTTTTGGCTTCACATATTAATTCTGAAAGAATTTTTAAAATCAGTTAAGTATTTTTGCAGTTTATCCAATACAAATAAAAAGTGTCTTTATTGTCTTACAAATAAGCAACGGATGAATCGTCGACCGTGAGAACTAGAAACGATGGGGTTTTAAATAGCCCGTATCCAACGTTTATCTATGTTATCTAGACGTAAAAGCATTACGGTGTGCCCAAGTTGAGTTCTATTATGGACATCGGAGTGAATAGGCACAGAAGTAAAAGGAAGAGAGCTTTAAGCAGGCTGCGATTAAAGCTTTACAAGGTATAACTGTACTGTAATTATGTGATAATAAGTCCATTTCATATTTGTATGCATAAGTACCAATAAGTTCTTTCGACAAAGACGGTAAGTAAACTATGTTTTTTTTATTATGGACATTAAGCTTTTTCTTCAATGTAATAAATAAAATAAACACTTCCATTGAACCCAGTCTATTTTAATACAGAGAATACTGGGTATTTTATCAAGAATCATAATTCATATTTAAAGAAATTAATGTATGTAAGCACGCAATATGAGTTTATTAAAATTACCAAATACAATTAATTAGCTGGCAGGTTGTGTAACCAACTGTTTACATTATAAATTACTACTTTACCTTTTGTACTCGGCTTCGTTCGCAATATAGATTTTATCTATCCTTAGGGAAAAATACATTTTCTATAGATGAAATGTACCCTATGTATCTTTCCTGTACCCCTCACAAGTATATGCAAAATTTAATGATGATTGGTTTAGTAGCGATTCAATTGTAACAAAGTGACTTTGGCATTTGTTATATTAGTAAGGATAATAGTGAATTATCTTAGAATGTTGGTAACAACAAATCAAAGATACTTGCGTGATCTTATTTTATGAGAAAAAAAACCTATTATAGGTATCTCTCTTAGAAATCTGTAATGTTATTGGCTCTTAAATTAGGTAACTCCAGCGAAATTGTAATATAACTTTTTACAGTAATTGGTATTGGTATAACTTTTTATTGATACCAATAGTGGTTTTATCATAAATAATCTATATATAGTTTACATACATGAGATATCAATGCACAGTAGTAACTCCGTAGTAGTAGGGCTAGGGGTGTAAAAAATTGCATGCGAATTCTTTTTACACTGTAGGTGATCTCAGAGGAAGGGATTTTAGAAATATAAACCCTGAGGCAGTGAAAAAGGGGATGAATATCTGTAATTTTTCCGTCATTCAGTTATGTTTTCATATATATTCTAAGTATATAAAAATCCAGCGTTTGTCCACGATGAACTCTGAAACTACTCAACCGATCCTCATAAAAGTTGGCATTTATGTATAATCTAGCCCAACTTGAGAGACAGGATAATTTATATTTCGATTAACGGCCTCAATATTTTTTAATTACAAATTAAATGATTGTCAATGTTGATTATTGTTATTAACTGTAAGTTTCATCAGTCTCGAACAGGTGGCGTTTTATATTTGTTTGTTGATAAAAACTGCAAAAACTGTTATAGGTATTTCATAGATGGCGCCACGTTTTAATTTTGAATATCTTTATCGATTTCAGTTTCTTATTTTGTTCCCCGGGTTCTGTTAATCTATTTACTACGTGACCTCGCTTTTTCTGTATCAAGTTTTTAGGCAGACTCATTACCATATAATACCAAATACTTTATCATCATTCTTATTCAACATGTAATAACTGAGCCACAGCAACGCGTGGCCGGGGCAACTTGTATAGATATAAAATAAATACTCGAAAATAATTTCTACATAGAAAACGCGTGCGAAGCCGCAGGAATTTGCTAGTTACTAATAAAATAAATCGGCCTTTTATTCTTATGTTAATAAAATATCGCGACAGATTTCAAGATTATACCAGTTTTTTTTTCTGAATTAGAAAAATATTCTTCTTCTATCTCTACATGGGTATATCATTTTAGGTTATACTCAATATCTCAAGTTTCCATCTCATCAGGAATTTAATTAGAAATCAATTACAAAATTCCACACGAACCGACAAACGAGAAAGTTAATAATAACATGGTTAAAACTGAGATCATATTAGCTAAAGAGTTCTGAGATAGCATTAAAAACTTAACTAATATCATAAATGTGAACGTGAGTTTGTTTGTTACACTTTCACTAACTAACTACACACCTGTCCATCGTGAAATTCTTGGAAACCCAAAAAAAGTCTTGGTCCCGACAAAGCCGCGGGCAAAAGCTAATAAGTAAAAAAATCCATAATTGACGCCAGCAGTTCGTTGTCATTGAAAGAATTGACGCGCCATCTATTGTACTAATTAGAAGGGTTGTGATTTGGGCATATAATAAAATTAGGAAGGCTGTAGCCTCTCTCGATTTAAATGCCTTAGCCAAAAGGCCGAGAAGAGAATTCCGTCAAAGCCAGCTTCAACTGCATCCTATAGAAAATATATGCTCAAAAACCTCTGATTTACCAGTTAGATTTTTAATTTGTACATGGCTATATTGTGATCACAGCATTTACAGTAACTTACTCTTATATAGTCACTAACTAAGCTGCTTCAGCTCTGATATTCAAAGTTTGGTATCACAGTGATAATCACAGGTGATCACAGGTAATTATCTATCTGCAGTTAATTACAGATTGTCCATTTTAGCACCAAATTAGTTTGAACTAGCGGGCCCGGCGGACGTTGTCTCGCCTTAATACTATAAAAAAACTTTGACCAATTATATACCTAAACCTTCCTCATGAATGACTTTTTCTACTGGTGAACACTGCATGACATTCCGTTCAGTAGCTTTTAGTTTGTCGCGAACAAACCGACAGGCAGACGTGGTAGAGGACTTTGTTTTATAATATATTAACAGGCTCGGCGGACGCTGTCCTGCCTCGATAATAAAAAAAAATCCTAAAAGTCAACCACAGCGCCACCTACCAGATCCAATTGTGAATCTAAACTATTCTCGGATCCACTGTAACACGCACACAAAATTTCATCAAAATCGGTCTAGCCGTTGGGGAGGAGTTTAGTGACATACACACGTACAGAAGAAATTTATATATAAAGATAGTGATAAGTGAAAAAAATAAAAAAGTTTCAAAAAATAGTTAAGAGCAAAATATATTGATCAGTGTAATATTAATAAACGAATCGGTAACCGATAACTGACGCCCTTCGCTTTATCAATAACCTGGTACCCAGAACCCCTTTAATATTGCAGGATTGTTCCTGAAGCGAAGATATCCCGAATATTTTATTCAGAAAGGTAAAGAGGCTGACAAAGAAATGCGAGTTAGATCGTGGCCTAAATAAACTGAGTCGGTACTACGGGTTCACGATTTACTTCTAACGTATTTTGAAAAACTCGAAGGGATTATGAAAATAATTGTTTTTTTAATAACAGTATGACACTGTCCCTGTAGTTTACAAGCACAAATAATGTTGATCAGCAACAGATACCCAGTCCATCGGTACTTGTTACTATTATGTCAATCTAAAGTTTCTCCACAGAGAAAGTAAGTTTAGTTTTAACTAAATACTAGTTGATCCCGAAATGCGATAAACCAGAAGAGAATCACTATAATCACCATAGATATGACGGGTTGCGAACCAGCCATATACATCCTACTACTTCTCTTCACTACTGAATATACTTCTGCTATCTCTAAGCCTTTGACGCCTAAGCGTGTGCCACTATTTTGGCTTATATAAATAGTGTACGATGGTTCCAATGAAACGATTAGATAATAGAGAGACGATTATTGTACATATAGATAAATTAAGCCTGGCTAGCTACCACCTTTGAGTTGAAAATCTCTCCCTAAGCATCTAGAGGTGCGATCTGGAAAGCTGCACTGAGAGAGTGCGTTAATCCTCTATAGGTTTTTGATGTCATGGTCATTTATTATGAGGAAGATTGTTGTTAAGCCTTGAATGTATGAAAAATATACTTTTAAATTACTAAAAGCTTGTAACAACATATCGTTTTTTTTAATACTAAATTTCATGTACGCTCTGACGCAAGTAGTGTAATTCTACTAGTCGATTACCGAAAATAATTACTGAGTTATAAATTGTAAATCTTCGTAAAGTATGCTGTTAATATCTAAATTTACTACAATACAATGCTGAAAGTCGAATTTCGTTCGAGTTTCGTTTATTTGGTGTGAATCACATTTGTAGTAGTGGATCGGCATCGCAACACGAGTCGACCCAGCCCCAGGCATCGGCATTATTTATTTAATACACCCAAAGGCCTCGCAGTAGTTAGATAATTGTTCCTTTACAATTTCTATTTTAGCAATAAAATAAATAAAATACACAAAAAGGCTTTACGGTATATTCTGATTGCGGTTTATTATTGATTGTATAATTTTTTTTTAAGTTTATTTGTTGAGATACTACGTATTAGCATTTACCTACAACCTTGCCTGATATTTTGTAATGATATGGTCCAAGATGAATGAGCCTGAAAAACTGATTCTCAACCGCAACTTCTGGAACACATCTACAGGTGTTTTGCTACAGATTTTCATCCTGAGAATGACAGATAGCTAGATGAACGTCAGAAAGTGCTTTATCGCCGCATAAGGTGACATTATAATATTTTCCTTCACTCTACAGTCTACACTCTACTCTACTCTCTCTTCAGGAGTCGAAGTTATGTGGATCGACGCGTTGCAGGAATACGCTGCACTATGAAACGGTAACACGTATAAACTTATATATAATATCTATATGGTTATATAGAGCCGTCGCTTTGATATAGAAAAAGCGAGGTTACGTAGTAAATAGATTAACAGAACACGTGCAACACAAAACAAGTTGGAGTGGAAAAATGAATGCAAAATTAAAACGTGAAGCCATCTATGAGATATCTAAAACACTTGGTCCTAAAGTTTTCTGTCAACAAACTAATGTAAAGGGACATTTGTTCGAGACTGATGAAAATTACAATTAATAACAATCATTTAATTTTTAATTAAAACAGATTGAGGACACTGGATTGTATATATATAGATATATAATAGACACTTGTTGTCTTGTGAATAGGTAAAACAATAATAAAGCATAAAAATCACAAAGTCAAGAAAAAAATTAGACGTTTTTATGTGAAAACTTCACGAGAGACCCTATAAAATATAATTAGTCTATTAAAACCAATTACTCTGTGTTAAAAGATAAATTTATTAGTTTTCGAGTTGTTCACCTTTTTTGCTAATTTCATCTGATATAAGCCACACAGAATGATATCACGGCCAGCGTTTATTAGGTCCCCAGTAATAAAAACAAATGACTAACGGATTAAAATAACAAAGTCTCTATATATATCTAGTATATTTCTCGGTGTAAACACAGCTAATGAAATGAAATTTAATTACACCTTCGAAGCGTATATTAAAATTGGATTACCAAGGAACGTATTTTTCCGTTTTGTCTCACATCTAAATTGACGAAACGAACAAATTAGACTATAAGGAGAGCTCGCAGCGCGTTGCCATCTTTATTTCAGTACTTAACAAACGAGATCTGCCTTATTAAAACTGGAGAGACGACAGGATTTCCCACTTTTATGTGATTCTTTTTTTCTGCACGAGTTATGATGTAATTCTGGCACAGTGGGCATATCTATGTTCGTTTTGAAATCATTATTTATCTTTGTCTTTTCATTTACATATTCTTTTGGGCACGTTTGGTGCCGGAAGTATTTAACTTCCTCCTTTTTAAAATGTATTCTTTATTCAGCTTTAAGAAGCTCATTAAAATCAAGCAGCCTGCCCTGGCTCCGCATGGATGTACTAACGAACAAAATAAGACTAAATTTTTTCTGAACACTACGACCGTGTAATAACAAAAGTTACAACTGAACATAAGTCTATCAATTCTGTCAGTATTCTTATGATTTCCCTCCCAACTTCTGCTTCAGTCACACATACACTTTTCTGTATGGACATTTTTAAAATCAAATTTTTCACTTTTCCGAACGATCTTTTAAACAATTTTATACAAAACAGTTGTGACAGTTACAAATACACCAAAAAAAGAATTAACCAAATGGATGCAGCTATACTAAAGTGATCCAGTACATACATTCGGCAATTGATTTTTATTTAAATAGATAGATAAATGTACTTCGCTTAATTCCGAATAAGCAACAAAGTCCAAGATATGCGTCACGCAATGATGGGATGTGTCGGCAAACGGAAAGAGCGGAATAATCTGGTAAAGAGCCTTGCTTTTAATGTTTGGTGTTAGGTTGTCTTCAATACTATATTGTTTAAACCGGAAAGTATTGTTTCCTTTTCCGTATACCAATTGGTAGGCTAGTTATTTTAAATAAGATCTGTAGTAGGACGTGGCGAATGTATCCAACGGATCCTAGATCGCAACCATGGTATTATCAGATGTTATTATATAGGCACGTTTACCATATTGGGTACCGGGATCAGCAGCCTAGAGGCTTAAAGGCCAAGATGACAGACATCGTTGTTTTTGGATTGCCCCATGGTTATCATCTGATACAGTATAGTAACTTTATAGTGCTATAGTAGAAAAGCTGATGTAACCCTAAATATTAAATGCAAATAGCCTAAGAAATAATGCAAATGTATGTAAGCTTAATTGATGACTAAATTTATAATTCATTGCCGAGTATAAACATTCTGCCGTAGACTAATTCAAAACTGCGTCTAACTACCGGGCAGTGTTTGGCTAGAACGGATGAGGGCCCTACTAGTGGAAATTTTATGTAAATAGGGCAAATTTCATAACGTAGGTAGAGCACGTGTTAGGTTTCACGGCGGAAGTAACATTGTTATATTTATTTTTACAGCAAAGTAACAGCGTTTGCATTATTACTGCGTTCAAGTCTGATGGGTACGTTTGGCAATATCCACAGTCGACTCTTATGATACTGGCTTCAGGATTACGGATCATTTGAGTTTCGTTACACAAGGGCAATGTAACATTTAATGGCCTGTAAGACTATGCTGCTTCATACAGTACTATAAAAATATGAATTGTAAAGTGATCGACTATTTACTGAACAAACTAATCTTGATTCATCATCATCATCAGCCGTTAAGAGACCCACTACAGGGGCAAAGGCCTCTTCTCGAAGAAAGGTATGGGCATAGTCACCATGCCAGTCCACGACGTATTGGCGATTTCAAACTCTGAGAAATCCACAGTTCTATGTTCTCCCACATACATTAATTAGTACTACAATAACATTTCTCAGGTTTAGATTTCTTCACGATGTTTTCCTTCATCGTCAGGCGATAGTGTGATAGCAACGATTGCTAATAAATTGTAGATCTTCCAGTGGCCGTTGTTTTTTTATATTTGTTTACTATCACGCGAAATGCAATTACTATGCTATGATACCATAAAAAAAATAGAACAGTAATTTTTCTTCGAGTTACTCGATCAAACGTAAAATTCAAATATAGTTTGTTTATCCTAAAATAAATACAACTTCAGTTACTCGTGCATTCGTAGTAGGGATCAGGCCATGTGGGTAAACTTAAGTTCTCGTATTTGACTAATTCTTAGCGAGCTGAATAAGTAACGTTAGGTAAGTTACTCGTATATTTTACTTCAATCTATTTTACATATCGAAATAAAGCATAGTAAGCTATTTTTTTTATATTTTATTTTGATCTTATCTGTTTTTTTATTTATTTTGGCTTCATTCTTTAAGATTATTACTGAGTTTATGAAGTGTGTTACGCCATCGCTACACACCATAATTGCTGAGTAAGAGTTCCAGTCCCACGATGCGGTAGGTGTTCCAAGTATTACGCCATCGCTACACAACATCATCGATGAATAAGAAGAATGCCGAGTTCCCAGTTCCCAGTTGCGGCAGGTGTGCAAGCGTGCGAGTCAGCAGTTTCCACAACAGGTGCACAAACTTAGTGGAAACGTTCGGTGGTCCGACTCCTCCGTTCCCACATTGTTCATGTATAAATACTTGGACGGAACCAACAGATGAACAGTGTTAACCTAATATCGGTAGCATTCATTATGCTATTAGTTTTAGTTTAGTGTGAGAGTAAGCCTAACATCGGCGATAATCTCTAGGCTTAGAATCATTTTGTATTTTGTGTAATAAATTAATTTCAAGTAATTTGTTTTTTTTTGGATCCTCCGGCTCTGACCTTCGTAATTGGCGCAGTCGGTAGGATATTCGGATAGATTAGCTAGGGTATTCTCACATCGAACCACCTTATTGCTGAGTGTCCGGATACCCGAAAAAGAACCTGGAGGCCAACGGCTGGAGGACAAATCCAAACATCGATTCCAAAGGAACCAAAATGAAATATTTCATGTAAGTACTTGAATCGCTCCTGTACTTGCTAATCCCTAAGTTTATCCTTACTTAGTAATTTAAATTTTCTATCGCAGAAAATTTCGGATAGGGCCTACATCGAGTAGGCAGGTCCAAATAAACTTAGTAGATAGTATTAGAGTAATTTTTCAAAATTTTCTATCACAGAAAATTTTCTGCAGGCCCTACATCGAGTAGGCAAGCCCGTAGAAACCTTGTAGATAGTAATAGATATTTAGAAACCTTAGTAGAGTCAAGTAATATTATAGAGATGGACCTAGACACCATCTTCAAGGTTTTACGCACGGTGCCCGAATTTGACGGAAACCCTAATGTATTAACTCGATTCATAAAACTGTGTGACCAGATATGTGCTGTATATTTAAGTACCGAACCGGGTAGTGAGCTTTCCAATCTATCCTTACTGAACGGAATACTTAATAAAATTACAGGGCCGGCCGCCCGCACAATAAATGCGAATGGTATCCCAGAAAGCTGGGATGGTATTAGAAATGCCTTAATAAATAATTTTTCGGATCAAAGGGACGAAACAGCCCTCTATAATGACCTCGCTATCGCTACCCAGGGTAATAATTCACCCCAGGAATTTTATGATCACTGTCAGAATCTATTTAGCACCATCATGACATATGTAAGCCTACACGAATCTATTGCCACAACCATAGAGGCGAAACGCACCCTATATAAGAAACTTACGCTACAAGCGTTTGTTCGCGGGTTAAAAGAGCCTTTAGGTTCACGTATAAGGTGTATGCGTCCCGATAGTGTCGAGAAGGCCTTACAATTTGTGCAGGACGAACTAAATGTGATGTACTTGCAACAACGAAATGATGTAGTGAGTGATCGTAAACCTAATGTTAATACTGCACCAAAACCTATGCAGTTGCCACCGTTTGCAATGCCAGTACAGAAATCATTCGCTCCTCCTGCAACTACGTACAATATACCCTTCCTGCGATCAGTGCCTCATTCCCAACCTATAACAGCATGGAGACCTAACCCTCCAATAAACCGACACCCTCAAGGTCCTTCCCGCACCCAACAAATGTTCCGTGCGTTGCCTCTTAACTACAATGCTCAACACAATTCATTCAAAATGCAACCGCGACCTCAATCATTCAATACAGGCCCTAAGCCAATGAGCGGTGTAAGTCACTATGTGACCAAACCCTTACCACCTACTGGTTTGGGCGGACATGACTGGGCAAGGTCGGGTAACCCGCCGCCTAGTAACTACTTTAAAACGAGGGAGATGAATCTTAACGAGTGCTTTGATAATGAAATATACCATTACCCTGACTATGAACCTTATTCGTATTACCCAGAATATGAATTTAATTATGACTGTCCCGCGGTATATGACCATGATGAGACTCAGGACTATTCTGATTATATCAATTGTGAACCGACAGACACGGATGACGTAAACATTCCCCAACCTTCTACAAATAAAGAGCAGGATTTTCTGAAAGCTCAGAAATCAAGAAGCTCAAAATAGAAATTAACCTCCAAACGCAACGACAACTTCCCTATATCCAGATTTCCAATCCTCCTCTAAAATTTCTCATAGATACCGGGGCGAATCAGTCTTTCATCAGCCCTGAAGCAATTGAACGTTATTTTCCGCATGTACCTCTTAATTACGACCCCTTCGAAGTAAGTAATGTGCATGCTACCACTCGCAATAATTATTCTGTGACTTTACAATGTTTCCCAGAACTAAACAACCTTGATTGCATTAAATTATTTGTGTATCGTTTCCATAAGTACTTTGACGGACTTATCGGGCTTGACTTACTTGAAAAGTGGGAAACTAAAATTGACCTCAAGAATAAAGTACTAATAACTCGCGACGCGACGAATCCCATTCAGATGTACAACTCGCAAAACGTTAACCTATATGAAAACATTATCCCGGCAAATTCTTCTAAATTAGTTAGACTTCCGATTAATATTCACGACGGCGACGCGTTTATACCGGAACAAGTAGTATGCAATTGCGTCATAAGAGACTGTCTTACGGTAGTTAGCGACAAACACGGTATTTTAGAAGTTAATAACCCGTCGTCACACGACAAAATTTTTTCAATGGAGTACCCGATTCTAGCCGAAGCTCACACTAACGAATACGCGCGCACTGAACGGATACCCACGCGTACCGACAAGGTCTTAACACGTCTACGTACGGACCACTTAAACGATGAGGAATGCGCGAATTTAGAAGTTTTGTGTTCTCAGTATGCGGACGTATTTTACATCGAAGGGGAGGCACTAACATTTAATAATAAAATAAAGCATCGGATTCGAACTACCGATGAGGAACCAGTGTATACGAAAAGTTACCGCTATCCATTTATTCATAGGGACGAGGTCAAACGACAAATTCATGAAATGTTAGATCAAGGGATCATTCAACCTTCCGAGTCTGCTTGGAGTTCCCCAATATGGATTGTACCCAAAAAAGCCGACGCATCTGGCAAAACGAAATGGCGACTTGTCGTTGACTTCCGCAAAGTTAATGAAAAGACACTTGATGATAAGTATCCGATCCCCAACATATCAGACGTATTAGATAAACTGGGTAATAGTCAGTACTTCACTACACTAGACTTGGCCAGCGGATTTTATCAAGTCGAAATGAGCCCCGAAGACGTTCCAAAAACTGCGTTCAATGTAGAACATGGGCATTATGAATTTTTACGTATGCCCATGGGTCTAAAAAATTCGCCATCTACATTTCAACGTGTGATGGACAATGTGCTTAAGGACCTGCAAAATACTGTGTGTCTGGTGTATTTTGATGATATAATTGTCTTCAGCACGTCACTCCAGGAGCACATGGTAAACCTCAAAAAGGTGTTTCAGAGGCTTAGAGAATCTAACTTTAAAATCTAGATGGATAAGTCAGAATTTTTAAAATTAGAAACCACATACCTAGGTCATATCATTAGTAGAGAGGGAATCAAACCAAACACGGATAAAATCGCGGCAATAAAAAACTATCCTATTCCCAAAACTCCGAAGGAAATTAAACAGTTTCTCGGACTTGTCGGGTATTACCGAAAGTTTATTCCGGATTTCGCTCGAATTGTCAAACCACTTACCAATTGTTTAAAGAAGGGTAATAAGGTCGTATTAAATTCCCAGTATACAAGTAGTTTCGAAAAGTGTAAAACCCTGTTAACCAACGACCCCATATTGCAATACCCCGATTTCACAAAGGGTTTCATACTGACCACTGACGCTTCAAATATAGCTCTCGGCGCCATTCTCTCCCAAGGACCTGTAGGATCAGACAAGCCTGTGTGCTTCGCTTCCCGAACCCTAAACGATAGCGAAATCAACTATAGTACTATAGAAAAGGAACTTTTGGCTATAGTTTGGGCCACTAAGTATTTTCGACCATATCTGTTTGGCCGAAAATTCAAAATACTTACAGACCATAAACCACTTCAGTGGATTATGAGTCTTAAGGAACCAAATTCTCGACTAACAAGGTGGAGGCTCAAGCTTAGTGAATATGACTTCACGGTCATATACAAAAAAGGGAAAGCCAACACTAATGCCGACGCACTTTCTCGGGTCGAAATCCATAATGAAAATGCCAATTCTATGGTAGTTAACATTTCGGACTCTGAGTCAACAGTTACGGCACCTGACGATAGAGCACTTGTAAGTGACTCTTCAACTGACACCGCACCTACTATGAGAGCTTACAGTTCTGACATAGCTGTCGATATAAGTAATGTAGGAACACAACATACGTCTATCGAAAACCCTATACTAGAAATACCTATAACTAGCGACCCACTGAATAAATTTAACAAACAACTTATTATGACAGTAGTAGGTGACGTAAAACGACGACCGGCAGTTACGAAACCATTTAACACGCACACGAGAACATGCGTACAGATATCTGAAAATAACTTGACTGAGGACGTTATTAGTGCCATAAAAGAATATGTGAATCCAAAGGCCAGAACCGCCCTCCTCATAAACCCACTCTCACGTATTTATGACTTAATCCCGGTTATTCAGGAAAAGTTTCGTAGCTCCGCAATGAATTTAGTATTAACCAGGAAAGAGATAGAAAACGTCAAGGAATACTTTCGACAACAAGAATTAATCCGTAATTACCACGATGGTAAAACAAATCATCGTGGCATTAACGAATGTTATATGTCCCTTTCAAATAAATACTACTGGCCTAAAATGAGAGATCACATAACTAAATTTATTAACAACTGCACTATATGTGGTCAAGCTAAATATGATAGGAATCCCATTAAACAAAGATTCAACGTAGTACCGCCAGCGACAAAACCCTTTGAAATTATCCACCTTGACCTATTCACAGTGCAAAATGAAAAATATCTGACATTAGTTGACGTTTTTTCCAAGTACGGACAGGCTTACCACCTTCGTGACGGGACAGCCATAAGCGTGATTCAAAGCCTACTTCATTTCAGTACCCACCACGGTCTCCCACTTACCATCGTAACTGACAACGGTACTGAATTCACCAACGAGCTATTCTCTGAATTCACTAAATTACATCAAATAGTACATCATAGAACCTTGCCCAATGCGCCTAATGATAACGGCAATGTCGAAAGACTGCATTCAACCCTCTTAGAACATCTACGTATCTTTAAACTCCAACAAAAAGATGAGTCCGTTATAAATCTTATGCCTTATGCTATTTTAGCGTACAATAGTTCTGTGCATAGCTTTACGAAATGCCGACCTTATGAGTTAATTAACGGACATTTCGATCCTAGGGACCCGGTTGGCATGAACATAGCCACGCACTTATTACAGCAATATATAAGAACCCATCGTGAACAAATGAAAGCCGTATATAGCCTAATCAATGAAACCGCGCTTACTAACCGAACGAATTTAATAGAAAACCGTAACAGGACCCGCGAGCCTGAAAGTGAATATCAACCGAACCAACCAATTTTTATTAACAACCCATCAGCTAGTCGACAAAAACTTGCTCCACGCTTTACTCAAGACACCGTTTTAGCCAATCTACCTATACATATATATACCTCCAAAAAACGAGGACCTGTAGCTAAGTCGCGCCTTAAGAGAGTTCCTAACTCTGCCAAATTGTTACAGGCTCCTTTGGACTCTGACCAAAATGACAATACCAGAGGCTCAAGAAATAAAACTTGAAGCTCTAGACGATGGACCTGGACTTTTACCCTTTAAATTAGGACCCACCACATTAATAACACATTATCATACCTTCTTACAATACGTAGAATTGGATAATATTGAAGATCAAATTGATATCTTACAAAATCAGCTTACCGACTTTAAGAATAAACTCGAAAATGACACCTTCACCTTATACGAACTACAAATAGAATATCTAGATAATAAACTACAGAAAATATTAGGTCACTTGAGTAGTCCAAAGCCCCAACGCAATAAAAGAGGCATTATAGATGGTCTAGGTTCCGTTATTAAGAGCATAACTGGTAACCTCGATTACTTAGACGCGATTAAATTCAACGACGCTATAAAAATTTTGGAAAACAATCAAGCAAAGATTGCTCATGAATTTAATAACCACATCAGTTTAAGTAAGGATTGGATGGCACACCACAATAAAGTTATAATACAGATAGTTCGAAATCAAGAAATGATTAATAGTACTTTAGCGCTCCTTTTAAATAGTGAGGCACATAGAGACACAAGTCTCATTAAATATGCTAAATTTGCTCAGTTATTAATAATAATCTCGGAAAACGCAGATGACATTATGGCAGAACTTTCTAGGTTAGAGAATATTTTAAGTTTTGTGCGTGCATCAAGCACACACCATTCTATTGTTAGTGTAGATATATTATCCAAAATGAGAGAGAAGCTAGAATTGATTTATCCCCAAGGATATGTTTTAGGAATAGATTTAAGAGACTATTATAATATTATTAAACCTGGCTACTATTTTTCAGACAGGCGTATAGTTATCACTTTAAAGTTTCCCATAGTATCACCCAAAAATTACGATTTATATAGATTAGCTATCATTCCTAATAAAAATAACCTGTCTATCATACCTCCCTATCCTTTAATAGCAAGTAACAGACATGCATTCATGTACATAGAGGCAGAATGCCCGAAGTACAATAATCAATTCTTATGCGAAGAAGATATGAAGCATCAAGTCCAAACACAACCAGACTGTATCCAGCATCTCATTAACAATCATTCCGTGGATTCATCCTGCGAGATGAATTCAATCAAACTATCTAAAGAAGCTGTGGACCGGCTTGACGAAAGGCACTACGTTATTTCTTTTCCTCACCCAACAAAAATTCATACTATCTGCGGACACGAGAGCTACAACACAGTGCGAGGAAGCTTTCTTATCACTATTCCGATCAGCTGTTCCCTGAATACAGAAGAAATCAGTATAAGAAATAGCTACGATAGAATTGAAGGAAAACCCCTGAAAATCATGAAAATTTCGATGAAATCTGAAGCTCCATATACATTACCATTACCACAGCTAAAACTAAACTCCGTCAACCTCAGGGATCTTCACAAATACCAAGAGAAGTCAATGCTGCAGCCATTAATACACCTGGACCAGACTTCATCTAATGTTGTTAATCACACCACAATACCAGTCTACGTCATACTTGCTGCTGCAGTTATAATAGGTACTGCATTATTCATACGCCGATTCTATAAAAATCTTAAGAGAAATCAGATGAACGTCAAGACTGAAGATTCGCAAAACGAGGATGCTGAGAGAACCGCAACCTCACAAAGTGCTCCGGCAACATTTTCTCTCAAAGTTCTAAAATAGTTGCCGCTCTGAGGGGGGAGATGTTACGCCATCGCTACACACCATAATTGCTGAGTAAGAGTTCCAGTCCCACGATGCGGTAGGTGTTCCAAGTATTACGCCATCGCTACACAACATCATCGATGAATAAGAAGAATGCCGAGTTCCCAGTTCCCAGTTGCGGCAGGTGTGCAAGCGTGCGAGTCAGCAGTTTCCACAACAGGTGCACAAACTTAGTGGAAACGTTCGGTGGTCCGACTCCTCCGTTCCCACATTGTTCATGTATAAATACTTGGACGGAACCAACAGATGAACAGTGTTAACCTAATATCGGTAGCATTCATTATGCTATTAGTTTTAGTTTAGTGTGAGAGTAAGCCTAACATCGGCGATAATCTCTAGGCTTAGAATCATTTTGTATTTTGTGTAATAAATTAATTTCAAGTAATTTGGTTTTTTTTGGATCCTCCGGCTCTGACCTTCGTAATTAGTGGGTAAACATTTTGTATTTTATAGTTTTTTGGTGATTTCAATGCTCTAATAACATGGCGGTGCAATTTTTAGAACTTTACAAAGAGTTTTTATATGATATTTAAGAATTCTTATCCCCTATTATTAGTTCTGATTCACTTAAGTTATGTACAATAATTATATTACATAATATTCCAACAATATAATACAACGTATAAAGAAATAATGGTAGTTTATAGGAAAACAAATTAAAAGATATCATATTATGATTTTTGATTAAATTTAATTTAGTAAAGTATACGACATTTGATTCGAACTTTCTTTATTTGATTATGATCACTTACAATTTGAAAATACTTTGACTACTTTATAATGAGAAATGCAAAATAATTAAAACAGATGACGTAATTTACACTAATCTGAAGCACTGATAAGAAATTTCGTTAGTGTGTTTTTTTTACTTTGTCATTATTTTTCAATAAAATCTCATTACTTATTAGTGAACAGGTCACACCTCTTACGTCCACAATTTACAATATTTGTACTCAATAAAGTTATAAGTAAAAAATGATATAATATTCATGAAGAAAAAACTTTGCACCTCTTATTTTGTCAAATGTCGACCACTGGGCGATCTTATTGATCGAGTTAGTCGTTTATCTTATAAGAGTTTACCAATTTATCAAACTAGTACAATAAACTAGCAGAGATTAAGTACATTAACACATATGTAACTTAGTCGTAACACAGATAAATTGATGTAGGTCAAGCAATATATGGTTGTTTTGCCCAGTTATAAGTAACCGGTGAATGTTATAAAGCATTTGTGATGGATTATTTATGACATTACGACACGATATTATTATAAATGGTGGCCACAGTTTTATATTACAATAGTTAATTGCATGGCTCTACACGAATTTATTTTGCAGTAATTATTGTCGCCTAACGTAATTATATTTACTCCGTCCGCGTGGAACCTAATGTAAAAATCGCAGGGACTAATAAAATCATCTGTATATATTAATTCCATTTATTTATTTACTTTTCTCTCGTACTTAACTCGAACCATCATTCAAATTACAATAACTTTTGATAGAGTGGACCGATTTTAATGAAACAAAGAATAAGCTACTCTCGAGGGTATGCTTTAGGATTTTCTTGGTGAGGTTTTATTGTGAACCCAGTACTTAAGCAGTGATATGTGTTAATACAAACAGACTGACAGACATTTCTAAAAATTATTGATATGTATTCTATTACTTATTCCTAGACACCTGTAACATTTTTTTTCACAGAAATCGAAAAAGTACATGCTCGTTAGATCTACATTCTTATTATCTGTATAGATAAGAAGATATTTTATTAATTCTGGAAGTATTACAGACATTTTTTATGGTCATTTAGCTTCGAAATCATATATATTCCCTATACATATAAAAACGTAATCAAAATTGGTTCAGAAAACTTATTATTGAGCATTCGTTAAATTGAGAATAGAAGATAACAGTGTACGTATAAAAATTTCATAAATAATAATGAAAAATAATCGATATCTATCACAGAATTTAAAAAAAAAGAAGGTGCAGATACAACGTATTAATGATTATGACATGAAACATCTAGTGAATGGATACTTTATTGAACTTTTGAGTTTGTACACTCTCTGTACTGTTATCAAATATAACAGTTATTGTAGGTAGTGAAAATACAGAAGAAACGAAAGACAAATGAATAAACTGAAAAATAACATAAATTTAACTTATTATATTACATTAACTTATTAATTAAACTTAAATCATTACATAGTATAAAACAAAGTCCCCTACGGCGTCTGTCTGTCTGTCTGTTCGCGATAAACTCAAAAACTACTAAACGGATTTTTATGCGGTTTTCACCAGTGGATAAAGTGGTTCTTGAGGAAGGTTTTAGTATATAATTTGTCAAGATTTTTTTTATAATTAGGGCGGAACAACGTCTGCCGGTCCCGCTAGTATAATTATAAATACATGATTATTATATTGAATTTATTGACTTATTTATTTAAAAATTGATGTATATATAAGCACCCAGTATTTGATTTGGCACGTCGGAAAGAAGAGTGATACGCCCGGCTGAGATACGCTTACTTTGGTTTTGTAAAGCGTTCTCTCTATCGCACAGCGTAATTAGTGCGCTAGACAAATATAACACTATACCAATCTGAATTTGTAAAAACATCTCGGTCTTTACTTCAACGTGCCACATAAAATACCGGGTTCTGTGTACATAAAGATGAGTTTTTTATGTGAGAAAAAACTAAGGTAATTTTTTCTCAAGAAAGTCAATCTTGAAGTAAATTAATTAATAAGATATATAATTATTTTATTAGTATATTTGTTTTATTAGTAAAGAAAACTTTTTATTTCTTCATATCAAACTATTTTTAAACAATTTATACCATCTAACATCTGCGACTTTGTTCATTTCAATATGGTTGAGATGTTGCCTAAATTGAAAGTAGGCTGTCTTATATTTTAGTTCCTTTAATTTACTTATTCTGTATACATACGCGTAATAGTATATATGTAAGCTATATTCTTCTTTGTGCTTAGCTCTATCTGCATCTAAACATTCAAATTAGTTAATTATTTGATTGAAGAAGGTGTTACTTTGCGGAAATCCATCATTAATATTATAGTGGACGCTACTTTGCACTTCCGCCTGGAATTGATTGAATACTATTACGTCTAATGTTTTTTCTTGCAGTTAGACGTTGTAGTATTCAATCAATTCCAGGCAGAAGTGCAAAGTAACGTACACTATAATATTAGTTAAATGTTTATTTAGTGATACGCGTTCTAATACAAAAAAATTACCAGGATATATATATTTTTTTGTTTCAAGCGATTCTCAACTTTAATAACTACAGTAATAGTGTTTTAAAATGAATTCCATTATAGTTTTCGCATAATTTGACAAATATTTCATTTTATCCATTTTGGACACAATTTTAGGACGATTTTTATATAGTTTTGTTACTAACATCCATCATACAACATGTGGGACACCCGGTATAGTTGTCTGTTATTTAGGAATGCCTCATTCCGGTAGCAAACGATATAGATCAAATAACTAATAGAGATGGCAAAGTTTATACCTGACTGAATCGCTACCTACATGATAATGAATCCACCTCAGAGAAACTCTTCTGTTTTATTGCATTTCTGGACCAACTTGTATATATGGACAGTAAATATGAGTTTCTAGACCTTCTGGCAGTTGCCGTATTTTTTAGATTATACTGTACTATAATTAAAATAAAGTCGAGGCCGTCCTAAGGACTGCCGAATGAAGTGAAAACTCAAACAATAAAATAAACGTGTTCTCTTTTGAATTTTCATGTTAATTATAGTTTGAATGATAATATTTAAATTTCAGAATTGGTTTATTCGAATTATTAACACTAGTGTGGTTATCATATCTATTGGCACTCAGCGTAATTATTTATACGTTTTTGTAAAGTCTACTAATCAATCAAACGTATGATGGAGCTGCAAAATATCAATATAACATGTACACAGGCCTCTATAGTACGCGTCGCTAGTCTGATGCAAGCCGTACAAGCACAATATATACATAGCATGTCATAACGCGAAATTGTAAATTTATCTCCTGTCAGAAATACAGCTCAAGGTGTCTAAAGAGGTTTTCATTTCAAAAAATATATGCCTAAATTTCACACGACCCGAAGACCCAATTTGACCGACAGTTAACTGCCAATGGTAATTTAATCGTCGACGATAAATCGTTTGGCTTAAATGGCTTTACAGCAGTACCATTCGCTTTTACGTTGTATTTAGCGTCGGGTCACACATCAAATGATTTAATCACGCCTCGTTGTAAAACCAACCGAATGACACTACGCCAGTCTACCACGAAAAGAAAGCTGAAATGATTTTAAAATATTTTTTTTTTGTGTTTCAGAATCCTAGTATATAGTATCGTATATATATAACAGTAGTAGTCGATTAAACTGTGTTGGGATTTATAAATCTTATACATACACACCAACATCGATTATTATATGTATCGATTTTAAATTAATACTTCTTTAATCTATACTATAATATTATAAAGAGGTAAAGTTTGTGAGTTTGTGACGTTGTGGCGTTGTAGGGGGTAATCTCAGGAACTACTGGTCCGATTTGAATAATTCGTTCAGTGTTATATAGCTCAATCATAGAGAATGGTTATAGGCTATATATCATCACGCTAAGGCCAATAGGAGCGGAGCACAGATGAAAAATGTTTCAAAATGAGATGTTTTTTTCTTTTTGAGAACTTCTGCTGCGTGTCAGCGTTAACCCAGAGTAGTAACTATTACTACGCGGACGAAGTCGCGGGCAGGGGCTAGTGATAAATAAATCACGATGAATTGTTAGAGGTATAGAAAATGTACGCTTATACATTACACGTGTTTCTATCTCTTGTGATGCGTAAAGTGAAAATCGTATTCATGAACGGAGCTTCGAGCGTACTACATAATATATAAGATTGTAAGTTATAAAAAAGTGTTGTGGCGACTGCCTTCAAACGTTTTCGACTAACAGATGTGATTAAAAACGCATGGAATACAAATATTTACATATTAGTAAGGAAATCCTCAATATTGTTCACTTTAATTAAAGCCGTTCTTGCAAATTCATAATTTGATAAACAGTACAGTAATTTCTCGGTGTACAAAATTCGCACAGTACAAAAACATATTGTATTGAAAAATAATAAAACTCATTTTTGTTATGATTATGCATTTAAGCCCGAAATGTATGTGGGATCCAATTTAAACCCAAACAAGTATTTTCACACTTTATTTTGCACTCAAATGTCTACACCACTTTATTATAAATTTTAAACACGTCTCGTCTTATGTACCAATCCAGTTCCCATCGCCATCCTAGAACCATCCTACCACAGAATCCTACAATATCCGCTCAGACGTTGGGTTCTAATTTACCTATTAATCCCACATGTATACTACATTTTTGGCTTAGGTTACTTACCTTACGGTGATTTGATTATAAATGACGATGTGAGCTGAGTTAATGCGTTTAGCATAGAATAATAACTGTTATTTTCTTCCATTCTTTGAATATACCAATAACCTAACTCAAGGATCGAAGCTACTAATTACGCTATAGTTTGATCACAAATTTCCCATCAATGATAGCTCAAAACCATAAAGCCTCATCTTCGATACTACCATTTTGATCATAGACTAGCTGTAGTCATAGTTAAAATAAGTATATAAAACCTTATTTCCAACAATCTGGTATAATGAAATCATATTAATGTACATACATACATCAATGTACATCTGAGTCAATCTTCACTAATGAATAATCACATTTGCGCGCGGCTCAGTTTTAGGTGTCGCTACATATAAAACACAGTCCTGGACTTAAGATTCATCTCTGAGGGAGGTCAAAATCATATAGATATTACAAGAACACCTATGGAGTAACTAACTTCTTTCTAAAACATACTCCTTGTATTTTTTTATTGTAGCATGGCAAAATGACTCCCCTATGCGTGATGGTAAGCACAATATAATCCAAAAACAATGGCGACCACCGAGTGATACACTATCCATCGCCAGTCACCGCTGTCATGCCGGCTTGTGAAAAGCTGGATATGCACAGGCTGATCCCGAAACGCAACCCACAAAAGCGAATCACTTTTTCGCCATATACATGGTGGTTGCAACACAGTCAGGCTGTAAAACCCTACCATCCCTATTGTTTAACTTAACCTAAAACTATATAATAAAGTGGTTTGCATTTCTATAAGAAACTATGTCAGTTTCCCTTTGACCAACTTTTAGATCTCTTATTAGTGATTCATCAAAATATTCGTGATGTCGAAGTAGTTTAAGATGGTAAACACGCTAAACTTATAGGAGGACTGACTCTCAAGTGCCGCTGCTGGAACAGACCAATTGTGCTTGACGTCAGATTTTGAATTTGAGAGCGGCAGCTAGCCAGGTGAATTTAGAAAAAAGTCCTACAACAATATTATGGTTTCATCATCATAATTTTCATCATCAAAAACACAGTTCCAAGAATTCGATGAAAGCAGTGTCCAAACACGTAACAACGAAGCCATCGTGGCTTATCATCATGCCGAGTATACACATACATAACATCATACCTTGAAAATATTGTGGCGTAAGAAAAAAGATAATGGTGACTATTTGGACACCTGCTTCAAAAATACCCAAGATTTAGTAAAAGAAGACTAGGGCATATAATGCTTTGTAACAATCTTCGTATATGTCCCTTCGATCTTTTGGGCTTGATGGAGAAGGAGTCTGCTATCAAATCGTTTGATAATTTTGAAAAGCATGTAATCATGAATCTCAATGCATTTAATGGACTCTGATATTACCGCGACTTTCTGACTTGCATTTTAATCATGACTGACGAACCTTTGTGACCTTGTTATATAAACACCTTATAATATTTGGCCAATAGGGGAGGAAACGTGTTCCATCAGGACAACGCTAGGCCACACATCTCGATAGTGGATCCGGGAGCTCGGTTGGGAGGTTCTTATGCATCCACCTTATAATCAGGACTTGGCACCAAGTGATTAGCAGCTGTTCCTGTCCATGGCGAACAATTTTGCTGGTGAAAAATTTGCTTCAACAGAGAGGGATCTGAAAATCGACTATTGATGCGTTAAGGGAAATAGTAAGTGAGTCGTATCAAATTAAATTGAGACCACCTCTCTTTCCTTTTATATTACTAATTCCGAATATATTTATGCGAAAACAATAAAATTGAAAATATGGTGACTGATTACGTCCGTGAGACTTTAAAGTGCAGATTTTTGTTACGAGAACTGAGAATATCCTTTAAACTCTATAATCAAACTTCTTTCTAGATATACAATGTTACGAAGTACATGAGAAACGAAATGCAGGCACTCCATTCAACTAGGAGAAACATTAATAGCTAAACGGAGTGGAGAGGTGCCTCGAGGTATTTCCGAGATTAGCTCTCACAGAAACATGCTTGTCAGTAAATGTACTCGCAATTCGCACATCAGCACTACACTACATTTTGGAATGGAAGTCTGAAGATTTTTATGTACCATCATCTAAGACATACACGTTTCGATGGTGAAGATTTGCAAATTATAAAATTTTTATCACAATAAGAAAGACGTACACGGGTATATCGAAATGAGTTAAATTTACATTAATTTGTTTCTTAAAAAGTCCAAATATTAACTTTAAAACGTAAATAATTTTCTTCTAATTTATGCCATCATGTTTTAATCTCGAAAACTGTCAAATTATTACATTTTTTTAATGCAAATAAAAAGTACAAGGGTAGAACGAAAATAGTTAAAATATATTTACGCTCGTTTTTTATTACGTATAAATTTTAACTTCAAAAGCATGAAACGGAAGTTAGAAATAGTTCTGTTCTCTCTATACCCTTATGTTTCGATGGGAAAGGTTAGCAAATTATCACATCTTTTTAATACAATATGGCCTGATTTTTTAATACCAAAGTACGGCAAACTGTTAGATGTTCCATTTGATGGTAAATAGTTATCGTCGCTTTTGGACAACTGCAACACCAGGGGTATCACTGTTCGTTTGCCGGCCTTGAAGACCGTGTTTGAATCCATTTTTGAAGAAGGCCATGTGACAACCCTAGTGAAACAGCATACCGGGTTACCTATCACCTAACGTTAGCGTATGCATGATGTGTTCTGATGAACCTTACAATTGTCGTTATACTTGGCCTATACATGACGGTAAAATCGTGCAGTCCAACAAGACGACCAGCAAGAGATCAAATCAGTCTGTAAGCTTCTAGACTGCTAAATGTAAATGTATATTCGTTATAAACGCGACAGACTATATGAAAATCATTGTATCGGGTTTTTACCCCTACTCTTCTCTTCCTCTAACCCTTATCCCACCTAAGTAGAGTCGACACAACATGTTTTCCTTTTCCACTCTCCCCTGTTAGATGTCATCTCAGTATTCATACCTTTTATACACGTATCATTTTTCACACAATCCATGCATACCTTTTTCGGTTTTTATTTACTCTTATATCACCTTCATAATCAAAACTTTTCTACTTACATGACTTCCATCTCTTTTCATAATATTCTCGTAACTCTTCAACGTCTCTGTCACTGGTGCTTACGATTCGATCGGGTATAAATTTCCACCACTTTTCCGTTTATCTGATAACGATCCTGAGTTTTCAGTAATTGATGCTGCTGTAATAAGGGATTGTCTAGACCTTACCTGTCTAGTTACCGCGCTATTTGCATATCTGTCGCTGTACGTGAATTAGTACTTATCAGAGATTAGTCACACCAGGTGATGGGAATTAGCGAATACCTTGGTGTAAACTGTATGTGTAAATGATAGTATACTGCGAATAATATTACGCAGCAATTAAATTAGGCAGAAACAAAATTCTTTAATACATCTTCCACCTCGTTAACAGATTTACTTTTGTTTTAGTAGATATTGATGAGCTTTAATGTTATTGAAATTTGGAAATAGTTCTTTTTCTCCTTAAGATTAAAGAATGTAAAACTCAAGGATTATGGTTGAATTTCAACCACTGACCGACCACAAGCCTATATATCTTATATATAAAAATCTCGTGTCACAGTGTTAGCGTTTGAACACGAAAATTTTAAATGTATGGTAGGTATGAGAATAGGTCGTAAAGTATATTTTATACCTCGAGGTGATCAGGGTGTATGGACACCATCCAGATTATTATTCCAATTTTTATTTTATGTATTCTTTTTATTTGCCATTAAAAAATACCTATAACTCCAAATTCTCACCTTCCTAACCCCATCCTCCCATTTTTATTTTAATATATTTGTATGAACAATATCCAAATAATTCAACGGTCGGATGTTGCTGAATGACAGATGGCGCTATGTCCGCCTCATCGAAATTTCTTCCACATATGTCTAAATCGTTTCACTGAACCAACTAGACGTGTGTTTGAGTGAGTCCCGGAATTGTTTGGTTTCACAATTGGAAACGGTGGGAGTCACTGTAGTCAGGTTCTAGGTTTTTTAAGATATTCCGAGTTTGCAAATACAATTGGAACAGGTATAATATAAATAACCTATATAAACAGTTCAGTACCATTTTCTCCTCGGCTTGTTTGCCTATTTTCTTTATCTTTCTTTTCGTTTAACAACCATTGGCGAGCTTTACTGTTATTAATAAAAAAATCTTGGAAATAGTTTTTTTTTTGGTCACAATCGACGAGTCAAAGCGTTTATATGTTTGTCGTTATTCCAAACACATTCCTTACATCTACAACCTACAATATACCAACCAATATTAGTATAAACAGAATTATAGTAACTAACGTTATTTCAGTCGTCAAAATTAGACCATAATAAAAGGTACAAAATACGTGTATATACATCTCACATTATAAGTGCAGAAAAAAAATCAGCCTCCAATTATGGCCGGTCTTCGATGAAGACTAATAATTAGAATTCTGTATGTTTATATGGATATCTCTAATACATTTTGACCGGTCACCATAGAAATTAGCATTTCTGTTTTGTTAATAGATAAGGTTATTGATATCTCTTCCAATATAACTCATTATTAATAATAATAATAGTAATAAAATGCATAGCGAGCCGTAGGCGTAGCCAATGAAAGGATACGTAGAGTTTACAAGTTCGATTTCAACTTATTATATCGCTTTTGAGCGATTGTATAGCATTTGCGAATATGTTTCACATTTAAAGGATTTCTTTTATGTAAATTGTTATTAGTTTTGTGTTACTTAAGGAATTGAAAAATGATATATTTGCTTTAAAGGTTATAACTAACATATAATGAATGACTTCAGTTATAAAGTAAGTAACATAATAATCCAAATTCTATATAAATAAAATTACAGAGGTTTCCCTTTGTACGCATATTTCTCAAAAAGTCCAAAATGTATTTCGATATTTATTTTTTTGTTTTACGTCTTAGACACATGGTCCTTATCGAAAAAAAAAATGATCAAGATAGATTAATTTAATATCAAGTTATTCTAGTTTTAAGTATAATCACTACGAGTTCAGTGACGTGTTTCATGCCGTGGAAAGTTAGGTCAAAATGTCTGGAGCTTACATTTTTTTATATTTTTCCTACAATATATACCGTTCAGATATTAAACGTAGCAGATGAAGTCGCGGGTGTTAGCTTGTTTAGAATGTAGATCAATATGTGAACGATGATGAAGTCTGGAAATAACACCAATCTCTGTGCATCCACCAAAAACAAATGTAACTATCTATGTTTGTAACAATATGTAATATGAAAAGATAAACCAGATCGAGATTTTTTTTATACCATAGTAGGCAAACGAACAGGTGGGTCACCTGATGTTAAGTGATCACCACCGTACATATACACTAGCAACACTAGGGGAGTCACAAGTGCGTTACCAACCTGTGTTTGGAGGAGGGAGGGGGAAGAGGAGGAGAGGGAGGGGGAGAGAGGAAGAGAGGAGGTGGGCCTTCGGCGCTCTCACTGACCGAACGAAACGCAACAATGCAAGCACTGTTACTTCACGTCGGTTTTCTGTGGGTCAGGTTACGACCCATTCGTACTGAAACCAGTAATTACTTCAGCGTGGCTCTACCACCTATAGATTCTTCCCGGTTCTTCTCGGTGACTAGGTTGTTTTCTGAGCTGGTGGTAGCTTTGACGTATGAGCGCCTTCACAACGCTTATATTGAATAAGGTGTTTTTGATTTGATTTAAATAAAATACATATAGTGGAGTTAGTAAATAAAGACAGAATAGAAATAAATTCACACATTCATTCAGAAGCCACAGGTAAAAGCTAGTAAATGTGTACATTTAACTATTTATATTACAGGTACTACTAAGTAATAAGAACGGACAACATTACTCAAGTACAAAAAAATGGTTGCATAAACGCAATTTTTTTTGTGGGTCTAATGTCCCTGGCATCCCAGAAGATAGAGTTTATGTAAAAAGTGTCCTCGAATAAGGTCATTGTAATAAAACCGTCTAATTAGACACTGGAGCGCCGGAGAAATAAACTTACCATAGACAAAATAACTAGGTAATTAAGCGTCAAAACAGTAGCGCAAAGGAGATAGCCTAAACAATTCATACTAGTAATTGATTCAACCAAACAATGAATAACTCTAAACTCACTAATTCTTCAATAGAATTTAATAATGCAAAGGAAGATAAATCCAAAACAAATTGGAACGAAAGAAATGTAACAGTAATTCTTGGAGTTTTTGCCGGGATCTTGGAATATCATGTAGTAGATTTTATATTTTATTTATAATCTTGTGTTACTTGACCCTACGTTTTTTTTTAATATTGGTGGTGTTTTACGTAATATAGTTTGGATATTGTAGACAAGTAAAATGGATGGGAAATGGATACCATGAATACCACGGAGCATGGATTTTAACTTGCCACTAAAATTCTCTGGAAAGTTCTAACAAGACCACCATCGCCCACCGTGATTAGAACATTGATATGTTCGCAGGAAACTTGTAATATAATAATTACGTACTCGACAATGGCAGTAATAATCTACTAGAAGATTAGTTGGCAAAAAAAAATCTTAGTGACGAAGACAACTGTCTATATATACGTAGTGCCTTCTCAAGATCTACTAATAAATCAATTATTTTGGATTTTTATATAATTGTTGAAGAAGTAATTGACCGTCTAATAATTATAGTAGGCTTGCCTCTATTATCAAAAGTGCTTCATTTTACTTAAGGAAACCGTCTACTAACACATTCCCACGATATTTTGAGCGACGTGCTCGCTGCATATTAAATTAAATTATGCTTTGTACACGAGGCAAAATACGTATACATACTATCGCTACATAATTTAGTACGTAAAGTCGGGATGAAAAAGGTTTTGCGAGATAAACCGACATCAAGTGTTGGGATAGGATATTATCATCGTAAATATAGGTATAATGTCCCATGAGATAGTAAATACACGTTTTTTATTTTCTTCGCTTTTTCACTAGTATATTTAATAATATATAACCCCTATATCTAATCTTTATATATATATAACTCTTCTGTCCGTGTGTATGTGACTGAACTCCTCCTAAACGGCTGAACAGATTTTTATGAATTTTTTTGTGAGACGCTTCTGAAAATCGACTGTTTCATTATTAACCATGTTCAAGACTTGATGCAGTAGCAAAGCGCAGTTGACAGCAGCTGTCATTACTGTTACTGTTACTTACTCGTCAAGTATTGGAGCGACAACATTGTGTGTGTGTGTGAAAACCATTACGCTCGCAAATCGGATTTTTATCGCAGTGTTTTTGATCGAATTGTGGCAATCTGTGTTGGTGGATCATCAAGGTGTTGGAGCAGTCCGAGGTACGTGGTGCATTGTACTTGTTGCAGCACAAATTGAGTATTGAACATAACTACCGTATCGTTTTCCTTTTACCCAGAGTAGCTAGGCCACCAAGGTACGGTGCGAAGACTACATCGACTATTTCAATTTTTTGCCAATAGTGATGAAGGTTTCTACGAGAGAGGTATAATGATATTACCTTCACAATAGCAAAAAGTTATCGATCAAAACGGCGCGTATTTAATCTAAATCGGATCATCTTAACTATGGTAAATAAAGCCTTCAATTTCATGCAAAAATAATGGATTTCTTATTTCTACACCTATTATACTTATATTTTACTAGCTGATACCAGCGACTTCGTCTGCATCGTTTATTATCTCAATTTTCTTTTGTTACGTTTCAAAGGGATTAATTAGCCCGCATTAAGCAACTTGACTTTTTCCGACACTTTCAACAATTATCGTTATATTTCAACCAATTTACAAAAAATCTTGACAAACTATATACATAAACCTTCCTCGTTAATCACTCTATCTATTAACGAAAACTGCATGAAAATCCGTTTAATACTATTTGAGTTTACCGTAAACAGACAGACAGACGCGACGGAGGACTTTGTTTTATAATATGTAGCGATTTTTAATTCATGCTATTACTTTAAATTTAGAGATAATAAAATTAGAGTTAAATTTCGTATACGGGATATAGCATCGGTATATATAATTCACGACTTCGGAGCAAACTAGCTAGCTCTGTCAGCTATTAATTTATTTATAAAGTAATTAAATTTCCAACGCTTCGTATATTGCCTGCGGTTATAATAGCAATTGCTTTAGTTATTTTTTCCGACTCCACCGACTGAGTGGAATGTTTTTCTAGCGTAGTTATATGTCACACATTTAATCAAAAGGTAACTCAGAATATACGTTTTTCGAGTTTTTACCAAAAAGTAAATTAACGTTACGAAAAGAATACGCCCAATTCAACGGCCACTTCAATATGATGAAATCTACGAAAACAGATGAATGTTGTTCTCTTTTTGATTTAAACGTGTGAAAAACTTAGTCTCCGAAAATAGTTAATAAAGTAAATTAAAATGATATGAGTCAATATTTGAATATAAAGTATTTATATAATTTAATTAAATATAATAAAAAAATGCATTATTACAGATTTGTGTTGTGTTTTGTGAAAAAATGTACGTAGTTTTCCGGTGACATTGCGACTTAATTCAGTTTTATGTTAATTATCGTAATGCATTGTGCTGTTACTCCGTTTGTATAGTAATTATTTTATAACATATTTTATAAAAAGAGAATTATATACAAACTTCTTTTCAACGCTATTTATACCTCTGTCTGTTATAATTGATATTTTCTACATAGACAAAACAACAAAACAAGTACACTACCTATTCCTACTTTTAGAATTGACTTAAAAATGTATATTTATTTGATTTATTTTTATATATGTTATATCAGTTGTCATCAGATTTTTCTTAATATTAGAAGCATTACAGGGTGTATAAAAATTGAATATGAGACCTACAAATCAAAAAGGGAACAAATAAATCCTTACTCATATTATAAATTAGCTGACCCGTGCAATTTCGTCTGCACCAAATCGGTTATTACCGGTTTCAATTGTATTTTTAAACGCAAGTAATCTTAAAAAAACCTAAAATCGATAACAGCGACACGTAGCACTTCCAGTTGTGAATCCAATATACCCAGTTGGTATGTGAGAAATCTTTTAAAATAAGCCTAGAACACGTTCGCAGCATTACGTAAAGGGTCCAATTAAGATAAAAACTAACCTACATATATGCGGATAAATGTCTTCTCAGTATCTCTTGTAACTTCATCACTTAACATACTGTAAAAACTAAACTTTATCTACATTACATTTCCATTTTGTTTTAGTTGTTTGTTTTATAAGATTTTGTAAAGTAAGTATACATAAAATCTGCATACAAACTTCATTCTGTCAAATTTATTGTACTTTTGACATATAAACCACCTTTTTGGCTGAAATACTAAATTTCGGATAATATTACTTTTCTAACAGTGAAATCATTTTCAAAATCGGGTAAGTAGTACCAAGGATACCTCAAAAATAAAACTTTACCTCTCTTTATAACATTAGTTTAAATATAACATAGTATGGTAACTGCAAACACCTCAATTAATTATTTTAATCGTAGACTCAGAAACCGGAACCCAACTACTTCAAGTCTCAACAATATTTTGAAAACTATTTTTATCAAATATGGAAACAACACACGTACTGACAGAACTCTAATTGAGATTCCTCTTCTACAATGCAATATAACTATTATCTAGGTTTGTTTTTTAGGAAAAAATCTTATCGCCTTTGTTTACCAAACATTTTTTAACCAATAAAATAAATGTAAGAACATATAAGTGACAGTTTCGCTTATACATATTTTTCATATATGGTTGATAATTACGCATAGAATATAGCCGTATCTCAATTATAACGTACTGTATACATTATACGGACCGACGAAAGAGTCGGTTCGGAACGCAACTATCACTTTTTTTATTTGTTTTTTTTTTAAATAGCATCGGGAGATGAAATATTGCTTACATTTTTAGCTAATCTATCTGCTATATGTAGCACAAAGAAAATTTACCAAAATCCGTCAATGATTACATTAACTACAAATTTTTGCCTTTCGTCCGATATCCTGGAGAACGCATTACGTTTTATGGGCTAAAGAGTATCGTAGATGTAACCTTGTAATATTAGTTATCACTGAGTCAAGTTTGGTCAAAATTGGTTCAGTACTTTCAGAGTGATACGTGTTCACAGGGACAGACAGACAGACAGACAAAAATTGTAAAAGCATTATTTTTGGCTTCTATATCAAAAACAAAGTCAATCTCGATTACAATTTTCAAAAAATATTTAATGTACAGATTTAGCCTAGATACAGTTTAATTATATTACTTATTAAAATAATATAAGCAACTAACAAAAAAATGTAAATAAGTGTTTTAAAATTGTTTTTATGTCTTTAATAATTTAGTTACATCTGCCCCTGCGATAACACATCTGTGCAAAACTTTGAACACTTGCTTCAAGATTGCCCAGGCCTAGTACGAAGAGACTAGGCCACATAATGCTTTGTGAAAATCTTCGTACATGTCCATTCGATCTTTTGGACTTGATGAAGAAGTAGTCTGCAATCAAATCGTTCTATAATTTTATCAAGCATGTGATTGCTAATCTTAAGACATTTAACGGACTTTGAAATTACCACGACTCTCTGACTTGTTTCTATATCAGAACTAACAAATCTAGTTGACTTAATTTATGCTCATGCAATACGTCAAAGGAGTGAAGTACTGAATCATATCAAATTGCGTTCACCCCTCTCTCCCTTTATATCGGCAATTCCAAATGATCTCTTTGCGAAAACAATTAGTTTGAAAAAAAAAATAGTTTTTATTGTTACTACTGTAAGAGTTGAAATGGTACATTACACAACAAAATTATTTTAGATAAACATAAGCAGTTTATGTCTAAAACTTTATCATTAGGTAAACGACTCAGCCCAACCTAATTACTAGCCTAGGGCACCACTTTTAATGCGAAAACTGAGAACCATAAACAAACACGAATGTTTTCATTATAGCAACAGTTAACATTTTGTATATTTACCATCATGTTAAATATACTTTTTATATATTACTCAGGCTATGAATAGCCTAAAAAGTGGAGTTGGAGATTTAGTGGAATTTCATCTCATTGCCCTTTGTATTCATACATTTTCGTTATTCAACTATGTATTTTGTGATATTGGTGGCATTTTGAATAATATAGTTTGATTATTGCGAAAAAATTAAATGGATTAAAAATAATAGCATAGAATATGTAGAGATGTCGCAAAAACTTCTTCTAAAGGTTTGAAATGGGCGCCACCATTTCGTTAAAATACGAATTCACCCCGAGTTAAATTTGAAAAATAAGATGGATTGTTAGCTAAAATAGGAAACGAAAATGAAAATAAAGGGGTGTTTATGAACTATAAATTGTTAATACGTTTTGATACTTATTTACGTGTTTATAGAATGTAGTATCTATCTTTCTAAATATTTAAAAATATATAATATTTACAAAAAAATCCTGCATTGTTATGTTTTGATATACGTCCTGTATGTTGCAATATCTACGCGTAATCCTTTTTATATAAAATCATGAATAATCTTGCGTTTTTTGTAACAAACTGTGCATTTACATTTTTACATTTTATAACACCGACATTCAAGTGACCACCACTGCCTTTTCCTTTTAGTTACAAACATCACACATAAGTATTCAAGCATATCTGACTTAAACACTAACTAATTAAGGTAAAACTAAAGACACCTCGTGTATTAAAATCGATGAAGCTGTTTTTGCTACAAAATGTATCAAAGAAATAGATATGATGAACAGTTCCCTCTCTTTACGTAGACGAAGAAAACGGAACGTGTTTTTTTTATATTATAGGCGGCAAACGAACAGGCGGGTCACCTGATGGTAAGTGATTACCGCCGTCCATAGACACTAGCAACACCAGGGGAGTCGCAAGTGCGTTGCCAGCCTGTGTTTGGGGGAGGAGGGAATGGGGGGAGAGGTGGCGGGGAGGTGGGTATCCGGCGCTCTCACTGACCGAATGAAACACAACAGTGCAAGCGCTGTTACTTCACGTCAGATTTCTGTGACAGGGTAGTGGTACCCCGGACGAGCCGACCCATTCATGCTGAAACCAATAATAGCTTCAGCGTGACTCTACCACCTGCAAACCTCAATTTAGGACAGAGATAATAGGTTAATATAAGGGTCTTATTTGGAATGACTCTTGAAGCAGTGCGTATTGCTTTCAGACCCTTACAATAGCGAAACGCCTGCTGCTTCGCGGCCAAAATATCTCTGGCAATGTCACTTACCCAGTCGAACATTACTTCTACTTACTACATCTGTTCAAACAATTGGTAGCATCAACTACATACGAAATAAAACATTATTGTCCTTGTTAGTTTCAAATGAACGAAAAGTCGCGCGCCCTCGTTTCCGCGCTGTTCTCTTGGGTAATGCAATATGCAAGATCTCATTACATTTACATATAATTGCAGATTGTTTTTCGAGTCTGTGGTATTACTTCCGAAGCCGCGTGGCCTCGTTGGCACGTCTCCGAATGGTCATTTACTTACCCGGATTACTTCTTTGAAACCTTAACGTAAATAGGATATATAGAATGAAGTAAAATGTACTTAATTACCGCATAATCCTATGAAAGATTTGTTATAAACACAGGTATTCCTACAAAAGCAACAGTGTCAGGATTTTGAAGGGTGCGCTAGACAACATATACTAGCACATGATGTGTTCCGCTCCACCTTACTCGTATTCAGGTTAGTTGTACACAGTTATAAGCTATAGTGGCAAGATTACATGACCCTTTGCTATTTTATATTATAAGAAAAAGATAAACGGATCACCATTTAAGCATTTTGTAATTTCTCAAGGGTCCTTGAAGTCTTTGCTTACAATAGCTTCATTAATTATTTTAAAAAACGATAGGAATATTTCTTGTGACTTGTCTAAACACACACTAGTAAGTTTCTACCTATAACTATCTGCGCGACTACGATGGAATTAATTTGCGCAGTAAGTTCTTTGTACTCGTTGCTTACAAATATGAGTCTCACGAAAATTGCGAAATCTTCGTTGACATTAAAAATAAACGGCACTTATATTGACATCATTAAAGAGCATGACTGGTCGATCTCTCACACGGGAACCTATTGTGGAGGCTGATAGGTATCGCACAATAGCCGATTAGAAGCGATAGGATGTGATGCGATACTATCGCCGCACGGTCATGTAAGCTCTTCACTTTACCTCTGGTATAAAGAGTAAACGACGGCGATCGGCACTCATTTTATTTTATTTTATTACTGTTCTAACTGGCCTTATTTTTAACTCGGTTCTATAAAATGATTTCGATTGTGACTCAAATTACATGCAACTTTACTAACGTATTTTTTAATTTATGATTTAAGGTTTTATTGTGAACCCAGTACTTTAGCAGTGATGCGTGTTCATACAAACAGACAGACAGACATATCTAAAAATGATTGAAATGTATTCTATTACTTATTCCTCGAAACCTCCAACAATTTTTTTTACGAAAATCAAAAAAGTACAGACACGTTAGATTTACATTCTTATTATATGTATAGATATATAGTTATAGATCAAGTATAGCGACGACTAATTTACTACAAAGTATCCAGTGAAGACAAATGGCGTTTACCCAAACATCTTAGGGAGCTTCATTTAACGCTACTACAAATGTACATTTCTGCGCTCAGATACTTAAAGTATGTAATCAAAAGACGTTTGAATATTCAAATGTTTGCTGTATCGATGTGGAATAACAAAGATGCCAGGAGCCTAGCATGTTCTCGCTTTCTGATGATATCGGATCCTTTAAAAGAAAAGCGAAGAAGTTGTTTGCCAGCTAGCGTGACAACGATAATTGTAAATTCAATCTATTACCGATGCTCTTATTTGTTATTGAACTCCATAATACTTTTCATCCGATACTGTGCAATCATTTTGCTGAACAAGTATATAAAATAAAGTGATAGATAAAATACATATAAATAATTAATTCCTAGTGATATTCTTTTTTATTTCATATAACAATATTGAAATGTTAATATATTTACATTTACATAATTAGTTTACTTGCAAGTGTTTCTTGCTAAAATAAAATATTATCAAAACACACTTAAATTCTATACATGCATATCACTCAACATGACATTAACTCACGCTTGCTTAGCAGCACTTCAGTATTAGATAAACTATTTTCCATTGTTGTATATTACGATTTATGTATTAACTTTTTCAAACAAAAAGCTTAGTGTTGTCCGGCGGTGAGTGTTAGTGGCTGTAACACAGTTATTAACTACAGCAGTCACTAATGCTCATGTAATTATAATTTTTGGTAGTAATTCGGCTAGCTAATATAATAATAGTAATATAGTTATAATTACCATTCTAGTATTTCTCTGTAAAATTGTATATGTATAAATAAATAAATAAATAATATCTGATTTCGATTATAAGAAAAAATTATAGAAATCGCTGCGATTCGCTATTAAGAATTTATGCAAATGTATTTTGTTACTATATTCTTGCGGATTGTTGCCATCAATTAAAGCACCAAATTAAATTATATGGATTTAATACATACAATCAAAATGTTCATAAAGCTAAAAGTCAGTACTAATAGAAGTTCGCTTACAGATTGCAATTAAATACTATAGGATAAAGTGAAAAACAGAAAACTGTGTGGAGAAAGGCCTGCAACATCTTTTTTTGATAGAAAAAAGAAATGTTCGGTATAGCGACACAGTGTAATTAAAAATGCTAGCCCATTATTGCTAAGATCTGAAGCCGAACAACGTGGTTTCCATTTTGTTCCAGTATTGATCAATATAATTACAAACTCCGTGGAATGCTATTCACTTGTACCATACAACAGACACAACGGGTTGAGTCTTGACTCACTAGTCTTACCGACATTGCCCTTAAGCTTGTAGCGAAAAATCCTTCGTTGTTCTCAGACAAATTACTTTCATAGAATAATGTATACGATACTTCTGAAATGAAATATTGCGGTTTGCACGATATAACCTGACCTTACCTTCGGTAAATAATATATTATAAATATATTATTATTGTATACGTTTTTAAAAGGTATTTTTGTGTGAAATTTTTTAAACACTCTACATATTTTTGCACTAGTAACTGACAGCGACTCCGACCGCGTTAAATATTTATATATAAAATTCTGTTATTTGTGTCTGTAATTCATCTACTAAACGTTTTGACCGAAATCGATATTTTTCATGCTAAGAGAATCACTTAAATTTTTCTTACCTATAGTTTCACCAGGTAGTTGGTTCAGTTCTCAAAACGTAGAATTTTTTTAAAACATGATCATAAATTTAAGAACTATGACATAGACAACGGTTTACCTACCAGATCCCCGTAATTATAGTATAAAACATAATAACAATAACATATGGCCTAGTTCCATCTGGTGTTGAGTTATAGCAAAACGGATAGGATAAAAATCTTCTCCTCTCCGTCTAAAAAGATAGATGTGCCAAATTACAACATTATCGATGAAATAATATAGGAATTTATTAATTTAGTTTATCGATCGTAGACATACCAACATGTATTTACTTATATATCATACGTATGTGTGTTTTTTTTTCGACAAGATATATTGTTATAGATGCATTTCAGGGAACGGTCGTTTTTGGAGAGAATTCAATGAAAAATTATGTCAGTTAAATTAAAGCTAATTTAGCTAACTCGGAAGTGACCAATCTATCATCGATGGTTCGGCATTTTTTTTCGAACTTACTGACGCTATTAACCTGATGGACCTTCACAGCTTCACCGAACTAAAGGCCATGCGCTTAAGGTACTCAGCCGCTTGGTAACAAGCTCCAGGGTTCCAAATTGGCCGAACTTCGACTTGGGCTATTGCCTTGGATGCCAAAACGCGAATCTTACTAAGCTCATCATCATACATTTAAGAATTAGTGGGACGGGACTCACATATTTACCATGTGTGCTTCACGCACTCAAACATACATGTATTTCGTATTTGTCAACTCGCGATAATAGATAGACAAGAAGTACATATTACTTAAAGCAGTTCGTTACTAAAAATTTTCTTTTTATTACCGCCGTGTTACTTGAATAGTACTGTTATTTCAATTAAGTTTAAAGCATTCACTATACATAAAAATGTAAGTAAAAATAATCAAAGTATTTATACAATTAATTGAATGAATTTAATTGCATATAGTAAGAAATAAATTGCTTCGGTCTAGATTTTAAAACGTTCAACTGTATTTACGGGAGTACGTCGATGTCTTAATAGTATAAGATGTAAGATGTGCAAAAAAAAATAGCAATCATTTATTTTAAAAATGATGACCGTTTTGTGATTTTTATCTCTGATAATTTCCCTTAATAAATGCACAAGCTAGTACAGCTTCGTTCCTGTAAAGAGAGGTAATGTTGTCTCGTCAGAACTATATAGTTGTTCTATATGCATTAATTGTGGAATATCTTTTGTATGTTTGCTTGTAATTGTATCAACACTACTTAACTCTAATGGAGGATGCGTAATGTTTTGTAGGTTTAATAATAACTCTCTAAAGTATTTTATTTGGCCGTAAAAGTTTTATTGAATTTGATTCAATGCCTTTTTATCTTAGGTAACATGGCGGTAGTCTATTCAAATGGTAAGCTAGCAAACATAGTTTATTTACTTTAAATACTAGAAGCGATAAAGATTTTTTTATTCACAATAAAATAAAATAAGTTATTCCTGTATATAAGTTGATTACTAACCAAATTAAAATATGTTTGTGTATTTACAGTACCAGCATCTAGTTTTTTCTGTTACAGCTTGTCCTGCGACAAAGGCTTCCTCTAAAGGTTTACATATTTCCCTATTTCTTGTTATTTGGACCAGCTACTTCACTTATATCGTATTAGTCACAATATTACATAATCCAATTTCAATGTGGTTATGGTTCATTTCGGCATGGTATTTTGAATATGACTTTTACATAAACGATTGACAGACTAAAGTGGGTGAAAGAGTATAAAGCATTCATCCTTTCTCATAATTTTTTTAATACATCATAGGAAAGTATTTGATCATAATCTCACCTGATGTTAAACGGTGATCTGGATTAAGTCAGTACACACGTTAAACCTGGAGACGGGACTGATTCTCAAATGCAGCTGCTGGAGCACACCTATAAGTGCTTGACGACAGATTTCCATTTTGAGAGCGGTAGCTATCCACACGGGCTTGTAAAACGCATTATTTTATTACAGCTTACATTTATTAATTTGCATTAAATATCATGAGATACAGTGTCGTCACCTTGTCAAGCTACAATTGAAAAAAAATGTTTAAGAGTTTATTATGCGAACTGTACATAATTCTATACACACATCAGTCAATGTGTTAGGATTGCAAAAAATACAGAACTAATAATATCCTTGTCCCTTTCCAGCATACCGATTTCATAATTAAAGTGACGGTGAAAAAGAAACGCGTAAAATCGATTTTAATAAGCTACTTGAAAGGCTACAGAACGTTTATGGTAATGTTTTTATTATACATATAGAAAAATATAGTAAACAAACCGTGTCTCCACACTAAATGTTTCAATAAAACAATTTATGTACGTTACTTTTGTTACAGAGTCAAAAATATATATATTTTAGGATTTTTTGCCGATATATTTATTTGTCTGTTCGTTGCACGCTGATCACAGAAACGGCTTAACCAATTTAGATACCCTTTTCACCGATGGATTATAGCTAGTTTCCTGTAACATTTAGTATGTGCTTTATTCCTATCGGTTCACAAACAAAAAACTATATGCGCTATTCTAGAAATGAGCTTCGGTCAACTTACTTGAAACTGTATTTTGTAACCTTGTTTGGAAGTTTATATAAACACAAAGTTAAAAAATTTGCAAGGTTTCGTTTATTTATTTCGTTTTTTATTTATTTTATTCTTATTATTTTATTTACTTGTCTATTTTGTTGTGTATTGCAACAAGGTTATTTTTTTATTAAAGACGGTGATAAAACTTTAAGAATATTTTCGCCCCTACTAAACGTCCACAGGAGCGGAGTCGCGGGCAAAGCTAATACATAAATATAAACGTAAACAATTATATCGAACGACACAGGCTTATTAATCAAATCGCGTCGTAAACAAAATGTGTGGCCTGATATATCGTTTATGGGACAAAAAGATTCGAACATCGAGGGTCCAATTTATAGCGCTAAAACTCGAAAACATCTGTCGCAAGTAAAAAAAACGCCTGGAATCGTTTAGCGGTTACCCGTATTTCGCGGAGCCTTAAATATATTCATAAATATATGTTAGTTAAATCAGAAACTACAAGGTACGCCCGTGGTTTTGTTCATGTGAACTACAAGATTATTGTTATTCTGTTATTTACTACCTAAAAAGTTAGAACAATTGGATGATGTATGGAATAATATATTTAATTATGACAATTTAATTCTATTAGGATTTAAATTTTAAATGAAATTTTGAGATACGGATAAAAAAGTTGAAAAAAGCTTTTAAATTATAGCTATATCTTTTATATATGTCTACTGTAGATATATATAAGAGAAATTTGGCCATCATGGAACGTCCAGTAGATGTGATACATTTATTTTACAATTTATATTCAATAATAATTAATAAAAACCAATAAATAATTTATACGGTGAAATAATAGGATTTCGTTAATAAAATCAACATATTTTTCTGGCGTGACGGCATAAGAGAGAGTCATGCCACTTGCTGTGACGGCATACAGATCAATAATATTACCAAGACGCAACAATAGGTGGTTCACATTAAAATATCTTATAATTTTATTTCCATTTAAACAATTTGTTTTCATTATTCTTTTTAAATATTCACGCTCAAACGCTCACGTCTGTCATGACCTTGAATTGACGTCACACCATTCTAAACATCACTAATTGTAACCTATAAAAACCTATAACCTATAAAAGTAAGCCAAAGTGTAAGCGTTAAAACAATATTTCGGAAGGTGTGATCTCACGCGCTCTCGTCGGTGTTTCTTTTCATGCCATAATAAGAATGAGGTTTTTTCTAATTTATTTTATAATATAAAAAAATAATTACAGTTCTGCATTTTTTATGAAAATCAGATCAATATTATTAAATGGCAAAAACAAAATCACATCGTTCAGTTAACACGCTCAATAAACGAAATTCGAGTGAAAAACTCCGAACTTCCTCAAATCGGGTCCGCATAATAAAACTTATATGAACTACAGAAGTAACGGGAAAAGTTGAAGATAAATCAAAAAAAAGGTCGAATATGGCCCAACGGATTTTCGCCCTTAGGAAAATCTCATATATTTTTACTATGTAGATATTTTTATCGCTTAGAAATATTGTGAACGGTGTTTTAAACGATTGTTTTTGATAAATATTATGACGATATTTATTCTGATTTTATAAAGCTCAATAGATTGTATGTTTTTTTGTTTATATCGGGAACTATTGGAAGCTATTTATAATATTACTCGAAGTCTGGACTAGTATGGATATATTGATCTAGGTTATAAGACTATATAAGATCACGCTAGGATCTATAGGAGGCGAATAAAGTCTAGTATAAGTCAGAAAGTACGCAAAGGCCGTATGTCGAACCGCGTGGCAGCGGAGACTAAGGACGATTTAACACAAGCTAAGAAACCATGGGTTACATCGAGTAGCAATATATTTTGATTACTTATTACAAATTAAATTATTCTTTACTAGTCTACATTTTAATTGAGATCTAACGATGTATTCAATGGTTCTTTATATTTCAAGTTACCTCCCAGTGATTATAACATTATTGTTGCTTTTCCAGGATAGCTTAATTTTTTTTTAAATACATCTAAGTAGTTAAGTACGATAATTAAATTATTATTCTCATTTTTTCACCCTAATATGTAGTCCAACTTCATGTGTATTGATATCTAGAAATTCCGTCTAAGTTTTATTTCATATATGTGGATGTTTTGACATTCACCTTTATTGAGTCATTCGTATTCCGATCATCTTAAATCTACACTTTTTAATTATCATCATCGGCATATAAGAGACCCACTTCGGGGCCATAGGCCTCTTCCACAAGGAGAGTATGGGCATAATCACCACGCCAGCCCACGACGTATTGGCGATTCCAAACTCTGAGAGATCTACTGTAATGATCTCTATTTTTGTAATTAATATTTATGATTTAATATGTCCTTTAATATATTAAATAAAAAAAATTTCATAACAAAGTTATATAAAATCAGCAAAAATTCAACAAAAGTTTTTTTATAATCAAGAAAAAAAATTAGAAGCGACTGTCGTCACATCTTTTGATTAACGCGGATCATTGCAGAATTAGTTGAAGTATTTTTAGAGCAAAAAAAAAAAAAAAACGGTCGGACTTTGAGAAAATTACGGTTTTTTCAAAAAAACTAAAATATTTCATATATCTGGAACTCTGAAAATTTTTTCATATTTTTTTTTCGAAAACTACATTTAAAAAACAAAAATTTTGAAAAAAAAAGTTCCCAAACGGTCAATTTTTGAAAAAGTTCTGGCAATTTAAAAATAAAAGAGCGGTTTTTTTCAAAAATTCATAACTTTTTTTGAGTCGGGAAAAAAAATTTGAAAAAATTCTGAAAAATAACTTTCGGGGGGTAGAAAAAGATAGAAAATTTTCAGCGAAATCAAAGGGGGTCAGGTAAAAAATTTGTCGATTTGACATGGAATGACCCATATATAGTGGTACTACAAGAACATTTCTCAGTTCTAGGTTTCCTCATGATGTTTTCCTTTACCGTCGGTCGATAGTGTTTCCAATTAAATGAGTAAATGTACGCGAATTCCGATAAATTCGTTGGTTAATGCCGGGGTTCGAACCTGCGGATATCGGAATGATATTCCACCGGTCAAACTACTAAACCACCACGACTTTCCAGTACGAACTTTTTAATCGTACTTTCCAGTGCGCTGCCTGTTAATGGAAAATCCAGGCTTAGTGATGTCTCACTGGATACTTGGAGGTGATAACGAAGTGAGAGGAACATGCCCCGAGCGCATTCACTAGTTTATCACTAGCTTAACACCAAATATCAACCACACATACCCACGGTAGGTATACATATTGTGGAAAGGGTACTATTTTTTCTTTTGGTTAGTCTCGACCAAAATTGTCAGAATCAAAACGCATCTACGCGTTCGTCAGACACACGTATATCACCAACGCATACACGTTAGCTTAGTTTGCATGAATAGTTTAGCTCGAAACACGATGATATATGAAAAGTAATAGACAAAGCCGAAGCACAGTCCTGCGTCTTTAAATCGTTTCCATACGACTGTGTGCCTTAACACTTGTCCAACAACCCAGTGAAGCTGTAAAGGCTCATCAGATTAACAGCATATATGAAAGTCGAAAAAGAACGAGCACTGATCCTTTGTAGCAGAAATAAACATGGTAATTAAACACTCGTCCAAAAACCCAGTGAACCTGTGAAGGCTCATCAGATTAACAGCATATATGAAAGTCAAAAAAGACCGAGCATTGATACATTGTAGCAGAAATAAACATAGTAATTATGATACCAAAGGTTTTAATTTTTTATAGGGTTTTATGTAGCGCTTGAACACAATCTCAACTAATGGCCTAAGTCTAGTGGCCTAAATTGGTAATACACTAAGTTTAAATGAGAAAAGAATTAAATGTAATGTAATGTAAACACTTATCTATAGATGATTGATTATAATATGAGCATTAAGTATGCGCATTAAAAAAGATACAGTTAAATTTGGGAATTAACTTTGCAAAAACTATAAAATCCATATTTCATTAATTATAATAATTCCGAAGCAGAAAATCAAGTTTCATTTTCATTCTCAATTTCGTCGACCTAAAATTGACTGAAAAGCGTAAATGTTATATCAGTTAACGTATTTAGAGATCCATCACTCGGGGCTCATTATTTCGTTATTATTGAGGTCTTATTACTTTATATTTTGTAATAAAATAATGACGGTTATAATTAATATAATAAATATTCATCCATGAACAATTTTATGATATAAATTCATAAAATACACGTAACCGGAGATTGGAGGAAATTGCCGAGTAATAATTCCCGCGTTAAGGCACCCATCAAACTTCAAAGGTGTGCTTGTTGGTAACGAAAGCACTTTACGCAGCGTCAGAGGTAAATTAAAAATATACCCAAATTGCGAAACCGTACCGCACATTGTTTCAAGCGCTTTGAAGCGCGTACAGTAGATTTTTTAATATACATTTCAAGTTGTAATTTAATGTGTTTTTCCACAAGTGTATTTGGTATATGAAATTATAATGCTGTTAAAAAAAAGTAAAATAATTTTCAATGGTATTCAATTTTCTTTGTATAAGAGTTGACTGCGTAGTCATTTTCCATATAATTTAATTCTACCTCTAAATACTTATTTTCCAACTTACAAAAAAAAAAACTCAAAACAATGGAACGATTCTGTTCTCTGTTAATTTTTTAATTAATTATAGTGTGAATTATTTAAATTTCATTATTTTTATATTGAAATTATTAGCATTAGTCTAGTTTTTATATCTATTGGCACTTGGAGCAATAATTTTATATACATTTTATATAGTTTATTAATTAATCCTACATATGATGGACTTACATAATCTCAATACAATACATCAATATTAGATTTACACAGGCCGCTATACTACACATTGCAAGTCTGGTCCAAACCACGCAAGCGAAATACAGTCGGTCTCGCTTACTATCATGTCATGACGCGAAATCATAAGTTTATCTCCTACCAAAAAAATACCGCTCAATGCACCAAAAGATTCCCTTAAAAAAACTCAAATAAGATCGAAATAAATAGGTTTCAAAGTATAATTTCTTACATTAAATAATATATGAAATTAAAAGTACATTAAGTCGACATCAAATCACTATCACATCTCACTAGTGTGTCGAACACCACGTCGTTCGAGGTAGGTTCAAATACTTGCAACTAAATAGGAACTTTCAGCGAAAGTGAACATCGTTATCAAACCATAGCATGACAGTACTTTACTAAGTCAGTCTGGTTAGCTACTAATCTAAAATTGAAAGTCTGTTGCAAAGCACCTGTTGTTGTGTTGTGTGGTCAAACGCAAATAGTGTTAACAAAATTAGTAAATATTCTGCTCCTAAAGTTCGTAGTATAATCTATACTAATATTATAAAGAGGTAAAGTTTGTAACGTTGTAGGGGGTAATATTTGAATCTACTAAACTGATTTTGAGTTTAGAGTTTTTGGGTGTCATAGGTTATATAGTAACCCGAAAAATGCAAAGACTTTTTGTGGTAGTCGGATTTGCAAAGTATGTCGGAGAAAACACGGTCGAACGAAAACATATCTCACGAACGCTGCCTTAACAATGAGAGATATACGATTGAGTTCTAAAGTTGCAGAGCTTGATAATGCCTACAGAAAAGTCAACGACAGCACATGTCTAACTTTTATATTTAAGTCACTAAAAGTAGTTTTTTATAAATGTTTACCGCCCAATGAAGTGAACACGGGTCAGCTAGTGTTCAATAACCTACACTCTTCCTCGATAAATAGATTATAAGTTGCAATAGCAATTTTTCAAATGCGACTGGTAGTTCCTGTGATTTTTGCGTACAAACATTATAAAGTAATATATCAAACAAACCCTTATACATAAAGTTCTGGTGTACAGTCCTCGTCCGGCTTTTTGGCCGCTCTGAATATAGCCACAAGTTCGAGCTTGCGCTTAATACAGTCACGAGTTTAATAGAAAACATATTTAAAATACTATAACAGGCATCTAAAAAATGCCATTTATTTATCCTTAAATTGTTTCGATATTATAAATATAATATGATACGTATTTATTTAAATCTGCGTAGTTTGTTCAGAGCGGTCAAAAAGTTTAGCGCGGACTATACGTATACGTTCATAATTTTTGTTCTAAATAATTTGATTGCATTTGTTTTTCTTTACACTAATGGATTCATTTTGATGGTTGTGAGTTATAGTTGGATCCGGTTGGTGGCGCTGTTGTCGAGATTTAGAATTTCTTTTGATTTGATCGACTACATTTTTTTATCATGGTACTTTTTATTTTACACATGATAAAACATATATGCCCAAATTTTCAACCTTAATATTATTTGATTCAGTTCATATATATGTCGGGGTAGCGACAAAATAGCGTCCACGTAGAAGTATGACGTCATTCATAGTGACGTTATGGTTATGATTTGATCGCTCAATCCACCAAGAACAATCGAATAAAACGTTAACCGATACAGAAACCCAACACTGACTAACGACGAATTATCTTTAGGTGTGATTAGCTCAACTGTCTGAGCGGGTATATCCACCCTCTAGTTGTCAGTCACCTTTTAAGGCATCAAGATACATAAACAGCCGATACCTCCAACCAATGGCGTCTCACATCGAGGTAAATAATGAACAGCCGATAGCTTCAACCCAATAGCGTTTGAGGTCATTAGTAACACCCCCGATATAGTCAATAGCGCGGTATCGCAGGTCGATAGTGATTCCCCCGATATATATTCATAACTTACTGTGCCTGACTATTTGGTCTGCTAGAAATAGTGCCATTATATTTCATAATTGCTTATTAAAACGATAATATAACTTTACGACGTATCACCAAAATCATGTCAGAAAAAGCCAACACTATTTCTGAAGATAATTACAATAGGCAATATCTAATACAAACATTAGAAGGTATAAGCAGTCGAAGCAATTTTATGTTAGTAAACCTTATTTGAACTTAGACGTATAGTTACCGGAGCGGTTCGTATAAGTTGTTCGCTTCCAATAAAACTTGGTCGCGCTCTGTAATCTCAGACACGACGTGAATAAATACATTCGATACATAATCCATACACCAAGAAACTACTTTAGTTTTAATTATTTCTAAATACTTATTTACAGAAAGATTAATCTCCTATTTCTCCTCTCTAAAAATTACATGAGGTAGCACAGATGATTCTTAGGCTAGGTCAATCAGCCGGAGCGTATTAATTTTGTTTTTCGAATATACTACCCGTCGTTGATAGGTCATACAATTTCACTAGGATTGCTGATGAGCGCGGAAGGCACTTAAATGAAATGGCAACCAGCACAAGGGCGCCAAAATGGTCGAACCTCGGTTTGAACTGTTGTTGCCTTGTTGTGTATTCAGTAACCAAGCAGGTTAGTTGGGGATTTGAATTCGACATTGGACAGTAACAAAATCATCACAACGACTCTTTTTATACGTCATTGCGTTTTAGGACCAATCAGTGTCTATCCAGCTAGTTGTACAAGCGAGCATGACATCTACCACCGGTGACGGATTGCCGATATCTTAGTTACCGTTGACTTCGTATTCTACTGTACTTACAATTGCGACAATGAGGTCAGTATGCCAAAGTACTATATAAAAATTTCCAATGTTAGAACTATTGAGGAATGCAGCTGCCGATTACATACCGAGCATATCTAAGCAAAGTAAGCTATGGGGTCATAGCTCGCAAACTCATTCCATAAAAAACATATATTCATTAAATATTATCATCACTCCTTTACACAAGATACAGAGTATTTCGAATTAAAAGAAATACAGCATACGTTGCGTCCAAATATACTATTAGAAACAGTTAGTGTGCCCAATAGCGAAATTATTGGCTAACACGTTCTGTACGCGAACATTTAGTTCTAAACACCAAAGGCATCGTCGAAACTCATTAAACAACAAAAGTCATTCGTAGTGTCGTGAAAGTATTAACAAGAAATTTCGTAAATCCTAAGGATACAGCTTACGGTTAAAGGCAATCAAACGAGCAGACATAAAGCTCGTGAAATTGGAGTTCACTGGAAACTCGTTTCAACATTTTCTTTAGACGTGCCATTTAGATAATTCGCGAGTAGTCCAACCGATAATTATCAATCTCACATGAGCTTAGACCCGTATTAGAGACACTGACAAGTATTAGTGGGCAGTAAGTCTAAGTACAGTTAAATAAAATGACAAAAACTAAGGCATTGCTGCTGACGATTGCGACATAGATGGCAAATTAAAAAATTTCGTGCCGTTCGACTAAAAACTAGAAAATCTGTTCTATTCATGAAATAAATATATTATCCTTACTATCCTTACTATATATATATATACACGAATGTGTGTTTGATTGTTTTATTACGCTTTCACGACAAGGTCATAGGATACCTTTAACTAAAAAAATTACTGCTTCTAAAGATACCTCAAATCTAGTTTAATGCAAACGAAGCCGCGAGCTAAAACTAGTTATAATCCTTACTAATAATATAGATGAAAATGTAAGTTTGTTTGTTATATTTTCACGCCTTAACTATTCAACGGATGTTCGTGAAAATTTGCGTACTTGTTGTCAGGGGAACGAGAACGAATACCTTTTATTCAGGAAAAATGTACTATTGCCAAAGGATAAGTTAGATCGACATAGAGCGAAGCCGCAAGCAGAAGCTAATTCATAACACATTAACGACTACTTCCTTAGAAGCCAAAAATTAATCGTTTCGTCGGCAATGTAATCGTATTTCGAGCGAAGACCCTTTTTGGTCGTTTCCTGTCTTTCCTAGGTAAGTAATGTTTAACTAAAGAGTTAAATAACAGGTAAATAATGTCCTAAGTAAATAAATCATAATAAACTGTCTCACCTAGGTAATTGCCTAGTTTGTTTCAAATTACACCACAACTGACCGCCGTCAAACCCTGTTTATACAACTCGAATTAATCGTACATTGTCAAAACCACAATAACTACTAAATTGAATAAACTAGTTGAAAACTGGTAAATGAACTAAATTAATTAATCCCCTGTCTGTTATTTGGAGGTTTAATATAAGTTCTGCTACACGCATTAATAGTTTATGTATCACTCTCATTCTCGGTGAAAGTAACAACAACGATGAAGCAGTAGAATTGGCAGTAGAGACTTAATTTCCAGTGGTTAACGTTGGATGCTAGTGTTATTTTATTTGTCATTGATTGTCAATTATTATTGAAGTAAACAAATGCAGTCATCACTAATCATTCAAATCTGTTTAGATTAACGAAAATACGCATCGTAACGTGATGATGCTCTGTGTGATAATCTATGATGATGATGATGATTTGTTTCATTGTCAAATGGTATTGTTGCATTTCGAGGAATGCTGAAGTCGACAATATCATACTTAATTCATTGTATGTGTCATTTGTCATATAGCATAAAAGTTTCCTCGAGTTTTTGGCGAGGTCTTGGAATGTCGTGTAGTGTTTTTACATTTTATTCATAATCTTGTATTATTTTGCGTTATATTTTGTAATATTGGTGGTGTTTTACGTAATATAGTTTGGTTATTGTGCACAAGTGAAGTGGATCGGAAATAATACCACGGAGCACAGATTCTGACTTGCCACAAAACTCCTTTGAAAGTTCTAACAAGACGGCCACCATCGTGTTTGTTCATTGAAATGATCGCAATAAACTTGTAGTATGACAATAATAATGTACTAGAAGATTGGTTACAAAAAAAAACGAAAAAGGTTTCCTCATTGCATTGTTTATTGACTTCTTCGATATCTATTTATAATTAAGAGGTTTCAACTTATATTCATCATCCAATTTATAACAGAGCGGATCTTCGGTAGGAGGAAACGAAGATGAAATCATAGGAAAGTCTTAAGTCTTACCTAGCCACAATCTGGTTGCCTACCAAGCATCTATCAAGGTCTCCGGTTGTAGTAATAATTAAAACCTAAATGACTTTAAAGTTTAAAGACTCATGGAATTGATTAAAAAAAACAATGACCTATTAATCAATAAAAAAGGTTTCTAATTACGAGTAAGCGTTATCACAAAGTTAATAGTTGAAGCGCTGTCAAATGATGCAGCAATTTTGTTGTATTTAATTAAGGACGGACTAAGTTTCTTGATTCCATTCAATTTAACTTTTTAATTACTTTATGAACCTTTGGCCGATTATCTATTTAGTATCAAGTTAGGTTAACTTCTAATTAACCTTCCGTATCTTTTAAAATTTCATAACCCGATTTTCCTTTTAGGAAATATTCTCATTTCTGCATCCACTTCTTTATCTAATACAATAAATACATTTGCATTTGATAGCAATTTTAAAGCTTAATATCAAATGTTTTGTTTCTTCTTATATTCTATAGGCTACATTTTAGACTTAAGTTTAACATGGTATCATCTTTCGTTCACTTTATATGATACTAGAGCGCCCGGCGGACTCTATCCCGCCGTGATAATAAAAATACCTTGACAAATTATACATCCAAACTTTCCTCGTGAATCATTTTATCTACTGGTGAAAGCCGTATAAAAATTGGTTCAGTAGTTTTTGAGTATATCGCGAACAGACAGACAGGCAGACGTGGCAAAGGACTTTGATTTATAATATGTAGTGATTATGGAGAAATTATGGAGGTATTTCTAACTATTGGTATATGCTATATGCATTTCCATATTAAGCCTTTATAAGCCCACTGATGGGCATATAAGCCTCTTCAAAGCTTGCTTCGTTGTCGAAATCTAGCATTACAAATCTAGTAATTCAGGCAAAGTTCTTCCAACTCGAGTGCCTCTTGCACTACGTGATTTCATATAAAATTAAATATCTACGTAAAATATACTTTCCGTTGTTGTGATAAAAGTCATATTTATATAGCACCCTCTTATATTAACTCCGCTAAGGATATAATGTGACAATCAATGTCATAATAAATTGAGAAAAGCGCACCTTGCGGCCCAAATCACACCGTTTATAAGATGAGGCATCTTAACATCAGTTACACTTTTTGTTAAGAGGACATTCACAATATTTAACTTACGATTGTCATATAATAATTTTTTATATGAAAAAATTATATCGTATATATTTTGAGAGGCTCATTCTGTATCAAAGAAATTTATGAATACACAGTTTAAGTTCAGTAGGTTTTGTTAAAAATAAATATAGAATATATATTTGAATATATACTTAATATTCCTTTTTCTATAACTCAACTATATCCTGACTACACACACTACAATACAATTACACTTACAAATACGAAAGTGAGTTTGTCAGTCTGTTTATTTGTCACGTTTTCGCTCCTTAACTATTCAACTGATCATCGTGAAATTTTGTATACACGTTGTTAGGAGTACTTCTTTTTAACCGACTTCAAAAAAAGGAGGAGGTTATCAATTCGACTGTATTATTTTCTTTTTTTATTTTTTTTTTATGTTTGTTACCTCATAACTTTGGACTGGGTGAACCGATTTTGATTATTCTTTTTTTATTTGAAAGCTGGTACTTCCCGTGTGGTCCCATTTTAATTTGGTCCAGTTCCGACAACGGCATCCAGTGCAAAACCGTATAAGTTTTAAATTTGCATTAAGTATGTACACGACAAATAGACGAATAACTCAATATCACGCTAACCGATTTCGATGATTCATTTTTTATTGGAAAGGACGTACTTCAAGGGTAGTTTGATGAAAGTTTGGTTAGGTTCTGATTATGGGATCCGTGACAAAGTAAGAAAACTTTCAAGAAACGAGCCGACTCCTTTCTTAAGGGCCGGCAACGCATCTGTGTTTCTTCTCGTGTCGCAGGTGTCCATGGGCGGCCGTGATCACTTACCATCAGGTGACCCGTATGTTCGTCTGCCACCAATATTATAAAAAAACTCTTCTATTCTTAGGAGCCTTTTGTGCTTATGTTCGTTGCTGTGTTGCAACATGACGCAAGCATTGTAATTACATTACTTAAGGTGTATTATGTGTGAAGCGATGGTAGCCGAGTTGATGGTAGAAACTATCGCGGATTATCGATAAGGTTGCGTTCGTACCAAACGTTACTTATTGTACAACCAATTGAAATCATATCGCATAGCGCCGGATTCCCACCTGTCCCCTCCCTAAACACAGACTGGCAACGCACTTGCGACTCCCCTGGTGTTGCAAGTGTTTGTGGACGGTAGTGATCACTTAATATCAGGTGAACCACTTGTTCGTTTGCCTCCTATGCTAAAAAAAAATGACGGGAAGATAGACGTCGGGAGTGAATTCCACTCCTTAGCCGTATGAGACGCCGGGAGCGCATTACACTCCTTAGCCGTACGCAAAAGGAAAGCTGTACAGAAAAGGTGCGTCCTTTTCGTTCCTCTCGTCTAGAAAAATATCGTTTTTGAGGAATACGTAAAATCTACATTAATATGAGCGAAGCTGCGAGAAAAAGTTAGTAATTTATTAGTGCTTAAATTGACGAAATATAACAACCAGTGCCGAGTAAGTTGAGAAATAAACATGCCATCTGAGACTTAACTCACCAAGTGGTACATAAGCCGTTAGAATTAGAGTTTTCATATTACTCCTTATCATTACATAGTATAAAACAAAGTCCGCTACCGCGTCTGTCTGTCTGTCTGCTCGCGATAAACTCAAAAACTACTGAACGGATTTTCACGCGATTTTCACCAGTAGATAAAGCGATTCATGGGGTACGTTTTGGTATTTAATTTGTCAAGGAGTTTTTATAATCAGGGCGGGACAACGTCTGCCGGGCCCGCTAGTAAGTAATATTATAAATGAGAAAGCGAGTTTATTTGTTATTCTGTCATGCGTTAACTACTGAACTGATTATTATGAAATTTAACTATATAGTTGTAAGAAAAACAAAAAAGGTCATGGGATACATTTTATCCTGGCAAAAAGTACTGTTTACGAGAGATAGAGCAAAATCTAGTTTGACGCGAGCAAAGCCACAAGCAAAAATTAGTCATTTATAAAGATACAAACGCAGATGAAGAACGAAGAACTGTGGCCGCTATTGAAGTCCTTCGGTATGAAAAAATGTAATGACAATCGTTATTGAAAATGTTTATACGGTTAGAACACAATTATAGTGAATTTAACGAATTTTTAAAACCAAATTCATAACGTAAAGAATACGCCATACACCCATGGAAATACTCGTATATGTTATCTCCAAACAAAGGTGTTTAAGCATATATTATGTAAGCGATTTTGCATACAACCCGACTCTGCCTTAAGGAGGCAGAAAGGTGGAAATTTAGGCGCATTGTTAAAGGTAATTTAAAATGGCTAAAGGCAAAATTGTCTTCTTATAAAACGCAAAGAATTATGTGAAATGACCTCCACGGGCGGTACATAAATCGTTCGACGCTGTGATTACTATCAATTTACGATAATGCGTAAGCGGCGTGTCATTTTTCAATACTTTATGTACAATTTACGATTTTACATGCCGTAAAAGTATATAACTATTGTAATAAAAGTATAATGACGTATTTTATACACTGTTCCATATTACTAAAAACATGGCCGCCACTGCAAAGTCGCCACGGACTAAAGTTTTAATCAGTGAAAAAGGTTATAAGTAAGTATAAATATTATATTTTGATTATCTTTGGTGATACGTATAAGTTGATAAATCTTGATAGCCATTTCAAATTTAATTAATCTGTGATATTGATAATTCCATTATATTATGTATTATCGCTTTACGTATTATCATTTCGAATTCAAGTTACTTTTCATAATCATCAAATTATATCATACAAAATTTTACCATAGGATGTAATGTAAAAAAAGTAAATTTACAATATGAAAATTAATACACTAAATTGTCAATCAAATTCCAGCCTTATCATAAAGTTAACTAACAAAATCATCTGTATATATCATGCCCATTTACTTATCTATTATTCTCTCCTCCTCAAGTTGCGGCGTCATTTAAATTATAGTAACTTTTGATAGAGTGAACCGATTTTAATGAGACCAAGTCTAAATGTCACTCGACGATATGCTTTATCGTGAACGCAGTACTTCAGCAGTGATGCGTGTTCAAACAAACAGATAGACAGACAAATATTTCTAAAAATGATTGAAATGTATTTTATTAGTTATTCCAAAATATAGACAGATAGATAAATAACAGAGACACGTTAGACTTACATTCTTTTATATATATATATATATATATAATTTTTTTTGTGCAAAACGGCATTTTAATTACCCATGAGCGTAATAATATTAAATACTAGCTGTGCCCGCGACTTCGTCCACGTGGAACCTGATGTACAAAACAATGACTAATAAAGTTATCTGAACGTATTTAGTCCATTTGCTTATCTACTTTTCTCTCATACTTAAGTCGCGTCATTAAAATTACAATAACTTTTAATAGAGTGGACCTATTTTAATGAAACAAAGACTATGTTACTCTCGAGGACATGCTTTATGATTTTCTTATATGAAATTTTATTGTGAACCCAGTGCTTTAATAGACAGACAGACATTTCTAAAAATCATTGAAAAGTATTCTATTATTTATTTCCAGATCCCTGCTACAATTTTTTACACGAAAATCGTAAAAGTACAGAGACGTTAGATTTACATTCTTATTATATGTATAGATTCTAAACGAGATGTATAATCCAGGCAGTGTGTTATATAAACCGTGTTAAAATTATCTTGTTTATGTATTCAAAGACACAGTTTAGACTGTAGAAATACTTTAAAATTTAAGTTAAATAAACGGAACGCTGTTGAGGATAGTCAAATCTCATCGTTAACTCAAAAACTCTTTTCAATGGCGACTCCATTGGTTATTGTTCGGTGAGAAATCGTTCTAAAGAATATTCAACGGGAATTATATTCAACTAGACTTAACTCGCAGACAGGTTCGTGCAAATCCTAATTTGCTTTCTCATTAAATCTCACTATATATCAATATTTTAAATATGATTATTGAAGGGCAGTTATGTCGGTTATAATAATGAGATCTTTGTTTTATACGAGTTCTTAAAATATTCGTTCATACTAATATTATAAAGCTAAAGAGTTTGTTTGTTTGAACGCGCTAATCTCTGAAACTACTGCTCCGATTTTAAAAATTACGTCAGTGTTAGATACCTCATTTATCGAGGAACGCTATATATCATCACGCTAAGACCAATAGGAGCGGAGCACGAATGAAGAATGTTTCAACATCGTGGTTTTTTTTCCTTTTCGAGAGCTTCCGCTGCGTGTTAGCGTTAGACCCAAGTAACTGTTCCGCGTGGAATTATCGAACCAAGGACTGAATAGGATAGGATACAATGCGTGTATCAGTGTGTACACGCGATGGGCATGAAAGATGGCTAACATGTATTAAATTATCTTAATATATATATTTCTTGTGTGCGTGTGTATGTGACTGAACTCCTCCTAAACGACTGGACCGATTTTGATGAAATTTTGTGTGCGTGTTCGAGTGGATCCGAGAATGGTTTAGATTCACAATTGGACCCGGTAGGTGGCGCTGCGGTCGACTTTTAGGATTTTTTTGTTTTCAAGGCAGGACAACGTCCGCCCGGTCCGCTAGTGTATATATAAGAATGCTCATAAACTATATTCTATACGAAGTTCCGTAGTGTAAATACTTAACTATACATTTACTTATTTTGGTATATTACTAGGTCCAGACAGACACCTATACAATATACATACCTACTTTACGCGTAACGAGTAATGAAAAATTTTCACTACCGAGCCTTAAGAAGTTTAACTTCAATAATAAAAAGGATTTATATATACAATTATTCTAATTTAATAAAAATAAATATACAATTACACAAGGAATTCAACATGAAAAACGGTTAAATAATAAAGGGTTTAAGTTAAAAACTTTAAACCATTAACCGTATGCATTAAACTGTATCAGTTAAGCGCACGGGAACACTTCGTGACTGAAAGTCTCCCGTGTAAAAGTTGTCAAGTTTTTTTTTACCTTTAATAGTAATTAACCACAATATTCACACACATTTGAGTGAATGCAACGTATCCCTAGGGTTGTAAGCGAAACTGGTATACCACTGCGTAGTGTAAAAGCATATTTTTTTATTTACGCTCTATCGGATGCCTGCAATTTCATTCTTGTTAATATATATATACAATTTTGTTGTAGGTGGTAGAGCCACGCTGAAACTATTACTGGTTTCAGCATAAATGGGTCGGCTCGCCCGGGGCAGTACCACCCTCTCACAGAAAACCGACGTGAAGTAACAATGCTTGCATTGTTGCGTTTCGTTCGGTCAGTGAGAGCGCCGGAGACCCACCTCCCCTCCCGTTCCACTTTCCTCTTCCCTTCCTCCCCCCCCCCCCTCCGTACACAGGCTGGCAACGCACTTGCGACTCCCCTGGTGTTGCAAGTGTCTATGGACGGTGGTGATCAATTACATCAGGTGACCCACCTGTTCGTTTGCCTCCTATGATATAAAAAAAAAAAAATAGCCTTACTGTTTCATGAGACCTGTCTTTATCTGAATTACTTCTGGATTGTCACATATTTTCCTCAATGGAATGTTATCATTACTGATTTTAAGTTATCTTTGTTAAACTATACTTTTGCTATAATCTTCGTGGATATTTTTGATCGTTCTGAATGTAAGTTGGGGCTTGCGTATAATATTGTGTAAAGTTTAATGCAATAAAAGTTAGATATTATTGATCGAATATATAATTGGCATTTATTTACCATTGAGTTGTATCAATATTATATATTATAACTAACGGACTAACTAACGAATCTAAACCATTCTCGCAACCACACTCGGAACTCGCACACAAAATTTCATCAAAATCAGTCCAGCCGTTTAGGCGGAGTTCATGAAATACACACGTACAGAAGAAATTTATATATAAAGACTAGCGGGCCGGGCGGGCGTTGTCCTGCCTTGATAATAAAAAAAATCTTAAAAGTCAACCGCAGCGCCACCTACCGGGTCCAACTGTGAATGTAAACCTTTCTCGGATCCACTGGAACACGCACATAAAATTACATCAAAATCAGTCGAACCGTTTAGGAGGAGTTTAGTAACATACACACATACAGAAGAAATTTATATGTAAAGATAATATAATACGTATTTATAACAAAATTTTAGAGCGGTCGAAATGTTTAGTGCGGACTGGACATAGTTCCTACGAAACGCGTAATTACATGCAACTTAGATAATGCAAATTTCCCTATCTGTCAGTAGAAGTGTCATCAAAATCGATTCAGTCGTTTCGGAAATTAGTTGCAGGACAAACAATAAACTCTTCAAATTTATTCGTATGCATATATTTGAAAACTCATTAAGTGTTTTAGGATAATTTCCTCTTCATATTTAGATTCAATCCGAATGGAAACTGGAAACTTTCGTTTGTTACAGTAAGCCATTTCTCTTTTAAGGTTTGTTTTAAATTGTTTCAATAAATACCTAAACAAAACTAAAACTAGGCATCTTCTTCGTAATGTTAAAAGAAAGAAATTTACTTTCCAAGATATAAAAAAAGAGATATTTTGATATTTATAATTAATTTAAGCCATGTATAAGCAAATACATATTAAAGTGATGCTACGATTTCTTAAAAATAATCTTGATTTTAAATAATAGTTCTTTCAGTTTACATTGCGATTATAATATAAACTTTCTAGAAATTATATAGATACGATACCTACATAATATTTTGACAAAATAAATGGCGCGAAAACGCACACTTACGTAAACTGTCTTAGATAAAATGTGGAAGTAGGATGACATATTCCCAGTATCGGTGGTGAAAAAGAAATAGTTATAAGTTGCTTGATACAGGCGAATTGACGGGGCTGTCATTAAAAATAAGCTAGCTAGCCAAGTTTTAACAAGGCGCTGTCAAATCGCTTATGTCGTATCTGTAGTTATATCATTGATTATAACATTTTTGAGTATGGCTTAATCTAAGGTGACTTAAATGCTTTCATTAGCCATAATTATTTATGATTTTTTTAAACTTTTTTTACAACAAATAAATTATTATTCTCTTCTATGATCGCTCTCAAACTTTATGGTTAAGCGGCTACCTGAAAATAAATAAGTAAATATAGAAATTACAAATAGTTCGTACGTACAAGTAGGGTTGACAAATTTCTCGTAAACACGTTTGACATTAAAATGAAGCATTCATCAAAGTGCATGAGACATGTCATATGAATTATGGCTTACACTCTCATATATATATATATATATATATATATAACAAGAGAGAGAGTATAGCGGTATGCGAAAGAGATTGAGATAAAAAAAGGATAACAAACACTGTCGTCCCGTATTTATTCGGCGAATGAACGGCCATTTACGATCGAACTGTGACGGGAAAATGGAATGAAAACACAGTGTTTGAGTGATGGATGTGAGACCGAGGGTGTTTTCTCTTCATTCTATACTCGTATAGCATTTTGCTGATTAATTTTAAGCCGCGTATTACGTGTACAAAATATACTTTCATCACAATCTATACATATGGTGGTAGAGCTTCTTCTAATATCGCCTGGCTTAATATCTCGTATTAAAAATCTGGCTTTTAACGGGTAAGTTTGTGGTCTAAACCACATCGTCACATCATGTAAGATCGTGGTTAAATCTGCATGGTTATTGCTCATAAAAACAATGGTTTTTGTCATATCTAATACAATAAATGAAAGCAGAAAAAAGGTACGGACCAAGAGTCCACAGAAATAAAAATAAAATAGAAAGTTAAAAATAGCTTATTAACTAACGGGCCCGGCAGACGCTGTCCCGCCCTGACTATAAAAAAAAACTTGACAAATTATATACAAAAACCTTCCTCATGAATCACTGTATCCACTGGTGAAAACTGCATGAAGATCCGTTCAGTATTTTTTGAGTTTATCGCGAACAGACAGACAGACAGACGCGGTAGGGGTCTTTGTTTTATACTATGTAATGATATTATGAACGAGAAAGTAAGTAACTGTTGTCAATATGAAATAAGTCCATGGTTTAATAAAAATTACTTCAGATTTATGTCACTTTATTTAAAAAAAAATGTTCATAATTTTTTTTCCGTTACATTGCGGGTTAAGTCAGTTTAATGCTATTTATTGTAGTGCATTATACTGTTACTTCCTCTATTTTGAACGTAGTCCAGTGAAGCTGTAAAGACCTTGCCAGGTCAATAGCATAGTCACTTCGAGAAAAAAAAAAGTACTCTATGTTGAAATTATCTTATAACATACTTTATAAAAAGTGAATTTTTGTAGGTGCCACGCTGAAGCTATTACTGGTTTTAGCATGAATGGGTCGACTCGTCCGGGGTAGTACCACCCTCTCATAGAAAAGCGAATTACAATGCTAACAATTGTTGAATTACATTTCTAAAATTGATTGAAATGTATTTTATTACTTATAACTAGACACCTCCAAAATTTTTTTTTTACAAAAATACCTAAAAATTTCAGACACGTTAGATTTACATTCTTATTATATCTACAGATATACTCTATGTTAATAAAAGCTTAGATAGGTTTGAAGTAATAAACGGTAGGTACAATTTGGACACTAGAAATAACTTGCAGGTGGTAGAGCCACGCCGAAGCTGTTACTGGTTTCAGCATAAATGGGTCGGCTCGTCCGGGTACTACCACCCTCTCACAAAAAACCGACTTGAAGTAACAGTGTTTGCATTGTTGCGTTTCGTTCGGTCAGTGAGAGCGCCGGAGACCCACTTTCCTTTCCCCCTTCCCCGTCCTCTCTTCCCCTCCCCCCAAACACAGGCTGGCAACGCACTCGCGACTCTCCTGATGTTGCAAGTGTGGTGATCACTTAACATCAGGTGACCCGCCTATTCGTTTGGATTCCATGATATAAAAAAAATAATATTTTCTACGGCAATTACACTACTTATCCCTACTTTTAGAATTGACTTAAAGCGCTCTTAATTTAATTTTTAAGATAAATTTAAGTTGAACGTGTAAACATGGTCAAACTTTAAACATATTTTCCCACAACATATTTTGTTTATTTTTTTATTTATTAAAAAAGCGATATTAATAAAACTGGCAATGTTTTTTCTAAATAGTTGGGCCGATAATCAAGAATATTTATTCCATTTAACTCGTCACTAGGTGGCGCTAGATTATATGTTATTGTTATCAATTTTTATATTGTAATTTAACACAGACGAAGAATAAAATCAATATTAACTATTAAAAATTAAATCTTACCGTCTAAAAGTTTGTTGACGTCCATACATAGACCATTCACTGCATTATTAATAAGGCTCTCATACGGTTAAGAGGATTATGAAAGTGGCTACCATAGGGCTTTGAATTCATGGAACAAAAACCGGTACCTTAGAGTAGCTAATGGGAACAACATTTGGTTTTATTAACACAGTAGCCAGATATGTGGCCTTAGATTTATTTTTTTAAACACTAGCTGCTGTTTTCTATTTCTACGGCCTAATTCCTATGGGAAGTCGTTATGATACGTAGCATAGATCCTTGCTATGCTTCAGTTATATATTAATCTGAAAACTAAAGTAAAATGTATTCAGTATGTATGAAATGATACGTGGTGTAACAAACAGGTGATTTGTTAATTTTAGTAATTCTATATAATAAATGAAAAATAAAACATTGCGTGTGTCAGTGTGTACACGTGGAGGTAGTAAAACTTCTTTGGCTTCTATGTATTGAGTTGATGTGCTAACAGTTTCCAGCACGCTTATAAATCTCGCCAAATTTGTTTCATGTACCACAACCCACAAGTTGAAAATCTGGTGCCAAGCATCTATTAGAGTGCTTCGGCAGCTGCATTTAAGAGCCAGTTCTCCTTTATGTTTAGCGTGTTTAGCATCTTACACCGTATCGTCAATTACCATCAGGTAAGAGTGGAATCAAACACTAAAACTCATAAAGTACTAGTTGACCTGGCCACGTGTTGCTGTGGCTCAGTTATTATTACATGTAGAATTGAATAAAACACGAGCATCATAAAATAAACTAGAGTTGAAAAAGAAATTCAAAATTAAAACGTGGCGCCATCTATGAGATATCTATAACAGTAGGTCCTATAGTTTTCTCACAACAAACCAATTTAAAGCGCCATCTGTTCGAGACTGGTGAAACCTACAATTAATGACAATAATCAACATTGACATTCATTTAATTAGTAATTATAAAATATTGAAGCCATTAATCGAAATATAAATTATCCTATCTCTCAAGTTGGACTATATAATACATAAAAGCCAACTTTCATAAAAATCAGTTGAATAGTTTCGGAGCTTATCATGGACAAACATCATGACACTGGATTTTTATATATTTAGATTAAAAACCATGTGTCTGGTTGTTGTATCCCAGTCGGAACGTGACACGCATAATATTACACTATCAAACCTGGTGCATTACTCTGTTTTTTTCTTTCTTCCAAAATATCATGTCTGTCTATTTTTTTCTCTGTTTACTACATTAATTATCATAATTATTTAATTATTAATAATCAGATTTATTTGATGCAACATTCCATACAGACTAAATCCTTTTAAATATGCATTTAACTGATCAAATGTTACGGTCGTACAGTACAAAACGGTTTACGTGATTACGTTCTCCCATAATTAGGACGTTAATTGCATTTGCATGCAAAACAAAAAGGTTGATTAGTAACTGAAAACCATTGTCACAGTTGTATCGGAACGTTTGTTTTAAATTAGATTCCGTCCCAATTAATGGGTTGCGTTCTTAATATTATATCTCTATTGTTTTTGCACAGGTATATTGTACTAATACGTGACGATATGTACAAGGGATATAGATACATGTTTTATCCGTACCTTTTGGAAGTGAAAACTTATTGAGGTCTATTGAACAGTGAACGAAAGTAAATCGTCACGCTCGTGTCGGTGACGCGCTAAATCTTGTATCGTGACAAGGAGTGCATCGTTCTTACATAATACGTTTTGTGTGTAATAAGTGTAGTATTTCAAGTACATATATTATGCGTATTTAGATATAATGTTATTTATTAAATTATAAACGTTGACAAACATGTACACAATAAGTTAATTTATAAGTTGTCACTTCTATCGTTTAGTGCTACGCATACATTCAACAGATTAATACGTAAACAATAATACCGTAAGACGATTTCTGACGAACAATGATATTATCGAAAAAAAAATATAGTTAGTTAGTGTATAGTTAGTGCAAATAGAAAAAAAATGAATTAGTTAAAGTATAACAAACAATTAAATAGTGTATTAAATAAATTAAATAAATGTATATATTCATGTATATAAATAATAATAATAAATAACAGATATGAATACATATTGTAAAATTACTAAGAGTTATACTAAGGGTATTTTACTTTTGTTTGTTGAAGAAATGTAGGTGAGTTTTTAGTATAAAGTTCGTTGTTTTAAGCGTCTTTAAGATGACATCATAACGCGTTTAATAATCATATGGCAATTATTGTGAAAGATAGAAGTACTATTACTATACTAAGTACTATCAATTTGTTAATGAACAATTAATAATATATAAAAAAATACAGGCAGAAGTAACGAAGTAATATTAAATAGACCATTCAAATAAATTAATCCAGTTCATAATGAAACTGGTAAAATGAATTTTTCTATCAAAGAAAAAGCTTCCACAGATAAAACCAATCTGCTTTGACCTCAGTTGAGATCTCTTCCGTAAAGCTACGTTTTTATTTCCGTCGTTACACTTTTTTTTATTTTACCAAAAAGGTTTTATTTTACCAAGAAGGTTTCGTTTATTTTCACGGTGACACATTCACAGGTTTGCAGAGTGGTCTAAGTCTTTAATAGAAGTTTTTAACAGGATCTTGGAATTTCATGTAGTGGATTTTATATTTTATCTTTAATCTTGTGCTATGTAGCTGTGTATTTTGCAATATTCATGGTATTTACGTAATATAGTTCAGTTATTGTGCACTAGTGAAGTGAATGGATAAATAATACCACGAAGCATCGATTATGACTTGCCACAAAATCTCCCTGGAAAGTTCTAACAAGAAAGCCACCAACCAACTTGTTAGTTCATCGAAATGATCGCAAAAAACTTATGATATCATTACCTACCTACTCCTAAGGCAATTTGTAATCAGGCATTAGGCTTCCATGAGACAGGCTTCGCCTAATTTGGGGCCATAGTTAAGGCTATATTATGTAAGAGGTTCTAGAAAATAAAGATATTTGTACGTGATAATGATAGTAGTGATGTACAACAAGATTGGTCGCCAAAAAAAAAATTTATATTAAATATCAGCCTGTGTCTAACTGATGACTGAGACCTTTTTCCAAGAGAGGCACTATCATCATGCCAACTTGAGATATGTTGGTAACATCGAGTTACTAGAAGAACATTTTCCAAGTGTTCAAGTTTCCTCGCGATGTTTTCCTTTACCATCAGCAGATATTACCAATTTAGATTAGTATATGTACGCGAATTCCGAAAAATTCGTTGATAAATGCCGAAGTTCGAACCTGCGGTCATCGAATTGATATGTCACCAGCCAAACCACTCGACCACCACGACTTATATGAATCAATTAATAAAAAAGACGGTAATTCAAACGAATAATAAGAAATGTGAAATAATTAAATTTTTAAGTTAAAAAAAATAGGGTTACGGTTTGAAGAGACGAAATTCTTAGCATTCTATGAATTCACCGAGTACCGTGCCCAATCATAGTTTGAAATATGGTATCTTACTTTATTTTTGATAAATATATTTTATTCTCTTCTATAGAAATAAAGTGTACTAAAATACTGTATTTAGTATGTTTAGAAAATATTTTTTGTTTACTCTCTGTGCTCACGACCTCCAATTTCTCTGATTATTTTTCGATATGTTTAATAAAAAAAATGAATTATTAATTATATAACCATTCTCGGTAAATGAGCTATATAACACTAAAGAAAGAAGAAGAAAAAATTATTCAAATCTGACCAGTAGTTCCAGAGATTACCCCTTACAACGCCACAACGTCACAAACTTTAACTCTTTATAATATTAGTATAGATGTATACCATCTGTTGATATACCGTATCCTAGTTTTTTTTTTTAATTCAAACACAAAAAGTAAATTAGACAACCCTATTTTTCAACCATATTCATACTCCCGGCAGTACATACCGACCCAACGTTTTATAAACGCTGTTCGTCAAGGGCTTTCAAAGTTCATGAATACTTCAAACATCAAAACTTTCGCTTTTCACCGCGACCCAATTCATCGCTTGAAGCACTTTTAAACTACCATATATGTTCTAAACGTGGTAATTATATTTACTTAGAGTTCCATAGAGACTGGTTACAATATATTTATATCTAGAAAGAACTGGAATATATTTTTTTTATTTTATTTTCCGGTGAACAAAATAATATGAAGTTATGGGTACAATTTTTCCTAGTAATTCTTCGAAATATTAAAGGCTTAAGAATGAACAAGAAATCGTGTGCTATTATAAATATTTTGTATTAGTAGATACTATAAAACAAAGTCCTCTGCCATGTCTGACTATTCGCGATAAACTCAAAAACTACTCAAAGGATTTTCATGCGGCTTTCACCAACAATAAATTGATTCATGAGGAAGGTTTAGGTATACAATTTTTTTAAGATTCTATTTCATAATCAGGGTGGGATAACGTCCGCCGGGCCCGCTGGTTAAATTATAAATAACAAGAATAAGATACCAACGCGTTTCTGTGTTGTTATCACTGGACATTAAAATTTTAGTCACTAGAATGTATTGTAGATTTGGCACCAATGCAATAGGGGTTGCTTAAGAAAAAAAATTACTCAGTGTTTATTCATTCAAAATCACTCACCTAACAGGTGGTTGAGGGTACACAACAATCCTCTGATCCTTCTTTCGTCTTCTCAAATCACTTTCTTTCACATTATTCTCACGTATCGTATGATATTTCGGTTGGTAACTTTCGAGTTGCGTATACAAGCGCGCGCGTGGCGCTGGCGAGGGGCCGCGCTGCGTCATATAGCCCTCACGTCCGTATCCCGTGGCGTTTCCAGCCACACTGACTGGCATTGGCAGCCTCTGTACTACCCCTGGCCGGGGCTTTTCCTCGAGGAACGCGACACGCGGCGGTCGCGGTTGCATCAAGCTGATTTTCTTTTTTTTCGCCGTCGCCGACACGTAGAAAAAGTAACCGTTGCGGTCCATTTTCGGCGCGGTTGCCTTTACCTGAAAATAAATTTAAGTTTGAATACTACGTAATTGAAATTACTAAATGTATATTATTTTAAATAACAGTAATTGTTGGAAACAAATCAGGTTTATTTAATTGTAGTTTGATGAAAAGTTGTGTCGAAATAGTCAATGTATTTCTGAAGGCAAACATCGTATGTAACAGACAATTATCGTAATTTGAGCTCCAAAAAGTTGACCCTAATTTTTCGGGTAAGAATTTGAAAATCTGCAGAGTTTATGCTCATGGATAGCCTATTTTTGCCCATCATTTGATTTTTTTTGCAAAAAAAAGGTACGAAAGATTAAAAAATTGGACAGCTACCGAAAAAAATTGAAAAATCAAGGTTGATTGTTGAAGTTAGTCATTTGTCCATCCTTTATTTTTCCTAGTCATTAGATGGCGGCACTACTAGTATGTTTTATATTGTAATTTATTGAAAAAGTCGCGAATGATTATTAGTAATAATATATACCTGAACTGATAATATGGTTCAGCTACAACATATTTGAATGCCACTTAAAATACTGCCTATTAATTGTATATATTTTTTTCTTTGAGCTTTTCAATTCTGTATTAAACTGCATTTGACGTTTGTCATTAACATAAAGTTAACTTTCACATAGCCGTGGTAAAGAATCGGACATAGATTAAACAATAGCGCGTATTTATCACAGACGTACCGAATGTGTAAATGGGTGAGAATTTTTCTGTTAATTTCGCAGAAACGTCAGTCGGTAGCGTTCGACGGTAAATGCTGATACTGCAGAATTTGTTTACTTCTATTTTTGTCGCGCTGAAAATATTTGAACAGGCGGATATTTCGTCATGTGCTTTATTTATAAATTATACAAAAACATTTTTATATACGAGTATAGCACGCTATATGATAACGTTGTTTTCTTAAGAGAACTGACTCTCAAGTGGAACTGATGACATATATTTAAATTAGAAGTACAAGAACCCTATTTTTTTAATATGTTTTTTTTTATATTATAGGAGGGTCACCTGATTTTAAGTGATCACCGCTGTCCATAAACACTAGTAACACCAGGGGAGCCGCAAGTGCGTTGCTAGCCTGTGTTTGGTGGGAGGGGATGGGGGGAGAGGGAGGGGAGGGGAATTTGAATCCTTGCAAATGCCTTGGAAGTTTCGATGAAGAATGACGTCGTGATAGAACCATAGCACGGCGGTAAGGTTTTATCTAGATCCGTCTGGCTAGTTACAACTTTCATGTTGAAAATCTGTCGCCAATCACCTATAGGTGTGTTTCAGCTGCTACACTTGAGATCAAGTTCTTCCTTCGAGGCTTACCATCTAATACCACTTCATCATTTGGCATCAGATGTGACCGTGGTCAAACTCTATTACATATAAAAGATAATAATAAAGAAGCATTTTTGGAATTAGATATAAATTCTTGTTTTAGGGCGATAAGAATTGCGTTGATAGTGAATTATTGATTTGAAATTGAAGTTGCTGTAATCCAATATGAAGTTGCTTGATAGACAGTGTATTTTGACATCATTACATATTATAAAACAAAGTCTGAAGGTGGTAGAGCCACGCTAAAGCTATTACTGGTTTCAGCATGAATGGATCGACTCGCCCGGGGTAATAGTACCCTCTCACAAAAAACCGACGTGAAGTAACAGTGCTTGCATTTTTGCGTTTCGTACAGTCAGTGAGATCGCCGGAGGTTCACCTCCCCTTCCCTGTCTTCTCCTTTTTCCTCCCAACTCCCCTACCCCCTCCCCCTTTCCCCCCAAACACTGGCTGGCTACGCACTTACGACTCCCCTGGTGTTGCTAGTGTCTAAGGACGGCGGTGATCACTTTACATCAGGTGACACGCCTGTTCGTTTACCTCCTATGATATAAAAAAAATCCTCTGCCACGTCTGTCTGTCTGATCGCGATACACTTGAAATTACTAAGCGGATTTTCATACGGTTTTCATCAATAGATTAAGTGATTTATGAGGAAGGTTATATATACCTATATAATTTGTCAGTTTTTTATTATCAGGGCGAGACAACGTCCGCCCGGCTCGCTTTAGTACTATATAAACAATCTCATTTAGATAAATATTATATTATATTTACATATATATCATATTATATGATTACCATATTTTATGTTAATTCAAACTTTTGTGCTTAGTATTTCGTAGTTCGAACTTTTCATTTGGTTCGAAACGAGAGAATACCAAAGAAGTATAATTTATCACACACTTAAAGTTAAAAACTTTATAGGTTTTAATACTTTGGGCACAGTCTCCACAAAGGTTAGAGTAGGACTGTCTCACAAATGTAGCTGAAGGTACTTGATGACTACTTTTCAGTTTCAGAGTGATAGACAGACAGGCAAGTTTAGAAAAAGCAAAAAGTAAATTGCCTTTTAAAATTTAAGTTTTTCATTTCTATTTTCAAACACCATCACATACTTTTATCTTGTTTAACCACAGTATGACTCGGTATTAAATATTTACATGTAACATTTAAATAGCGTTATTAAGGAGATACTTTAACAATAATTATGTAGTTCAATCGAGCGAAAACGAGGGCATATATTAATAATGTAAATATTAACATTCTGATGATAGATTAATTGATTATGATTATTATGGTGGGCTGCACAATCTCAATACAAAATATAAATATAAGATGAACACAGGCCGCTATTCTACGCGTCGCTAGTCTGACACATGCTACGCAAGCGCAATACAGTTGGTAACGCTTACTAGTATGACATGACGCGAAATTATAAGTTTATCTCCTACTAAAAAAATAGCGCTGAACGCGCCTAAGTAAATTTTGCACTTCAAAAACCAGTTGCTAAATGCACCTGTTTGGTTAATTATTTTTTAGTAATTGTGAAATTCTCAGGACAAGATTTGTATAAAAATAAATAGGCGAAAACTTATACAGAGAAGTGAAAATTAAAGTCTCCATAAAAATGTGAGTGAGTGAGTGAGTGAATCAGTAGATGCTAGGTAGATCTTAAAAACTATTGATAGAATCATTAGATTTTATTCAATCGTATAGTCGTTTTATAAACTGTATATTTAGTGACATTTTCATCTTTAGTATACCCCGCCCGAAGCCAGGTTTTTTTTTATTGTAACACGGCAAAATTGTGCACTGTGCCGGATGGTAAGCACAATACAATACAAAAACAAATGCCGACCACCGAGTGATACATTATCCATCGCCATTCGCCGCTGTCATGCCGGCCTGCGAAAAGCTGGTACAGGCTGATCCCGAAACGCGACCCGCAGAAGCGAATCACTATGACGGGCTTTTTCGCCATATACATGGTGGTTGCGATCCAGTCAGGCTGTAAAACCCTACCACCCCGCAATAGCCATTGCCTCCTTCGTTATTCAGCCGAATGCACCACGTGCAGGTGAGGTTGGCTTGGGTGACTCAAGTCTTATGATGTTATTCGACATTTACACCCTAAAAGTTGTTGAGCAATTATTTGTATAATTAGAGTAATCTCTTCAAAATATTATATGAAACAACGATTTATTCTTCTGTAATTAAGTGAAATAGTATTTGAAACAGTAATTAATATATACAATTTTTAAAAATACATGTGTATAGTTTACACGCGGTAGAAGTAATACCTTCAAAAGAAAGTGAGAAGAACGTATGTCTCACTGTACTCCAAGACCCGAAGACAAGCAAAACACTGCTCCCACTCTACCCGACACAGTGCTTACTCCACCACTGGTCGTCACACAAAAGGGGTTTGGATCTGAATTTCAAAGCCCTACTATAAAAGTTTCACTTCTAAATAACATTTAAATAATACATATTTTCACAATTAAATATTAATTACAATACGCAAATATATCATCAATTTTAATAAAGCTTAAAGAACATGATGCATCGCTCGTCATATGTATAATGGTTATTATAATCTGAGAACTGACAACGCAATGGAAACGACGCGCTTTACCGCCAATTCACCTTTGTACGAGAATGTCATTTGAATAGGCGTAGGATTGTGATATACCGCTATTGAAACTGTCAAATAAATTATTAATAATTGATATTATTGAAATTAATGTCAAGTAATTATTTTGTTAATAAACGGTCTAAAATGATAATGACTTATCAATAACACGTTTGAACTCGTGTTTTAGTGGACGTTAATTCAAAAACTTAAATAACCTGGTACTTTTAGAAAAGGAAAATATGAGGCGATCTCGGTGTTCTAATGCGGTATTTTTTTTTGTTTCAAGCCGCAAATTGAAAGTTTGTCATTAGTCGTTAACGTGTTCTAGTAATAATTAATCTGACAATTGATTAATAGATAACGAACACATATTGCTTAATAACTGACTATGAGTATGGGAAAGAAATTCAATCGTTATGAAAGACTTATAAGTTATATAGGATTCAAAATCAACTTGAGTTCGAAAACAATGTACAACATTCCGACTGAGTTCGAACTTTATGTTAACTTAATCTATCTATATATTTACACACAAAGAAAGTACATTTCCTTTGAATCTCAATCGCGTCCAAATTACTGAACTGAACGGCTGAGGATTCCATTTTCCATTCCATTCCACGCAATTCAGTAAAAATGTATAGTACATAGTACATGGTTCTAGCCTGTGATAGATTATTTAATAAAAATAATAATTACTAAGTAAATATGTGTATAAGACTAAATAAGGTATGTTTTGATTAAAATGGAAAGATTTCTAAAATAGCGGTGGTAGCTTTGACGTTCATAAGCGCCTTCTCAGGGCTTAAATTGAATAAAGTATATCTGGATTTGATTTTATTTAATTTTTGATTTTAATTTCATTTTGTTTTATGATGCTTTAAAAAAGTACTTTAGTCATTTTATTCCGATGATAAATCGGTCTCACTTAATCACGATAATGTTTTTATATTAAGAGAAAACAAAATTTTTGACTCCTGCATATTTTTGGATACCACTAACCCTATGCCATTTTTATACTAATGAAATATAAATGGCTTTTGGGTTATTTTTTGTCAGTCCCCAAAATTGTATTCAACTAAGCATAAAACTAAATTGAGATGATCTCATATCAGATAGTATTTATGAAAAAATCGAGGCGGTCATAAGGACTGCCGACAGAAGTAAAAACTCAATACAATAGAATAACTGTATTCTGTTTTGAATTTTGAAATAAATTATACTGTGAATTATTTAAATTCCATAATTTGTAAATTGAAATTATTAACATCAGTCTGGTTTTCACATCTCTTGGCACTCCAAATAATTATTATATACATTTTATGTAGTTTATTAATTAATGAAACATATGACAGACACAATCTCAATACAAAATATCAATATTAGATGTACACAGCCCCATATACTACGCGTTGCTAGTATGATGTAAGCCGTACAAACGCAATACGACGGGTCATGCTTACTAGCATGTCATGACGTGAAATTATAAATTTTTCTCCTGCCAAAAATACTGCTCAACGCGCCTAAAGAAGTTTTTACTACAAAAATACTGCATCAACTGTTATCCGTCCCAGCCTGTGCTCCAATTACCTATTTAAAAACCAACATTTCTATCGTCATTCAAGCTATTCATCAACCGTGGCCGTGTGTCCGGCTGTCACAACTGCGATGATGTTATCGCGCGCTCGCCCGCGGCGTCTTTCTGAATGCTAACTGCCCGCTCACCGCTCGCAAAGGCCGTATCTGCGACATCTGTGTGCCCCGCACACTATTCCACCCACTTTGATAGCCGGCATTGCCTCCAGGTATTTTTCTGTGCGATTTAGATTACACCGTAGTCGCGTGTTTGGTGTTTAAATGGGGTCCGTGCCAATTAGTTTTGGTAAGTTAAATAGATTGAAAGGAGAATATTAGAGTTATGTCTAACAATTACACAAAAATGAAAATATTAATTAATCTGTTCGTGGATTAGTGATGAAAATAAAATGTATACAGAATTTTTACGCTGAATTAAATTGACAGTTGAAGATAAAACCCGTTAGCACAATCAAAACAACACAATTGCAATTTTATTTAAGTAGGTACATGTTCGCACCGTAAAATGAAAATTTGGTCTCATTTTCTTCGTCGGACAGTTTACAACAAGAATTCGTGTTTATCCATGACATTTGACGTCAATTATTGACAAACAAGAGAGACTCTCGCTCGAGCGAAGATCGGTCAAGAGGGCCAGTAATACTATAGTCTACTACGGATTATAGGTATAGAATTATTCAATAGGTTTTTCTCCTTATATTCTAGATATGTTTTTTCTGTTTTGTCTATATAGTAAATATCAATCATAAGTAGTATATATAGATTGTATTGTACATAACCTTTTTACAGTACCTAGAACATATAGGTTGTCAAATTTCTAGCGCTCCGAACGAAATAGAGAACACTATAAGTTTTGTTAAAAACGCTATTGTTACTAGTAAAATATTATGATTAATATTTAAAGTCCGAGGAGTTTACTGAACAAGATTAATGTTATTTTACTTTACTCTAACATACACCTATAGGCTCGCATAAAGGAACTTCCTATTAAAAACAAACAATGAATGCATCACCGACTGTGGGAACTTGAAACAATAGGGCTCTAAAAATAGCTCTCGGATTTCGTAGAATTTCTCTAATAATAACGTCAGCCTTCCAGAGACATCCACACTGCTTTTTACAAGGTATATAAGCGCATCACAGATCATGCGAGGTCAGTTCCATTCTTGACATCGAAACATTCGCAGCATGAATACGTCATGTTTCTATTGGTGACTTCTCATACTTGAGATCTAGACACCTAATGCTTATATTATCAGATACCTTAGACTTATAACTCTATAAAAAAGCCTTCAATTTAATACTCCGACTATGCAACTGCGTTATCTTTTAAGATAAGACATGTCAGCAAAGACAGCTGTAAATGCATGCTTTCCATAAAGAATCTCTCACAGTACACCCTCGCGGATGTCATGCGAGTATTGTTTACTTTATTAAGGAAGTACATAAATTGTAGTTCCGTTTCTGTTTGGTAAACATTATCCTGCAAAAGTAATCCTAATTGATATTATAAATGCGGAAGAGAGTTTATTTCTTATACTTTTACAGCTTAACTATGTAAGTGATCATCGTGAAATTTTGCATACATATACTAACAGATATAACATAATACATATTTAACATATATATAGTCACATCTACATTAAAGCATGTAAAGCCGGGGGCCAAAAACTAGTTATACTATGTTCTTATTAGTTTCTTAATCCTTGAAATATCTATTACATGTCGTTTATTCTTTTCAGCCAATCTTAATATATATATTTCTTGTGTGCGTGTGTATGTGACTGAACTCCTCCTAAACGACTGGACCGATTTTGATGAAATTTTGTGTGCGTGTTCGAGTGGATCCGAGAATGGTTTAGATTCACAATTGGACCCGGTAGGTGGCGCTGCGGTCGACTTTTAGGATTTTTTTGTTTTCAAGGCAGGACAACGTCCGCCCGGTCCGCTAGTTTAAACATATATATGTAACAAATAATTTAATCGTTACATTTCAAAATAAGCCAAATCCAATTTTAGCCGTTCATAGAATTTAAAGTTTTTTATAGACCTTCATATTTTAAACATGTAAAATTTTAATATCATAAAATGAAAGTAAAATACTTATAAACGGCACAATTTGGACTCCGTAAATGGTGTATAAGTATTTAAAATCTAAAAAAAAATGAGAATGATGAGCGATTAAATTTGGATTCGGTTCGTTTCGGTGAAATATAACGACTGAATTGTACTTTCACAAGAAAAGACTAAGCAAAAATCATAAAATGTTACTGACGTAACATCGGTAACATGTTTGTAATGTTTAAGCAGAACAAAAGAAATAAAAACTAGTGCACAATGAATCCAGATAGACTCGTATTTTTTGCGAAATTGTAAAATCGGTTTTATCAGAAACAAATTATGCGGCGTCAGCTAGCTAAAATAGGAGTTAGCAAAGAATATCTCCAAAATAATTACGCAAGTAATAAACACATCCCAATCTTTAATCAACTGACAGACAGACGAATGCATTCACTTAGAATGCCAGGGTATATGTTAATGCATTTCTCGCGTGATGATTTCTCCCTAACACCCTTACGAAGCGAGAGGAGGGCAATGAGCTTTCAACTTCGCAGTAGCTTTATATTTAATAGTTAGGGTTGTCACATCTTATTAATTTACACAATTACAAATCTACGAAATGCGAGCTTTTACAAGAAATCACCTGTTATTATGACCTCAGATGAGCATAGAATCTAAATAAATATCCTATAATATATCTACTTACAATATAGCTCCAATAAAAGATAGTGTAGCGTGGTATAATAACTTATGTAAAGAAACGTTACAATTTGAAGTATTTAAAATATTAACTTTCACCAGATAATTCAGTACGTGACAACCCTATTCATAACCAATAAATCAGACGAGTGATTATGTAGAATGGCCGTTAAACGATCTTGAAAACCGGTAATATTCCTGTTCGACGGAAAATGCTATTATATTTACGATCTTCGGCAATGATTGCGTCGAAAAATCAGATAAATTGTAAAAAATCACCTGTTTTTTTCATTACGCTATGTCGAAAATCAATATCTTCAATAGTTTTACCACACTCTCACCTAATGCTGAATGATAATGTGGGCTAAAGGTAAACACGCTAAACTTAAATATATGGAATCTTCTTTAAAAAATAGTTTATACTGCACACTCTCACCGAGGGGTCTAATGCTGAATGATAATGGAGAGAGGAGGAGGAGGGGGGTAGGGGAGGGGGGAGAGAGGAGGGGAGGGGGAGGGTAGGTGGGTAACCGGCGCTCTCACTGACCAAACGAAACGCAACAATGCAAGCACTGTTACTTGACGTGGGTGTTTCTGTGGGTCGGGTGGTAGTACTCCGGGCGAGCCGACCCATTCATGCTGAAACCAAAATAGCTTCAGCGTGGCTCTACCATCTACAGAATGGGTTAGACTTGCGAAAAAGGATAACACGATCTTGCTGCGGCAGCCGTCTGCAAGCACGGTGCATTTAATACGTAAGTATTCAACCTTTTCTAAAGCAAGTATTCAATACGTATTTAACTTTTTTGTAATAACACGGAAAGACTCTAAAGTGCAGCTGCCGAAACACACGTGACAGATGTTGGGCGACAAATTTTCAACTTGATGGTAGTAGCTAGCTAGCCAAGTGGGTTCAGAAAAAAATCTACCACCATGCTATGCTTTCGTCACGATCTTTTCCTTCGCTGAAAACTTCGATCCGTCCGCCAGGAAACGAATCTACTTCGATAGACGCGATGTCCTAACATACTAACCAATGACCCCTCACCGCTTCGAGAACGTCACCTAGCTGAAGAAACCTATATTCGTCAGTAAAGGTCTATAAAAGCTTAAGGACTAAACCACGGAGGATGTTGTGTTTGAGAAACGTATCTGAGTAAACCTATTTTCGTCAGTAAAGACTTTAAGCGTTTGGGACTACACCAAACAGAATGTCATATCAAAGAATGTCATATCAAAATAACGTACGCTGTATCACAATGCATTTTGACAGCTAAATATCAAGCAAAAATATCAGCAATTTTGAAATGCGTTGGTAAGAAAACGCTAATGCGCTTTTAATCTCATTATTAATCGACGATGAAGGCAAGTATAAAGAGCAAAATTTGAATTGAAACCACGAAGCACGACTAGTCTTATATCTATATAAATAGTATGTAGATTCCTTATACAATATGAAAAGCTCTCACACTTTACCACGCTTTCAATCTCGACGTTATTAACTTCATATGCGATTTTATGGTTATTAAGTTATGGTTAAGTGATGCTAATGAGTTAAGTAACTCACTAAGATACGCGGTCTCGTGTAGAGTAACTCTTACATTAATGTATCTTGAATTAATGACGCGTTTATGACGTCATGATCAGTATTAGCATCTCGTGTCGGTAGCTCTAATAGTAATTTCTAGGCGAAGTCATGCTTTTTAGCTAAGCTATATAGTGTCATAAATTTGCGATGTTTATGATGAAAATAAATATAAAACTTTATACTAAAGCACGAAGGCAGTGGGTTTTCTATTCATGTTCTATTTAATTAACGTCCTTAAGTTCAAAATCTAGAGATGCTTAGCAACAGTTTTATAATTTGAGGATCGTAGTTAGATAAGTATGCGTAAAAAAGTCTACCACCATACTGTGACTTCATAACGATGTATTAAATTTACCAAAAGCTCTAACTCATTCGTAAGAATTCAAACTTACGTCGGCCAGTGCGTTGTCCGAAGACGCTAATGATAGAGCCTTCTTTGCTTCATAACCGCTTAGCCATTATCGCAAAATTATATCGATCGATGCTCTTTGCGATCTCACTACTCGTCCCATTAAACCATAATTGCTTCATTTTTATTTATAGTTGTACGGCAATGAGTACACTATGATTGTAACATTATAAATACAGTACAAAATATAAACCTTGCCAACGACAGAGATATCAGCTATTCAACGCCGGTCACCTCTTTCAAGTTAGTTTCTACTGCTGGTTGTACGTTAAAGTATTGAGGCAATAACCTCAATGTTGGTATTAGAGCGAATATTATATTTGGTGTATGGTGATTGTCCCCAGAATTTTCATTATGCTTTTGCTAGCGTTATGGTATTCCATATAAATGAAAAAAATTACCTATTGGTTGCCCGCTACGGTGTTCCTCCAGGGTTATAACATGGGGACTTTTCAAGGCCAGCAACACAACAGTGATACCCCTAGTGTAATATAGTGCAAATTGTAAATAGGTGACAGTTACCAATTATCATGAAATGGTCTGTCTGACTGTTTGCTAGCATCTAATTTTAATTAATTTTCTTGTTCACATCGTCATTTACTATACAAAAAAAATAAGAGAAAAAAAAACTAACACCAATATATTTTTCAGTAATAAATTTAATACCTCTAGAGGGAGTATTGTGAATGGCCCCTATTATTTGTATCATGCTATCACAAAGAACGTGAAGTATTAATCTTGTATTGCTCGACAACCTGCTCGGATTAGAACGACGGCGCCCCCTGGTGTTTGCATCCTGCTTCTCTTCCCTTGCAGCTCCGTTGTTATAGGCGTCGCGTTACACACTGATATTTAATGTGGCTACTTTCGGTTATACATAATTATTTAATTACCAAATATGGTTTTTACATAAGCCTTTCACGCTCATTCTTTTAATTCACTACCAGGTAGCCTTTTCTAATAGATATTGTAAATAAGCCGCTTTAGCCAGTTTCGTACATTCTCATTAACCAAGAGAATGAGGACAAATCTTTACAGTACAACCATGTATCGAAATAGTATGGTAACTGTAACTTGTAACGTCAATCTGTCAATTCTGTCAATATTTTAAAGATATACCTCCTATCTTCTATTTCACTCCCTCATTCGCTTTTTTTGTATCGAGATTTTTCAAACAAACTTTTCACATTTTCCTACGATTTCTCAAACATTCTCTTTCATATAATATGTCGTCACAATTACAAAGGCAAAAAATAGCGAAATTTGTCCAGCCGTTCTGAATACACTCGTCAGTTAATTTTTATTTGTATAGATTTCTATTTTACTATATCTAATAACTAGCAGGCCGGGCAGACGTTGTCCCGCCCTGATTAGAAAAAAATTCTTGACATACTAAAACGTTCCTCATCGATCACTCTATCCACCGGTGAAAACCGCATAACAATGCGTTCGGTAGTTTTTGAGTTTATCGCGAACAGACAGACAGACAGACGCGGGTGGGGACTTTGTTTTATACTATGTAATGATGTTATTATATGTAATATGTATGTGTTGACTAGAAGTTTTATCTGTTTTTTTTTTAATAAAAACTTCGTATATTATTAACTACAGGATGTGCACACGAATAATTTATGTAATATTGAAAAACTAGTACCTTAGCAAAGAACTTGTTTGAACACAAAACTTTAACAAAAACAATACCAACTTAAAAAAATGATTCCAAAAATAATGCTCCATAACGTCCTTAATCATAGGCAACTATCTAGTTTTGGATTATGATACACTAACATGACCTCAATCACCATATATCTGTTATTCGATTTTGAAAAGTGTTCTTAGATATCCAAGATACAGTACTAATGAAATTATTACTCTCTTGAAAATATTTCCTTTATTATAATAATCAGGTGACCCGCCTGTGCGTTTACCCCCTATAATAAAAAAACCGTCTCAAATCAGTTTATAAATATCAAAACCCTGAGGTAACAAATGTAAAAAACAAACCAAATTGAAGATCTCCTTTTTCGAACTCTTTTGAAAAAAATATTCTTGTCGACAGTATGTATCAATGTCGGAATCGCCCCACCGTCCGTCCGAATTGCATCCAATAAGTGATTTCTTTTATTACGAAGCACGGCCACAAAAAAAAAACAGCAACAACGAATATGAAAAATCCATAACTAGTGAAAAGTGCTTTTTTACGAGCTCAGTTTTATAGGGTAATGAAAGTATCATTACGACATTAATGCTTCCTCCGGTCACGCCATCCGAGACTAGAAGTGGATTAGATTGGACACTCGGAGAATATCTAAAACTAAGTGCCATGGAAAACTTGTTAACCGGTGTTTATTACTTATTGTAATGGCCTTCTAAATCTATAGTTCGTTGTATGTTGAAGAGATTAAGTCTGAATGCTCTGTTGATCAACAGAGCCTGGCAATGTCAGCCAATGCGAAAAAAGGATGCACTTGTTCAGTCAGTTTTTAATAAACATTAGTGCACGAATGCTAATTATTTGATTGATTGAGGCATTACTTTGAATGTCTATGATCTTGCTACGTTACGTCACATACACAAAAAAAACCTTTATTTTTATTTGAGCGACATGTACTTACGTGAAAATGTTACATCTCTCTATTTCTAGTTTCAAATTATGTAACAAGTACAATCCTAACTTATATAACTATAAAAAAAATATTGTAAATACGAACGATTTGTTACGCTTCCACGCTTTATCTACTCAGCCAATCATTATGACATTTTACATGCACATAATCAGGGGTTAGGTTAAATCTATATTAATGCCAGCAAAACCATTGGCAAAACGCTGTTAATTATAACATTTTTTAAATTTACATATTTTATCAATTAATTCTTTAGTTGAATATTGGCAGAAAGTACTTTCGTCTATACCTTCTTCTCTTTGAGTCCCAAATATCATATTTAAATACATATTACATCTCTTCCACAATTAAGACCACTCTATAGATACCTCAAGTGTCGAAATAAGTCAATCTGTGTATTCTGAAAAGTGTTCCTAAAAATAGACATACAAAGACATACACCTAAAAACAACCGTACTTCTAAACACTAAGGTAAGAACTATCCAATATACTCCAACGTTTTCGTTAAAGGCATAATCCTATGTTCCCAGAATAGATCATCGTGGTCTCTTGCGTACCCGTTTTCAGGAGTACAGAAAAGGGTATATTTCATCAAGAATAAAAGTACTGTTCCCGAATAAAATCTATAATAACGTGAGCGAAGACGCGAGGAGAAACTAGCTAGTTTGTAAAGATAGGTAGATAGGTAGATAGGTAGGTAGATTCATGATTGTGCTGTGAAGTTCTTATTAAATAAATAAATAAATATTTATTATTATTTTATTAAAAACAACTAACCGGATTTTCATAACACCTTACAGTAATGTAGCCCATACAACAGAATAACGCATACGCTTCGATTTATAAACAATCTAAGATTCTTTGATGTTGTTCAAATTGACCAAAATATTATGATTTAAAGTGTCGAGTAAAGTAAAGAAACTCCTGCCATCTGAGCACTTTCTCGGCGTGCTCTGCGTTAACTTTCACAGTTACACGAAGATAATAATATATATTATGATGTCATAATCCTATCTAATATTAAATGCGAAAGTGAGCTTGATTTTTTGTTCGTTTGTTACGCTGTCACGCCTAAACTATTTAACCAATAATCTTGAAATTTTGCTTACACATTGACAGAGGTATAGAAAAAAAATGTAATACCTTGTGTCCACGTTATGTATAGGAATAGATCAAAACTACATTAATACGAGCAAAGCCGTGAGCATCCATTAGTTATTTATGAAGAAACAAACGCAGGCCAAGTCACTACAACTGTATTACAATGACGCTGATATTCCTCAAGACACAGTAATAAAAATATTTGTATTTGCAAGTGTTATAGCCATTTTTTTTTTTATAGATTGAATTATAAAACATTTAAAAGTTTTATAAAAACAACAAATTTGTAAACATAATAACCAAATCATGTCTCTATGTATGTATGTATATCTCTAAGATTTCTCCAATTTTCTAAAATTAAGATGAAGGAATGAGACAACGATTATCGCTTTTGTTTGGATAATGACTCGGCGTAAACTATATGTCATAAATCAAATAAGTAAACGCTCTGCTAATGATAGTGCGATCAATATCTTAATTATATTGAGGCTTAGAATGTCACTAATGGTTAGAACTTGGTAGTAGAATTGGCAAAAATTCAACGTTACATTTAGAACCATAATACCAATAATTGACAGCAAATTGTAATCTTCACAATTCCCTTTTTTCGATCCTTCTTTACTCTTGTTTCTATTAATCATAGTTTCAGTTCAACGCAGTTATTTATGTAGCATTGTAAAATCTATTAGTATTTTAGATAATGTTAAAAAATAATTATTATCTACTCTAAGAATCAAAAACAATTTATTAAGCTTGTTCATTTGCCTTACTGAGAAATCATTATGAAACCAATAACGCAAAACAACATATATAGGTCTTCTTTAAATATGATTGCCTTTTTAATTATGAACCCTAAAATTATAACAAACTTCTGAATATAGTTCTAGAACAAACCATGAAAAGATAAACATGATCGAGTTTCTTGCCGGTTCTTCTCGATGACTGGGTTGTTTTTCCGAATCAGTGGTAGCTTTGACATTCATAAGAGACTTCTTATGGCCTAAATTGAATAAAGTATTTTTGATTTGATTTGAAGTACATGTTATTTTGTATTTTGCTAATTTCTACAGCCACCATCAATATATCTGTATTAAAACACGGCTAGATTCATCGTTCTGGAGATTATGTTTCTTTTGATACCATAATTCATTGCATGTTTTTATTTTCCTTTATTAGTGAATGTCACTATGAAACTGTGTATTTTATTTTTAATAGGAATAAAATCATACAGATAAAAATTCATAAAAAAATAAAAACAATTGTCTTCAATCTCAATTCCTCTAGCGTTTAAATTTGAAGTAAAGTTCCTAACATGGAACATATAATAAAAATCAAAATATTCTTTATCCAATTTAGGCCCTGAGAAGGCACTTATGAACGTCAAAACTACCACCGGTTCGGAAAACAACCCAGCCATCGAGAAGAATTGGCAAGAAAATCGATCTGGATTATTTGTTCATTACACATAAGTATGTTAATTACTAGCGGGCCCGGCTGACGTTGTCCCGCCCTGATTACCCCCCCGCAACCCCCCTTGTGGGTGGAATTTCGTAAAATCCGTTCTGACCTCTACTCGGCGAAAGGAATATTCCTACCATATTTCAAGTCGCTACGCCTTATGGTTCCAGAGACATCGTGATGAGTCAATATATAGGTGGGAATCTCTAATATATATAGATTACAACATTATAGACATATATAGTTACATTCCTTTTTGATGGATACACAGAGAGAGGTCACTTCCTATGTTTCTATATTTTTAAAACATATTCTGTATGTAGTACAGATTTATTGAATTCATCGGAAATAGCCAAGATATATGTAATCTATAAAATACCTCCAGGCTTCTTAAGCAAACAGGACATAACTGCGATTCTCTCTTGCGATCAGTAATTTCGAGGTCATCAATCAATTAAGAAGTATAGTTTTTGTTCAGCACAAGATGTCGGCGAGCCAAAGATTAAACACGAACAGACTCGTCAGAGTAGCGTTAAACTAATCTCTGATCGTCTGAGTGAAAATTATTGAGGTGCCTAAACTAAAATAGACCAATTTTTTTATATGCAAGTTTAAGTAGTAAGCATGCTAAACCTAGAAGCAGGTATTGGATTTCAATTGCAGCTGTCGGAATTTTTTTTTTTTTTTTATCGTAGCTCAGCAAAGTGACTGTACTGTGCCTGATGGTGAGCACAGTAAAATCCAAAAACAACGGCGACTACCGACAGACACGCTATCCCTCATCCCTCACCGGTCGCCACTGTCATGCCAGCTTGCATAAATGTCTCTTCACGTTACGCTTGAAGGACCCCATATTATAGGAAGGAGGGAACACACTGGCCGGGAGATTGTTCCATAGCTTCACGGTACGGCAGAGATAAGAGGTCATCTGTAGGTGCTTAGTTACAGGTGTTTATCTTGAGGATGGTAGCTAGCTAGACTGGCTTAGACAAAGCCCTACTGGCATGCTATAATTTAATTAAAATATTTTTCATCACCGAATGACACTAAGCCAGCATAGCTTCAATTAATTTATCATTTGCATATGATTACACTTTCCTTATAGCGTTCTGTGTATGTACATTTACGATCAATGTCTATCATTAATTCTCGGCTCTCTATAGTAGCTGCTGTTATTGACTACATACTTAGTATTAAGTGTAGTAACTAGTAATGTTAATAAGTTTACATTATTACATAATGTGAAATCAAATAAATGAATAGCCACATTCATGTATAATGCACCGGCTTATAAAACCAAACATATAAACCAAAAACGAAATATGTATATGCATAATTTGAAACATCACAAAATTTCCGCATCAGTACTCCCCTTTTCATTCAATCTGTGTGCATGGAATTGTCCATAAAAATACGAATAATATTGCTTTATTTAAATGTCTCGTTGCTGGTTTTCGGTGAACCGGACAAAATTTGGGTACTGGATGTACATCGCGGTTTGGTAATGTCAGTTATCATTGTTTTGTGGTTACAGTTATTTAATGTATATCAAACAGTTACAAGTTTTATTGCAGTATTGCCTTTAGAAGCCTTTATGTGAATTCCATTGATATTTTCGACATGAATGCCTGCTATAATGTAACAGTAGCTTTAAATTACGTCTCAGACTTTCGCTTATTTTCAAAGACTAACAGACCATAACAAGAGTAGTAAAAGAAACTAGGTCACAAATGCTACCACCACATTGAAACGATTGGCACTTTACGTCAGATTTAAAACTTGTAAGTGATAGCTAGCCAGGTGAGAAATAAAAAAATACCCTTCATCTAAGCTACGGTTATATTCTTTTCGACCTCATATTTTTTCATTATAGGATTTGAGTTTCCATCTTTCGATCATATTTGGAATGTCGATTAGACAACCATCCAACCAAAGAATTTAATTATGATTACAAGTATATTGACAAAATTAACCAGATAAATGGTATGTTCTTTCTGATCATTAAGTGTTCTAAGTTATTATGAAGTTCCTGGAAAAACTTTCTGCGAACGCTCCCCTCTAATATTTGTTCTGCCTAATTTCTTTCGCTGGAAGAAAAATATCCACCACTGTAAGCTTTATTTTCGTTTGTCTCTAAGAGATAATTAATTATTATTTCATTATAGTTCTATATAAGAATTATTTTCATTAATGTCTCGTATGCCATTAATCTCTTTATGCGATATATTTAGTAGAGAGTTAGAAGTTTATATTTGAACGAACAAACTAAAAAATAACGTTTATTTCAGCATACAAAACGTTTAAAGAATTCTTAGACATTGTAATGGATTTATACCGATGTATTGTTTTCATACGCATTTCTCTTTCGTAATACCGGCTGTCATCTCACAAATCAACGTCAATGCAACACTGGCATACTCTTGAACTTATAATTGGCGCGAAAGTAATCAACAAGACAAACTCTGATTAATTAAACACTGTCGCAGATTAAACATCCGCGGATGAAGAATAAACGAGGGCGGCGCATCGCTTTAGGATGCGGGCATTGCGTTGGGATGCTTCTGTTCAAATTTCAATTCTAGGATCAACACAACAAGATATCCAGCCAATTGCACCATATCACAACCCTATACTCTTGTGATACAGTCCAAAATAATAGAAAATATGTCACCTGTCTGTCTTTCTTTTGCAATAATCGCTCTTGTATTTTTATATTAAATTTCTGTATCAAGACTTACGATTTATCGCGTGTTCTGTGTTAGTATATAGAGTATAAGTACACCTTTTTCTATTTTTTTCAATAACAATATTGACAAGATCAACCAAGGATCAACTTAATTTATTAAAGAATCCATATTTCTTTATTAGTACGAAAATGTCATGTAATGATTTGTAATCATTACAATCTATAATTAAATAGGCTGAGATGAATAATTTCGGTAGCTTTTTTTCCTCTATTTCTTGTTTTTTTTTTTATGAATAGTACCTAACTACTGACGGCACTCTGTGTCATTAAAATATAATATTAAATATCAAAATAGATTTGGAAACTTAATGTCTCTGTACGTCATAATTCACGATCTTTATTTTTACTAATCTATGATATAATCGAAGATATTAGGGCACATAATACTTTCTAACAATCTTTGTATGTCCCTACGATCTTCTGGGTTTAATGGAGGAGTTTGATGAAATAATCTGATATTTTTTTAAAGATGTAGTTGTTTATTATAAATTACTTAAGATACTTTGAGATTACCGTAACTTTCTTACATGCATCCAAATGATGATATAACTAATCTTTGTGATATGTTAATAACTTATGCAACACGTTAAGGGGAAGGGAAGTAACTCGAGTAGAATTGAAAAAAAAAATTGAAGAAAAAGACTATCTTAATACTGGAACAGTTTTTAGTAAAAAAGGTCAAAATATTGAAATTTAAAAAATATATATTTATGGTCGAATTTCGACCATGTACTGTTTACTCTATAAATTTGAAAGCATCAGTGAACGTAAATACTTAAGCTTAAAGTGTTTGTTATTTACCCGGTTTGATTCCAGAAACAGCTGAACTAATTTTGCCAAACAGAATACCTTTCAGAGTATTGCCTAAGCTACGTCGCATTACACTTCTCATAGGTGCTAAGTAGTAATTATAAAAGAGATAATTAAGATGCGTAAAGTGTCGTAGGGGTATAATATTAATTACAAACTTTTAATTTTAAAGACGGGCCACAATTGTTCCAGATCAAGCACACATTTCCCATGAGATACAGATAATACCATGTTCACGGGAACGAAGCCAAAGGGATTATTTAAAAAAATCTTGTTCGTTAAACAAGGAAACGAAAAAAAAACAATGATTGAATGCAAGCTTTCAATCCTCACATATTTTTTCTAATCCGTCAATCCTAAACTAACATCGATCTATATAAAACACAGGGGGTTGGATGTGGACGTCGACACATAATTTTTCAATTTACCCAGTTAAAACGCGTTTAGGGGATTGATTAATAAATCTCCCACTGGTGGGCGTCGGTTGGGGGACGTTATCGAGTTAACGTTCCTTCGCATCCCCTCGATATACACGAACTCATGATCTGAGACGTCTTGATATATTTGTATGTCACAATTCTGATTACTATCTAGTCCATATGAACTAAAACTATCATGTGAACAAAATTACAGAATGCCCTTAGTGATATTAAATAAACCGGACGGTTCATGTATAACTTCTTAATAATCCTCTGGAACGATGAGCTTTAAGATCTCTTTATTAATAATTTCTAGTATGCCGCTTGTGAGCTCCCATGGTCTAACCAAAAAAGTATATCCCGAAGATGTTCCGTTTTAAGCCAGCGTATTATTGTCTTCAAAATGTTCGACATCGTTACCATAACTTTTTTAACACTATCTTAAACGCAATGATACCAATCTTTAATGGAGATATTAGAGTTTGTAACTAGGTAATCTACACTGTCATGGATTTACAACTGTATATTATTCCACAGATTTTACAATGAGAAAGATTGTTTCTAGCAATTGTTGCAGTAAAAATTGAACTATTAGTACGATTATCCAGTAAAATATCATTAAATAATATAGTGGACGTAACTTTGCACTTCCGATCGCCTATCGCATCGGAAGTGTCAACATCGATCTGATGATGCTCCGTGACGGAGCGAAATACGTCAGTTAGACGTAGCAGTAGTCAATCAATTTGAGGCGGAAGTGCAGAGTGGCGTTCATTATAATATTTAATGACGGATTTCTGCAAAGTAACACCTTCTTAAATAAAGTATAATATCAGATTATCTAGAGCACTCTCTGAGAAACTAGACTTATTAGCAAAGAATTTTTTACTTTAGTAAAAATTGTCACTTACATTCCCTACTAAATCTTTAATTACCAGACCTATCAGTGTCAAACAGGTCAGTGCTTTTATAAATATGAGAGAATCAATAGGAGAGAAATCTCCCCTCGAAAGTTATAGTATGCGGTGCGGCTCGCTGACAGCGTGTGGACACTGCACTCGAACACCGGACACCCTTTGATGGACAATGTTATTCATTGTTCAACAGTGCTCTTATGACATCTATTGCATCATTATAATACTCGCCAGATGTTCAACCCGTTGTTTAATATCATATCACACTTTTTATGTAAAACTAAAATTAATGCTTTAAAGTTTCCTATACATGTGTTGGTATAACGATATCTACCAGCAACACGTTTTAGCGCTTTTTAGCATGTAACCACAATCTCGTCTGAAATTAAATAACGATGTGGTCTAAAATGATAAAGATGCTGAACCTAGGAATAGGCTCTTAGGTACAGCTTCCAGAACACACCAACAGTTGTAGAACGACAGATTATAAACTTAAGTATGGTAGCTACTAGCTACCTAAGCTGTTTTAAAAAACTCTACTATCGTGCGAAAAAAGCCCTACCACCATATCGATTATTTATTATTAAGAAGACATGATTAACTAGATTAGCAACATTAGAATCTGATATATATCAGGAATAATAAAAAGACTGATTAATGATATATAGACATAGAGAGAAACAAGTTAAGTTATAGATATGATTCCTTGTGTTATATGGATGGTTCTTTTTAATCTACTTGTGTATTTGGTTAATAGTCGAATGAAGATATATACGAAAGACTCATATTCCTCAAACACTCTGTGGTAGCGTGTTTGATCGCGATAGGTTCGGACGTCTACAATAAGTCGGAGTTTTCGGTGTAGGGAAACGAAATTTGTTCCAAGCACATATAGAACTGTTCTGATAGCTGCACTTGAGAACCAGTTATCCTCCAGAGAATTAACGTTTAGATTTAGCCCGTAAATTTTCCCTATGGATATAGTACACGGGCCCAATGCGCTTACACCAAATTGTTAGAATAAATAACGATCCATTTCTTCCGAATAAAAATAGCTGGAGTAACCCAATTTCTAGTGAAAATGTTTTTTCAGCTTTATGTTCGATGAATAATAATCATCAGGTGTGGATTATACGTCCATTCAACATGGGGATGGATCAATGGAATATTAATTGATTTTAAACGCACCCTCAGCTTATGCGCATAATTGAATTGGAGGCGAGTTGATGACTAGTTTAGAATAACTCTATGTTAGTTTTTATTTTTATGATGGCTGAGAAAGCTTACATCAAAAGCTGTGCATTTTACACCTTGATATGTTTCCCACGAATTATCACTATCGCAAATGAGGTCAGTTATTTTAAGAAAGGGTTGCCATCCCCAAAAATAGTATTTAATAGGAAGAAATACCAATACATTCTGATTTAAAAATATAACAAAGGACCTTATCACTATCACAAATGAGGTCTCTTATTTTAAGATAGGGTTGCCGTCTTCAGAAATAGTATTCGCAGAGAGAAATACCAAAACATTCTAGTTTAAAATTAGAACAAAGTATAAGAACTGACGTTAATAGTATTATGTAAAGAAAATATAGTAAATGATATTCAACTAACAACAATCACAATTTTAAATAAGATTATACTATAAGAGCTACGAGACAGATTAATAAAGCTTGAGATTGAAGAGCAGTAAATACACTTTTATAATACAAGACTGTACAGGAAAGTTTTAAAAGCTCAGTACGTTAACTAAAAGGAGGGCAAGTCTTAAAAATACAGCATTTCTTATTTTAACAATAATATTAATTATAAAAGTAATTTATTTTGTATTGCAATTGTTTTATGTACTTTTTGTAAATTACACCCATAACTATGACATTTTAAAAACTATAACCTCTATGAAAAATGCTGTGATTATTCATATCAAGCCGAATATTGAAACAATACTTAATTTATATTTTTACGTATAATTAAGTACCCTTGGATTTATATTACTAACGTAGCTAAAAGATAAACAAAAATTTGTAGATGCATGACAATATAACATCAACGTAAATCAAACGGATTTTTTTTCAGAAGTAATTATACGAACGAATGCCAGCTTTTACTATAATAAACCAAATTCAATCCCTCCTATGTGGCTGCATTAAGTAGGTTCATGTTTATTTTACGCAAATAGGGTTGTTTGCCAAAAGAGGACCGGTTTGTTTGTACGCTCGGTATAAAATTAATCTCCTATAATTGGCAACACTTTTGGATATGTCAATTTGCGCTCGGTCAGTATATATTTTTGTAAATACATACTCAGTTGATTGGGCTACAATTTGAGGTTATGGTTTGTTTGTTGTTATGACTTGTATAGCTAGAACATAGTAATATTAGCCACATTTTTTAAACCAATTTACAAGCAGTACAATTTTGTAGGTGGTAGAGCCACGCTGAAGCTATTATTGGTTTCAGCATGAATGGGTCCGCTCATACCACCCTCTCATAGAATACCGACGTGAAGTAACAGTGTTTGCATTGCTGCGTTTCGTTAGGTCAGTGAGAGCGCCGGAGGCCCACCTCCCCCCTCCTCTCCCCCCTGCCTCCCTTTCCCCCAAACACAGGCGGGCAACGCACTTTCGTCTCCCCTGGTGTTGTTAGTGTCTATGGATGGTGGTGATCACTTAACATCAGGTGACCCACCTGTTCGTTTGCCCGCTATGACATAAAAAAGGGAACAAATGCATGCTACTTCTATTAAAAAAGGATGCAAGCCTGCATTGTTTAGCATTCTGTAGGGTGTACCACAAAGCCATTACCAACGTCATATGCATAGACTAATTGGTACATGATACGGTGTCCCCACTCGATCATCGGCTACATCGGCCGCTGTCACTCAGTGACGTGTGACAGTTCTCGCAGCCGGCACGGTAATAAAGGCTGTGCGTGTTAATCAAACGACTCGTAATGAATTTCGTTTTTGTTCTTTATTTGTTCAACGTTATATTAATAAGGATACCTATAGCTTTTGTTATAAAAAGAAATCTTAAATTATTGAATTATATTATATATAATATAATCACCCTGTAATCAGGGTCATAAACATCCTAACTAATATCATAAATGCGTATGTAAATTTGTTGCGGTTTCACGCCTTAACTACTCAATCGGTGATCATTACATTTAAAATAAAAATTGAATTAAAAAAATATAACTCTAATCTATTTATTTTTGAAGTAAATACTTCTTGAACCGAGATAAACAAAAGAACAAAAAGAAAAACTTATGGGTTCGCGTCACAGATGACCTCGACATGCTAATAACGTATTGCACTTGTGCGACAGTAGCGACGCGTAGTAGTATAGCGGCCTGAATACATCTAATATTGTAGTTTTGTATTGAGCTTATGCAGCTCACCATATATTTGGTTAATTAATAAAGTATATTAAAATATATATAATTATTGTTCAGAGTGTCAATAGATGTGAAAACCAGACCAATGTTAATAATATAAATGTATAATTTATAAAATTTAAATAATTCAGATTATAAGTGATTGAAAAAATCAAAAAATAACATAATTATTCCATTGTTTTGAGTTTTCACTTTTGTTGGCAGTTTTTCTGACTGCTTCGACTTTTTTTATTAATTTTCAATTAGATTACGAGTACTTCGGTGTTTTATACAGTAATTTCTTAATATAAATTTTGTATACTTATCATCATTACATAGTATAAAACAAAGTCCCCAACCGCGTCTGTCTGTCTGTCTGTTCGCGATAAACTCGAAAACTACACAACGGATTTTCATGCGGTTTTCACAGGTGGATAGAGCGCTTCATGAGGAACGTTTTAGTATATAGTTTGTCAAGGATTTTTTCATAATCAGGGCGGTACAACGTCTGCCGGGCCCGCTAGTATCATTATAAAGCATAATAAATATCGGGATATAATTTAATACACAGCTATTTAATTCCAAACTAAACAATGTCTGTATTATGCTAACTAAATAGCTGTATTGAAGCAACAATAGTTCAATGATAGTTTCCATAAACCACTATGCCCAAGTTTGTAGGTTCGAATTGCTTGAATAAGGCAGAGATTTCGGTGAAGAAATACGTAACGAGGAAGAGTAGGTCTTTTTCTACGCTAGTCTGGTTGAAAATCTGCCGTCAGGAAGTTGTTCCGGCAGCTACGCTTTTGCGCTTAGCCTGTCTCTGAGTTTTATCATATTTTCTATGTTAAAACACACAATAACCTACGAAGTATAAAGAAAATATTAAACACTCGGACAGTATTTACAAGTAAGTTCATCATACAAAAGCCAGCCATTTTGCAAGAACTGCGTAAGACCTTGGGTGTTGAGTTGATTTTATTGTATTTTAAAAAGATTATATATAATCAACATAACTATATTATATTATACAGAATAACCAAGATAAGACTAATAAATGTATTTTTTTGATATAAATACTTTTTTTGATAATTAAAATCATATCCACATTAATAAAACGTTTTTAATTCATACGGTACGCATCGCTAGCTGGGACTAAAGTCATAATCGGTCGCACCTGTCGCGCCGGCTGCTGTGGACTCTACGTCACTGCCCGTCAACTCTATGGACACGGAAGCGATTAATATGAAAAAAAAAATAAAGCATTTTGGAGTTATCACAGTGAACCGTGTGGCGTTTTTATTTTTGTAGTGAAAACTTCTTTAAATGCATTGAAAAGTGAACGAAAGTGAAAAGTCACGCTGGGTTGGGTGATGATACTCTGAATCGTATATAATCTACTCCAGTCGTCAAGTTTACCGTAAAACAAGGAGTGCATTGTTGCGATAATAAAGTTTTTATTGTTACATATTATAATAATAAAATAATATTATAGTTATTTTGTATATTATAATGACTGTAGTATTTCAATCGTATACATTGTGCACATAAAGTTTACCTTATATTTTATTTGTAATTTATCACTTTTATCGTGTGGTCATTGCCACATACCTAATTTATTATTGCAGCATGACAAAGTGATCACACACTGATGATTAACACCGTGCACTCCAAAACGAAGATATATAAAAATAGATAGATATAATATCCTTAAAAATTTTAATTTACATGTCTCTTTTCCAATTTTTTTCTTACTTTTAAAATTAGTTCACACTTTAGCTTAAAATTACTCATAACTAATGTCACTGTATTATGTATACAATGTATTAAATTATATTATATATCATAATCAAAGAATTAAACAAGAGTGTTTGTATACGACAAGCCTATATAACAATTTTTGCAATCCAATAATAAATAAATAAGTACGATTATAGTGTACATGATATGTGGCAGTGAATTTATTTCATTTATTGTTAGGCATGTTGCTATTGTTCATCGAAGTTGGGCATACAAATTTCTTTCAACGGAAACGGCATTTTAATTACCCGCGAACGACAATATAATAAGCACCCCTCACGATTATTAATTCAAATTTATTCCATTAAAAAAAAAACTCTTAATTATAAAAAAAAACTTTTTATTCTATAAGTTTAAATCCATGAAATCACTTCAAGAATATAAATCGCATCTTATTTTACACGTACCCTTGTAATATATACAATAAATAATATAAAACTAAGTCGATTCTTACGTCCGTTTGTATGTCCATTTAATTATTGTAAACTGCGAGGCGGATTTGCATACAGTTCTCACAATCATTTAGAGAATTTCTTTTACAAGCTTTACACATATAATACTTGGTTATTATGTTTATATGAAACTATCGGGCCCGTCGGATGTTGTCCTGCCCTAGTAATAGAAAAAAAACCTTGACAAATTATATACCTAAATCTTCCTCATGAATCATTTTATTTAATGGGGAAACCGCATAAGCATCCGTCCAGTAGCTTTTAAGATTATTCCGAACAGACAGACAGACAGAAAGACAACCTGGTTTGTTTGGACAAGTGGTTTGGACAACTTTGTTTTGTTATATGTAAAAATATGTGACAAGTGCATAAAGAAAGTGTACTAAGTAGTTGTATGTCTCAAAAAGTTCTAGTGCCTTTATTTATTAACAGCAAATGTCGACCTTATACAAAATTAAAAGGTTAAAATTATAAGACCTGTTACAAACAGGCGGAAGTAACAAAGCCGCATCGCCACTCCTTAAATGAAATAAAAATATCGTGGTATTTTTTTATATAATGGCCAAGTGTCTAAGAAGTAAAATTAGGAAAAATTGTATCGAAAAATATTCAATAGTCTTTACGTGATGCACGCATAATGGCAGCCTTCTATTATTTTACGTATATGGTGTTCAGAATAAGCGGATATTGTAAGAAGCTATTTGTATGACACGACTTAAGATGCTTCTTTACTTTGATGAACCGTAAATGACAAAGCGCCAAAAAAATTATCGCATAGTACGTGCGTCTAATCGCTAGGATACTTATGACGTCGCATCGATAAGTACATTGCACCCTCCCGATACCTCTCAATACAGGTACACAGCTGTTAATATATTTTTTATCTAACCAGGTATCAAAGGGACGTGTTCCGATACAATTAGGTGGCACACTCAAACGCCCCGTGTTTCCAATTTGCACGTAATCCGACGATGCGACGGTTACAGTGTATATGACCCTCAAAGCACCGTTGCCATTGAACAGTACTTACGAGCGCCATCGGCTTTGACGCTTTATGTGCTTGCATACTATTGAATCTATTACATCCAAATATGCTGTGTCTGCCAGTGTGGCAATAAGAACGTTTAAATCATTATTGACATACTAGTTGATGTCTGCCTGCTTCAATAGGTGCATTTTTGTATTGTTACTAGCTGTGCCCGAGACTACATCCCCGTGGGATCTAATGTAAAAAAACAGTGAATAATAAAATGAATGAGTGTATTAAATCCATTTACTTATCTACTTTTCTCTCGTACTTAAGTCGCGTCGCAATAAAAAATAACTTTTGAAAGAGTGAACCGATTTTAATGAAACCGAGACTACATGTTACTCGACGATATGTTTTATGATTTTCTTGAGGTGTTATCGAACGCAGTACTTTAGCAGTGATGCGTGTTCAAACAAACAGACAGAAATTTCTAAACATGATTGAAATGTAATTTATTACTTATTCCAAGACACCTGCAACAATTTTTCTCACAAAAGTCTAAAAAGTACAGACATGTTAATATTACATTCTTATTATATGTATAGATGTATAGATATAGATTGATAAACTTATTGTTAGTGTAAAGTATAAAAAAGACAAAAAATATATTTATTTAAGATATGAGAAGAAATAGAAGTGAAAATGTTTGTCGCGAAACTTCATATAAACAATACTTAAGATTTGAAAATAAACCAGATCACATCACAATCTCGCCTGATGTTAAATGACGACATGGTCTAATATGGTAAACACACCAAACTTAGGGGAGACTGGTTCTTAAGTGCAGCTGCCGGAACATACCAACAGGTGCTTGGCAACAGATTTGAGTGTGGTAGCTAGCCAGTAGGACTTAGAAAATAACTACCACAATGTGATAGTTTTATAACGATGTTTTCTTTCACTGGAATTTCCGACTCAGTTGCAAGGATTCGAACCTACGTCCATCGACAATGTGTTTGAACACGCTATCACCAAGCCATCATCGGTTCAATTTCTTCATTTACTAACACTGTCATCCAAAGCTGAGTTGTTTAAACTGTTCTTTCCCTCTTGAACTGCTCGGCAAGTTTAGAGTTGGAATTTTAAAAGTATTACAAAGTACCGCCCAAAGATAGGTATATACAAGAGAGCGAATTAATAAAAGCGTTCTAAAAAATCGAATACAAATACAATAAATCCGGTAACCAATTCTTCGTATCGGCACCAATCAATAACTACATATTTATGCTTTTAAAATTTCACCACATTCTCATTTCTCAGAATGTTGTTATTGCGTTGCTTTATTTCTTGCAATGAAACTCAATTTAACTGTCGTATTATTTGCTGATCGATCGATTACAAAATGCGATACGAATTAATGATAAAAATTTCGATAAACAACGCTACCGAATAAGAATGATTTATGTTTTAATTTTTATACAGAGTGATAAAATATAAACAGTAGGGAAATATACATACTTTATATAAGTAAAACCTAATAAAAAGGTAAATAAACCTAATATTGATAGATCTCCCTATTATGTATTTGAAAGTACAACTTTATATCGTATAACAACTACTACAGAGTTACAGAGCACTATAGTTTTTAAATAAATAAATTTTTTTATACAAAATGATTGCAAAACATATTCATCATAATCTACATAATACATTTAAGACCGAATTAGACGGTATTTACTTAATTTCATAAATTTTTAGGCTTTTATCCAAATAACTACGACCCACACCGATTTCGCGCGAGTCATGTCATAAATACCCAAGTGATTTATATATCTACGTGTCGTATCCAATTCTTTTTTTGAAACTTTGACAGTACACTACTTTAAAAGGCCTGCAACGTACTTGCGACTCCCCTGGTGTTGCTAGTGTCTATGGACGGCGGTGATCACTTACCATCAATCAGGTTAGCCACCTGTTCGTTTGCATCTTATGATATAAAAAAAAGTTCATCAAAGAAGCTTCTTTGTGTCGTCACTTCAACAACTTTTTTAAAATCCCGCACAAATATTCATTCTCTATCATCTTCTAAGATATTCAGGTAACAATTTGATGTCCATGTAATTCTCAATCTAACTCTAAGATGTATTGAATTGCACAAGGCTTAATACTAAGTGCTTTACAGGTGGTAGAGCAACGCTGAAGCTATTACTGGTTACAGCATGAATGGGTCGGCTCACCCGGGTTACTACCACCCGACCCACAGAAACACCGACGTGAAATAACAGTGCTTGCATTGTTGCGTTTCGTTCGGTCAGTGAGAGCGCCGGAGGCACATCGCCCTCCCTCCCACCCCTAAACAGACTGGCAACGCACTTGCGACTCCCTTGGCGTTGCTAGTGTCTATGGAAGGTGGTGATCACTTAACATCAGGTGACCCACCTGTTCGTTTGCCTTCTATGATATAAAAAAAACTATTTTGGTTAAAATAACTTCGTAAGTAAACCTTAATGTATGAATGTAAAAGATGAAAATGGTTATTGTCGGTGTTATTTACGAAATAGACAAAACTTTTTTAAGGTATGCAATTCTATAGAATATTATTTAGAAGTAAACGTCTAAAAAATTATTTTTTTCAATTTCACTACAATATATGGACTTTTCCTTACTATAAATACGTATATTTATAGTATACAAAGTATGTAATCTTAATATATATATTTGTATGGGTGTATGTGTGAATTAAAGATGGAGATTTTGATGAAATTTTGGGGTGTGGGGGTGGGAATGGTTAATTAAGGGGGGGGGGGGGGGGGGGTTTTGGATTTTTTTGGGGTAATATACATATAAATCTTCTGAAAGTAATTATTTAAACTAAGAATCGTATTAAAAGGCATTTATATAAATTAAAAGAAATATGTGCACAGAAAGACAAACATAAATAGCGATTTTATTTTATACTAGTTACATACTTAAATGACTGCACTTGAATCATCCAAATATTATTAAAATACAGCATAAATTACAGAATTTTTATTACACAGACGGCGGGATACACGTATCAGTAGTCACTAGTACTAGAACACGTAGTGAGTCACTACAACTGGTTTTTCACCTTATATGTTTTTTTAACAAAAAATCAACTTACCATAAGAAACTATCTAGTTAATTCATATCGGTAATAACTACATACGTCATTTCTTCGCGTCACAGATATACATAATGGACATGAAGATCCACAAACTCGGAAAACTTTACTGAATATGAACTTAAAATTGTCACGTGGAAAACAGAAGTAAAACTCACCGGCTCAATAAAGCTATTTATTATTATTGTTGTTCCATCCAATTATATGACTTAATCGGATTCGAGAAGATATAAATTAGAATAGAATAAATAAAAGTATAATATTACTATAATATTTTTTTCCTTCCCAATATTTTAATCCCGGACTACATGTGGGGAGTGAGCACATAAAGAACGCTATTCACTGCCAGACATGCGATAAGTTATCAGATTGTCTCATACGGGCTAGCTGTGGGGTTGTGACTTGTGACGCTATAATTATACGATAGAATATAATTATTCAAGTGATCTAAATTTAATATTTCGATGATAAATTTCTGTGCTACATTTTTCATATTTTATTTACTGCGTGCTAAAAACAACTTCACTCACCTTCTTGAACTTACAATAAAATACTACAAAATAAAATGAAATACTAAAAAAATTAAACTGGAGTACAGTTAGAGTCTCATAAAGTTAAATCCTACCGTCCTACATTAGCCTTACCGTTCAGTTATTATATTGTTATTGCTATCTTTAAATTTTTACACTTTATACATTAATAAACATACATCAGAATATAAAGTTATAAACATAAAAGACGAACGATGGCCCATCGACAACGGGTTTTTTACAAGGGCCAAGTTATTGGTGGTCATTGCGGCATGGAGAGGAATTTCCTCACGATGTGTGCAGTATTAAGCAGTATTCACTACCTTCTGGATCAGATGCACGATCCAATTATCCATTAAGAGTTTCTTGTGGTGTTGTTCGAAACTTATACCCACGAGATCGTAGGCCGAAGCGACTAATGGTACAATGATTGCTGAGTCCACGACCCATATATCAACTACCTCGTTCGCCCTATACATAAAGGCACACATTACACATATACATACCAGTCTGTTTAATATTACCATGGCATAAAAGTCGGTTGTTACAATCCACGCGTCGATGGTAAGCTTTATGTTCACACGGGCGTACGGATGAACCGAATATGTAATTCCGAGGCTCTTATTACGAATGCGAACGCACCTGAGACCGCAATTAAGTATCTTTGAGAACTGAATCATGTATCTATAGAAATACATAAAGAGATAAGGCCTCGATGACTCCGCACACAAGGAGGACGTGAGTACGAATTATACAAAACTTATGCTTTATTTAGAATTTAAGCCAAACCTTTGGACTGAGATAAAATACTAAGTCTCGTCGAATTTACTCTCAGCTGCCTGAATATGACCTTAAGTGCTTAGCGATAAATTTTCTGGTCGAAAGTAGTAACTAGAAAGGCTTATAAATACCATATTAGCAAAGCTATGTTAATATATCTCTATTTGCCGGCAAAAGAAGTTTCATAATAAATAAATTGTGGGTGTCGTGGGTGTCATTAATTTGGAAGAAGTAAGTAAATGAAACAATTCTAGGCATTCATAATTGATATAACATTGTTGACATTTGACAATGTTTTTAATCTGAGATTATACTGTTCCATTTTACGTACTTTGACGTAATATATTGATTATTTTAACAATTACACAATTTTCTTGTAATAAAAATGTCACAATAGTAATAACCAATTTAACTTAAAATAAATATTTTTTTATGAAGATCTGAACAAAAATATCATTCATAAATTCGAATTATATGCAAATTATCTGTATGCTATGAAACGTTTTTGAATGATGGAATTGAATTGAACGAACGCTATTCTGAGTTGCTTACATAAAAATAATTAACCAGATGTTTAGCTAGTTTAATAAGTGATAGAACCACGCTGAAGCTATTACTGGTTTCAACATGAATGGGTCGGCTCGCTCTCTCATAGAAAACCGACGTGAAGTAACAGTGCTTGCATTGTTGCGTTTCGTTCGGTCAGTGAGAGCACCGGAGGCCCACTTCTCCTCTCCTCCTCCCTCCCCTCCCCGCTCCGCCCTCACAAACACAGGCTGGCAACGCACTTGCGACTCCCCTGGTGTTGCTAGTGCCTATGGACGGCGGTGATCACTTAACATCAGATGACCCGCCTGTTCGTTTGCCTCCTATGATATAAAAAAAAAGATTTTGTTGTTAATAGCGGAAATTATATGTGTTTGACAGATGCATTTTTTTAATATTTTTATTTTACCGATTGTCCACAATCTTACCTGATCGTAAATGACGATGTGGCCTAACATGGTAAACGCATTAAACCAAGAGGGGGCTGGCTCTCATCTGCAGTTGCCGGAACAGTTGTTTGGCGACAGACTTTCAACTTGAGGGTGGTAGCTACAAAACAGTGGATTTATAAAAAATCCTCTCCCCCTCTTCTCCCCTTCCCTCCCCTTGTCCCAAACACAAGCTGGCAACGCACTTTCTACTCCCCTGGTGTTGTTAGTGTCTATGGACGGTGGTGATCACTTAACATCAGGTGACCCACATGTTCGTTTGCCTGCTATGACATAAATAAAAGACCGCGTGGATACGTTTTTGTAATACAATATTTTAAACATATGTTCAATAAGGCTTTAAATTGTAGGCACTGTTTAGTAAAATTAGTGTTAAACGCGTGTTCACCATATTTTTGTAATAACATCGTATATCTCAAAACATCTTTAACATATAGAATATCTCATAACTACACACATTTGGCAATACAATAGTAATTCTCGTCATTCGCACGGATCGCTTCTGGCGCGGGTGAGAGCAAATTGGATGCGAAATCAAATAAAAAACATTTGCAATCATCCCGCCGACAGGGGGAGCTCATGTCGAATTATATTATGATGTATCTACGGTTACGTTTATAACAGGTAAATAGATATGTCTACACACATACTTATAGCTACAAATCTATTGTCGTTATAATACTAGCTTTTGCTTGTGATTTCGCTTGCGTTACTGTAAGGGTCATCTATCCGCCTGGAGTAGTACATTTTTTAAATAAAATGTACCCCATACCCTTTATTGTATGCTTCACGTGTATGCAAAATTTCACGATGATCAATTGTTAGGAATAGTTAGGATTAATATAAGAAACGAAAAAGTTTGTGTCAAGTAATTAACTTTTCTTTCTGTTTCACGCAAGAACTATTGAATGTATTTTGATAAAACTTTACAATAATACTAACGGGCCAGGGGGACGTCGTCCTGTCTTGATAATAAAAGAAATCTAAAATTCATCCATAACGTTCCCTAATTACCGGGTCCAATTGTGAATCTAAACCATTCTTGAATCCACGTAACCACAGAAGAAAGATTTCATCAAAATCTTTCCAACCGTTTAGGAGGAGTTAGTAATATGCACACGGACAGAAAAATTATATATATAAAGATTTACATGCAGAGAAAGTCGCAAAAATGTGTGAACTATTTTGTTGCAAACAAAATAATAAAAACCCTCCCAATTCTCCCGGTCTTTAACATATCTCAATGGAAGTCATAATCTCAAGTGCACATTTCCTGTAGCTCTTTAGAAATCACGGGGTAGGAAATAAGCGAGGCTTGACGCACGATAGATATCGTGGAGTCACCGCAGCGTGTGCGCTCATCCAACCGTCACCGACTGATGACTTTAGGAAATGATCACGTAGGGAGGATCTATAACTCTATAATATATTATATGCAATACCTACCGTTTTATCACATACTAGCCAATACCCGTGGCTTTATGCTTATCCTTCGTTTGGTCGTGGTGGTAGCACTGTTCCTACGCCCGTCTCATTAGGATATCATAAGTGAAAAATCCATCGCTAAGCTCATCAAATTCAAATTCAATCTTAAAAGTCTTAAACAGCGAAAATCTATAGCTAACTTATGCATATTTCAGAAAATCGTAAACAATACCTTTGGCAGTGACCTGCTCGGGCAAATCTATTTTAGAATACAAACTCATTCAGCACGAGTGCATTAATTATTTAATTTACCAGCAGTTAATAAAAACGTTTCCAAAAACAGTCCGTTATATCGAATGTGCAAGTATTATAATGAGTTCTGTGTTCACAAAGACATATTTAATGAGAGCCTAAAAAAAATTAAGACACAAATTGTATCTTAGACATACACGTATAATGTGTTGTATCATCAGACTAGGGCCTTTTTTTTCTTTTTTTTTAATGTGGGGAAATCCCTTATGGATACACCACCCTTTCTCCGGGGAGAGGGTGGGTTATATCCGACTCGCACGGACTAAAACCCCACGGTGTACGTCTTCCGCTATAGTTGGGATGGCACGAGATCTCTATAGACTTCATCGTGCCGCCCCAGCGGTTGGCCCAGCAGCGAAAGCGCCGCCGCCGTGCCCCGTCTTGTTAGGAGACAGCCGGGTACACACCGGCCGTCTCCTCTGTCTGCCAGACCTGTGCAATGGGAAGATGGGCCCCCCGACCCACCTTCCCTAGGTCCGGCTACGGTGGTGGGAGGAGGCGATCAAACTGCCGCCTATCACACTAGGGCCTAGGCTAACTGTGGTTATTGTTAAAATTGGTAATGTGTACAATTTATAATTGGATTGCAGATTTATAATGTTATAATAGTTTCGTTATGCATATATATTTCAGTTTGTTATCTGCAATTATACCTTTTTGTAAAAAATAACATAGGTTTAGCGTGCTTACTCTCGATTCATTTGTTTTAAGCAAGGTACTTCTTTCCAAAATTGAATGGCTCTAGATTCAACGATCTAAATTGTGTGTGTCTTTTAGTAAGCCTCGAGATATTTAAATAACTAGCAGATCGCCTCCATATAATTGTACACCTTAGAAGCATGCTTATAAGGCAAGCATTATATAGTGGAGTTGTTTAAACTTTCAAAGTTGATTAAAGAACAAGTTTAGTAAATTCCCAGCCAAAATTTGGATACAAACTGTTTTGGCGTTAATTGACGATTTGTTAGGCAATGCAGAAAATAATAAAAAGCACGAAAAGCGTCATAGCATATTGGTAGGCTATTTTATTATCTAAAGCCCGTTTAGTTAGCCACAACCTTCAATTCTATCCTCAGACAGCTACACGTTGGAAGTAAAGTATAAAAAACATGTTGAGTAGTACTTATTTTTTATATTTGAAGTGGTGGCTTAGTTAAGAGCGTGTTCGGACACATCGTCGATGGACGTAGGTTCGAATCCAACTGATTCGGGTTTCCGGTGACAACATCGCGATGAAACTATAGCGCATGGTGGTATGGTTTTATCTAAATCCGCCTGGCTACCTACCACCCTTAACTTGAAAACTGTCGCCAAGCACCTGTTAGTATATGCCGGGTTTTCCACTCCCATCTATGTATGGCGTGCTTACTGTCTTAGACCATATCATCATTTAACATCAGGTAAGTTTGTGATCAAACGCCAAAACCTACAAAGTATTTTTTTAAATGAGACACACGTACTATCATTATTTTTCAATGTATACAAAGGTATGTTTAGGAATTAATCGGCGGTGGGAGAGGTTTCGATTCGGAGCAGACATTGACACGTCCCTCTCAGCCGGTACGAGTGGAAACCAAAACACGACGTTTGAGATCAAAGCTACAATGCGGCTGGGGTGAATTTGTCTAGGTGACTTCGTGTAACAACGATCTCACTTCACTAGAATCGATAATTCGTGTAATACGTACATGTCGGGGCAGACACAGAAATGGCGTCTATGTGAAAGTATGACGTCATGGTTATGATTTGATCGATTAATCTACATGCAGAAATGCTACACTGATTATCCGAATTATCCATAGATGTGACTAATCCAACGGTCTGAGCGAGGATGCCCAATGTCTCGTCATCGGTTGCCTTTAGAAGCATTCAGCAAATGCTGAGGCTCAATAATAATGAAGATGCATGAACAATAATCATCCAATCTCTGGTGTTTCAGAACGGGGTAAACAATGGCTAGTCAATAGTAACTACCCTGATATATATAAAAGCATAAAGCGCGCCGCCAAACCCGAGGTGTGCCGCGCACCAAAGCAGAGGTGTGCCGCGCACCCTTGAGCTAGTTGTCAAAATAAAATCGGCTGAGTGCCTTAAGCGCTCGCCTTAGTAGTCCGGTGAAGCTGTTAAGACCTTGCTTGGTCAATAGCGTAGTCAGTTCGAAGAAAACAAAAGCGCGCCAAGCCCAACACGGCAACGACGAATATCGGTAGTAAAGTTAACGAATCTTGAATTCACAAGTTCAATACATCAAGTACTAGAATGAATTGGAAGTGAATTACAACCTTAATTTCGTTTTGGAAAAGTAGTTACCAAGTAAAATATAAGTATTCTAAACTTCAAATAACTAGTGGTAATAATGGCGAGAATCTCAACGCTATGACAATTACAACGCTGTAATTAACCAAATACTATAAATATCTTTAAATCGAATACAATTATTGATGTCATAAATAAAGCGTTTTGATTCTTATGATAGGGAGCTTGAAATATAACAGGGGACGGGGGGAGGTGTCCTCCTTGAAAAAAAAAAAATCCAAAAGTCGCGCAGGCCACCTACGGGTCAATTGGAATCTAAACATCGGCCCCCAAACCAAAAAAAATTCCAAAAAGGCATGGGGGATACAAATTTAAATTATAATAGCAAACTATAATATTAACTTTATTATATTTTTCTAATAAACATTCATATCTCGTATCATATCTCAATTTTTTAGATTCAAATTATTACTTTAATCGATTTTTTTTAAATAACGCAATGCTCTTGGTTATTTCTTTGAATTAAACCAAAAAAATTTGAATATGAAATCTCATATACAACGAACTAAGCACTCAATTTACACTTTGTATGATTGTTGTAGAGAAGGTGCTAAATGTCACGTCTAGTATAGATCTAGGCGATGGCAATACACTAATAAGTGCGGTGTGCGCCATCGCATCCTTCATTACGACACAAAGAGGGTTCCGTGATGCAACTCACTTGCCGAGAATCGAACGAGAACTCATCAAAATAATACATAGGTATAAATGTTCTACGGCACTTAAGAAGAAATATGAGCGGCCTTTCGCCCACGCATTAAAGCATTTTTTTTTATTCATCATACAATCTGTGTTTTTCCATGTAATATTACTGTGTTTTGATGATTTTTTATGACTCGATTACTATGAGAATAAAAAGACTTCTAAGTTTGCCCAGTTAAAATAAAAGAAATATCCACAAGCAATCCTTCTTACACATAGGGTGCGTTAAAAATTGCCGGAACTGGCCACTTAAATTAAGAATATTTAAAAACTAATACGACGTTTAAAATGGAACTCTTTGGCTTTGACATGCAGTTTGTTTCGTCTGTTTGTCATTTGTTTTTACATTTTTGCACTATTTTAAATATTGCGTGTGTACGTTACCATGGATTTAACTTGCAAAATATTTTATTAATATATTTTTTTAATCTGCTAAACTTTGGAAGAGGAAACAAAAGAACACCAAAATCGGATATATTGGATAATTTTCTAAACTCTTTCAGTTTGATAAGGGAAATAACATAAAACTCTTCCACTTGCATGTGTAAGCGTGTATGCGTGCACGTGTGTGAAGGTGACATGTGTAATGTTTTCGCAGTGATGTAAGATTTTGTGTCACTGTATCGCGCGAGCACTCAAGGGCTCCACGCCAAGGGAACGGACCTAGGCTTGAGCCGCTGCCGAGGGGGGCCTAATCTGGTGTGCGGGAGCGAAATTGACCCCCAGACCACGGCAGCATGATCTGTGGTTACGCGGGCGTGGGCGTGAACATGCTCTGTTTGGTAAGACAAGCTGGTACAGATCATTCACTGCCGTTATTTCATCGGGAGGGTCGGTAAAAATATGTCGCGGACGTCTTTTATAATTCGCAGCGTTCGGTACGGGTTCGTATTTTGCGGCGGATACCATTAACAGACTGGGATGATTCACGGCTTTTTCAAAATAACTAATCATAAGTGATTTTACGTTCGCCCAGATAGAAGGCATCTCTAGGTCCCTCTGGAGATCGACTCTCCGGACGTACCACGGGGCACCGATCACTTTACGTAAAATGCGGTTTTGAAGAACATCTTTCGACATAAGCACAAAAACAGGACAACTATATATCATAATAGGACGGATACATGTCTTATACAAAGTGAGCTTGTGTCTGAGGGACAGCTTACTCTTATAACAAAGTAAAGGATGGAGGTGACCCAAGACCATGGCGGCTTTGTTTCGCACTCTATCTATATGTGTCTCGAACTTTAAATGTTTATCTAATGTAACACCGAGATATTTGACCTCGCCTGCCCAAGGTATATCGGTTTCGTATAGCCTGAGGGCTGAAGGTTGCGCGAATGTAGCGGTTGTGCAAGCGAGCCGCAACGATCTGGGCACTTATTGAGAATCGATAGTTATCAAGTAGAGCCGAACTGTGAATGCCTAAGTTAGTGCGATATAATGTCGCGTAGCTCAGTCGCATTATCGGCTTTCTACACAACAGTCGTGCTTTATACGTATTTATTTAAGCTAACCTAAATATGTTGACAGTAATTAAATTAATATTTAAAATATTTGTATTGCAAACTAAGATAGTATGTCATTTGTTTTAATCAGATGTGTTAATAATGTGTTATTTCTTTACATCTTACATTATTATAAAACCATTTTTAAAGTATAATAACTTATAACATATTTTATTCTTATTCCTTGATTATATATCAGTGAATTCATAAACATAATCTTAGCAGAGGTTTATATTACATAGAATTAATAATAAAAAGATTATCTTTTAAAGGAATGAAATTTGTATAATACTGCTGTTATATATATCAACGAGAATATAAATATAATTAAAAACAGACTATTAATGACAAAATACGAATTATTGGACATTCGCCAGGGGTAAGTATAATATTTAAAAAAATACGATAAACTAAATACCAAATATATTTATCAATAACCAACGAACTAAGCGCTTGTATTATAAAAGAAATAAAAATAATTATTCTTTTTCTACTGTGATCGCAAGTATGATACATATTGTAAGATTTTCGTGCATTACATAAAGCGAACGCCTAACAGTTAATATTCACGTCCAGCCACGTGCGGTCTGTGGGAGTAAAGGAGGCATATCATTTCAGTAACAAACCTTAACATATGATTTGCAAACACGTCTCGTCGACGTGCAAACACTATACTGAATCCGTATCACTTATGACAGAACTAAGCATCGAGTTACCACTACCATGTGTCTGTTTGGAAACGATTTTCAATCGAGATTAATATACATTTTATATAAAATGACCATAACTTTTCGAAAGGTTTTGCTTAAGTAAAGCTATATCAAAACGCATAAATATTCTTCACATATCGAGTGTAAAACAATAACTTGTCGGAATAATTTTTCTTGAATGAAGTTGTATAAAAATGTTTAAAATATTCTTTACAAAAATTTATCAAATAAAATATCTTTAAAACTCGAATCAGCAGGAAGTAACTAACGGTAAATAAAATGGCGGACGATATTGATGAAATAATCATTTATTAAAACTTTAATTTATGTAATTTTTAACCTCTTTTAGTCTTAATTATTTACTAATGCTATATTTACTTACTTAGTATCCTTTTTTTATTTAGTCGACAGCTTTTTTGTTATGCCCCAAAATGTCAAGAATAGGAATACGAAAGAAAAAGTACAAATTTATTAAGAACTATTTGACACCTTTAACCTCGTCTGCGTCATTTCTTAGTTTAACAATATACTTTATGTAGAGAGGAAATAATATAAACGGGATAAACAAACGAACGGATGGTCCATTTGTCACAGTTTTCCACGGCAAGAAAACTCGCTGAACTCGTAGTTCTTACAAAGGTCGTTTCCTAAAACTGTCTTATACCTTTATCTATACTAATATTATAAAGAGGTAAAGTTTGTGACGTTGTGAGTTTGTGAGTTTGTGACGTTGTGGCGTTGTGAGGGGTAATCTCAGGAACTAAAGGTTCGATTTGAATAATTCTTCCAGTGTTATATAGCTCATTCATCGAGAATGGTTATAGACTATAAATCATCACGCTAAAGCCAGTAGCAGCGGAGCACAGATGAAAAATGTTTCAAAATCGAGATGTTTTTTTTTTAGAGCTTCTGCTGTGTGTCACCGTTAGCCCAGAGAACTATTACTACGCGGACGAAGTCGCGGGCAGGGGCTATAATCTATATACTAATATTATAAAGAGGTAAAGTTTGTGAGTTTGTGACGTTGTAGGGGGTAATCTCAGGAACTACTAAACCGATTTTTTGTGACCACGTTATTTGTGAGTGTCATGGGCTATATATCATCACGCTAAGGGCAATAGGAGCGGAGCTACAATGAAAAATATTTTAAAATCGGGGCTTATTTCTTTTTGAGAGCTTCCGCTGCGTCTTAGCCCAAAATAACTATTCCACGCGTGTGAAGTCGCGGGTAGAAGTTATTAACTAATTATATTATCTATAATCTATACTAATATTATAAAGAGGTAAAGTTTGTGAGGTTGTAGGGGGTAATATCTAGGGAGTCGGACAAAAATGGTCGAACGAAAACGTTTCTTACGAACGCTGCCTTAATTATGAGATATATATGATTGAGTTCTAGAGAAAAGTTGTAGCTTGATAATGCCTATTACCGCCCAACGAAGTGGACCACGGGTCGGCTAGTATTGGATAAAGCTATTATGATAGCTTCTTTTTTAGACAAGGACCAAGTGTCTAACAAATAAAACAAAAAATATTGATTGAAATATATCTCGTATTATTTTCATGTTGCGTGCGCCTTTATAATTTTGTTTAAATCTAAAAATTTTGTACTGATGAATAACATGAATTTAGGCTATCAAAATAAACGGATGGTGCCAAAATGTCGTATTAATTAGTGGTTCTACCTCATTAGCGACACACGAGAATTATTCTAGAAGGTTAAGGTAGACAGAAGAAAAAGCTCTAGTTAATTAAGTAGTTACAATAACTTTTTGCAAATGCATATATTTTCTTCGAATATTTTGTTCAATATATTAACATTTCTCTTTCTCAAAGAAAATTCAAAGGTTTGCAGATAATTTAATATAATATTAAGATTTAAGATTTAAAGAAGAAGAATTTAAGATAATATTATTATATAAGTAATATTATTATTAACCTGTCATAAGGTTTTAAAAAAAAAATGATCAACGCGCATAACCATAAAGATTTTGTTTGAAATAAAACATTTTACACTATACAAATATTTTATGAATAAATCCAGTAATGTTGTATGTAGCATATTATAGTATTTTATTCATTTTACTTATTATTAAAATACGATTAAAAACCTAATTTGTATGGTATTCTCCAAAATTTTAAAAATAACTCATTTATTAATTCGAATGAAATAGAACTGTAAACAATTAGTAACGCTGGCACATCGCGGGGTTACTCGCATGCCTGATGAGACTTCGTTGCATGTAAATATCATTTCGCATCTGTTTATACCGTAGTGTTTTTTTTAAATTTAACATGTTTGACTCAAAGCATAGGTTTGTACACTTATGGCGAACATGAAATTACATACTTCAACTCAATCGCAATATGTTTGAAAAGCGAAATATTATATTAGGTGCCTACTTTATTAGGTTAATATTTTTGTTGAAATTGAATCATTTAATAAATGCCGCAAGAACCTAAATGTCACAAAGGAAGCCATAGGAAAGACCTAAGTATCTAAAGAGTTCATCCAGGTGTTGAAAAAATTTATATATAAAAAAAACAAGAATAGAAAGTAACGTGAAGTATATGCCAAGCAATTGATTAACATGTTACTACGAACATTTGATTAATAAATCAGTAAATCAAAATAACCTTTATTCAATTTAGGCCCTGAGAAGGCGCTTATGGAAGTCAATGCTACCACCGAAAACAACCCAGTCATCGAGAAAAACCGTCGAGAAACTCGATCTGGTTAATATCTTCATGTTACATATTTTTTACAAAACATAAATAGTTACATCGTTTTTAGTGAATGTAATAAGGAGGCAAGATCGGACGTAGAAACGATCCCTGAGGAACGCCTTTGGCTCTCTGATACTAGATTAGCGTTAAAACCAATTATACAACTTAACACACGATTACTTAGTTCCAAACTAAGCATTACTTATATTATGGTAAGTAAATCGTTGATATATAATGTAATTGTAGACTCAAAGACAGAATTTACATTTATGTTCATCACACAAAAATCAGTCACGTGCAGGGATCGAAACTGCGACCTTTTGGCTCAGTAGTTCTTCTTCTATTTTATTTTTGGCAACCAGTCTTCTAGTAGACTATTACTACCATTGTCAAATGATATAATTTCTTGATATAATTTCAGTGAACTAACAAGATGGTGGCCATCTTGCTAGAACTTTCTTGGGAGTTTTTGTGGCAAGTCAGAGTCCATGCTCCGTGGTATTATTTCCGATCCACTTCACCTGTGCTCAATAACCAAACTGTATTACGTAAAGGACCACCAACATTACACAATATAGAGCCAAATAACACAAGATTATGGATAAAATATAAAGACCACTACATGGCAGTCCAAGATCCCACCAAAAACTCGGCTCAGTAGTTATGTGAAATAGATATGTTCAATGGAACGACGCATTGTATAAAAAATAAACGTAACGTAGCAATAACGGTTATATTCCTTCCAGTAATTAATAATAATTATTATTTTATAACAGTTATTGTTATAAATTATTCTGCTGTTGGATAATTTAACATTTTATGTCGAATTACAATTCGTAACAATAATTAAATTTATATTCGTTTTTCGCATATGACTTTGAATTGTCTGTTGCATAATACTTGCCTGTTCACACGTTATGATTCCAGGCAATTATTGTTATTACTTATAATAGCGGCTACTTTTAATCGATAGCAGAATAATGATACATTATATTACTAGAAATAATCGCTTTGTTACCTACTAATTTTGTTTTTCCCAGCGTCTGTTACAATGTATTCATAAAAGAAATGAATTAAGTTTTAGTTATGGAATAACCCCACAAATAATAACAGTGTTATACTTTGTTAGCAATATATATCAAATATGAAGTATACGATATTGTTTTAGACGTCATTTCTAGTTTACAAGTTAAAGTCAATCTCTGTAGGGTTAGCGGACCGAAGCCATATTCTGAGACAAATATTATTCTAAATACATACAATTGGTTCACGTATATCCTATGCTGTTTACTTAAAGTACCTTATTATGTCTAAAATACCTGTTGTTTTTTTATATTAATACCATCGTATTAAATTGAAGTAACCTTTAAATTTATCAGAATTAATTTTTTCCATCTTATTAAAATTGTTCTGTGAACTCGTTGTTTTAATATTTTTTGTAATAAAGATATATAAACAATTATTTCTTTTTTGCTTAGTATTGACGAGCCTATATTTATAAATCTCTATTCGTGGTACTTTGCACTCATTATATAGACAGAAAATCCTCAATAATATTGTAACTTAAAAAATTAATGAATTATTGTCGAATTACAACCACTAGACGACCTAGTAGTACATATATACATTTCGGACGACTATCTGAGGTAATTGTGAAAATTATATGGAAATTTGTTAATTACTTTGGAAGAACTAAACACACACACAGTCAAACTCTGAAAGCATCTTAGGCTTAATATATATTTTTTTAAGTGAAAACTTCTTTAGACGCGTTGAGCGGTATTTTTTTGGCAGGAGATAAACTTATTACTTCGCGTCATTGACTTACTAGTAAGTGTGACCGACCGTATTGCGTTTGCGCGACTCGCGTCACACTATTAATAAATTTTACTGAGATTGTGTAGCCCAACATATGTTTAAAGAGTTAATGAACTGTATAAAAATGTATATAATTATTGTTCGGAGTGCTAATAGATGTAAAAACTGCACTAATGATAATAATTTCAATTTACAAATTACGAAATTTAAACAATTATTCTATTCCATGGAGTTTTCTCTTCTGTCCTTATGATTACCTCGATTTTATTATTGAATAGATAATTATTTTTAAAAACATGATACACAATAACGTTGGATTGATTGAACCAGAATAATCCCGTGAAGTTCGAACATAACAAATGATCGTTCCGCATCAATTTGTCTGGAAGTCGTTAAAATCGCGTTTCCTCTTATTAATTTCTGCTCCCCTCGCGGGTATTTCGGCACGCACCGTTTGTGTCCGGTTTGCACCGGTACGAGCCGGTTACCGGCGGATTGATGCTCCATCGGTGGTTGGGAAATGATAAAAAAAACGTCCAGGATTCGTGACAATTCGTAATGTTAAAATGTTTAAGAATTTTCAACCTTATAACTCAAACGTTAAAGTTTATCGTACTGTTTGAGGGTTTATTTATAAACCGTCAAGTTTTAAAATGACATTTATTTAGTCTTGTCATTTGTTTACGATGAAAAATCTTTAAATATTGGCCAAATGAAATCGTAATATAATATTTTTGACAGACAGATATTTTTAAAAGTTAATGGCGAAATTAAAATGTATTTGAATTCATAAAATCAAACCAATTTGGACCTGTAATGGACTACAGTGGCAGCGTGCCAGAAGTTACGATGAACAAAAACAGAATGGCAAAAAAACGATATAATGTAACAAAGTGCAAAAAACTACTAACATCCGGTACTTATCATCGTTTACCAGGGGTTCTATTTGAGAATCGATCTCAAGAATAAGTTACACTAATGTCGAATTACAATCGATTGCACCAAAAAAAAAAATTAATTTTTTGGAGAAACAACTCTCAATAAATCTACAACATGACGTATTGATATAGTAGTAGTACGTGCAAATTCCGTACTATCGGATTTGAATCTATACGACCGTCCAGCAACGATGTCATAGTCAAGTAGAACAAAATCATCAACCTACAAAACAGCAAATATTTTAAATTCAAATAACAAAAGCTCAAAACACTCGATTATCCTCCAAGAAAGTCAAAATTGAATCTAATATTCATGAACGTAGAAGCATATCATTCATCATTTTTCGCGTCAATTCAAAAACTATATTTCTTTTTAGATTGATACACTCGAAATACCTTAAAATGTCGAATTTGTAGGTACTAGTAATTTTCGAATTTAACTCACCTTAATATTTTCTTAAAGTGGAATGGTATTGTAACGATTCTGAGAGGTTCGTGAATATAAGAATGAATATGTTATTATTGTGACAGCTTAGGTTTTTTAATTTCAGTTTATTTTTTAAACGGTTCAACCTATTTTAAAGACAATTAATTATGTAGGTAAACATCATCACGTTTTTCTATAGGAGCTAAGAATAATAATAAAATAAAATAAAAATAAGAATAGTAATAAAATATAAATAGGCTGCAGAGGTAAGATAGTGATGACAAAATTGCAATTAAAAAAAATAATGAAACACAGGCTGCAATACAGAGATAAATGTATGTATTTTCAGTGAAAAGATACACACATTATAACGTAAACCTTATTGTGGAGACTGATTAATTGTACATAAAGTAGTTAGGGGTATATAACATTGCATATAATAATGATATATTAGCAAATGAATTTTTAATGCCTTTAATTTGCAAGCACTGAGTATATGCAGTTATCAAAGACGATAATTGTGACCATAGTACTCTGGGTGTAATATCCGCTATAGTGGCATACTTAAGCGTGTGCCATCTAGGGTGATAGGTATATGTATCCAATTGGTTCATGATGATCATACAACGTTATGATAGATCCGTCACAGTGACTTTCTTTTGCGCTGTTGCTTTTCTAGATTAGTCACTGTATATCCAGTTACTGAAAGGCTTACAGGTCAAAATGACAGTGGTATCTGTTGGAGAGTTTATACATTGTACAGTGGCTGCCTTTGTTTTTGATTTTACTGTGCTTACTATCAACTACAGTGCAATATGTAGTGCTCGGATAAAAAAAAATATCAATGTACAATGCTAATTGTGGTTCTAATAACTCCATTAAATAAAAAAATACTAAACGATATAAGGCACATTTATCGAGTTTCGTTCGTGATCAAGACACGTTCGAACGGAAAATAGTAACGACATAGGATTTATTCCCCTAACAGGAACTTCCGACACCATTTGAAATTCATTCTTCAACGTACCTATATGTGATATAATAAAAATAGCGTCAGATATAAGGCACTGCGTTGTGATAAATTATGCACCCCTCGATTTAGAGATTGCTCGAGCAATGCATTAACGTGTCCCCTTTGATATTTTTAGGTAAACGCAAATCGGCGTTAAAAATGTATTATGATTTAATAGGGCATTGGAGAGTTGATGCGAATTAAAAGGTGTTTAGCCATGTTTACAACCTGTCTGCATTCCACCACACTCTCAATTGACATGTTATAATAATGCAGCCAGAAATTCTATAATGCTAAGCATCAAAAGCTGAAGTAATCGCTTGTCCATAAATTTTCCATTTGAATATACCAGGTGGTCTGCTAAATGCTAGAATTCTGAATAGCTGAACTATTGTCTCTTATCAATGTATTTTTGAAAGCTTGGAAAATAAATGCGTTTTATCTGAAGATGTGCAAATAAGAGTGGCGGCTGAAGAGAAATACGGATCACCACTGTCAATGTTATGTTATGAAAATTACTACGTAACTTATTTCAACAAACTACGCATGTCTCGACAGAGTTGAGTAATAGGGCCTTATTTTTATTTCTTTCTCATTATCTTGAAATATTTTGTGGACATCGCGTGCAGTCTGGTTGGCTCGAGAAGTGTTACAAGGCTCAATAATATATTCAAGTGGTCACATACACATGATAAATATTATGAGACCCTATCATAGACCCTGATTAACTAAAATTTATTTTATTATGAATACAAAGAAGTGCTCACTGACTTAGCCAAAGCTTAAACTAATTTATGCCAATTCCTAAGATTGTTACCGAGAGAAACATCGTCGCGGCTGCTGTGTACCCTCGCTCCCTAAATTGCCGGCCATTTGCTGATTCACCGGCGTAATAGAGTGTAAATTTATTTATCCACCTACCCCGCCATCTCTCTTTATTCGGTGTTAATGTTCTTATTTATTTATTGTTAGTGTTTAGAAAATTTTAACAAAAATTATAATATTTAATTGTTGAGTTAAACAAAGTTTTTTTGTTTTTAAATTGAAATTCGACTAATGAAATGGAATATCTTGCAACCATGGTATAGCAGTATGATGATATTTTGACTATAAACTCACCCGATCTTTAATTATGATATGGCTGGAGACTGTAACACACGATACCAAGAGCAGGACTGGTTTTCAAATATACCTGCTGAAAGACACATATAGATATGTGGCGACAGATTTTCAATTTAAAAATAACAATTAATTACTCTATAAATGACCTCATCATCTAGTAAATGACTAAGAGAAATTAAGAAGCAGTCAGTTATATATTAGGGTATAAGCTATATTTTTTTAACTTATCTATGCAATAAACTGCAGTGAAAATCTTCTCCATAATATCATGGAGTTTCTAGAACTTAATTCAAAATTTGCACAATTTTTTACACAAAATTCCGTTCAAGAAGGCAGGTTATATGAACTATTTTTCGTTACTCGTTTGGGGCGTAGGTAATTAACTAAGGAATTCCGTTAGTTTAAACTTACGAATTATGGATAATTTGCCACAAACGACCCAATCGTGTATAATTTTCACAGAATCAGACCACAATCAACTGTTGTTAGCGAAAGTTGACTGGCAGAGAATGCCTTCGGCATTAAGTCCGCCATTGCTTATTTATCGCATAATGTGTAAATAAATAAATAAAGAAAGTTATATCTTTTGACTCGGAACATTACTATGAGAACGTTTTGAATAAAAGTCGAAACATTCTACGTGAAATGTTATAGTTCTCAAATCTGATCTATTTCACCTAATACGAATATAGATTCCTATGTATTTTAGGAGTAATACTTACAATATAAAATAAAAGAATACCTTTCATTATTTTACAATATTATTTAAGACTAAACCAGGTTTAAGGTAATATCGTACATATAAGTATAGATAAATAATAGCTTAATTTGTTAAAAAAACATATTTCTATTACTTACACATTAATCTAAGTACATCTTGCACAGCATTATAATCAGTATACAGACTTACATAGCTCCGCTTAGTTACTTGCACTGGTTAATCTCAGAACACGACCCGCTTAAGCGTACCTACCACTATGGTGTGAGTTACACATGGTATAAGGCGGTGGTGATCCAGATAGATACAAACAGTACGCCCTACTATACGGAAATCTTTTACCTCATACAATGTAACACAAACATTATTTTATATGTACGTTTTATTATCGATAGCAAATCGAATATGGATCGAGTTACTATCGAGTTTTAACGATACCTTACTCTAGGTGCTTCCAAGAAGTTTCCTGAACTCTGACAGATTATTCATAAAATCCCTTCGGTGTTTCCGCTAGGCGTATTCCCAAAAGCTTCTTGATGAGCTAATAGTCTGCATGCTTCAGACCGTGTGAATTGTTTACGTTCGTTACGAAACGTGAACAGTTTATGTTCTATTTTCGATATTAAATTGTTTCGTACGTTTTTTATTACTATTTCAAATTTATTTTCTTATTTTTATATTGTTCTTCATTACATAGTATAAAACAAAGTCCCCTACCGCGTCTGTCTGTCTGTCTGTTCGCGATAAACTCAAAAACTACTGAACGGATTTTCTTGCAGTTTTCACCAGTGGATAAAGTGATTCATGAGGAAGGTTTTGGAATTTGTCAGGGTTTTTTTTATAATCAGGGCGGGACAACGTCTGCCGGGTCCGCTAGTTTTATATAATTACCATCTTCAAGTTGGCAATATGTAGTCAAAAACCTTAAAGACATGTTATAGCAAATGCACTCGAGAGCTTAGTACTATTTTATTTTCACTGTTTTTTCATCATAGACCACACCTGCATTTAGCATCAGGCGAGATTGTTATGAAACGCAAAAACGTAAAAAAAGTAAGTATTTGCATGAATATTTATTTCCTTTATATATATATACTACTAGCTGGCCCGGCAGACGTTGTCCCGCCCTAATTATAAAAAAAACCTTGACAAATTATATACTAAAACTTTCCTCATGAATCACTTTATTCACTGGTGAAAATCGCATGACGATCCGTTCGGTAGTTTTTGAGTGTATCGCGAACAGACAGACAAACGCGGTAGGGGACTTTGTTTTATACTATGTAATGATTATATTAAATTACTAACAAAACTTCTTTTAATAACCTCAACACGTACAAATTAAAGTTGTAACGGTAATATTAATATCACAAAAGGGGAAAATTAGCAAAAACAATCAGAATTACATCCAAATAAGCGGCGTCTAATTACACCCTTACTAATTTAGAATGAACCGGGTAATGTTATTATCATAAGAGGATCGTCTGCTCCGTATATGGTGTGACGCCACCTGAATTTGGTCGCGCTTCGGGCGTCTCACTAATTGTATAACAATGGAGTTAGCTTTTTGACTTAGTTAGAGACACTTTTGTGGTATAACAAACTTGGAATATTCTTTAACAATTCCATAATAATAAAATACTTTGTTCAGTGTGTTTTGAAAAGAAAAAATGTCCAGATCTTAACAAATTTAAAAAGCGAAATTTCTTTGCAATTTTTGAAGCTATTGAAGTTATACTTCTTTTGGCGCGTTAGGGAAAAGTGATGAGAGTAAATTTTTAAGATGCGCGCGCACACCGTCACGAAAAACCGACACCCTGAAGTTAGCTATAGTCAACATTTTGTTTTTTTGTAGTTTGTATTTCTTTGTTTCAAAACTTTCAATGTATTAAATACCTTTTTTCTATTATTAATGTCGTTTTTCTACAAACGTAGAATAAGGCGAAAGATAAAATTTTTGAAAAGATTTTTATCTTGTTACGCCAAAGAAGTATAACTTCTAACGCGTGTACATAAGTACACACACACACTTTTTTTATTAATATTCAAACCCGCTTTGTGATATATCGATGTTTCATCCGTAATTAGCTTCTGTCGATATATAATTTATTAGGAATCATGTTACCTATTTGCTTCATTTTGTAAAAATAATTGCAGACTGAAGAAGAAATCCACAGGAAACGGAAACAGTCGACACAATGGAACATCCATTTAATAGAAGACTGCTTGATATATGATATGGTGTCATTACACCCAACTAATATGAATGATGTCGATCGAAAACACGAGATTACCGGACGACGATCGATCGTTTGCACTATCGAGGATTACGATTTGTATCGAATGAAAATGGATAGGAAACATAATTTCTACACTATGGTAGTAAACCTAACAGCTATATTGAAATATTAGAAATGACCAAATCTCCTATTAATACCTAAATACAATATGAAATCTTGTTTCTACTATTGATGTTCGATCCACGTACACAGTTCTACGTCACCGCATCGCTTGCGTGAGTGTCTTAGCATCCTTAGATGTGCTAATAGCATACTCTCTTCATTAGCAATCCGAGAATTTCCATGCTATTTACGAATTATGCAAATGACAGAATTTGTAGAATTGCACAGACAGTATATTAGGATAATTATAGCATAGTTCCAATATATTTTAATTACTCTAACATACTGTTCGTCTAGTTCTACAGATTCTCTCATTTGCATAATTCGTAAATAGCTCTCGGATTGCTAATAAAGAGAGTATGCTATTAAGTAAGCAATACCCATTCCCGAATAAAATTGATCTAAAATACGATTTATATGTGGAAAATAAAAAATATATTATCTAACCTAGAAATCATAAGATAACCCTTTATAACGAATCGAACAACAGCAGATAAGAGCATAATAGCGATAGTATAAATATTTGAAATCTTTCGAATTAAGAAAGATTCCAAAGTTAAATAAGATTACTATTAAGTTTTTATAAGATTAATAATTATATTTAAGAATATATATAGTTTTGAAATGACCAAAGCATGCGACAAGCACATCTGTGATTTTGTTTAACTAAAAATGAATATTGCTATTCAATTTCATCGTCCATTACGTAGCTAATCATGGTAAATACTATAATCTCTATTTGTTCGTATTATATTAACGTTACAGAGTAAACATTCAGAAGCAGGGGAATTAGGTATTTCATAATCGCTATGCATCTATTACGTGTAACGATAGAAATTTCAATTCTATTCGTTTAAAACTTACTTCTAAATTAATCTTATCAAATCATTTCAAGGTACGAGAATTTCAATGAGAAGCTAATATGTATAATTCGATAGAATATTTCCCAGATTACATGAGCCACTTAGTTGAATATTTGCATCTTTACAAAAAAAAAATCCATAAATTCTGCTGAATTTCAATTACAATGATATAGTTTTAGCACAAGCATTATAAGTTTTTTTGGAACGAAGGATTAAGTTAATGGACGAATTGTTTATACAACTTAATTTAAAACCTTATTTCATTTCCTTCCCTTTTGTTTTTTCATGCACACTGACTTAATGTTATATCATATTCCCACTCTCACAATTAAGATAAATTGAACGATACTTCGTAATGTGTTAAAGTCCATCATATTACAAGGCGTAACAAACAAATGGAAACGAAAACACGTGTTATTTCTATCACCATTACATGGTATAAAACAAAGTCCCCAACTGCGTCTGTCTGTTCGCAATAAACTCAAAAACTACTGAACGGATTTTTATGCGGTTTTCACCAGTGGATAAAGTGATTCATGAGGAACATTTTAATATGTAATTTGTCAAGTATTTTTTTATAATCAGGGTGGTATAGCGTCTACCGGGCCCGCTAGTATTATATACTTTTCTAAATTAAAAATGTAATCAATTCTAGAAAATCTTTAAAGTAATTCCTATGTCTATACGTAATGAAGTAGTAAATGAATGTATAATCTGTACGAGGCCTTACTTGGTGTTTGTGTTAACGCAATAGATGTGATAACTATGTTTGCTTTTCATCGTATGTAATTGCTTACTTCGTATATAATACAGTAATATAATAATGGGATAAATAAATATAAAAGAAATACATAAAAGCATTGTTTATTTTTTATTTTAATTCAATAGGTTTCATTATTATTATTATTTTATTTTATTATTCGCGAGTAGCACGCGTGCTTAAAATTGTATTAGAGAAATGTAAAATTGTGAGAAAATGTAGTATTGCAGAAATGCTCGTTCAAAAACAGTTGTAAATACGACACGCACGGCACCTATTATAACATGTACCGTGTACATTAGGTATGTAAATACTAACAGTGTGCCGAATGAGATTTACCACCAGCAATATATTTGGAACTTTAGCCCATTATATAACTCCTTCAGTGCTCACTTATATAAGAAATTAATGAAAATTCAAGGTATGCATTATTTATACAATATTTTTCAGAAATATTATCTTATATTTTTATTTTCTAATCCAGTCAGTAAAAAGTTGTTATTTTGATATTACATACAGACACTTCATTTTTATTATATGTATAGTTATATTAACACATAAATTGTTGTCAATGTATTTGTTGTAAAGGTCATGCTGTTCGATTGAAGTCCTATGGGAGTTTCTCCCAGCCAAGTGTAAAACGCATAAGACAACTGAAATAGCAACTAGCACAAGGGTGCCAAAGTTGAGTTAAATCAAAGTAATTCATTATTAGAGCTAACGGACTATAAATACATGTATTTGGTTAATCTGACTATTGTCGCTAAGAGAAAATAGTTAAAATAGGAAAAATGAAGGCCCCTAACAAGGCCATGTACCTACTATGTAAGCGAAGTGCAGCTAATTAATGGGAGATACTGTATCGTGGAAAATAATATTGTTTTTTCTCTTTAATATGGGTTTTGTCGCATATCGACTATGACGCCCCGTCACAATATCACATAAATAATAAATTCCACAAAAATCAAATCTTAAAAACTAAACTTGCGATTCTGTTCAACATTTTCCCACTCTGGAACAGAGGGTCTGCCAGCATCAAATTACAATCAAATCAAATCAAATCAAATTAAAAATTACAAATGGATAGTAATCTTAAAAAAAATCTACAACCTTGGGGTATTGAACACATTCCATTAAGTATGGTATACATCCTCAACCACACCACACACCGTGCGATTAGGTGTGATCGTTCCTTATTAGGTGTAAAAACCTATTTGATGGAATGAAAATAATCTTGTACATTTGTTTTGCTATTTTAAAGTTTTATCTATATACTTTAACAGAATAAATACATATCACTTACCGCATTGAGTGCTTCCATTTCGCACTGGTTCAATTTGTAAGACGCGTCGGCACAAATCAACCGTGGCGTTGACCTGCAAAGAAAACTCTTATTTAAAATCACGAATTGTTACAAAACCGAGTTAGTAGTACCGCGCTATAATATTTTTACTAAAGCTAATACAGTAGCCCACCCAGTGGGAATGCCACTGATTCTACGTACCCACCCTTTCCCACGAATGCGCCGACGATAGCACCAGCGGTTATCAAGCGTAATAAAGACCACCGGAGTAGTTGTGACTTATGTTCACAAACACGTTTATATGTTCTAAAATCGACAAACAGCTGTATTATTTATAATGTTTTTAATTTTATCCATTAAGGTTGTCAGCGTTTTTCAACTTTACCAGTTCATGAAGATGATTATATCATACTAGCGGGTCTGGCAGATATTGTCTCTCCCTGATAATAAAACAAACCTTGATAAATTATACACCTAAACCTTCCTCATCTACTGGTGAAAACCGCATGAAAATCCGTTCAGTAGTTTTTGAGTATATCGTTAAGAGACAGACGTGGCACAGGACACGTAATACGTATAGTATTTGGTGATAATGAGAAATAAATCGCCGGTCCCAGCAAGACATTTAAATTGATGTAAAAAATACGTAATGTCTCGGTAAAATACTGTGCGTTTAGTAACGTAAATTCCATACACATCCTATTATCTTCTATAATAAAGTTTAATGCGAATATGTGGATTATGAACAGTAATAGTTCAAACTGTTTCAACATATAGTGCAAAGGTCCCATGTAAATAACTCCTTTAATTATTAACAGTCATAAATGTTGGTGAGTGAATTTATGAATGTGTTGCTGTAGGCCGCGTGTGGTGCGATTTGCAGCGGAAGAAATATTACATGATTTCTTTGCGTGTTTAAAATACATATTATATCTTGATGATTATTCATCTTGAAATTTTGAAACCTAACCATTTGGCTTATGTCGGCTTAATAGTTGTCACAGATGTTATTTAAAACTAGCAGCCGTCAGTGAATTTGTCTGCGTTTGAATCTTCTATTTTTAAATCTTTTACTTAATAAAGGATTGTATTTGTAGGGAATTTGGATTTTGGATTTGTTTTCCTAAAATTATAGTTACCCCTTAAAACATCAGCACGTTGACAGTGTAAGTCCAATCAAAATCGGTTAAACTGTTTTGGAGATTAGCCAGAACAAACAGAGAGACAACATTAAAAAAAATAGTTATTCGTTATAACTACCGTACATACTTTCATATTTATTCAGTAAAAAGATGTTACTTTAATATTACAAACAGATATTTTATTTATTTGTATAGATAACTAGCAACCAAATTATATATCAAAAATCTGTACTACTGTAAACACAATCCTATTTTGACAGTATGAAAATTATTTTATTTAAAATACTATGACCAAGGTATCCCATAAGATTATCCTTCTCTAATTTTGTCAATACTACAAGATTCTTCTTCTTCTTTTTCTTCCTAGCGTTTTCCCGGCCTGGTACCAGGGTTCGCTTTCTTAATAAACTATAAGAATAAAATAAGATAAAAGATCCTTTCAATACTATAAGATTATAAAAGGGTAATGATAAGTAAACTAATTCATACTCCAAAGATTCTTCTATTTTTTAGTAAAATTCTCATCAATATATATCCAGCAGTTTCAGAGATTAGCGCGTAGAAACAACAGACTTATCTATACATAATTATATTTATTCACACAGTTTTCAATTATATCGTAATATGATTTAGTTAATTTTTATAAACGCTGACTATCAAACCATACCCTATAGCCCAGGTAAGACAAATACGCTCATTTCCTGCGGAGAGAACGCCCGAACGTCTCTGTGCCGACAAATTGTTTCTAGCGGCCTTATTCTGACGCCTTCCTGTCAATTATTATGACGTAAAGTAAATTTTGACTATGGAGTATTTTTTTATGAAATACCAATTAGGCGTGTAGTTCATCTTTCGGTATACCCACCTTAAAAAACTCGCCAAGGAGACAGATTTTTTTTTTCGATTTGTCTACGCTGTTGGCCTAATAAGGCCTTAACAGCTTCACCGGACTACTAAGTTGAGGCACCATGTGTGGCTTTGTTACGGAAACAAAGTTTTTCGGTAGGTGGTAGAGCCACGCTGAAACTATTACTGGTTTCAGCATGAATGGGTCAATTCACCCGAGGTAGTACCACCCTCTCACAGAAAACCGACGTGAAGTAACGAACAGTGCTTGCATTGTTGTGTTTCGTTCGGTCAGTGAGAGCGTCGGATACCGACTTCCTCTCCCCCTCCCCCCTTATATATACCCCTTATATAATCTCAACATAATATTAAGAAACCTATATATTCCTATACCTGTACGTTATTTCTAAGGCAGTAGTGGAAAACCTTAAAAATGGTGATAGCAGCTGTTTAATAACTGTCAGCTACAGGCAAAGAAAGAAATTGCAAGGGTTGACGTGAGGCAGGCGGTCGGTTATAAAACAGCGAACCGAATCTAAGTTCATAATAAGAAGAAAGATAATATATTGTACCAACACTATGCCGACGGTGTACGGATTTTTAATATCAGATTTTTAATATCAGAAATCAGAATAAGACAGCGGCGACCTCACGGCCGGAGCGGTTGAAAGTTTGCCGTTTCCTTTTATATATTACGCTTATGCGGTAAGAAATTCAACTTTTTACCATATTTCACGTTGACGGATCGTTTCAAAATCTGGTATACGTTAGAATAATACAATTCAATGGTACGGAACTGTGTAACTTACAACGATTTATCGAACTGTATGGTCAGTTCCTTATTTTGTAGCTGACGCGTTACTCTTATATCCTTTTTTTTTAATTATTCCGTGATAATGTTACTGCACCTACCTATATAACTATCTCTGCTACTTACTATATAACTACCTCATCATGCAGTGTGCATTGTAACAAAATCAGTTCTGTCTTTTCGGAGATTAACGTGGACAAACAAAAGACTCTTTAATTTTATATATATATATATATATATATATATATATATATATATATATATATATATATATATATATATAAATTTCAAAACCTAAGCGTAAACTTATTTTAGATACCTACTCATATTTTATATATGTTACCTACAACATTCTATAATACACAAACCAAAACTCGATAGAAGTTTCGACATTCGAAGAAACCAAACAAACAAGTGCTGTATGTAAAAATTCATGTCCCAGTATAGTTTGTTATTCTTTAGAACTTTCACGCAGCTCGAATATAAACCGTATGAAGTAGGTATAAGGTTCAAAGTGAATTAATAATGTATTTATCAATACTATTATCATATTGGTGAAATACAGTAGCTACCTTTCAGGAGTTTGACAAAACCCAGCCACGAACATAAAGGAATCGGTTAGTTTTTAAATTGGCTTAAGTTATGAATCTTTGAATAGAACGTATAGTTCACACACAATGGTAGACCTGTTATAATTTTATTTATATAAAATCATAAATCTATTTAATTTTTACTTAATTAAGTATGTTGCCTTGGTAAGATATTTGTAAAGACTAATAAAATGGAGCCTACAAAAAACTTAAAATACATTTGGGTCTCTCTATGTTCATGGTGATCTGTCATTAGGAATTTACAGATATCAGATATTTTTATCATTTAGAGTAACGTTTGATCTCATCTTATGTTAAATGATAAACACGCTAAGCCTAGTGAGATTCACTTTCAAGTTCTGCTGCTAGAACGCATGTGTATTTGTAGAGCCACGCTGAAGCTATTATTCAGCATGAATGGGTCGGCTCGTCCGGGGTACTACCACCTGACCTACAAAAAACCTACGTGAAGTAATAGTGCTTTCATTGTTGCGTTTCGTTCGGTCAGTGAGAGCGCCGGAGCCCATCTCCTCTTCTCCCCTCCCCCTTCCCCCAAGCACAGGTTGGCAACACACTTGCGACTCCCCTGGTGTTGCTAGTGTCTAAGGACGGCGGTGGTCACTTACCATCAGGTGACCCGCCTGTTCGTTTGCCTCCTATAATATATTTTAAAAAACACCCATAGATGCTTGATAATATTTTTTCAACTCAAGGGTGGTAGAGCAATTGGGCTTAAAAAGCTATATCGTCATTTAATACATAAAAAATCTAGTCATTTTCGAAAATATCACTATAGTAGATGTCGGGTTTTAAATGTTAAGATTCCTATTACAGTTGCACTAACATTCAGAACGTCACGATATTTAACTAGTGATTGTAATATTATTTCCGCGTGGCTTTGTTTTCTTCTTGAATCTAATCCAAAATCTCAATAAAATTCGACTTTTAGAAATAACTAAGTAAGCTAAATAGCTAATGTTACAAAGGAGCGTGTAAGACTCAGCCGTTTATTAATGTGTAGGGTTTTTGTTTTAACTAAAAAATCATTACATAGTATAAAACAAAGTCCCCTACCGCGTATGTCTGTCTGTATGTTCGCGATAAACTCAAAAACTACTGAACGGATTTTCATGCGGTTTTCATCAGTGAATAAAGTGATTCATGAAGAAGGTTTTAGTATATAATTTGTCAAAGTTTTTTTATAGCCAGGGCGGGACAGCGTCTGCCGGGCCCGCTAGTATATACTAAAAATAAACATATATGTAAAAATATACTCATAATTATGTACATATATAAATAATGATTTCCTTTTTATTGTTTTCTATTATTTTAAGTTAGTAATAAATGTAGTTGTTCCTTGCACCTTATAACTTGCAGTTCGAATTTTTTCATTATAAATTTCATCTTGAACCTGTTAGGTCTAATTTTAATTATGTGCTATTAAACTTGTCGTTTTTTAAGCTGTCAATCTAGATAAAGGATCTTTCAGAGCCTGAGCACATTTTTTGAAGAATGTATGTCTTTTTTTTTCAAATAAAAATTTAACCATAACTCATAACGATTCATGTTCAGAAAAACCCTTTAAATACCATTGTATAGATTTGTCAATAGTAATATCACATAGCTCATGGTCTCTTACAGGGGGATAGAACATGCCAAAGATGGCGAACTGCTTCCCAACTACCATGCAATATTTATAATATCTGCAATACCAGAACGTTTAGTCAACACGAAATTGTATAAATTCACTGAGATATAACATTTTATAATATAGCCAGACGCCCACACGGGATTTTCACGACTACAGCCCGAGGGAGTCTATACTGTTAATATTCCAAGGGCGTGCATCGTCTAGGATCAAGATAATGAATTTTACCAATTACACCTTCATCTGGCGACTTTAATGAACGAGTAATTGACCAAAAATAGCACTTACCAACACCTATCGACTAGGATACGTAACAAAAACGATGAGTTTGTGGCAAAAATTGGATCAGTCATTTATAGATTTTATTACACATTGTTATTGACATTTTTTAATCAACTTTTCAGTAGGTTTGGGATTTGAAACATATCTCAAAATTTGATGCCAATGCGAAAAAATGTGGAAATAGTATTGAAGAAGATACCAACATATTTGAATGAAAATGTCATGATAGGAATAAAACGTGACACTGGCGAATGTGTAAATTCCGCAACTATGCGATAAGAAAATGTTATCCAATTTAAAGTAATTCGATTGACCTAATGGCTTAATTTATTAAGAGTACAATTTCTAATAACAATAATATATTTATAAAAGAGATTCCCTGATATATATTAACTGATGAAAGAGGGAGTATTTATGTTTGTACAATCTGACGTAGATATTTCTACGGTAATTACAAATGCAAGTTTACTTTCACAATAATATTAATGTAGCTTAACTGAACAGTCATTTGTTTGACCAAATCAATCAGTATCTACACTTAAAATAACATTAAAAATACAACAAACAATGAAAGGACAAATCAACTAAAAAACCTTATTATTAGAACTCCACACCTTTTTATATGTCAAAGTTTGATATTTCCATACAACTCCATGCAAAGACAATGCAAGCGCAAAACGTCAACCAAAACAATAAAGAGGAACATCATGCTTTGTTACCAAACTGTACCAAATACTATTGTTAACATTGTAAATGCAAGTGAGATCCTAAAGTATATGGTATAGAACTCAAAATTGTTTGTATTTTCATAGTGAATCACGATTATATGCAGCTAGGACGTGTGTCGTCTATATTTATAAACCCGATATCATTGCAATCGTGTAGAGTGTAGGGTGACTATGAGAATATTTTTAATAGATTGGTATATTTTTGATTTGAGAAATTGCCTTCCAAAACGGTCTCATTTTGGTAAATTTATTAATGAATTCATAACTTAGTTTATCGCAGATATGATTATTTGCAAACGATATGTTTTAGTTTACTCAGTATTTTGGTTATGTTAACTTCAACAATATTTTAGGGACACATTAAAATTACATTTTAGTAAATATTAACCATAGTTTTATTGAGTTAAATCAGAAATTTACGGAGAATTTGTTCTGCTTTCAAACTTATCACAATTTCTATAGACTTTTAACATTTTTCCTTTTGTTGTTTTTTTAACCTTGGATCAGTAGAAGCCTTTATTTATAAGTATCTGTCCCTAATACTTCACGACATCGATGCCTTCTAATATACCAGATGTTTCACTCTTTGACAAAGAAATTGAAACTTAAAAAAATATTGATCTGTGGTCGAATTTCGTTTCGATAAGTGGGCGAGCAACAGTGAAACTAAATTTGTAACTACTCCATATTTTTAACAGTATTTCAAGGCCTGCTAAGAAAAAGTCGAGGCAGTCATAAAGACTACCGAGTGAACTAAAATAAAGTATAAGACTGATCATTAATAATAACATAAATTACTAAATTGTGTGATAAACTGAAAAACTACTGAACGGATTTTCATGCGGTTTTCAGCAGTAGGTGAAGTGATTCATGAGGAAGATTTAGGTATATAATTTGTCAAAATATTTTTTTATTATGAGGGCGGGACAACGATCGCCGGGTCCGCTAGTTTTACTCATAATCTCGTGTTATTTGGCTGAATATTTTGTAATATTGGTGGTGTTTTACATAATATATTTTGGTTACTGTACACAAGTGAAGTGGATAGGATATAATAATACGGAGTATATACCCGTTGTGAAGGCAGGTGCAATGAAATAAATATGTTCTTTTTTCATAATCATCAAATTTCATATCATTTTTATTGTGAATGACAGTATTTCAATTTCTGAATTTGTTTATTGAAATTATTAACATTAGTGTGATTTTAATGACTATTGGCGCTCGGAGCAATAATTATACATATTTTATAAAGTCTATTAATCAATCAAACGTATGTTGAGCTGAAAAATATCAATATTACATGTACATAGGCCCCTGTACTACACGTCGCTAGTCTGACGTAAGCTGCGCAAGCGTAATACGGCCGATCATGCTTGCGTAGCATATTATGACGCAAAATTAAAAAAAATCATCTACCAAAATTACCGCTTAACACATCTAAAGAAGTTTTCAGTTAAAAAATTTACTCATAACATTAAAATTATCAGTAATATAGTTATTAACGGCAAAATGACTGAAAAACAACGTTATTTTTGTTTGAACGATATTTTCAATAACGATACTAGATTTTTACTGGTATTTTAAGCCCTGAATATTTGTTGAATTGAAACATAGTTAGAGGTATTTTACATAACATTCACATGTTTGGTCTGAAGAAGATTCTTATTTTAGAATAAAATACCCTTAGATTTGCTTCAATTATGTTTACGCATTCCTTCATTGGCACGAAATTTCGTTTGGATCAGTTAAAATTGTGATTAATATCTGTTTGTAGGTTTTCAATAGTGTATTCGCACGCGATATCATGACAAAAGTAATAGAAATATAAATATTCAAATGAAGCATTGGTACGCTCCGGTAGGGATTTTGCGACAAATGCGAAAAAACGTGAATACGTTTATGAAAATCGGTGGCCTCTTGCAAAAAAAACATTTTCTTAATATCAATATATTATTGTCTTACAAAAATGAAATTTAGAAATTCCAAATTCCTACAGAAGGCATGGGTTTTATTTCAAACATTTTACTTCGTATTGTTTTAACTATAATTATCAAGATCTACAGTTTCATACATCTGTCGATGGTGCTAAATTAAAAGGAATACGAAGATTAAAAAAAAATTTAGTAGATGCTAAGATTTAAGCCTTAAAATGTCTATATCAGCTGCATTAATGTTGTGATTGTGATATAATTCATGATTTTATTATATATATATATATATATATATATATATATATTATGAGGTTTTATTGTGAACCCAGTACTTTAGCAGTGATGCGTATTCATACAAACAGACAGATAGACAGATAGACATTTCTAAAAATGATTGAAATGTATTCTATTACTTATTCCTAGACACCTGCAACAATTATTTTCACGAATATTAAAAAAGTACAGACACGTTAAATTTACATTCTTATTATATGTATAGAAAATATGTTTCTTTCCGAAAAAAAAACTAAGATTTACAACCATCCATCTAAACAAAAACTTTCTAAATTCTGCTGAACATTGTGTCCACCTAAATTTCCTCCGGGTGGACGCAAAACCTCTGGAAGGAAATCTCTCAATTATAAACAGAGGCTCGTATTTTGAAAACAGCAAGGACCGTGTCTATAAATACCAAAAATTATGGTCACAGTAACAAGTCGTTTTAATACTATGATTGTTTCACTATGTCGACAAAACTTTACATGTCACGGCATGTCGAACTAATGGCTTCTTACGAAACACTTCTCACGTCGAATATTGTAGGGCACATTTACACCATTATTCTTGTTGGAACATTTATTTATGCGACTACTCTCTCAATAAAAATCTTTGAATCGAGTCTCGGTTAAAGAAAAACTAAATGAAGAAGACTTTCAGTTACATTATGATATTTGGTATATGTAATCTACATCTACATATATTCATCATCTGATGTTAAATAACAATGTGGTCTAAGTGGCTCCCCACGATAAGCCCAGAGGAGGACTAGCTCTTTAGTGCACCTGCCGGAAGACACCAACAGATGCTTCGCAACAGATTTTCAACTTAATAGTTGGAGTTAGTTAGACGACCTAAAAAAACCTAACCTCTATGCTAGGGCATCATTACCATGTTTTCCTTAACCAAAAGCTCTGTCTCAGTTGCTAGGATTCGAACCTATGTCCATCGACGCAGTATCCGAACAAGCTATCAACTAAACAATTATCGCTTCAAATGTCGATTGTAAAATTAAGTAGCTTAAAGAAAAATGAACACAATATATATAAGATAATTGAGATTTATTTCATCATCACAATTTGTATTAATTTATTGATATTGTAAATCTTACACGAGAGAAGCATTTATTTAAACAAGTTCAGGGAATCTAAACGTAATATTCAAAATTTCCCGTCACCCCATGAAATACATCAAAATATTAAAATTATTCTCGAGCACTCCCTAATATACCGACTAATTGACGCATCGACGCGTTACTCTAAATAAATAAACATAAATTATCAGTTGCAGACGACAAAAATAACAGTTTCAGCGAAGCATCTGTCAAAACAGGCCGCAAACCGCCCTTACTTTGGGCCTTAAGTAGGCTATTCCGTTGCAAACACAGATAATAAATGGCGGAACGCGGTGTTTGTTTTTATGAAATATTGCTAAAGGCAGTTTCACACTATCGAGTGACGCATTGCCGACAGTAAAAAAGACGAATCACACCCTTAGACTATTTAACTATCTATCTATATAAATAAAAATGAATCGCAAGATATGTTGCTAAACGCAAAACTCGTCGACGGTTGGTCCAATTCGAGTATTTTTTTATTTATTTATTCCTTGAACTTTGAGGAAGTTTTTTATGGAGAGAAAAATTACACGGAAAAAAATAAAATCCAGTTTTCTTTTTCTGTAATTGCGAACGCATCTTCAAAATGCTTTTAGCAACTTGAACGCATCCGTAATTACGATGCTTTTTATTTCATTTTTGAGTTAACGTGTATCATTTTACCATTCTACTGCAGATTTCTTTAAAATTTTCGCTTTATAGAATTTATAAAAAGGTGGGCGAAGCTCCAGGCAACAGCTAGTTATCAATATTTTTTTTTTAGTTTACAGAGTAATCTTTCGCGTTCTTAATGCAAAATTTCTTTTAATTTAACGATATGATTCATATTTAACAAATTTATAATTTTCCCTGAAACTGTACAAGGTAAAAGCAAATACAAATTATTCCTTCGATGCCGCCATAATACACATCTCTTTATTAAACCATGTTATAAACAACTTATAAACAATAACTGTGCCCTCGGTTCTGATTGGGTGTACTGCGAAAATTTTGTAAAAGAGTTTTTGACACAGCTTTGTAAAGATTACCTCATCTATAGATAATCAAATGTATTGTAGGACCCTTTTGTATGGAGTATTTATTTCTTAATCATTATTTAATTTTTAATGACTAGATTATTTAATTATGTTGACATTCATGATCAGGCTGTAAGAGATCATAGGCCTCTTCCTAAAGGAAGATATGGGCATAATCACCACGCCAGCCCACGACGTACTGCCGATTTCAAACTCCGAGAAATGCAGTTATGTATTTTCCCACATACGGTGGCACTACAAGAACATTTCGCAGGTTCAGGTTTTCCTACACCGTCGCCCGATAATGTTATTGAAATTAGTAAATGTACGCGAATTCCAAAAATTCGTCGGTACATGCCGGGGTTCAAACCTGCGGACATCAGATTAATATTCTACCGGTCAAACCGCTCGATTATCACGACTCATTGTGATTAGTGTTTAGTATGAAGCGGTAAATATTCTTTTATTTCGTCACGTAAATTTGTGGCCTTGCCGATTTTTTAAGTAACATCTATTCCAAAACAGGTATCTACGGTATTACCTGTAGAAATTAGTTAATACTTAATAGGTAGAGTAACTAAAACCTGGCCAGTGAACAAATACACTTTTAAAAACAAGAATAATTTAAATTGGTTCAGTATTTTTGAAGTGAAACTTTTATTACATCGTCTCAAACTTTTTCGTCTGTGTGTTGCATGTCGCGTGATGGTCGGCCGCGGAGTAGGGATAAAGTGAAAGGCGCTCGTCAGAGCAGCCAGGGCCAATATGGCGGCGCCTATAGTTCGCAGCAGCTGACCGTGTAGTGTATAGACTATTATTAGTTAAATGTCTATAGTGTGAAAAAAAGTTTCACTCTTACCGTGGTTTCATAAAACCACACAATCCTTATTGTTTTATAATCACACTAAAGGACGTACAGTCAAACCTTACGTTTTATAATATGCATATATGTGTGTGGGTCATGCCAAAATAAGAGATTAAATATAATTTTTGAGTTTTTTGCGGGATATTAGTCTGACAATTCACATGTAGTGGATTTTATATTCTATTCAAAGTATTGTGTTGTTCCACTCTCTATTTTGTAATATTGATGGTATTTCACGTAATATGTTTCGGTTAAATAATACCGTGAAACATGAATTCTGAGATGCCACAAAAACTCCCGCTAAGGTTCTAGCAAGTAGGCCATCAACTTCTTAGAACATTGAAATTATTTCAAAATACTTGTCATATTATTACTCGACAATGGCAGAAATAATCTGAGAAATAAGTTTAAAAAAATTCGGTTAGAAAACTAATTAAACAAATGTTGAATGACTTCCTTTGTCTTTCACAATGACAGTGATCATAATACGAGTAAATAAATAAATACATTTCAAAAATACTATTCCCCTGTCGAACTCAATGTATCCAAGCTAAAAATATAATGTCACAGAAACACGGTGCCATTAGTTGGAAAACGCACCATATGTATCGGTTTCACACGAGCCGTGACCTTGTGGGGTGCGTGTTTATTTTTGTACGGATTCCGTGACGATAGCGATCGGCTTTCAAAGGGCACCGTTGCTGAATTCGGATACATTTTCGTATATACAGGCTGTTCTATTAACGTCAAATCAATAATTTCACGATAATATTGCAAAAAAGTCGAGGTCGTCTTAAGGACTGCCGACAGAAGTGTAAACTCAAAACGATGGAATAACTCTGAATTTGTAAGTTAATTATAATCTAAACTATTTAAGTTTCATAATTTGTACATTCGAATTTAAATATAAGTCTGGTTTTCACATCTATTGGTATTCCGAACAATAATTATGTACATTTTTTTTACAGTTTATTAAGCATTTGATTTGATACATATGATAAGCTGCACAAGCAATTTGACGCAAGCCGCGCAAGCACAATACGGCCAGTCACGCTCACTAGCATGTCATGACGGGAAAATGTAAATTTATATCCTGCTAAAAAGTGACGCTCAACGTCCCTAAATAAGTTTTGAAAAGAAAAACATTTTGTTCTGATCCTACTTAAATGGAATAAAAATAAGATGATTAAAGAATGTGGTCTTTCTTTAATAAATAAAAATGGTATAAAAATACGCAAAATCAAAATAAAATTTAGTACATACTATTTGTAATATCGAAAATGTATTTTAATTTCCATCAATTCCATTCTACTTTCTGTAGCAATAAAAATCTACGTCGTTTTGTTGACAAACAAATCTTAAAACCAATACTTGAAAATATGTAACGACAAATTTCAATTGATATGGTATTGAATCCATAAAAATGTTTATACAATATTTTCAATTAATTTGGGAATATTATTTTAGAATAAATAAATAAATTTTTAAACTATTGTCATGCAATGATCAGAGCTTTATTGTATACCTTTATTAGACACTTATTTTACAATATTATTGTTATACAATACTCCATTTTGTAGTATTGCTTTTTAATGTCATACTAATAAAGAATATAACATTTAACATTTGAGAATCTTTTTATATAATTTAAGTACAGCGCCACCTACTGTATGGGATAGAAACAACATGGAATTGTAAACAGCTACTTATTCACGTGCAACAACGCAAAATAATATGTCAATGTATTGTTAGATGGCAGCACTATACTACACTATGTAGGTGTTTAGGCAAAGAACTTCAAAATGCAATGTTATTTCCTTATTTCAAGTTGTCGTTACGCGAGTCAAGGTTATCACTTTATTTTAAAAAAAAAACAGGAAACAGTACGATAGCCTGTAATACCTTTACATTTCCTTATCCATCGATATACCTTTGACAAAGGCAGTTCATCCATCATCATACCATCAAACCAACAGATTATTTTTTTGGTTTACTAGTATACACAAAATAGGTGATAATGGTGAGCGATAGTGGCTGCAACACAACACATTTATATTAACAATTTTTGACATATTTCAATTGTTTATAATTTTGTATCTAAAAATAATAAATCTTTATATCTTAATACGTCTAATAATTGAGTCGTTACATTTTAAAATGAGCTAAATCCAATTTTACTCGTCCATATAACATGTTTAATTTTTTCAAGATTTCCAATTTTTACAGCGAGAACAAAGTTCAAATTTTGTCGTTCATAAGGTTTTTTAGTTTTTTTTTATGATATTTTATATTTAGCAACCAATCTTCTAATATATTATTACTGCTATTGTCGAGTAGATAATAATATTACAAGTTTCTTGCGGTCATTTCAATGAACTAACAAAACGGAGGTCACATGTTAGAACGTTCTAGGGAATTCTTGTGTCAAGTGAGAATCCATACTCCGTGGTATTATTTCCGATCCACTTCACTTGTACACAATAACCAAACTATATTACGTAAAACACCATCAATATTACAAAATATATATTCAAATAACACAAGATTATGAATTTAAATCTATAGGTACTAATATTATGAAACGGAAGAGTTTGTTTGCTTGAACGCGCTGATCCCGGAGCTACTGGTCCGATTAAAAAAAAATCTTTCAGTGTTAGATAGCTCATTTATCGAATAAAGCTATAGGCGAAATATCACCAAGACCCATAGAATTATGAAACCGCTTTAACTACGCACAGGTTTGTTACTCTATGCCAATACCAGTAGGAGCAGAGCACCAATGAAGAATTTTTCAAAATCGGGGTTAACGTACTTATTAATTAAAATTATTTTTACTTTCTGCGTAAACGAAATCGCAAGTTAAAGTTAGCGTTAGCCCAGAATAACTTCTCCACCCGGAGAAAGTCGCGGGCAGAAGCTATAAAATATAACGTCCACTACATGACATTCCATGATCCCGCTAAATACTCCTTAAATAACTTTATATAGGCAATAAAAGGCGGGTCAGCGAAACTGGCTACAGGCCGGCGACTGCGTTGCAACACTGTCTGAAGACGTCGGACATATCAGCACGTGCGAACAATCTCAACGCGACACGTTCCAACATCAAAAGCACCGGACGCCCTCACAACTCGTGAATCATCGTAATCCAATGTTTCTTGTAAACCAAGACGTAGGTAATGACTACACATTTTGTATTTCAGAGGTCATATTTTTTATTCCGGTAGCTACAGGGTTACAATAAATTAACCCCTCGATTTATTTCTTAAGATCCTGCGCTCAAAATGGCGGAACATGTTTTTAATTTATTTATTTTTCACACCGTGATTCATAAAAAAATAGCTTGTACAAATTAAAAATTATTTATAAATACATAAAAAAATAAATTACAGTACATCATTTGTTATTTCTCAAAGTCTTGTAATAACTCAGGTGTTTTTTTTTAAGCTTATGCTGCCAACAAACTGTTGACCTGTGCCTCATGAGGTCTACAATAATTTGTGAGGAGTTTAAAAACCTTTGTGGTTTTAGACAGCCTAGGGATTAAACAATCCCATGAACTTCAAAATTGGTTTTTACGAGATCTTTGTCGTGTAATGGCTATCAAATTTAATTAATAAATAATAGACAATACAGGTGATATTTTCCGTGATATAATTTGGTTGTTGTTCACCAATAAAATGAATTAGAAATAATATTTAGCCAACAACGAAAACCACATCCCAATCAAAAGAGTAATTTTTCAGAAAATTACGAACATAATTATATACATGCGGATTGACTACAGAACCTCTTTTTGTGAAGTCAGTTAACAATAAAACATGAATTCGAATCAGAATTGAAGAGTCGCAAAATCGACCCAGAAAAGGTTACCAATTTGATAGAATACATAAAGCCACCAGACGCTATAATACGAATTAACTACCCAATAAAATAAGTAACTTAATGGTTAAGAGTGTTTTCCCAAGACAGGAAACTTTTGTAGGTGGTAGAGCCACGCTGTAGTTATTACTGGTTTCAGCATGAATGGATCGGCTCGTCCGGGGTAGTACCACCCTCTCATAGAAAACCGACATGAAGTAACAGTGCTTGCATTGTTGTGTTTCATTCGGTCAGTGAGAGCGCCTGACGCCCACCTCCGCTCCCCATCCTCCCTTCCCCCTTTCCCCAAACACAGGTTGGCAACGCAACTTGCGACTCCCCTGGTGTTGATAGTGTCTATGGACGGCAGTGATCGCTTAACATGAGATGACCCGCCTGTCCGTGAACAAAGAAAATTGTATCCTTTTTAGTTTTTTCCCTAGCAAATAAAATTTACCTACAAAATCGCTCAACGCGTCTAAAGAAGTTATCACTTTAATAAATTTGCAAAGAGTTTTATGAAATAATACACATTTACAGAGCCATCTTTGCATACTAGCATTGACTGATTGTTTTTACTAGTTCGGCGTACTGTACAATAATTGATTTGAAGTTCGGTACAGTCCAAAACCAGCGACTGTCGGCGTTAAATATCAACGGCAGTCGTTATCATCATGCCGACCTGCAAAAGTGCCCCTCCACGCCTCATTTAAAGAACCTGATATATTAAGAAGAAGGGAAGAAAGACACTGTCTGAGAGACCATTCCACATTTTAAGCACGGCAGAATCAGGAATTTACGAATTTCTCTATTCTTGCCGTCTTCGTGGTGTAACAAAGCAATAAGGTTTTTTTATATCATAGGAGGCAAACGAACATGTGGTTCACCTGATGTTAAGTGATCACCACCGTCCATAGACACTTGCAACACCAGGGGAGTTGCAAGTGCGTTGCCAGCCTGTATTCGGATAGGGTGGAGGGGCGAGGGGAGGTGGGCATCCAACGCTCTCACTGAACGAACGAAACGCAACAATGCAAGCACTGTTACTGTTTTCTGTGAGAGGGTGGTACTACCCCGGCCGAGCCAACCATTCTAACCAACTAATCTACTAGTACCAATAGCAATAAGGAACCGTCCAAATCTTTGAGCTGGACGCTGTTAAGTATACATATTTTCCCAAGTTTTTTTATCTTTTACATCCGAGTCTTAAACCTATTATACTAGTTATGTTCGCGGTTCCGCAAGCGTTTATTACGCAGTATTAATCTTCGTCTCGTACTTTTACTCAGATTTTATGTGTCCTAAAAATATTATCGATAGTTTTGTTAGACTATTAATTTTGGAATGCGAGTTTATATTATTTTTTTAAAAGCGATAACGGAAAAATTTAAACTGATTTTTTTACTGATTATTTCAACAGATTATAACAAAATTAAGGAAGAACTGTACTAAACTAAACTGTTACATTACTTTTAATGTACAATAATTAATATTTTTTATGCTATTGATTCTATGGTTACAATATGACAAGCTGTCTTCAGATTAGTACTACATTGTTTCCTTCTAATTCATAAACTTGCCCTATTTTACCATAAAGCAGGTAATTTTAATGGGGGCTGTACCTGGTATATTTTGGTAATTATTTCTATGTGAATTCGAATTATTATGGAAAAAATATGAACCTAGGATATTACTTCACACATTGAACGTAATAGGAACTAGAGAATGAAAGCGAATCGAACTTGTTTTTGTATTGTCACAAGGCAAAATTAATGCACTGTGTTTACAGTGTAGCCAAAAAAAACCAAAAACAACAAAAACCACCCACAGATTTCCAATCCTTCGGCATCCATGACTTTCAAGCCATTTTGCGAGCACTATACCTACTAAGTATAGACTAGTTGATCTCGAAACGCTAGAAAGTTTTTTTAAAATAATTTTTAGGTGCTTTTATTGCAATGAACATAGAAAATTATTGTTTCACTGATGAAATAGCACTGCCAGACTATTTAAAATCTTGGCCTTATCCAATCAGGATCTGCCGAGACGTTGTGACAACTACATATATTTTGGCAAATAACACTCATACTTACTACTCATAATTTTTTTTCGGTCATGTGTTTGGTACACTTCATCCGCACTTACACTTGCACATTAGCAATTTTTCATACATCTCAGTTTAGAGATTTTGGTTTTCTCATTATGCGACACCCCTAATTGTGCCAATAAGCGGATATTACTCTTGGGGTGTGGAGATCATCATCTAGCCGAACAAAACTTCCTACTACCCGGCACTTTAATGGTATAAGTACTTAGTGCAAATATAATACTGACATTACAAATGTTATTAAGACCCCTATCAAATAAGACTACAAGTTTTTTTTTTTTTTTTTTTATATCATAGGAGGCAAACGAACAGGTGGGTCACCTGATGTAAGTGATCACCACCGTCCATAGACACTTGCAACACCAGGGGAGTCGCAAGTGCGTTGCCAGCCTGTGTAGGGAGGGGGGGAGAAAGGGAAGAGGAAAGTGGAAGGGGAGGGGAGGTGGGTCTCCGGCGCTCTCACTGACCGAACGAAACGCAACAATGCAAGCACTGGTACTTCACGTCGGTTTTCTGTGAGAGGGTGGTACTACCCCGGGCGAGCCGACCCATTTATGCTGAATCCAGTAATAGTTTCAGCGTGGCTCTACCACCTACAAAGTTTAATGTCAAAAGACCGTATCAGATTGTATTTTAAATATTTATTGTAATATGTCTGAGGAGATAAAGGTAAAACTCAAAGTTAATTACAGCAGTGTGTTAATATAACACGTGGCGCATACGCAAGTGCCTCGACACCGGAACCACATGGCACATAAAAGCACCGGATGCGATATGTATTCTGTCGTTTTCTGAACGTCCGTCTATATGCAATTTCGATTGTATTCCTTTTTGACTCAGCAAAATAACTTGGCTGAGTTATTGCCAGAACATTCAGTACGATAAACACAACAGTGCCTACCAAAATTTCATGTAATTAGTAACCAAGGTATTATTTGCATTGATATCTCCTCCTCCTATCTTTACGCCCTTTTAAGACTTGATTATCATCTCTGGGTCGGAGCGCTCCAATGTCATTTACTTCCTTTTGACCGAAACCGATGTACAACGGCTCGAATTGACGGAGACCAGGCATCTTCTTTAAGTCTTGACCCTTGACCGCTAATAACCGATTTAGTGCAGACGAAGTTGCACGGGTCAGCTAGTTATAAATACGATTGTTCGTCTAGTGTTGGAACATCGAGCATAGAGAAAAAACTTATTCTATTTTTTTTATTGATAACACTAAAGCCCATCAATAGCCACAAAATAAAAAAAAAATGGTAATAACAGGCTGAGAAACTAAGGATGTTCTTAACTGTTCTCCCACTGCTGATTTATATATAGATAGGTGAAATAAATGCAATTCAATTTTAGTCATGTATATCTATTTTTCTATTTACATATGTTATTATCTGTATAGCTTTTGCTCGCAACTTTACACTCATTAATCTAAATTTGACCTATACCTCGGGAACACTCCTCTTTTCTGGTATAAAATATTCTATGCCCTTTTCTATATCCCTGACGATATATATACAGAATTTCATGATGTTCTTTGGTGTAGTTAACTCGTGAAAGCGTAACAAACAAACAAGCAAATAACGGAACAATGTCTACTTATTTACTTATGATCTTGTTCGTCCATACGTCTTTTACTTCACTTGCTTCGTATAAGCTTTAAGACGAGCTGATTAGTTGATTGCAGTTAACAAGTATTTGTCTCGGTCAGTTTGATAGTTAATGGTGCGAGTCTACCACGAACAAATAGTAAATTAAATTACAATTCGTATGGAAATAGAAACAGATTTATAATTTCAACTATTACAACGCAGTCAGGATGGCCGAGCGGTCTAAGGCGCTGCGTTCAGGTCGCAGTCCACTTCTGTGGGCGTGGGTTCGAATCCCACTTCTGACATATTTTTTTTTAATAATGCTTTAACAAATATACAATACAATTTACATTTTGAATACATTTTAAAATCTTTTAGCACATACATTATTAAAAAGCAAACGCTGTCTGTGAAAATTTATGCAATAGACATTAACAAGAATGTATTCCTATCGCACTTTGCCCGAAGTATCAAATAGAACTTGAAAGATATAACTGCAAATCGGACTGATTTTACCGACAAAAATAAACGAGATAGGTACTGATTATGTATCTGTCTCGGCTTCCAAACCTAAAGCAATTTCATTGCTTTTTAGGACATTGAATGTGTATTTTTTTTTATTATCTTCATTCCATTTGTTTGTCGGGTGTCGGAAAACAGCAACTTAGTTTGTGTTAAAAATAAAAACATATAAATATTACAGCGAAAAGTATAGATAGTAAGGGAAAAAATAATCCATCAATATTATCTACTTCCCTTATCTCGGAATACAAGAGAACACAAACATTTGTCCGGACAACACCCACCCGTGCTTCCTCTATAGCTAAATACCTACTTTAAATAATTTAATATTCCGTGTAAGCTGTTAATTTGCAATAGGTAAGCCACAGCAAAATGGTTAGCTAGCTACCAAATTGAAAACGTATGGCCAAGCACATATATTTATCATATATGTTCCAGCAGTATTTGCTAGCTAGTCCTCCTTTAGTTTGAGCATGTTTACCATCAAACATCGCCGTTTAACATTTGAGATCGTGGTCAAAAAGCACTGAAAAATGTAATATGAATAGCGAAACAAAAAAAAAAGAGAAACAATATCTCAAAGCTAATTTAAAACAATCACAAACAAAAACACGCCGATAAGGAAAAGTATAGAAGTTACTATCGCATCGTTACAAATTTAGTACATGACATAACAATCGAGCTTATATTTCACGAGCGTTATCTTTCTAATAGAACTCAACTCTGTCAATGATACATCTGTTCGTAGGAATTTACTAAATATAAATTTTATCTCGGACATAATAAAGGAATTCATTATTCTCATGGCACTCAAACGAAGACGCTATCAATCAATAGTTGATTTTATTTAGCTTTAGAGAAATACCATTTGTTTCCAAATATTACGATGTTGAAACATTGGCTTAGTATGTTTAGAACTAGTTTTAGCGTGAGAATTCGCTCGCGTTACAATAAATTTGATCTATTCTGGGAACAGAGCACATTTTTGAAGTTATACTTCTTTTGACGCGTTAGGGAAAAATGATGAGAGTAAATTTTCTATTTTCTATCTATAGTCAACATTTTGTTTCTTTGTATTAAATACCTTTTTTCTATTGTCAGTGTCGGTTTTTTCTACAAACGTGGTATAAGGCGAAAGATAAAATTTAAAATTTTTTTTTTATCTTGTTACGCCAAAGAAGTATTATAACTTCTAACGCGTGTACATCAGTACACACACACTTTTTTTTGGATATAAGATACCCTGTGCCCGAGTATATAGTATAGAATACTATACATCTGGCAACGTATATGTAATAATTCTAGATGATGGGTTAAGTAATTACGGGATAAAAGCGTTACAAACAAACAAACTCATTTTCATATTTACAATATCGGTAAACACAGCTTATGTTAGTAACATCGTCTTAATACTTATGCTTAATTATTTACTGATTAAATTTCAATATAAGCTTTCATCCCCTACGTTTTTAATTTTTTGGCTACCAATCTTCTTTTACATTATTACTGTCATTGTCAGATAGGTAGGTAATCGTAAGTTTCTTGCGATCATTTCAATGAACTAAGAAAACGATGGCCGTTCTGTTAGAACTTTCCAGGGAGTTTTTATTGAAAGTCAGGGTATATACTCCGTATTATTATATCCTATCCACTTCACTTGTGTACAGTAACCAAAATATATTATGTAAAACACCACCAACATTACAAAATATTCAGCCAAATAACACGAGATTATGAGTAAAACTAGCGGACCCGGCGATCGTTGTCCCGCCCTCATAATAAAAAGAACCTTGACAAATTATATACCTAAACCTTCCTCGTGAATCACTTTATTTACTGGTGAAAACACATGAAAATCCGTTCAGTAGTTTTTGAGTTTATCGCGAACAGACAGACAGAGAGACGTGGCAGAGGACTTTGTTTTGTAATATGTAGTGATAAATACCGTTCAGTATCGCTGTACAGGCTGATAAGGCTAACAGCAAACGCTACTTCGAAGTAGCCTCGAGTAATGCAGTAAAAATAAATTCTGCACTTACATCCCATTTACGGTTGTTTTCGATATTCTATCTCTCCACTGTTTTTACCATTAAAGATAAAAATTTCTATCGATAATCCGCTCAATACTCAGTAAACAATGTACGATTATCTACAGATAACTTTGTCTATCCTTTCTTTCTCTTGAAGGTATTATCTTCATGTTGTAATGCAGTCTGTAGTACCACTTTTCAACATTCAAATCCTGCTATATTCGTCACGCACCGCTTCATAATAATAATGAAATAAATTATTTTATTTATATTGAGATTTTTAAACGTAGGTCCAAAAAAATGTGTCCCCTTTAAGCATTCGCTCTCGTCTCTAATTAAATTTTCTTATTTCTCACTTTTATATCTACCCGTGTACCTCACATTATAGAACCCTAACATATGAATGTGACACTACTCGCACCATATTATAAATTTAGTTAAATATTTTTTTAAACCCTATACACAAAACGTAGTATTTTGTATATATGATATTATATAAAAGGATAATTATAACGTAATGTGTGTCGTTACATTTCAAAATGAGGTAAATCCATTTTTAGATCTTATTTTTCTAATTTTGATCATATAAAATATGAAGATCATAAAAAAAAGTATGTGTGTACTTATGTACACGCGTTAGAAGTTATACTTCTTTGGCGTAACAAGATAAAAATCTTTTCAAAATTTTTTATCTTTCGCCTTATTCTACGTTTGTAGAAAAAACGACAATAACAATAGAAAAAAGGTATTTAATACATTGAAAGTTTTGATACAAAGAAATACAAACTACAAAGAAACAAAATGTTGACTATAGTTAACTTCAGGTTCGGTTTTTCGTGACGGTGCGCGCGCGTTGTAATAACTTCAGGGTGTCGGTTTCTCGTGACGGTGTGCGCGCGCATTGTAAAAGTTTACTGTCATCATTTTTCCCTAACGCGCCAAAAGAATTATAACTTCAAAAAAACTAAAAACTTTATAGAAGGCAAAGTTTGAACATCGTTCTCAGTGTATAAAGACTGAGAATCTTAATATTTAAATCAAATCAAATCAAAACTACTTTATTCAGTTTAGGCCCTAATAAGGCGCTTATGAACGTCCAGCCTACTATTATATGAACTATTAAAGTTGGATTAAACTCATTTTAAAATGTAACGGACACATGTATTTCCTTGCGAGGTTTATATTGTTAAATAATCTTTAACTCAATAACCACTTTTCAATGAACTGAGCATTTATAAAGAGTCGCTGTCAAAAACATATGAAATGATCGCGTGAATCTATTATCAATTACGGGTATTAATGTCTACATAGTTTGACTATATTAGTCTATGAATGGAGCTATATACGTCGCGATATAACGTAGACTATTGTCCAGAGAGTGGCTCAGTAATGGCGCTTCAATGGGTAATGTAAGATGGAGTACTCTGATACACCTATATACCAGACTGGATGTGGCAAGAGCTTATCCAATGTATCTCCGATAACTCTATATTTGATCTCGTTCTGTTCATTTTAAGAACAATTTATAGACAGTACACGTTTCCTTTTTTGGATCGGATAATAATATATGTATAGCGCCATGTCATAAAATTTTAATCATAATGCAAGTAAGTATAAAATATTGCGATATGCAGATATATGAGGGTCATATTTTTTTTTAGGTAAAATTACGTATTTTCTTTAAAGACACATAGATACACTTAAAAAGCAAAATCTTTTCTAAATATGAAATTTGATTAAACTCGTCAAAGTCGGTTCCGGGATACACGAAATATTTTTTACGTATACAAGATTTGCTAGTTTGCTCCATATGCAGATATATAAAGGTCATCATTTTTATTTTGTGGTAAAATAACGTTTTTTTCTTTACATATATTTAAATAAATACATTTAAAAACCAAATTTTCTCTAAATATAAAATTTGATCAAAATCACTAGAGCTGTTTCCGGAAGACACGAAATAATTTTATACATACACAATTTACTTGTTTAAGATATAAGATTACTAGTAATTCGCTGTGTCTAGCGGTTTCATTCGCATTCAATTTTTCAGCCTCTCGGCTACCAATATATCGTGCGGTGTCATACAACCAACCTGCTCGCACTATGACCTTTTCAGTTAGCGTATCTAACCTATATTTTGTATGATAACCGTTCCACTCCAAACGTTCGTAGCATCATGTTAGTTTTATAACCTTTTTGGTTTTCCGAATTATGAAAAACAAAAAGAATTTATCCCATTTGATTGGTAATTATAGAGATTAAAAGTAACAAAAAAAAAACTGAAAAACAAAACACACTCTTCAGCATAAGTAATGTATATACAAAATATTAATGTCATTATTCATTAATATATAAAACAAAAACATTCTGTACATTATATTCGCTGTATATGTTGGTTTAGTTTCACAACAGAAAGTACAAAATCTGGATCCGATGCGTAGTGCTTTGTTTCAAGTTTTATAAACTACGACCAACGTCTACGAGCCAAGTATTAATTTTATTTACTATTATACTGAACATGTCAAAGAAAACCATTGTCAGACTTCATCAATATGTCATGAAATAACAAACTTTTTTTGTTATACAGGCACGTGTATGGCCACAATCTCAATTGATGGTACGTGACTATGAGGCCGATGATGGATCACGCTCACCGGTGACGTTCACTCTACACTTGAAGATTGATAGTTATATGATGACAGGACGACATAAATACAAACAGATAACAAACTTTATATGAAACCACCATAATAGCAAGTCTAACGAAAAACTTTCATGTAATTAGCAATTTATGATTTGGAAACGCATCTAGTATTTCTATACATCCGCGCTGAACACTCTATAAGACTTACCGCGTGAGCGATGACGTGACTCGAGCGTCTCCCGCGCCTGCTGTTTAAGAGACCAACACAATACAGCGTGATAGACTCTTCACTTCCACCCCGGGCGACTTTGGGTGCCATCGAGAAAATAAAGCCCATCCCTTGAATACGTACGTACGAGTGGGTTTTCTTTCAATTCCACCCTTATATTTATTTTCAAATATCACTTAGAAATATTCTACTCTCATTTAGAAAAAAATCTCACAAACATTTCCGAGTCGTCGGTTATTATTTTATTTACAATTTCAATTCTTCTGTTTGAATTCTTGAAGCGATGTCTTAGTTGATAGCGTGTTTGGACAACGTGTCTAACAACTGAGACGGAGCTTTCGGTGAAGGAAATCGTGATGACACCATAGCATGATAGTAGAGTTTTTTATAAATCCACTGTTTTGTAGCTACCACCCTCAAGTTGAAAGTCTGTCGCCAAACAGCTGTTCCGGCAACTGCAGATGAGAGCCAGCCCCCTCTTGGTTTAACGCGTTTACCATGTTAGGCCACATCGTCATTTACGATCAGGTAAGATTATGGACAATCGGTAAAATAAAAGTATTAAAAAATGCATCTGTCAAACACATATATTTTCCGCTATTAACAACAAAATCTTTTTTTTTTATATCATAGGAGGCAAACGAACAGGCGGGTCATCTGATGTTAAGTGATCACCGCCGTCCATAGACACTAGCAACACCAGGGGAGTCGCAAGTGCGTTGCTAGCCTGTGTTTGTGAGAGCAGAGCGGGGAGGGGAGGGAGGAGGAGAGGAGAAGTGGGCCTCCGGCGCTCTCACTGACCGAACGAAACGCAACAATGCAAGCACTGTTACTTCACGTCGATGTTTCTGTGAGGGGGTGGTACTACCCCGGGAGAGCCGACCCATTCATGCTTAAACCAGTAATAGCTTCAGCGTGGCTCTACCACCTCAAAAATGAGGTTTGAGGTTTTATCTGTGAGAACACTGGGTATACATACTTAAAACAAAATATACACAAAATGATCTCATATTCTGAGCTCATGAAAATAATAGGCGCCCTCCGAAGTCTTCAACATTAATCGATACTATAAATTTTACACGTGCGTAAGTTCTTGAGTGAGAAGCTACTAACCTAACCGAACAACAGCGTAATACACAAATCACAGTGTATTTATGGGTTATATTAATGTTTACGTACACAATAATAATATGGTTACCGCTAATAGACTGACAGTACTTAAGGTTGGTTTAAAATAGAAGATGCGAGCGATTTTAACAATATAATAGTACAATTTTCGTTACGTTGAGAGAAGGCTATGAAGATGTCATGAAGAAGCAGTAACTCTACTGATACCCATTACATTTACAGTTACTGATACAGTTATGTCTAACTGGTAACTCTAATTTATTGCCAAATTTCACTGCTAGACAAAGCATTATGATTCAGCCCTCAGAAGTAGAAACATATTTTGTTTCATGGTAGATATTATTTTTTATTTTATCGAACAACTGTTTTTAAATTGTTATCGTTACAGCAAAGTTCTCACAGAGGTCTTGGTAGATTTTAAAACTCCAGGAAGGCCGCATGAGTATGGCCATTCTAACTGAATCGAATCATATTCTTATCTGTTTACCCCACATCAGTGTTCACAATTTAAAACGAGGCAGCTATTACCAGCAGCAGTTCATATATTTAAAATCATATATCTAAAATCGAGTAGAATTATTGTAATTATTAAAAAGATACCCATAAATCATAAATTATTTGTACTAAACAGTTTAGATTACAAGCTATATTGATATTTTTGTCTGCACACTTTATAGCTTATTACTTGTAAATTAACATTTTAGAATTTAAAAAATCTTTGCAAGTATATGTTATGTATATGTTATATATGTATGTCACATATATAAATTAACTCCCTCTCTTGTTTAAAATGAATTCAGGTGCTAATAATTGAATAGAAAAATGTACGTTTACAGCGTTTTAAGATTTCAAATTAGTAAAGAAAACATGATTATAACATATAATATTACAGAGGTTAGTAAGAAATTAAAATAAAATCTTTCCATTTTATATCAAAATATTCTTTATAGATATAGAATATAGACATATTCTAACACAAAATACGTAAAACGGGTCTGAGTGAAGTAACATTTCATAGCCCATATCATAGCGTGAATTATTGTACATTCTGCGTGCGATAATAATCTGCTATCGTACATCGGATTTAGTTGTGATATTATCATATAAGTATGATAAAAAATTGAACCGTCACGGGACGCCTGGCAGATGTGCACATCGAAATTGTTTTGTATAAGTTATATGCATAAAAGAATAGACTACGACAGGAATCAGCTATGGCATAATGAAAAGATAAACCATTACAAATTTGTTCCATAAAATAATGACTATTTATTTATTTTGTTACATAAATATTAATTTCTATTAAATACAAAAACTCAAAGAAATCACCGCTAGGCGCAGGCGCGTCATTTACAAAGGTCGTCAGATAGGGTTGCAAATATTTTTGAGTATTTCGTTAATAGTGCAAAGTTCGTGTATTGCATCGCCACGTCTCTCCACGCCAAAAATCAGGTTTAATTCTGCGTTCCTCCTCACCTATAGGTGTTTCACATCAATAAATTATCGTAGGGTACCAAACGCTGCCTCTCATCACTTACACCAACCACGGATCACCACACGTGTATTTGTTTGTATATCGCTGTCATCGAAAATGCACGAGCGTTGTGTGGGTGCCGCATTAATTTTTTATACAACATTACCGGCAGTCGACGTTAAAATATTTATTTTTGACTGAATGCGTTTAAAAAAGATTTCCAACGGGGGTAGCGGGCACATGGCGCGAACATGACTCTTCGATTATTAACGACCATACATCGGATATAGGTTCATTTTAATTGCTTTTAACTTTTTTAATTGTTATTTTGTTGTATTTATTTTACGTGTAAACCTTGTTCAGTTATAAGTGTTCTGATAAATGTATTCCAGATATGAGGCTATAACTAAAAATAACGTTTATGTTTATGATTTGATGTGGTGCTACCGTATGTTTTTTTTTCTCAAATCTAATAATTCATGAACCTTTAAAATAAAAATATTACAGATCGAGTTTAATAAAATATCCTGTGTGAAATGTTTAAATTTTAATATCATTGTCTTATTATGGAATCTCATTATTGTAAAAGAATCCTAATTGAAATAAAAAAATATTGAAAAGTTATTTAAAAATATTATTATATTAAAAAAACAACATTTTTGTACCTCATTAGATTAGTCATTTTTTAATTAAATTTTTAATTGGGTTTAATAATTATATTACATTTTACAATGGTTCATATTGAATCAATAGTACTTATGATGTCATATACGTAAAATTGAAGCGTCTTTTGCCCTGATTAATCTAAATAACGTCTGAACTGATTTTGACAATATATTCTCTGGAAAATAGTAAGCTTCTCATAGTATAATCTAAGTTCCAGGACCTGGTGGACGCGCGGTATGGCAGATATACCATCGACGCCGTCCGCCCGGTCCTGCTGGAGTGGACAAATAGGGACTGGGGCTCCCTGACGTATCGTTTGGTGCAGGTACTCACACGACATGGATGTTTTGGATGGTACCTGCACCGGATTGCGCGCAGGGAGCCCACCACCCCATGCCACGAGTGCGGTGCTGAAACGGACACCGCGCAGCATACGTTGTCTGAGTGTGCTGCGGCGGTAGGGGAGGATCTCTCGCTGCCGAGTGTGGTCTCAGCCAAGCTCGGCAGCGAAGAGGTGTGGAATGCTGTGGCCTTCTTCTGTGAGTAGATCATCTTGCAGAAGAAGGTGGCGGATAGGGCCCGTCAGGAGGCCTTGAGAGGTCCCCTATGACAGGGGAATGCTGGCAGGAGAGGGAGACGGCACGTCCGACTCCTTCCGCTACCATAGCCGAGTCCTCATTGCACAGGTTTGGCTGACGAGGGGAGGCGGCTGGCTGTGTACCCAGCTTGGCTCCCTATTAGGACGGAGCCTGGCGACCACCTTGACTGGCTGTCACAGGGCAGTTCTCATGTATATAGCAGGAACGATCCCTGGCCGCTCCTACAATACGGCGGATGGTACACCGTGGGGTTTTAGTCCGTGCAAGTCGGACATAACCCACTCTCTCCCCTGGGAGGGTGGGTATCTGAAGGGATTTCCCCACGTTAATAAAAAAAAATCTAAGCTATATTTCATTACGATTTTAATTTCGTACTAGACAGTAATGATAACATTTACGAGAGGTATTATGAGATATTAAAAAAATAAAAGAGCGATCTCTCAATTAAAAAAAATAAAAAAACCTATAAAAAAGTTTGTTAATTCGTTGTTCTTAAATCTTTATTTGATTAAAGAGTTCGATACAATAACCATACGTGTTTTTTATTTTATTTATATAAAATAAAATGGTAGAGGTCTGCTGTTTTGCGTGCATCATGCAGAAACTATTGGTTGGATTTCAGTCAAATACTTTTTGTTTTAGTTCTTAGATACTTTGGCCCTTATCTAAAAAACAAATTATCTGGCCCTTATCTAAAAAACAAATTATCATGATATCTTCATTTAATATTCTTATTGCGTGTTTTTTACAGTGGGGTATCGACAAGTAGTGTGCTGCTTTTTTCCTCCACATAAAATTCATCGTGGAAATAAAAAGCAAAGGAAGCGAAGTCGCAGATGTCAAATAGTCTCACATAAAAATACCATGACTTTTAATACGTGAAACGTTTTATTTACTATTCGATATAAAATGTTACGATGCGTAATCGATACTCTTGTATTGTCGTCCAAAGTCAAGGGTATCGTATGTCGTCGACAACCCTAATCCTTTATAGTACATTCCACGTCCGATTACTTTCTTCACAAGAACATTTTATGTTTTATTCCCATTAAAATTACAAATATAACAGAGGTTTCGCGTATTGACAAAATTAAAAAAAGTCGAGGCGGTCATAAGGACTGCCGACAGAGGTCAAAAATATGAAATAAACATTTTCTCTTTAAAATTTTCATATTAAATATGGTGTGAAAGACAATATTTAATATAATTAAATTTAACATTGGTGTAGTTTTCATATCTATTGGAACTCGGAGCAATAATTATATACATTTTTATAAAGACTATCAATCAATCAGACATATGGTCAGCTGCAAAATATCAATATTATATGTACACAGGCCGCTATACTACACGTGCAAGCGGTCGGTCAGGCTTACTAGCATATCATGACGCGAAATTACATTTTATCTCCTGCCAATAAAATACCGCTCAACGCGCCTAAAAAAGTTGTCACTTCAAAAATTAATAGTCTAACGTGGTCTTGTGGTTTTCTATTTATAAGCAAACTGACGGACAGACAGACAAACGTTACCATTTGCAAGAATCCGTAGCAACAGAAATCTTATAAGCGCGGTATCAGATTACAAAGAATTCAGGTATATTGTATCATAATAAAGTTCAAGATATGGCTTTACAGAATTTTTCTTCAGTTTCTGAATATTTAATGAATACATTTTGGTCATGTCTTTTAAGTTTCTCCATAACATCTTCTATGATTAAAGACCGACATGATCTAAATACTAGATAGGTGGTAGATGGTACCACATAGGTGGTAGAGCATCGCTTAAGCTATTACTGGTTTCAGCATGAAAGGGTCGGCTCGCCCGGGGTACTACCACCCGACCCACAGAAACAGTGAAGTAACAGTGCTTGCATTGTTGCGTTTCGTTCGGTCAGTGAGAGCGCCGGAGGCCCGCCTCCCTGTGACAAACTAGTTGTCCCATGTTTCAGATTCAGTAAAACCAGTAACAGTTTTTTAGGTAATAGTGTTAGGTTTTACAACAAAGTCTCAAAGTATATTAACGATTTGCCGGACTGTAAGTTTAAGCTCCATGTTAAGCGGGTTCTGATCTCAAAAGGGCGATTATAAAGTGGATCAATAGGTGAATAATGGTGATGTCTGGGATTGACTCCTGTACATCCACAAAAAAATGATTGTAACCTTAATGTATTGTAAACACATGTATGTTAAAAAGATAAACCCGGTCGAGTTTCTTGCCGGTTCCTCTGGATGACTGGGTTGTTTTCCGAACTGGTGGTAGTTTTGACGTTCATAAGCGCCTTAAATTATATAAAATACTTTTGATTTGATTTGAGTAACTTAAATTATTGTATCATTTATACTTTTTAATGGTTATGTATATCACGAATTAACTTCATACAGTGATATTGTATTTCATTTGTTAACAGGTAAGCCCTTTATATATATAAGATTCTTCCCATAAAAGGCTTGACAGATTTATTGAGTATATTCTTTGCAAAAACATAAATTTTAATTTCATTTTAATTGGAACCAGGACATCAAAGACACACCGGGTAACTCCTCAAAATTGAACAGGAATCGTATTAATTATTAAGGTATAAGTATGATTATAACATTCAAAGGCTAGATAAGTATCTAACTATGGTCAGAAACGTTCTTTTGGAGTAGATTCTATTGAAGTCGATTTCGTTTTATGTTCAAATTTTCATGTTATTATATAGGAGCTATCAGATAAAAATGAACGTAATTAGCGAATAACACTATATCCTTATATAACTGTTAAAAATATACTATAATTATATAATAATAATTACCTTGAGTAGTGAACGTTTTCTTTAGGCGGAGGCATTGGAGTGGGAATCCTCCGCCCTCCCGTCACCCCCGGGCCGCTCATCTTGGCGCCCTCCGCGATTGTACTCCAGTCGGAACTGAAAAAAAAACATTTCAGTACTCTAACGAATGAGCCATGGGATTTACATGGATTAGCTTCAGAATCTACTTTACTTTTATATTTCTAGTAGTTTCCAGTCTGCACTGTTGGTCGCAAATTAAATAGTAGTGATATATACCTAACACTAAACACATTTCTAAAAACTTTTAATTAATTTTTATATATTAATAGTAAATACATATAATTATTCTGCACGTCTGTATGTGACTGAACTCCTAAACGGCTGGGCCGATTTCGACGATTTTTTTTGTGTATTTGAGCAGATCTCGGGATGATTAGGATTCATAATTAGAACCAATGAGTGACGTTGTGATCTGATTCGAGAAGTTTTAATTTTCAGGGCAACGTAACGTCTACCAGATCAACCGGTTAATATGTAAAATTGTCACATTCTTATGGGAATTGTGGTTCTAGAAATGTTTAATAACTTGATATTAAATTAAGATATAGTGATACTTTTTTTTAAAAAAAGGAACAAGTGTCTAAAGTGAAAAAAAAATCAAAATACATGCAGTACTTTTTGCGAGATGTGCGCACACCCATAAGCCTCCGTCATTTTATTGAAATAAGATAGACTAGCGGGCCCGGCGGACATTTTCCCGTAATCTTCCCCATGAACCACTTTATCTACTGGTGAAAACCGCATGAAAATTCGTTCAGTAGTTTAGAGTTTATCCCGAAAAGACAGACGTGACAGACGACTTTGTTTTATAATATGCAGTGATTACAAAACTCAGGAGATTGTGTGTTTGAATTCATTTTACAGTGGAACTAGCAGTCAGGTTTGAAAAAAAAACATATAATCGTGTATTGAGAAAGCCTATGGGCTCGTTCAAACATTACGTCAGCACTACAAGAGGGCGGAATTCCTATGATTAACCTTTTTTTGATGATATTTGTTACTTTAGCATCATAAAATCTTATATATACATATGTTGTCAGGATACAGACAAGGGCATAGCGTACCTTTCAACCAGAAAGAGTACTGTCCCCAAAGAGGTAAGTCATATCAACATAAAAGCTAGTGAAGCCGCAAGCAACAGCTAGTGGCACTCAAATAAAGGCTTCGACTCGTAAAATATATACTTACTTTTTAAAACATACTTGGAAAATACTTCGGACGATCACGTTCCATTTCTTTTTCATTTCAAAATACAGTGTAAGCTCTTTATAACGAATTTCAAGGGACTGAGTACTTTTTTTTCATTATAAAGAATTTTCGTTATACGGCGGATAGAGAACAAATAAATGGTTTCGTGATAAACCAACCAAATTGAATGAATTTCTACGTTATAGAAAGTGTTTTTATTATAACGAACGACGTTATAAAGAGTTTCCACTGTATACACTTGTAAACTAAAACTTTTGAGATGACTTTTGTATAGATTTATAGAAGGTCGATTAATGTACGTACATACTTGTCGCACATAGTTGTCGTTTGACGCTTGCCTAATTCGGACTTCGGTATTTTTCTGTAGGCGTTCTTCAGATGTACACTTTTTTTTTTCTTGAACTGACTACGCTATTGACGCTACACCGGACTACAAGATGTACACTTCTGTTATAGGTTAATATGTATCTCGTACGGTTTAGCCAGAGTTTTCAATGTAAGCAAAAGAAAACTCCTTCTTACGACTTAGGTACAATACCTTCTTCTGGTTTCTTCACGCTCGCCCCCGCAGGGGGCGTGCGGGGAGACCGCATCAGGGTAACCCCTCTGGCGGTGGTTTCCGTCGACCCCCGTATCAACGGGGGTGTCTATTCTTGGGTGCTCGACTGCGCGCGATGCATCCCGGTGATCCTATGGCGTGGCCGTTCGATCGTGGCTTCTTATTGTTCTGGCGTCAGTTTAGTTGGGAGCGCATAGGGCTCCCAGGCGGATCTCGAGTTGGGAGCGCGTAAGGCTCTCAGGCACATCTCTATTTCGGAAAGGGGCTGCTGGGAAGCCTCGGCCTCAGCGTGGATCTTCTTTTCATCCTGGTGATTCCTATTTTTCGTTCGTCTATTAGTATTTGAGCTTCTCGGGATGGGATTGTTGGCGGGGGCCATAAGGCTCGCGCCCGCCGACGTCTCGACCATTCGTGGTTGCAGGGCATCTCGCCTGTGTCGCGTCCGAGCCGCGGTCCCCGCGCGGCGGTTGCGCGTTTCCCGCCGAAACACAGGGCATAGTTTGATGCTGTTTGAGGGGTGCGGCCCCCCGCAGTTAGCGCAGGACGCCGGCTCCCCTCTAGGTCGGTCGCATTCTCGCGCGAAGTGTGGTCCCCCGCACCTCACACAGGCAATCGGTCTGTGGCAGTGGTAGGAGGAGTGCCGAAACAACTGGCATCTGTGGCATTGTGCCGGCCCTTTCCTGCCCCGCCAGGCTTCAACAGTAACGTTCATGAGAAGGAGCTCTCCTATGTGGTAGATGGCCGGTATTAGGCCAGGCGTTCTTCGCAGTGAGGAGTGGAATATGCACCCTCTTCCCTCTCTTCCTTTTATAACACAGGTGAATTCCGGATCGAAGCCCTTCTCTGGGAGGGCCTCGGTAATGATTTCGGGCGGAGTGTGTACTGGTAGGCCGCGAATCGCGACCTTTAAGCTTCTTTCGGATAGGGGGGAGTAGGCGTACCAACTCGCGTCCCCTGTTTGTTCGAGGTATCCGTAGATGGATCTGTATTCATCCATATCGGCCGGCAGGAAACGTATTCCTTCTCCATAAGCGTACGCATTCGGTTTGCGCCCCAGCTTGTCGGCCAATCTCCGTAGATGCTCCGGCCAGTTGGCCAGGCTCTCCGCTACGATCGGCGGACAGCGCCTCCTAGGCGTCTCGGTTATGGAGTCGGGGTTTCTCGCGGGCTGGGCTTGCGATGTCGACGGAGTCGCCACTGTCGCAGCGTACGATGGCCGCGGCTGCGCTGGTGCACGCGCAAGTGGCGCCCCGGGGCTCTCGGCGGGTATAGCCGTACTTTCTGAGCGATCGGGTTCTGTAGGCTTCTTCAATTGGCCGGTTGACGCGCGCGCCTGTGGCGCCGCGCGGCTCACGGCGGGTATAGCCGTCGTTACGGAGGTTTCGGGTTCTGTAGGCTTGCTTCTTCTCGAAGGTACAGGTGTCGCCCCCCGGCTTACGGCGGGTATAGCGCGAGACTTCGAGAGTTCCGTAGGCTTCTGTTGTTGTTTAGTGGTCGTTGCGTGTTCTTGGTGTTTGATCGCGCTCGAAGGCTGCGCCCGAGCAGCCTTTCGCGGCGGAGCTGGCGCAGGTGCTACGGGCGCCTGCGCCGCTGGGTGATCGACGCGGGGCGGGAGCCTCTGCGTGGGCTCGACCGTTCGCGGTTTCTTCTGGTCTGGCGACCGGGCTTCTGGAGATTGTTGCTTGCGGGCAATCTCTTCGGAAATCGCGACGAGGCCCGCATCGGAGTCGCTGCGCTTCCGGCGAAGCGCGCGACCGAGCGGGCTAGCCTGACTCTCCGGAATCAACGGTAGCTCAATGTGTCCGCGAGCTGCGCTAGCGAGCGCTGCTGCGTCCGCGGCGGCGAGTTCTTCACCGTCCATCTTGGCCTCCTGGAGGCGCAAATACAGCGCCATCCATCGAGTCATCCCCACGGTTAGGACCCCAGCTGTAATAAGCTGGGCGAGAGTGAGCAAATCACTCTCGTACGCCTCTAACTGCGGAGACGGCTCGACGGGCGGCCTCTGTTGCGCCTCCGTCGGCCGCGACGGCGGTTCGGGCGACTGCATTCGCGACTCGGGCGAGGCGATCGCAGTGCGGCGTCCGGTGTGCATAGCTGGGGTGGTCGGGTTTGAATCGGCAGGGTCCGTAGGCAAGCTTGTGTTTCTGCGTTGAGATGACGCAGAGGCATCTGGTTGGCCCTGAAAAGGGCCTTTTTGGCTTCTTGCTAAAGTAGAGGCTTCTTTGTTGCGACGCATTGTCGCGCAGGACACGAGCGAAAGAATTCGCGGAACTCAGTGCGGAACGTCCTCGCGCGCGTGACAACGGAGCGATTCCAGGTACAATACACTGTCCTTTCTTTACTTTATATCAATTTAATATACACCGATTATATATATAAAGTTTCCGCACTAAATTCTCTAGACAATCATGGAAACCGTATCAAAGTCCGTGCAGTAGTTTACAAGAAATTAGGTAACACACAGACAGACACGAAAAGCGACTTTGTTTCGTAATATTTTTAAATATATTAGAGTTAACTTATGTATGTTATTTATTTCAAGTTTTATTCGTAGTATTTAATTTTGTCGTTCATACATCTGACTCGGTTCAAAACGGTTAAAATTTAAATATAAGACTAGCTTCCGCTTAGGGCTTCGCTCGCATTTATGTACATTTGATCTGTCCCTCAGGAATACTACACTATTTCTGGATATATTTTGTACCTTTGACAACGTGTATCCAAAGTGCCACGGTGATTGGTTGAATGATTAAAACGTGAATTAAAGCTTAATAAACAGACAAACTCAATTTCAAATTAATAATATACTAACGGGCCCGGCGGACGTTGTGCTGCCTTGATAATAAAAAAAAATCTAAAAAGCAAACGCAGCGCAACTTACCGGATCCAATTATGAATCTAAACTATTGTTGACTCCAACTGAACACACGCAAAAAAAAACATCAGAATCTGTTCAGCCGTTTAGGAGGAGTTCAGTCACATAGATACGGACAGAAGAATATATCAAGATTAATATGGATTGTTTTTTATATTTGCTCCAAAAAAGTGTAAGTACATCTCACTTGCGTTATATACAATTTTCATAATAGCTTGTTTTTTTTCTAACAGTTTTCTTTCTTTACACATGAATCTATTAAGACTATAAGTACAAAACGAAGAATAAATACTCCAATCATTACATAGTATAAAACAAAGTCCCCTACCGCGTATGTCTGTCTGTCTGTTCGCGAGAAACTCAAAAACTACTGAACGGATCTTTATGCGGTTTTCACCGATGGATAAAGTGATTCACGAGGAACGTTTTGGTATATAATTTGTCCAGGATTTTTTTATAATCAGGGCGGGACAACGTCTGCCGGGCCCGCTAGTTATCATATATATATAACGTAAAATAAAATCATTACTAAATTGTTGATTAGCATCCATATCACAAAACTTGAAGGATCTATTATATTATCATATCTGGCACGCGCGTGCGAACTCTCACGAATAATAATTGTTAAGTGTGCGATGTATACCAAGGGAGGTTCTTTGTACAATCAACCAAATGTAAACTTTATTCTAAAAGTACAAGGATTGTTTTCCTTTGTATAATTAGTACATATTTTACGTGTATATTGGACAGGTTTGTACTTAACGAAAATTTTATTAGGACTATTTAATTAGTTATAATGTAGTTTAATTTCTTTGAATGTACATATATTCACCAGATTCTTTTACCATACTATTGAGATAACATGCTTTTATATTTTGTTATTCTCATCCAATATAAAGAAAATTGTATTATTTGCCTTATTTATTTAGACAGGCGTAAATTAACTCCAAAAACACATTATTATTATTAAGTTTGTAGGTGGTAGAGCCACGCTGAAGCTATCACTGGTTTCAGCATGAATGGGTCGGCTCGCCCGGGGTAATACCACCCGACCCACAGAAACACCCACGTGAAGTAACAGTGCTTGCAATGTTGCGTTTCGTTCGATCAGCGAGAGCTCCGGAGGACCACCTCCCCTTCCCCCCCCCTCCCCCTCTCTCCTACCACCAAACACAAGCTGGCAACGCACTTGCGACTCCCTTGGTGTTACTAATGTCTATGGACGGCGGTGATCACTTAACATCAGGTGACCCACCAGTTCGTTTGCCTCCTATGATATAAAAAAAACAATATTGTGTCAAAATTTCAAATGAATGTGTTGAAGAATTTATGGTGATTTTGAACAAACAAACATTTAAATTATCACTTATTTATATAGACAATATAAAAATATTGCTTTGTGCATACAATTACAAAATGAAATTTGTATAAAATAGCTGGATAATCTTTATATTATAATCATGTTACTGCCATTAAACTAAGATCAATATTCAGCTTTTTAATTCTATCTAGTAACTATTAGTTTATAAAAAACATTATTTATACGCAAAGACAGTGAATACAAATACAATCTACCTGATAAAATAAATTATCGAACGCGCTTTGTTAATTATAAACGTGGTTCATAGTTTGAAAATAAAAAAACATGGCCAAGCAACGTTCTGCTGCAATTAATTTTATTATTAACACGATCTCTATTTAAGAAATATAGATTATATGCTTTTACGATGTAAGCTAAACACAAATCACCACAGATAGGATATCTCAATACAAACCTGTACTCAGGATATACCTATCAACGAGTAGACGACTGACGCTAGTGCCATTGTGACAGCTCTCAAAGCGCCTCCGATGGCACCACGGTGGTTTGTTATTAGAATAACGAGTACAGAAAAAAAAATCGTAGGCCTACGAAAAATATTCTTTGATTTTAAATAGAGATTTAAATTATTTAATAGGAGAATAAATACGTAGATCTATCGATTCGAATCTCGTTGTTGTAAGGAACACACTGAAAAATAAATTAAATAACCACGGACTTCGATCATAATCGACTGCACTCGAAAGATATTTAAATCGATAGTGAAATCAAATTCAAATAATAAGCGAAAAAGAAATTGACAAAATTGTTACGTACTTACTTAATAGTTATAAATTATATACCTACAAATTACATTAGTTACCTAACTGATTATCAAATTGACCAGACACAAAAGTAGGAAGATTGTAGGAATTAATAAAAATAAACTTTATATTTTTGAAAAAGAAATGTCAACATGGCCAGAAAAGACTTTGTAGTTTATATAAAAAAATTACAGCTATCTACATTACGAATAATTAAAAATCTATCCAGATGGCGTTAAAAACAAATGTAACAACAAATTTAGTAAGATTAAAATCTCCTCAAAATAAGCGATAACATATTTTAATGAGAACGGGAATGTAGATGGCAGTAAAACAATTCTAACGAGAACGAAAAATATCATACATTTGAAGCTAACAGTGTGTAGTACAAAGAATAGGCGCATAGATGGCGTTTAAGACAAACTAACGGCTACGTTTTTACACGTGACGTAATATAAAATATACTTTATCACCGAATGGGTCATTAGATATTACATATTAAAAAGCATAGTAATGATATTTTACAATATGATGTCAAAAAGTCTTGACAAACTAGTTCGAAATGAACATATTTTATAACTTTTATACTTTATAGTTCTTCTATGAAACACGAACCGAGTTCTGTAGAAACAAAACTCACAAAACTGAACCGGCATTTGCGCTGACTTATATGTTATAATAAGATGCTTACAAAAGTTGACTAACGCTATACGAACAGTAAAGTCTTATGATTTTGATGTTTCAAGAGAACGTGCATCATAACGTGTGGGCGCTGAAAATGATAACCAACGAGAACGACGTCTACAAGATTTGAGGCAGCGTGCGGCACTACGTTCGACCTATGAAGATTATGCACAACGAGAATACTGATTAGAAAAATAAAAACGAAACGGAAGACGTAAAACTGTAGAACTTCATAATTATGTACCGACATATAAATATGGTTTTATTTGCACGTGCACGGACGAAGTTTGATGAAAAGAACAAAATTTTAAATGAATCAGTACGTCTCTTATTAAGCCCTCACCCACGTTCGGATGAATATTATGAAAAAATAAGTATCACAAACGTATCTTTTCTTCAGAACAACACATAGTCATGGCATTTATTGTTTTATCGTTGCGGACAAGTATATCATAAAATGAATGACTGTCACCCGCTGCAAAATCATGTTGGTGTTTTTGAGCAGTCCCGGTACGGGCAACTGCACCATTTAGATCTTGATGCAGCTAATGTTAAATACTAATGAAAGAGTAACCATTTAATTCTGACATTACTACCTTAACGATAAAGTTATCGGAGTACATCATTCAGAGTGATGATGATTTAGATTTAGATTGATAGTGTGTTCGGACACAGCGTCGATGAATGTAGGTTCGAATTCTTGCAATTGAGCTGGAGCTCCCGGCGAAGGAAAGCAGCGTGATGAAACCATAGCATGGTTGTAGAGCTGTTTCTAATTTCGCCTGACTAGCTACCATACTCATGTTGGAAGTTTGTCGCCAAGAAGCTGTTGGTTTGCTTCAGCATCTTTACTTGAGAATCAGTCCCCAAACAGTATTGATGTGTGTTACCATCTTAGATCACGTCATAATTTCATATCAGATAAGATTATGTTTAAAAGCTGAAACTTATGAAGTATAAAAAAGAGCGCAAAATCGTTACGTATATATATATATAAATATATATATATATTTAATTTAACTTAATTTAAATTTAATTTAACTTCTGTCCAAGAGTTACCCGCACAATATATAAAGTTTTTATTTAGACTTCCAGATTAAGCTGATCGCAGAATGTATAATATTTTCCTGTAATGAGGTTTATGGAGTTTTACACTAGATGCTGATAATAACTTTCCAGATAATGAATTGGTTGTTCAGCAGCGTAATAAAATGATTGTCTTTTTAAAGAATCGAAGTATGCTCGGTCGTCCACGTAAAAATAAAATACTAAAATAAAATACTACAGAAAAAACTATGCAGCGTGAATCTTTGACCTTCATTCCTGTCAATTTCAAATGTTCGAAAATGATTTGCCACTTGACTTGACATTGCGAAACCAGTAAGTAGTGTTAGAGAGACACACCCTGTTCCCTTAAACTTGTTAACTGAATGGAGAGTGAAACATGAATGGCTTAACATTCCCGCATTCAGCGAAGCCAATTTGAATAGAGACACAGTTGCGGATGCATTCGACGGAAAATGAAAAGACGAGATGCAGATCTTATCTATTAGTCTAGTTTACTGTACGCTTCACTGACCGACTTGCATTTTCAACAAGCTTTTTTTAAGTTAGAAAAACTACTGAATTTCAATACATGGTAAATACCTAGTGCAGTACAGCGAAAACAGTAATCCTCTAGAGATTAGACTTTATGGGATATCTTCGAACGATATATATGAAATCAATAGATAGCTTAGCTGTAGAGACCGTTGTGGATGCAGAATAAGTTATGCAAATATATGACATGACTTCGTCTGCCTCTAATCTATATTTATGTAAATGGTGTTTTCTCAAAATTACTTGATACTTATCGGTATACATTCATTTAAGTGCCGGGCTACAAAAGAGACGGATTAGAGAATACTACATGTGGCAGTGATGCGAATCTTAAGGTGGATGTATGTTGTGACTAGAATGGATAAGATTAAGAATGAGTATATCAGGGGAAGTTTGAAAATAGCACCAGAGACAGAGAAATTGAGGAGTAATAGGTTAGCATGGTGCGGGCATGTTATGTGAAGAGATGAAAACCATGTAGCTAGAAAAGTTTTCAGTGGTTTTAGAGGTGGTAGAGCCACGCTGAAACTATTATTGGTTTCAGCATAAATGGGTCGGCTCGCCCGGGGTAGTACCACCCTCTCACAGAAAACCGACGTGAAGTAACAGTGCTTGCATTGTTGCGTTTCGTTCGGTCAGTGAGAGCGCCGGAGACCCACCTCCCCTCCCCTTCCACTTTCCTCTTCCTATCCTCCCCCCCACTCCCTACACAGGCTGGCAACGCACTTGCGACTCCCCTGGTGTTGCAAGTGTCTATGGACGGTGGTGATCACTTACATCAGGTGACCCACCTGTTCGTTTGCCTCCTATGATATAAAAAAAAAAAAAAGAAAAAAAAGAGTATGACGGTGGATGGATATAGGAGTAGAGGAAGACCGAATAAGGTGTGGATGGATTGTGTAAAAAATGATATGCATGTATAAGGTATGAATATTGAGATGACATCTGACAGAGGACAGAGGAAAAAGAAAACATATTGTGCCGACCCTACTGAGGTGGGATAAGGATAAGAAGATAATAATGACTTATCTTTATAGTTTAGGCGATTTATGCAATATCTGTATAAATTATAGTATCTTCTTACCCTTATCCCACCTAAGTAGGGTCGGTACAACATGTTTGTCATGTTGTGGTGTATGATTTGGCTTCATTTTTACGATCGGCCGCCGGCCTTACATCAACCCGCCTTGGGATTATTTTGTTGTACCACTATATGTTAGTGATTATTATATATAATAACGAAGGCTAATAGGATCTCTTAGCTTTAAAATTTCCTGTAGGCTTTGGTAGGCTATTTATAGTTTCTGTTTGAGCGTCACTACCGTTCCGGTTAAAGACGAAGTTTTTCAAGATATGGTTTGCTTGCTATATTTATAATTTTATTAGAACTTTCCAGGAAGTTTTTGTGGCAAGTCAAAATCCATGTTCCGTGGACTTAATTCCCATCCACTTCACCTGTGCACAATAACCAAACTATATTACGTAAACCACCGCCAATATGACAAAATATAGAGCCAAACAACACAAGATTATGAATAAAATATAAAAATCACGACATGACATTCCAAGATTCCGCCAAAAACTTTATTATAGTGATTATTGAAGAATTGACGGTACCATAAACCTTTCCGATATACCGACTTAAATTGTTTCGTCAATAAATTTGGTCAGAAAAATCCTGCTACATTTTCAATATCGTTTTACCTCAATGAATGTACAAGAATAAATGAGGTCTTAACTTGAAGCCGGTGATAATTATGTCGGATCATAAAACACAAGTGTCGCGTACTACAGCACATTAATAAAGGCCCCCACAGCGACTATGAGATGCGACGTCACGCACTCAAATACGACATTTAAGACTAATGAGCAGTTAAAGCTGTTCAGAGCGTTTCACACAATACCTGTCGACTGAACAGCATTGGATTCAATGGATCCATGTATTTAAAGGGCTATCGTCTATGCTAATATTATAAAGAGGTAAAGTTTGTGACGTTGTAGGGGGTAATATCTGGATCTACTAAACCGATTTTGAAAATTCTTTTACCAATAGAAAGCCACATTGTTTGTGAGTGTTATAGGTTATATATTAATCGAAAAAATGAAAAGACTTTTTTGTGGAAGTCGGATTTATAAGTAAGTCGGAGAAAAAACGCTCGAACGAAAACGCTTCTTACCAACGTTGCATTAACGATGAGAGATATATGATTGAGTTCCAGCGCAAAGTTGTAGAGCTTGATAATGCCTACAAAAAAATCAACGACAGCATATGTCTAACTTTTATATTTAAGTCACAAAAAGTAGTTTTTTTATAAATGTTTACCTGCCGCAAAACGAAGTGGGCACGGGTCAGCTAGTATTAGATAAATAGCATTAATATAGTGAATTAGGACAAAAGACAATCGTAATAAGGAATTGCACCTTGATTTATTTTCTTACACACGTTACATTGGGTCACATGATGGAAAGAGATAGATAGTCTGTCTGTTCATAACGTATGGAAAAACGTAATATTAAAACGTATACAAATACTAGGTTTTGCTCGCGGCTTCCCTCGCCTTAATGTATCCGCCGATCATCGTGAAGTTTTGCATATAATATACATTGTCAGGACTAAAGAAAAGCTTGCAAGTTTGCACACACTAAGAATAAAGTAATGTAAAATCAAATCTACATACATTAACACGAGTGAAGCCGCGAGGAAGAGCTAGTTTTATAACAGAATACCTCGCAATCAAGACGTTTATTGGATGACTGACTATACCCGCGAGTCCGTCCGCGTGGATCTTGATGTAAATAACAGTGACTAATAAAATCATCTGAATGTATTAAGTTCATTTACTTATCTACTTTGCTCTCGTATTTAAGTCACGTCGACATTAAAATTACATTAACTTTTGATAGACCGAACCAATTTTAATGAAACAAGGACTAAATGTTACTCCGAGAAAAGTTTTAACATTTTATCAAGAACGCAGTAGTTTAGCAGTGATGCGTGTTCAAACAAACAGACGTATAGACACACAGACAGATGTGTAAAAATGATTGAAACCTATTATTTTACTTATGCCTAGACATTTGCAACAATGTTTTTACAAAAAATCTACAAAGTACAGACACGTTAGATATACATTCTTATTATATGTATAGAATAGATTAAATGACACATAGATTGAAATTGTACGTAATCGATTTGCTTTGAATTGCAACTATTTTTTTTTTGCTTAGAAATTGTAATCTAAATAAATACGAGTACCCTACAGTTAATGTCATGCAAATTGCGAACGTATTTAACAGCCATAACTGATCTTCACTTAATTACTCAGTATAACCATTTTAAATTACATTGCTCGTCTCCAATTAGACGCTAATGAGGGTTCTTCGTTTAATCGTAATTCATTTGGAATAGCTTTTGCGTGCGGCTTAATTCATAGGTTTTTACACCTTTATTGAAAGAGATTTAGTATCACTAACAAAGTTCAATACGACAGCAACACTAAGGCGTGATACACAGACACAGTTCTAAAACGTGCGATGGAAAAGGATAGGGAAAAGCTCAGAATTACTCGGTCGTGCGTTTTGTTTTACGTAGGTATATTAAAATGGAGGGAAAGGGTTCAGTTTGCCTAATTAGATTGCTTCTTTCTGACGCGCATTGGAAAACCACTTATGGTTCTCGTATATCTCCGAATAAAATCATTATAGTTTCTTTTACTATTATTAAAAACGTAATAATTATCTCAAAGGGTATGTACAACCCGATAAGCTTAGAATAAAGAATTGAAATAATTTAAACGGCGAAGCTAACTTAATCTACACTTTGCTACCTATAACGTATACACGTAATTACATACTTTACATATTGACCGTAGCTGTTCGGGCATCAATTGGTTGGGGGTAGTCCAAATTAGTATTTTAACATACACATAAATAAAAAATCAGAGACGATCGGTTACTTACCCGTAACTCGCTCTGGCTCGGACTCGGCACGAAAATCGGTTCTCAATTTGTAGTATACATTATCAAGAAAGTTGGTGCTTTCTTAACATCGATAACAGCAGCGTAGAAGAATTATTTGGTAAGTGAGCCTTTATAACTGCATAAAGAAATACTCTCAGCAACTGCGTATACACTGACTATTCCGGAACCGGAGCTAAGAAGAAAATTCCTATGACGAGTTTATTACCGATATATTGCGGTCGCTATCAAGTTGGGTACAGATCCCTATAACCCCTCTTGATAGTCTTAGTTACTGAATAAACATCGCTTGATCGCAGAATGTTACACGCCTAAGTATGCCCAAGTATACATAAGTTGTTCGCACTTCTATCACCCGACATCACATATTTTTTTAGGTTAGTAAATAGTCAATGCTTTACTTCCATTGTAATAATTGTCTCCATCCAAAGTCCAATCGAACTATTTTCTTTAAAGAGAGAAACACACTCTTAGTCTCTAAAAGAATAATTCTCTGCAAAAATAAATATTTATCCAAGACTTGATGGTATAATCGAGGGTTTGTAAGAACTTCTAAATGGAAAAACTGGAGTTGTGTAAAGCACCACGCTCACTAGCCCGCTTGTATCGGAAGAGTCAACATTGATATGAAGATGCTATTGTATCGACGGTCATGTCTCTTGAATCATTGAAGTAAGTGCCGAAAAGTACAAACTGACTATATGATTCAAACGTAGTATTTCAGAAGATGTATCGGATCTGCTATCACAAAACTAATATGATACTGTAGAAATATATATCTATATACATAATATTCTTCAAATTAAGCTAAATTAATTCGATAATTCAACTAAAAATTGTTTATTACTGGTATAGATCACCCTAAAGATGGCCACAACGAGAAGTCTTACGCTGTCTGTATACAGCGTGATCCCGAAAACTGGACCAGGTTTTTTCCTATGAGTAACCGTCACGCGATAACTATTCTGCCTCATAGACCATGCGTTCTACGGGCAATATGTTTCGCCCACTGCCTCTTAATCTAGTAATTTTGAGAGCCATTCCGATTACTGTGGATCTCATAATTTCTACTTCGATGACTTAGAAAAACTCTAAATATAGATATTATTGAGCTTCTGCGATATCTCAAAACATAAATCATCGCTGACAACACACAGTCATCAAAGACCTTAGTCTTCTCCGTAAAATATTTGTAAAAGTAACGAAACCTATAATAAAATATATTCCAAATAAAATGTAGATACCTTCAGTGAACGGGTTCACGTTAGAATTCTCATCTCGTAGGGAATGAAATTTCTAGTAATTCCTTTTCAATCTTTCGTCTCCTTTGTGACTTTAACAAAAGAAAAGGATGAATAATGGGGCCAATATCCCGAGGTAATGGATGTACTGAAAGGTGAATCACTTGAAAAGATTTAAAAGTCGCCCTCTAATTAAGTCTCGCACTTTTCAAAGAAACGAAGTAGTCTTAATATTATGTTAATTAAAATTTTACAATTATCATGTAAAAAATAAATGGTATTGCACTGATTCATATTATTAGTTTTTACAAGTTCTAAATACGATCCTATTTAAAAATGATAAGAACTCAACATTTGCACAAAATATACACATATTCGCGAAAAATTGTCTTGAAGTAAAATAATTAATTAGAAAATAATTGGAGTTTTATTAGCCCCAACTTAACTAAGTACAATATTCATAAAAAAATGAATCATATAATGAGGACAATAATTAACAATGATTTATTTAACTTCCGAAAGTTTCCTTTCTCACCTCGTACCTGTACATTTGTCACAGACTCAACTGTGCGAGTGCGCAAGCGTCCTGAGTACATGAAAGTGTTTAAGAGTGTAAAGTGTGAAAGAGTAGTGACTCAGAACGTAAGGTTTCATATATTGAAGAATATACTGTGTCTAATCGCTCTGGGATCTTGGACTAAATATATTTCAGGGAAGTCGCAATTTTCTAGCTTAAAAATACCTTAAATAAATTAGCCCGGACAAACAAAGGGAGAAAGAGACACACGAACAAAAATCAATGTGCATATGAGCTTACTCAAATATTACAAGCTGATACTTCAATTATTAATATTTTTTTTAATTTAATAGCTATTATCGAGCTTTAGTAGTAACAGTAAAAATTTGTTTTTTTTTACATACATTCCATGAGTCGAAACATATAGTTGTAAGTCCTTATTCGTCATGCGATATCATGATTATACTAATTTGCAATATTTATATACTCTTTTGCAAATAACCTAAAAATATTATAAATAACATAAATATAAATAACCAAAAATTTTGTATTATAGTTGAATTTCTACCACTAATATCAATAAATCTTCTGACTTGTTCCATATATTTAATAAATGAACAAAATATATTAAATAATAAAAAATTTCGTGTAAATTCCTTCATTGAATTTTCGAAGCACACTATAAAATAGACAAACAGAAATATATTGCCTTTTTTAATATGCAAGGGTGAACACAATATGTAATGAGCACAAATATTCGTATTTACAGTAACAAGTACTCTTTACGTTGATTTTTAAACAAACACCCATAGAGGATGGCGCACTCATAGACGTGCCTAAGCAAATAGAGGGGGATTTATTTGCGATAACATATAACTATGTACAGACAGACTTATGTTACAAATTAAACCGATTGGCAGACTATTACTGCAGCCGTCGATATAATGTCGACATATTTTATCGCCATATCTGTCAATATTACCCGTTTCGATATCTCAGTGAAAATTAAAACAAAAAAGAAAAATCTAATCTCAGTTAAGTTTTAAGAAGCTACTTACTACAAAATTTGAAAAGAATATTAAAGTTTAATTCCTTTTTTTTTTTACCCAACCACCTCAAGAAAGAGACAAGTGTTCCATTATATCTTCATATTTTGGCACACTCTATGGCCTAAATCACTTGATACGTTGTAACCTAGAGGATGTTATAAGATTATTTTTTTGATATCATAGGATGCAAACGAACAGGTTGGTCACCTGATGTAAAGTGATCACCACCGTCCATAGACACTTGCAACACCAGAAAAGTCACAAGTGCGTTGCCACCCTGTGTTTGCGAGAGGAGCGACGGGGAGGGGAGGTGGGTTATCCGGCACTCTCACTGACCGAACGAAACGCAACAATGCAAAGCGCTGTTACTTCACATCGGTCTTCTGCGAGAGGGTGGTACTACCCCGGACGAGCCGACCCATTCATGCTGAAATCAGTAATAGCTTTAGCGTGGCTCTACTACCTAAAAAAAAGATTTGTTCTAATTATGAACGTAATACAGCGTATAATATTTATGATGACTTCTGTCAATAAAAATGAGTAGGGAGTTAATAAAAATATATTTTATTATTGTTAACTTTACCTTAGGAATTAATTTGGTTTTACCATTACCAAATTCATCTTGCAAATAAAACAAGTATAAACAATTATCTTTGCAGTTATTTTTGTTAAGGCTGCTTATTTTTCCTTGACTATGACTCGAATTGAAATTATATATTATAATTATTCAGAAAACAAATTGAATTCAAATATATTCTAATATTTCTCATGAAATCTCATGATAGATATCTTTGAGCTAAATCAATTACAGTTTTCTTAAAATAGCTTATAACCTCTAGCATGATATGAAAATATTATATCAATATCATCCAATCTAGTAACTCAAGGTCGTGGCATATGTCGCAAAATTCCATATATATTTATACCGAAGAATGAATAATAAAACCACTAACAACGGATGTTTAGTTGTATTTATGTGCATCGAATTTTCTCTGAAGCGCAACTTTGTACGGTTTCCTGCGGCGTATATTTGCCAAATATCGGATGACCCTTCTCTTATATATTTTTACATATTTCTCACGGTTCTTTAAAAAATAGACATTCTAAGTTCATGTATAGGTTCGTCCGTCACTTATTACAATGTGGCGTTGTTTGAGATAAATAAAGGATATCCTTAGATTTGTTTGTTTGTGTCGGTGTCCTAAAATTGTAACTATGATTGATTTTAAACCCCATTTTTGTATATTGAAGACCAATCATTGATGTTTGTTTTTAATTTTACTGCGAGTCTTTTACAAAGACTAAATTTAAACTTATATTATAATTGGTATATAATCTGAATGTGCCATGATACTTATATTTAGCCACTTCTGGTATAGCTTTACTGTTAAAATGCGTAAATCAAGCGCGGGAAGTAACTTGCTAGTAAGATTTTTTTGAAGTAAAAACTTCTTTATGAGTACTGAGCGGTTTTTTGGCAACACATGAACTTATAATTTCACGCCATGACATGCTAGTAACCGTGACTGACCGTATTGTGCTTGCGCGGCTTGCGTCAGACTAGCAACGTACAGTATAACAACTTGTGTACATCTAATGTTTATATGTATAATTGATAGATTGTATAATGTAATAGATGTGAAAACCAGAGTAATGTTAATAATTTCAATGGGTACATAAATTGAGAAGTTTAAATAATTCAAACTATAATTAATTTAAAAATTCAGAAGAGACCAGAGTTATTCTATTGTTTTGACTTTTCACTTCTATCGGCACTCCTTATGACTGCCTCAACTTTTTTTTAAACTGATGTCTTAATAAATGTACCAGATTAGAACCAGTCGATAACTAAATTAGAGAACTACCGATTACGCTAGAATAAGCGGAGAAAGGAATAATATTTACGACAGCATCCATATTTTTTCTATATTTAGTTCCGGTAAATAGGGACTCGAGGTTACCAACGCTACACGTGAGCGTGACGGTCCGCTGATCCTGTCGTGTTACCTATAACAATACAGAGCCACCGGCACTGATTATCCGTCTCGGTCTCACACTAGCGTAAACATTGCGCTAGAATAAGACAACATCTAACAATAAAAAAAACCGTAATCACCGTTTCTTAAAATTTATCCATGATACAAACAAACGGAATGTTTTTAACATGCGGCATCTACAAAGTTACTTGTGGTTCATTGACTCATGTTATTCTTGCACCTTGATAGAGTTGGGATATGTAAACACGGGAGGCGGTGGCAGGCGTTTGTTTATACTGCGCAATGCTCGATGTTCTGATTGATCCGCAGTCGGAGATCTTACTGATGTATGTTTGGCCTCGATACCGACTGTAAATAGTCCGTTACAGGTTCTTACGGGTTTGTTGACTTTATTATGATCGGAGGTTACATATTGAGAGACAGTCACAGCAATATTAATCAGTGAAACTAAACAACAGTTTTTATAGTATTTTTTTGGCAACCAATCTCTTATATTATTACTGCCATTGTCCAGTAGGTAATAGTGTTCCAAGTGTCTTGTGATAATTTCAATATTATAACATGATGGTGGCTTGTTAGAACTTCCCATGGAGTTTTTGTAGCATCTCAGAATTCATGCTCCGTGGTATCATTTCCCATTCACTTCACTTGTGCACCATAACCGAACTATATTATGTAAAATACCAGTAATATTACAAAATACAGAGTTAAATAACACAACATTATGAGTAAAATATATAAGCCATGACTGACTAAGATCCCACCAAAAACTCTTTTTTACAGTTTACATCTTTTTGCGTTTAGCCTACAATCTTATCTGATATTAAATAATAATTACCGTTTATACAATGAGGCTGTTCAGAAACCGACATTCCTAATCATTAGACTTCAATATCTAATAGACACGTACTTCGCAAAACACGACACTCTGTTATATCACATTCATTGAAATTTTATACATGTAACATACCAACATATCCGGTCCCTCGCGCCAGTAGGCCGTTTAAATAAATAAAAATGTATATCTTTAACACAAAAGGAAAATATATACCATAACATATTACATACTGTAAATTACATGAAAGAATTTCTATTACCAGATGTTAGCTAGTTCCAAACTTGGAGACAGCCTGTAGTTTAGAAGCTAAGGAGAGTTCTTTTCTATCGTAAGTTACTTACGCTTTTAAGAAAACATACTAGGACTTTTTTACATTTCAATTATGATATAATTTCTTACAGTTTACAGCAGTATTAACCTTTATATGAGTTATATAATTAATATTTAACATAGTTGCTATAGTTTATATTTCAAAAGTATGCTTTACTCGAAAAATAGTGTTGATTACAAAAAGAGAAATACTTACCAAAGTTTATCATGTCACGCTGGTCGTGGCGTCGGTCGACAAATATCGAAATAACAGTTATAAGTCACTTGTACAGGTTGATACCGAAACACGAGTGAGATAATATCACTGTATAGATAATTTAGCTATTTAGCAGAGAATACCTCGATATATGGAACATTATTATTCTACCACTGAAGTCTAGAAGTAAGGAAGAAATCATAATATATATATATTTTTTTAAATCACGACGAATTATCAATCTCACGTAAAGCGCCCATGCTTATAAAACAATCTTGAAATTTTAATTTCAACCCGAAAGTTGATTTACTAACACGCTTATAATAAATTAATCTATATATTGTCAATAAATATGTTATTCGAAAGAAAAAAAAAGTAGATTCTATCCCTTATGTTGTCACCCTCACCGAATTACTTCTTTATTCTAATAATCTCATTTTCAATTTATGTGTCAGCCTTATTCAATTTACACATTTTTTGTTAACATTAATGATAGAGGGGAAGTTTATTATTTAATACATTGTGTAACCCTCTCAAATGTCACGACATGTTTCTGGCTTTCGAAGACGAATACCATTTTTATCGTGTGATCTGCTATTTTTAATATGTTTCCTACATTTAACGTACGAAATCGTAAGACATATGACATTAAATTTATTTGCCTATGTATTACTCATTTTTATTATACTGTATACTTAACTGAACTATATCGTGTGTACTTGCATTATTTTCTGAAATAGTAGCATTCACATACAATAGATGGGGTGCGAATCGGTTCAACAAAATAGCGTAGTTTTATAATGTATCAAATGTTTAAGAAACTGAGCACTCAAATTTATTATTATGCGAAGGAATTTGGTGGCATTAAATTAGTTTGATTCTAAATATTAGATTTTTTTACGCCAAAGGGCAGTAAACAGTCAGATGGTCCATCTGATGTTAAATGGTTACAGTCGCCTATGGACAACTGCGAAACAAGGGGCGTCAATGTTATGTTGTCGACTTTGAAATAGTAGGCAAACGTTATGTTAAGCGATCACCACCGTCCATAGACACTTGCAACATCAGTGGAGTCGCAAGTGCGTTGCCAGCCTGCGTTTGGGGGAGGGGGGTGGGGGAGAAGGAAGATGGGTATCCGGCGCTCTCACTGATCGAACGAAACGTAACAATACAAGCACTGGTACTTCACGATTTGTTTGAATACGTAACATTCAAGATATTTATATATGCACACAGTACAATCTTTTTTTCCAACTGACTACGCTATTGGCCTAGCAAGGCCTTCACAGCTTCACCGGACTATGCGCAGTACAATCTGTGGAATCACATTAAGGAATAATGTCATAATAATATCATCATCACCATCATCAATGTCATAATAGCCTGTCATAAGAGTTACGCGTTGAATTTTCGCCATCAGCCATTAGATATCCCGGTTCCGACAGTGACGATAATAATAATCCTTATCTGTCAAATAAAAATCCTTGCACCGATCCAGTATTAAATGAAGTCCGATGAAGATGTGAAGACCTTGCTAGGCCAGTAGCCAGTTCGTAAAAAAATCAGTACTAAATATATTGGCAAAGTTGTAATAAATTGGAAAATTACAAAAAACATAACCAGAACTAACGTGTTTAAAATAAGTTAATAAAGTTTATAAATAACCTAAAAGCAGCATTGCTGTTTGTAAGTAATTTTACTACAACAATTTACTGCAACATTATTACTATTAAATAACAAATCTATTCAAAACACAATCCGCCAATGAATGAAATTGTTTGTTTTCTGTACATTATTAGTTTTGTATAACCTAATCCACTACGCAACTTCGCGCCGCGTCGATGATTGACAGGTCGAAGCGTAACGTCCCGAGTTGCGCGCGAGTTATTAAACTAAAGTTATTGTTTTATTTGTTTATTTTTTCTTGAACTGACTACGCTATTGACCTAGCAAGGTCTTAACAGCTTCACCGGAATACTTTATTGTTTTATACCGAGAAAAAAAGTTTATGAATTGTATGTTATATTATTCATTTATTATAAATACACCAATAGACGGTAAACTCCTACTGTATATTTACACAATTACACAACAATATCTAAGTAATCAATTTATTTATTTATTCCGCAGTAGACATACATAAACCTGCCTTTATAGAGCATCCACGTTGCTTCCCTCTCTGTGTACAATACTAAAATCCTTCCTGAACCAAATTTGTAGAAACGAAGGTAAATTAAACACTTACATTACGACTAACAAATAAACTGGATTTGCCATTTTGCAGGTAATATTCCAACGAAATAAATAATTCAGTGCAGATTAATAAGGAATTTAAATTAAGTGAAATCTGTCTATTGTTTAATGGGACATTTTGATCGCTATACAATTAAGTTAGTAATGTGAACAGTCCTTACAACAATAAGATTTCCAAAAGGTTTTAGCGTAAACAATAACAAGTTTAATATAGGCAAACACCACGTTTGCCAACTTTACTTTCGAGTTAATTCATCGTAAAAATGGCGATTGACTTATACCGCCGAATCGTATTGGAAAATAATTAAATAGCATGCTCAGTGGGGCATATATTTAAAATAAATAATAACAGTAAAAGTCAATATAACAAATGTGCACGTATCTGTTACACCGGGAGTTTAGTATGGGTATGAATGTCACGGAATATGCCCACTCATTTCTTTTTTTTTACATACCTTCTTACAGTTTCTTTAGATGAAATGAAACTAAGATCGGATGATGAATAATGTAATCTATACATTTAAATAAAACTGAAGTGTATGTTGTTGTTCAGTACAATTTCCAAAATGGCTGGACGGACGGTTTTAACAGAACTTATACTGACATTTAAGGATATTTATAGAGTATTATCTGTTAATATCCCTATATTTTCACAACGAGAATGAGTGGCAATAATGAAAATTAATTTTAGTAATTGGAAAGGGATTAAGTGTTGTACGATTTAAGTATTTATTAATAATATTACAATTTAAAAATAGGATTCTCAAAAACTAACTAAACCCTTTTCACAAGCACAAAGTAGTGGGTACCAGATAGTCTTAAATAAATACTATCAAAATTCACACGACATCAAACAAATCAATTCGATTAAAGTCAAACAAGATATCAAATACTCAGCGAGCGATTAAATTCGGCTCGGTTCGGACTACAACGTTACGTTCGCCGCGGCATGGCAGATATATCACAACTGTTACAAGTCAATCGACGCTTTAAGCTTCTGATATTAATCAATAATGCAAAGTTCGATTTATGTGTCAACAAACGAGAAGCAATTTGGAGTTTTTTGTTTGCTTATTGTAGGGGCTGCTTTTGTTGTTCGTAAAAGTAAGCAAAGCGTTCGATGATTGACATGTTAAGGCGGTCGCGTGTGAGATGAATTGATAATACTATTTAAGTTTTATAATCATTTATTGACGATCCCTATTACAATATGTGCTAAAATATATATCAGAAATGTTTATTTCTCTTAATAAACGATAATCTGTATTCGCAAATAAAATTGATTAAAACCGAATCTAATTCAATCTATAATCTTCATTTTTATTATTCTTTAATTAATATTGAATTCAATTATAATACTCAGAATAATTAGAAATAATAGTAACAAATATATTTCGCATTAGTCGCTTTTCATTACATTTTATAATGTTTCGAAATCAATTAATTGTATGATTTATCAGTAATACTTTTAGAAATGATTCCTTAGTCCGGTAAAGCTGTGAAGGCCCACCAGAACAATAGGAGACAAACGAACAGGTGGGTCACCTGATGTTAAGTGATCACCGCCGTCCACAGACACTAGCAAGACCATGGGAGTCACGAGTACGATGCCAGCCTGTGTTTGGAGGGAGGGGAGTGGGGATAGGAGGCCGAGTAAGGGAAGGGGGCCTCCGGCACTCTCGCTGACCGAGCGAAACGTAACAAGCAAGCACTGTTACTTCACGTCGGTGTTTCTGTGAGAGGGTGGTACTGCCCCGGTCGAGCCGACCCATTCATGCTGTAACCAGTAATACTCGTAGCTTCAGCGTGGCTCTACTACCTACACTACATGTACACTAGTGTACATAGACAATCTTAAATTATGTTAGTATTTATTTATTAGAGATATTTATGATCACACGATAGAAGTGAAAACTTTTAAATAAATACACGCAAATTAAGGTCCATACAGATTTATCAATGCTTATATGTAATTAAATAATAGTTTTTAAATATACACTTGAAATACTACACTGATTATGTATAAAAAAAAAACATAATATTATTTCATTAATATTACTGTAAGAATAACTCTTTGTTAGTCAGTAAACGTGGATGATGACGAATGGGGCTGAATAAACACGATTTAGTACGTCACCAATCGGAACGTAATAGTTCACTTTAAAAAGTAGAAAAATCCACACGAAATACCCTCTCAGTCAATATATTTTGACAGTCGGTAAACTTTTTATCAAGGAGTTTTTGGCGGTATATAGCCTGTTATTTAGTGGCTTTTATTTTTTACTCATAATCTATAATCTGTAATTTTGTAGGTGGTAGAGCCACGCTGAAGCTACTACTGGTTTCAGCATGAATGGGTCGGCTCGCCCGGGGTAGTATCACCCTCTCACACAAAACCGACGTGAAGTAACAGTACTTGCATTGTTGCGTTTCGTTCGGTCAGTGAGAGTGCCGGATACCCAACTCCCCTCCCCCTCCCCACTCCTCCTTCTCCCAAACACAGGCTGGCAACGCACTTGCGACTTTTCTGGTGTTGCAAGTGTCTATGGACGGTGGTGCTCACTTAAAATCGGGTGGCCCACCTGTTCGTTTGCCTCCTATAATATAAAAAAAAAATCTTGTGTTATTCGACTCTATATTTTGTAATATTGATGGTATTTTACGTAATATAGTTCGGTTATTGTGCATAAGTGAAGTGGATGGAAAATAATATCACGGAGCTTGAATTCTGAGATGCTACAAAAACTCCCTGGAAAATTCTAACAAGGAGCGACCAACTTCTTAGAACATTTAAATTATTACAAGATACTTGTAATATTATTACCTACTAGCTGTGCCCGCGACTCCGTCCGCGTGGAACCTAATGTAAAAAAACAGTGACTAATAAAATCATCTGACTGTGTAAGTCCATTTACTTATCTATTTTTCTCTCGTACTTAAATCGCGTGGCCACTGAAATTACAATAACTTTTTATAGAGTGAATCAATTTTAATGAAACCAAGACTAAATTATACTCTAGGATATGCTTTATGATTTTCTTGGTTTTGGTTTTAACGTGAATTACTTTAACAGTGATGCGTGTTTAAACAAACAGATAGACAGGCATTTCTAAAAATGATTGAATAGTAATACGAAATATATATAAGAGTTGTTGTTGTTGTTGAGGTATGTATGCTTGGTACACATATATGTTTCAACAACTCATATATGTATGAATAGTTAGCTTAGCTTAGGTTAGCTCAGATAGGTCGCGAATTGCATGTATCAGGCAACAGCCAGAGCCGAGGTGTGCCGCGCATCCTTGAGCTAGTTGTCAAAATAAAATCGGCTGAGTGCCTTAAGCGCTCGCCTTAGTAGTCCGGTGAAGCTGTTAAGACCTTGCTTGGTCAATAGCGTAGTCAGTTCGAGAAAAAAAAAAAAAAAAAAAAATTGAAATGTAAAATACATTACGTATTCCATATTTTTAACCGACTTCAAAAAAAGGAGGAGGTTATCAATTCGTCTGTATTTCTTTTTTTTTTATGTTTGTTACCTCATAACTTTGGACTGGATGAACCGATTTTGATTATTCTTTTTTTATTTGGAAGCTGGTACTTCCCGTGTGGTCCCATTTTAATTTGGTCCAGTTCCGACAACGGCATCTAGTGCAAAACCGTATAAGTTTTAAATTTGCATTAGGTATGCACACGACAAATAGACGAATAACTCAATATCACGCTAACCGATTTCGATGATTCATTTTTTATTGGAAAGGACGTACCTCAAGGGTAGTTTGATGAGAGTTTGGTTAGGTTCTGATTATGGGATCCGTGACAAAGTAAGAAAATGCAAAACCGTATAAGTTTTAAATTTGCATTAAGTATGTACACGACAAATAGACGAATAACTCAATATCACGCTAACCGATTTTGGATGATTCATTTTTTATTGGAAAGGACGTAATTCAAGGGTAGTTTGATGAGAGTTTGGTTAGGTTCTGATTATGGGATCCGTGACAAAGTAAGAAAATGCAAAACCGTATAAGTTTTAAATTTGCATTAAGTATGTACACGACAAATAGACGAATAACTCAATATCACGCTAACCGATTTTGGATGATTCATTTTTTATTGGAAAGGACGTACTTCAAGGGTAGTTTGATGAGAGTTTGGTTAGGTTCTGATTATGGGATCCGTGACAAAGTAAGAAAATTTCAAGAAACAAGCCTACTTCTTTCTTAAGGGCTGGCAACGCATCTGTGTTTCCTTTCGTGTCGCAGGTGTCCATGGGCGGCCGTGATCACTTACCATCAGGTGACCCGTATGTTCGTTTGCCACCAATATTATAAAAAAAACTCTTCAATTCTTAGGAGCATATTGTGCTTATGTTCGTTGCTGTGTTGCAACATGACGCAAGCATTGTAATTACATTACTTAAGGTGTATTATGGGTGAAGCGATGGTAGCCGAGTTGGTGGTAGAAACTATCGCGGATTATTGATAAGGTTGCGTTCGTACCAAACGTTACTTATTGTACAACCAATTGAAACCATATCGCATACCATACCGCAAAAATGCGCATATTTTAATATACTTAAGGCGGAACGGAGTTCGCGGGCACTGCTAGTAAAATATATTTATGTACACTAAAAATGGAAAAATAAAGTAAATTTTCAAAAAAAAGTATTAACCGACTTCAATATCAATCAAAAACCCATAAGGCACTAAAAAGCGGAAAATAAATAGTTTATCAAATTAACCAAATTAAATAAAACATATGAATATGTGTGCTACCTAGAGATGTATTGGAAGTCGGTGCGAACCGAAAATCATATCATTTACATAGGTACAAAGTTTAAGTCGTCTCTGTAATACATTTATTTCTACCTGGAACAAATTTGAAATTTCGGTTGGCACCGACTTCCAATACATCTCTAGGTAGCACACATATTCATATGTTTTATTTAATTTGGTTAATTTGATAAACTATTTATTTTCCGCTTTTTAGTGCCTTATGGGTTTTTGATTGATATTGAAGTCGGTTAATACTTTTTTTTGAAAATTTACTTTATTCATAATAGTCTAAAATGTACAGACACGTTAGATTTACATTCTTATTATATGTATAGAAGGTTGGTTGCCAAAAAAAAAATAAAAAAAACCTTGTTTAAACTGCCAGTACGTAGGTTTATGAGCAAAAACAAAAAAGAGTCGACGAATTTTCGACGAGCGCAATCTGTCGCGCGGCACGTGTTCGCCGTGTAAACATTGCCCAACTATTGTTCGAGGGCTTCAATAGTTCTTTTGTGCAAATGGGGCTATGGTACTGATGGTGCACTCTACACTCTGCGTCGTCATTGTACTACACTGCTCTATCGTCGAAAATATTTTTCTGAATTGGACATTTCGCTTTCCCCGTTTCATAATATGAGAAATATACGAAGCGATGACGACTATGATATGTGTTTGAATTAAAATTTCCAAACTTAACCATGGCTTTTTGAAGTGCAAACTTCTGTAGTCGAAAAGGGAAGGAAAGTATACGGTCACGATCGGATCGATGCCGCGGAATCGGTTTTACTCGGCTCTATTCGTCATCAATCACGTATACTATCTCATAAGAAGTGTGGTAATGGCTTAGTTGATACCGTGTTCGGACACCGCGTCGATGAACGTCGGTTCGAATCCCATCAACCGAGTCCGGAGCGTTCAGTGAAGGACGACTAAGTGATGAAACCATAGCATTTTGGAAGGATAGGGTAGCTTATTGTAAGTCCGCCTGGCTAGTAGCTACCAGTTGACAATCTGTCACCAAGCAAGTATTCGTGTATTCCGGCAGCTGCATTTGAGAGCCAGCCATCACTTTTTTTTATATATGTACAGTAGGAGGCAAACGAACAGGTGAGTGATGTTAAGTGATCACCACCGTCCATAGACACTTGCAACACCAGAAGAGTCGCAAGTGCGTTGCCACTCTGTGTTTGGGGGAGGGGGAGGGGGGAATTGGTGAGGGGGAGCGGAGTTGGGTCATCCGACCTCTAGGCTTAACGTGTTTGCCATCTAAAACCACCTCGTCATTTAAGATCAGATGAAATTGTTGTCAAACGCTAAACCCTATAAAGTATTAAAAAAACGTTTCTAGTAATACGTAGTACAATAATAAAGTAATATTATGTATAGTAGATTTTTATAAGATTTCACTTCTATCGTGTGGTCTTAAGCTCACATACACTTTTTTTTATCGAAGCATGACAAAGTGACTATCTGATCATATAGAGCGAATAATAAAAAGATCTACAATTTTTATCTGTCGACGTTGGCACGTCATATTACAAGCCTAAATAACATTAAATAGAAGTTTTACGAAACGAGGGTAATAAGCACCAAAGCAACCGTGTATATGCAGCTTTAGTGTTCACACAAATAACTTAACATCGACCATAGATCTTTACGTTCTATTTACTAGAAGGAACTTTCAGTTGAAACATTCCGTTTAATGCCACTGTGGTTACGTGACGGAAATATATTTTACGATTATTATGTAAAACATACTAGCTGTGCCCGCGACTTCATCCGCATGGACCTTAATGCAAAAAAACAGTCTTTCGTTTACTGTGTCTTAGATATTATTTATACACTAGCTTCTGCCCGCGACTTCGTCCGTGAGGAATAGTTACTTTGCATGGGCTAACGCTAACAAGTAGCGGAAGCTCTAAAAGAAAAAAAAAACGATTTTGAAACATTCTTCATTGGTGCTCCGCTACTATTGGTCTTGGTGTAATATACAGCCATATAACCTTTCTCGAGTAATGAACTATCTAACACTGAAATCATTTCTAGAATCGGTTCAATAGTTCCTGAGATTAGCGCGTTCAACCTACTAAACAAACAAACCCTCCAACTTTATAATATTAGTATAGATTACTACTCTTCCCTCGTACTTAACTCCAACCGTCATTCAAATTTCAGTAACTTTTGATAGACTGGACCGATTTTAATGAAACAAACACTAAATGTTACTCGAAGTTATACTTTATTATTTATCGTGAACACAGTACTTTAGTAGTGATGTATGTTCAAAGAAACAGACAGACAGACATTTATAAAAATGATTTTAACGTATTTTATTACCTATTTTTAGACACCTTCAACAATTTATTTCACGAAAATCGAAAAAGTACAGACACGTTAGATTTACATTCTAAAAAGTACAGAAAACGAAAACGTAGCGAAAACGTAAGTCGCTGCTCAGGACTTAGTAAATAGATTTTGTTCCTAATGGCTATTCTAGTACCTATATTAATTTCGACACCGTCTACGCACTAACCTCGATTCGTTACGCACGCTTTTGAATTAGACACACAAGCTGCTTTGTTTCGAAAATAGATCAGCAGATATCATTTTAAGACTATAATCATTCTCTCGTCTGTCATATCGGTAAATTTGTTACAATTCTAAGATAAATTTCGTATGTTCGGCCACGTCCAAAAGGAATCTAGAAGTTTTTAGTAATAGATGGATTGATGGAGAGATGGATTTTTTTTTATTTTAATTGGTAAATTTACCCCAATTTAATTGTGGTATTTTCCGTGGAATGCTTAAACTGCAATGCGGAAGAAAAGTAAATTATAATTAATAGCTAGAAACGTGATACTGAAACTCTTCGAAAAGTTCTAACAATTTTTTTTAAAGCAAGCTTTGAAGGATAGAAATACAAACACCGACACTCACAAATACATTTGCGGCATTAAAACAAGAAAAAGAAGAAAGCGTCAAGGAGTTTTTGGCGCGGAATCATAGTCTGTCAACTAATGTTTTTTTTTAATATTTTCTATTCATAAAAATGCGTTATCTATGGTTTAATATAGATGGTATTTTACTCTACATAAATTGTTTACTGTGCATAAATAAAGCGGATTAGAAATAATAACATGAATTTTGAAGTATTACAAAATTTTCCTGGAATAAATTAACAAGGTTCATTTTGTTAGTATACTGACGTCACCAAAAGAACTTTATAATACAAATAGTGACGGTTTGGTGCCAAAATAAAAACAAATGAGCAATCTAAATAAAATACTCTAGAAAACACTTTTGCAATGTATGTGCAATGGGCTTTAACATTATAACCTCAAAACACATATGATAATAATTAATTTTACATTGCTTTAAACGCTCTGCATGGTATTGAGTATATGGGGCACGTAGTACCAAATTATTGTCTCCTACATACCGAATATGGTTTGATTATAGGTCAAGATAATTAGTTTGTTTAAATCTGAGTTATAAGTTTCCATGTAATCTATACTATAATAAAACTGTAACAAGGCCAAATCTGTACATCATTAAATATTTTTTGAAAATTTTGATTGAGGTAGACTTTGTTATCGATATAGAAGCCAAAAATAACCCTTTTAAAATTTTTGTCTGTCTGTCTGTCTTTCTTTCTGTCTGTCTGTCTGTCCCTGTGAACACGCATCACTCTGAAAGTACTAAACCAATTTTGTCGAAATTTGGCGCAGTGATAACTAATATTACAAGGTTACATCTTTATCTCATAAAATGCAAGGGATTCTCCAGGATAACGGATGAAAGTCAAAAATTTGTAGTTCATGAAATTCTTAACGGATTTTGGTAAATTTTTTTTGTGCTGTATATAGCAGACAGATTAGCTAAAAATGTAAGCTATATTTCCCTAAGCTACTTAAAAAAAAAATACCAAAAAAAAGATTATATGGTTCCGAACCGTCGGCTCCGTCGAACCATATAATGTCCAGTACGTTATAACTGAGCTATGGCTACATGACATTTCTATGCGTAATTTCATCATTTTATCAACCACATATGAAACAAATATGTGTAAACGAAACTGTCTCTTATATGTTGTTACACTTATTTTATTGTATGAAAAATGTTTACTAATAGATTTTGTCCTAAAACATAAACCTAGATAATAGTTACATTGCATTGTAGAAGATGAATCTCAATTAGAGTTCTATCAGTACGTGTGTTGTTTCGATATTTGATAAAATTAGTTTTCTAAATATTGTTGAGCCTTGAAGTAGTTGGGTTTTAGGTTTGTGAATCTACGATTAAAATAAATCAGTTGAAGTGTTTGCAGTTACCATGCTATGTTGTATTTATACTAATATTATAATGAGAGGTAAAGTTTTGTTTTCGAGGAATGCTTGGTACCTATTACTGATCCGATTTCAAAAACTCTTTCACTGTTAGAAAGGTATATTATCCCAAGTTGAGTATCTCAGTAAAAAAGGTGGTTTATATGTCAAAAGTAAAATAAATGTGACAAAATTAAAATTGAATGCAGATTTCACGTATACTTTACAAATTCTTATAAAACAAACAACGAAAACAAAATGGAAATTTAATGTAGATAAAGTTCAAATTTTACAGTATGTTACGTGATGAAGTTACAGGGGGTACTGGGAAGACATTTATCGGCAATATATGTAAGTTAGTTTTGATCTTCACTTTGATGACACTACTTTAGGTAATGCTGCGAACAGATTCTAGGCTTATTTTAAAAGATTTCTCACATACCAACTGGGTATATGTTTGAGTGAGTCCCTGGGTAGTTTGGATTCACAATTGGAAGTGCTAGATGTCGCTGCAATCGGCTTTTAGGTTTTTTAAGATTATTTGCGTTTAAAAATACAATTGGAACCGGTAATAACCGATTTGGTGCAGACGAAGTTGCACGGGTCAGCTAATGTAATTAACTAAATTTTTTTAACTACATTTATTTTGTAGATAAAATAAAAGGAATTCTTAATATTATCAAAATAATGTTTGAATATATTTCAATTATCTATATATAAATAGTTAGTGGGGAAACACTTAAGAACATCTCCCTCCTCTGTTCCTCAGCTGATTTTCTTTATTCTTTTTTTGTTTTGTAGGTAATGACGAACTTAAATGTTATCAAAAAAAAAACTGGAAAAAGTTTCTTTTTCTTGACGGTCTAAGTTTGACCACTGGATGAGCGCTCGTATAAATAAAATGACAGAGGCTTGTGGTTGTTCGCGCCTCACTTAAAAAGTACAGTATAAATTTCATTTTTTTTGTTGTTTTAAGTCTTAGACACTTGATACCTATCTAAAAAAAGATTTTCATGATAACTTCATTGCACATAAAGTTAGTTAACGGGTACGAAATACATATGTTTTATTATAATTAAAAGTCATAATCTGCACATGAAGAAACCATTTTATTTTAAAACTTTACAATGACAATCTCAGAGCGTCAAATAAATTCAGTGTCTTTCTTTAATAACTTAAAAAGAGGTGACATTAAATTTGCCATATCAGGAACATATCTACGGACATAGTTAAATGAACCTAATATTTGTCTTAACTGATCTCTATTTATAGGTCCTTTCAAACTTAAGAGAGATTCAATTCTTTCTCTATCTAAAGACATTCCGCGTTCGTTGAAAACTTGTCCTACATACTTTACTTCGGTCTGCTTATATTGAAACTTATTCTTATTAAATTTAATTCCTAATATTTTTGCCTTCTTTACTACCTGTAGCAATGCTTTATCATGCTCTTCCTCTGTTTTACCCGTAACTAAAATGTCATCAGCCCAGATTACAACATTTGGTAAGTCTGCAAAATGATTTTCAAGTATATCCTGAAATAACTCAGGAGCATTCATTAACCCATATGGTAACACTAAATATCTATATACTCCAAGTGGAGTTGCAAAGCAACATTTCCATGATGCTGATTCTGAAAGGACCAAGTGATGAAAACCTTCAGATAAATCTAAAACAGAAAAAAATCTTTTGCCTTTCAGTTTAAAACTTAAATCTTCAAGTGTAGGTAAAACTTTAGGCTTTTTAACAATTATTTTATTTAAATCAGAGGGATCCAAACATAATCTTATACTTCCATTAGGTTTTTCAACTATTACTATTCTGTTAATACAGCTATTTTCATGGGAGCGTAGGTTCGAATCCTACCGACTGCGCCATGTTTTATTATAATTAAAAGTCATAATCTGCACATGAAGAAACCATTTTATTTTAAAACTTTACAATGACAATCTCGGAGCGTCAGTACCATAGACAATTATAGAACATAAATAGTTTTACATAGAACAACATATACGAGTTATTGAGGTATACATGCTTAGTACACATGTGTATTTCACTAACAAATATGTATCTATGTATCACTGTATATGTATCTTAGGTTAGCTCAGTTAGGTCGCGATTTTGCGTAACCTAGTAAACAGTGCACCCTTGAGCTAGTTGTCAAAATAAAATCTGCTTAGTGTCTTAAGCGCTCGCCTTAGTAGTCCGATGGTGCTGTTAAGGCCTTGCCAATAGCGTAGTCAGTTCGAGAAAAAAACAATAAAGTTAGTACAATCTTAAGAAACCACGACTCTTATAAGCATTTCGCTTTCAGCAATGTATGCTTTGTTCTAGAGAAGTGGGGCAAGCGGTGTGGTGCTTATGTTTTTTCCTCTGTACATAAAATATACCTTTCAGATAATTAAACGGTGCAGACGGATTCGCGAGTATTAGCCAGTTTTAAATATACTTAAAGATAATAAACGACAATTTTAGTCGTATTTTGTCTTGTCAATTTTTCTTTTGTCAATTTCTTTTTAAAATTTTTGTCAATGTCTTCTGTCAATTTTTCATGCCCAAAGCGCTATTCAGTCGTAAATTAATCAAGAAAGATTGATCAATAAAACGTCGCTCGAGAAATTAATATTTAATTAGGTTTCGATAAGATTGGAAGCCATTTTTTTTATAAAGATCAAGAAAGAAGATGGCAACTTAAGTGGAGTTTTTGATTTTGAATAGTGATGACCGTTAATAAAGATGATTTGGATAATTCAGTTTAGTTTTGTTTTGCTTTAGTTTTGAATGAACCGTTCTTAAACTTCAAAATCGTCGGTACTAAATTCATTACAAAACAAGAAGTGAATTACAATTATCTGTCAAATTAACAATTGTAAGTTGTTCATTGACATAATCATCATCACCATCAGCCTACAAGAGACTCATTGCAGGGTCATATGCTTTTTCCCGGAGGAAGGTATGGGCGTAATCAGCACGCCAGCCCACGAGGTATTGACGATTATAAACTCCTAGAAATCCACAGTTCTATGGGTTCGCACTTACGGTGGTACGTGAACGTTTCTCAGGTTCAGGTTTCCTCACGATGTTTTCTTTCACCATCAGCTGATAGTCTTTACAATTTAGATTAATAAATGTACGCGAATTCCGAAAAAATCGTTTGTAGAATTTAGTGTTCGAATCTGTGGAAATCGGATTGATAATACAATGAGCAATCGGCCACAACGACTTGGTATAATCATAAGTTCGTCTGCGTGGAAGTTTATGTAAAAACAGTGAACAATAAAGTCATATGTATGTATTAAGTCCATTTACTTGTCTAGTTTTCTCTCGTATTTACGCCTCGTTGTCATTAAAACTACAATAACTCTTGATACAGTGGACTAATTTTAATGAAACAAACACTAAGTTACTCCCGAGGATATGCTTTACGATTTTCTTGCTTATTGTGAACCCCGTACTTTAGCAGTGATGCATGTTCATATAAACAGACAGATAGAGAGACAGACAGACAGAATTTCTAAAAATGATTGGAATGTATTCTATTACTCATTCCTAGAAACCTGCAACAATTTAAAAAAGTACAGTCACATGAGATTTACATTCTTATTATATGTATAAATAACAAAAGTAACGTTGGCCTGTAAGAATACCACTGCTAGACTAAAAGCCTCTTACTAATACGAAATTTCAAAGAACTAGGCATAGGCATAAACTTTACGGCAGCCTACAACATGTTAGCATCTTCAAACTTAAAAAAAACTATAATTCTATTTTTCCTTCACATACGAGGGTAACACACGACCGCTTCTCATATTCAAATAACCACACCACGACTTTCTTCACCGTCAGTTTGAGCGTTTAAATTAATAGCCTAAAGTCCAAAAAAACCTCAATAGTTTTATTATTCATCGGGATTATAACCTGCGGGCATCGAATCGGTATTCCAAACCTCTCTAAATCAAAGTGTCAGTGTCAGTCAAAAGTGAAAAGTAAAATATTATGCATCACCTAGTCACAGTTTCAAATTTAACTACATGAGCCAATTGATCTTCGAGACAAGTCGAATTGTTTAATTAGGGTTCGCGTGTCGTGCCCAATTTGCCCCTCGTCACAGTGTCTTTGTTACTTTTATGCCCAGTAGCGTAATCAATTATGATCCGCTTTTAAAAATCGTTTAATAAAGGACAGTGAACTTAGACGGACAATATTTTTTCCTTTTTATACTCTATTTATTTCTTATATGCCAGCGCTTATAATCTCTCTTGATATATTCTGTATCCTCTACTATCTATAATACATATAAATAAAACTGGAGTGTCTGTGAATGACTTTTATATCTCCTTAGGGCCGTATTCTAATCTATTACTTCTCAACTTCTCTGTCATTGAAACTATTATCGAACTTCCTTCTGATTATATCACACATCCGTTTTATCATTCCCATCTTTGCTATGTAGTCATCTTCTACTCTAAATTTAAATATTATAATAATAATAAAAAATGTATGCAGTTCATACGTGCTGGAAATAAAGCCTCCAAAAAAATGATTAACTATAAACGATACGCATGAAAAATTTAAAACGCTGCTTATTATGATACCTATTCCCAAGGCTTCGTAATACGCAAATGCACGCACACACGCACTAACACTCCTACAAACATACATACGTATCAAAGAAATGATTAGTCAGTGCCATATACAATGAGGAGACCGCGAAAAGGGAACATAAGAAATACTGTATAATATATTCTGTCTCATTCTCTCGCACGTTAAATCCTAGAGATGTTATATGTTTGTCTCATTTTAATGTCGATTTTCTTTTCATCGCATTTCAAATCACAACGTGGCTAAAAAAGTTTTCACTTCAAAAATAGGTACTTTATTCAATTTCGAATAGGTGAGGTAATTGGAAAAGACTTATAAATATACAAAAAAAAATATTATTGTAGATCTGTAAAACATCATTGCCATAGTGAAGACACAATTAAAACCCAAAAAATAAGGTCAGAATTTATATTCTCACTACAAAAAAAGAAACCTGAACTCAAAATACTTCCATCCAATACGACATCTAAAACGCTTCTGTTATTATTCGGTGGAGATGTTAGGTCTTTACCCATGAAATTGCCGTTTTGTATGAAAAAAATTAAACGAATTTTTTTCATGTATTTTTTATTTGTATTAATCGAAGTAATCATCCATGCAATCAATGCATCTTTGCCAACGCAGTGGCAGTTTATTGATGCCCTTCTTAAAGAAATCAGCTGGACGGGAGGCAACAAATTCTTCAAAGGCATTTTGTACTGCCTCTCGGGTATTGAATTTTTTTCCCGCCAAGGAGTTATCCAAATTCTGGAAAAAGTAGTAGTCTGTAGGCGCAAGGTCTGGTGAGTAGGGCGGATGACGGACACCTTCCAACCCCAGTTCTTGCAACTTGGAGACCGTCTGCTGTGCAGTATGAAGTCGCGCGTTGTCGTGCAGGAGCAGCGGAGACGAGCGATTGACCAATGCTGGTTGGAGATGTGCCAGCTTCTCCATCATTGTGTTCAGTTCTTCACAGTACACATCTGCAGTAATGCTCACCCCGTTTGGTAAGAAGCTGTGATGAATCACACCGGCGCTAGACCACCAAACAGTGACCATCACTTTTCTAGGGGTAAGTTTTCGTTTAGGGCATTGTTTAGGTGCTGAACCAGGATCCAACCAACTTGCTGAGCGCTTGCGGTTATTAAACGACCGCGAGGTTCATTTTTCATGGTCGAAATTCCCAGAGCGGAAGCGAGCAAACCAATAACAGGTGGCGCGTTGGTTTGTAGTGTTAGCTCCGTAAACGTCGTTGATGTTGCGTGCCGCTTGTGCCGCGTTGCTGCCACGACGGTATTCATATTCCATAATTACTCGAATTTTTAACGTATCCATGATGACAAAAAAGATTGAAATGCGATGAAAATGTAATACTAATCAATAAACAATGACTACTTTTGGAAAAAGGATTCCATGTTTTTAAAATAAAATTAATTTGAAATTAGAATTCTTAGCCAAACAAAAATTATTTTGATTTGAATTGGCCACTATTGCAGAACGGCAAATTTCATAGGTAAAGACCTATTATTTTAATCTCTTTAAATTTTTCCATAGGTGACTTGTAAGATGTCACCTTTGTGTTGGTTGGTTTTGCCATTCACTTTTTTTATTCGAGCTATCATGATGCTCTGTAAACCTCTTGACATTTTAATATACATTGTCTGAACCCCAGATGAGATAAACTTAAAGAGAATAACACTGGCAAGTTTATTACAATATCAAGTGAATGCCGCTAAGAATCCAGTCGAGTACCAGTTACCGGCCTTTCTTAATAAAAAATGTATCAAATTCTTTTAGTATCTCCTATAGCATTATCATTTTTATTGGCTGGTTTTATACAGTGATTCAGAGAACGTATTCGTCTTGACCCGTGACGTATTTACCTATGGGCATATTATGTAAAATAATTAAGTTATAAGGGTGAAGAAAACCAATTCAAAAATTACTCATAACTAATACGAAATTAAAAAAAGATTTCTGAATTTTCACAGTAATTAATTCTGTTAACGTATAATTGATGTTAGATACTAAGAGCCTCTGAATTTTGATCGGTATTTCCTTGCAAAATAATAATATTCATTGATAAATAAAAGTGCACAGAAATGTCTCTATCTCCCTTATTCTTTTATAGAATTATTATAGAGACAGTAATGCCGCCAATTGCTAAGCATCGTGACATAAAAGGGATCGCGACGCGCGCTTCATCCAAGCCCTTTGAATTTGTGATAGAATATTTGTCCCGAACTGATGGTGCAGTAAAATAAATAGGAGCCATTGGTTCCCACGTTCCTTATTAAACTCGATCAACGAAACTGTTTACAGCCGACTTATCTTTATAGTATGTCCGAATACCGAATCCGAAGTTACTGTTTTTAAATCAGTCAATTTTGTTCATAGAATTGTCCTTACCTTACCGTTTTTCGTTAAAGTGATTTCGACTCGGTTTAGTGTTATTTATTAAGCAGTGTTCTAATATAAAAAATAAGTACGGAGGCAGCGGTTAATTGATATTAAGTTAGTCTATATGCGGCGAGCATTCGCTAAACCTGTCTGGCGGTGGTGTCAAGGCCTTTTGAGGACAAAAGCTTTTGTCTTTAAATACAAAAAAAGTTAGGATTTTGATTTGTACGCTTCGTTTCTATGCTCTAATTATAATGTCATATTAGAGTTATATATCGTTAAGTTATACCCTGTATATTATAAGCAATCATAGATTAACATAATCTATTTGCAAGGCATGAGTATCCGATATTTAATTTGAAAATATATGGCCTTCTAAAGTATTTAATATGTTACTTTCTGTTTAATACATATGATATGTTGGTACTAACTTCACTCACGTCGTTATTTGGTATTACATAGTAGCTCAAAATTGTAGTCCTATTTCTAACAAACGTATAAAACGTCTACAAGGTTCATACTTTGATCACCTATCAGCAAAGTAAAATGAAATAAAGACTCAACAAAATATTTGAAAAAGTTTGGTAAATTTAAAGTTGTACTTAACACTTCAATACTAATACAATTACTTCAATGAAATCAGTTATAGTATCAATTTCAGAGGAACGTTTGTTTGGCGATGAAAGAATAGATGGCTACCGAACTTTTGGTGTTAATTTAAAATGCATGCAGAATTGGGCCAAAAACTAAGACGTACAATACATACGTACAGAATTTTATCATACCACTAAACGAATTTGATGAGGCACTAAAATGATTGAAAGAGTCTAGTGAAAAGTAACATAAGAATTATAAGAAAGTCTTCTTTTTTGTTTTACTTTTGGCAACCGATCTTCTAGTAGATTAGTACCGCCATTATCGAGTAGGTAATGGTATTACAAGTTTTTTGCGATCATTTCAATATTCTAACAAGATGGTGGCCCTCTTGTTAGAACTTTCCGGGTAGTTTCTGTGCCAAGTCAAAATTCATGCTCCGTGGTATTGTTCCCCGTCCACTTCACTCGCGCAACAAATTATATTACGTAAAACACTACCCATATTACAAAATGTGGAAGTAAATAACACTATATTATGCATAAAATATAAAATCAACTACATGACGTTCCAAGATCCCGCCGAAAACTCCAAGAAGGTATTTTTTAAAATATTGTTTTCAATCGTCAGATTTATCTCATTCAATTGTTTTTTTATTACTTCTACGTACATTTGAAAATAGCTTACATTTATATAAACTGAAGCCACTTTATACATCCATATAACAAGTGTCAAAAGATAATAAGTCATTACTTCATAGAAAAAAGTGCTCGAGAGATTTGTTTTAAATACGAATCAGAATGCAGTGTAGGTATTGTCATGTTTTTAGAAACAATCTTATCGGTCCACGCACAAAACACTGACTAATTGACTTATAGCAAATCTTTGGAAAAACTTAATACAAAATTTTTTAATCACAATAAACATAATTGCGTAATACTTAATTACATAATAAGTTAATGCTGAAAAATAATATAACTTTTTCAGATGACAGATCTATTTTTTTAAGTTTAATAATGTACATATGCCACGAAAGCTAACTTATTTGGAAGTTGGGTTTTGTACAACTGAAAATGACTTATTCACACTTTTTTTATGAAGTATTCTGCAGTGTAATTAGATAATTCATAGAGTTAGATGTATCACTTTTCAATAAAATAATTGTATTAAACTAACATTTATATTATTAAGTCTGTGTCCAGTGACATTTCTTACTGGCAACAGAATAATAGAAATTATCTGATCTTTAAGATCCTACCTACTATATCTATGACTTTTTTTAGAAATTCCTGTGCAAAATTTTACGATTCCAGAGCCACTAGTTTAAGATATATGCTATCAGTTAGTTTTAAGAATTTTATTAAGTAATTTGATCAAAAATACTGGTTCATTTTTAGAGTTTCGGTGCAATTTTTTAAATATTTTTCGGTATAATTAGAATTAATATTAACCTTATTTTTATTAGGTTATATCTATGTCTACGGTTATATTACAATGTGTGAAGTATTTAAGTACGTTTTTTTAATGCTAGTCCTTTAATCAATTTTAATTAGTTAGGCGAAATCTTGATAATTAACATGGCAATTGTACTATATATTATTAAACACGATGGAATAATTTAGATAAATATGTGTAAAAATCATTCTGCGAAGCCATGATGACACTATACCTAGTATGGACGTGAGCACGCTGCACGCTTAGCCAAATCTGATGTTCAATAAAGCGAGCCGCTTCGCTCGTCTTAAAGTTTGCCGTAAGTCAATCGCCATCAATGTCCTTACATTAGGGTGCGTGCACATGGCATTTTCAATGCAGGGGAGATGCGAGGGTGTACTTAACAACCGCATTATTATTAGCGCAACCGACCTTGCCAACTTGCATCTAGTGACGAGACCCGTTTCTCTATTAGATTTTAAATAAGTTTACAAAAAAATAGGAGCAGTTTGAAGCTCACTGTATAGTGTGCCCGCATCTTATATAAGTGACGAAGGATCAAATTCACGCTGACCTTTTTGTGTTCTTGAATATAAACACACAATTTTACCCATCTTAGTAGTTTGATGTTTCTGCTTACTTAGAAAAGAATATAGCATGATTCGTTTGTGATGATATTTTCAATGTACTGAGATCATTTTACTAATGTCTATATTTTATTCAAGAATATCTGTCGTGTTAAATCTCTATTTTAGCGTATTTTAGTTTTTGGTGTAATTTAGCGATTAAGTCTAAAGACAAACTATTCACTTCATAATGATTTCGTATTTCTGTTTACTTCGAAATGTATATAGTAATTATAAATGTGATTATATTTTAAATGTTCAATAGATTGTTTTACTAATGCATATTATTTTATTCAATCATATCTGTCGTGTTAAATCTATTTCATTTTTGTGATGTAATTTAGCGACTAAATTTAAGAACTAAATTGAATAGGTACCTACCTATGTGTTACTATTTATATGCCGACTTGTGGTAATTATACCTCGAAATGTCTAATATTGACACTAACTTATTCTAATTAGTTTTTAAATAACCAGAATGTATACTAATTTTATGTCTTTGTTTATGTTTTCAAAATTAACCTTTGAATCAACCACAATGACATTTGACATAGAGGGATCCTAAATCCTAGAGAAGGACATACGTAATTTGTCTTCATGAATATATTCAAAAATACGTTAATGAATTCGCTGTGAAAAGTTATTATATAATATTTAACTTTTTTAAAGTTTATACTATTGGTCGCGTTTAATTAAAAATAGCTATATTAAAAAAATCTCACCTTAACTTTTACGTCCAACAAACAGAAAAATTAACGAACTCACAACACTGTCACTAAATAAAAAAAAATTACAAAAAAAAATAAGTTTCAAACTTCGAACGCGGTGTCTAAATCGATCAGGTTACGTCAAGGAGGGGACGCCCGTACCCGACGGACAGCGCACGGACTCTGCCGGGAATGTCGGGATGACTGACGAGGGAAAGCTCAGCATAAAAAACAAGGGCTATACACCTATATAGACACCGGCATTTCACCTTTTTTCCTTTTTAATTCCGATAGTGACGTCGGTCATTTTTATAAAGATTAAAAATTGTATTGTTCGCACTTCGGATTAAAATATTGCGCACAAATGCCCTTATATTAGCTGATATTCTATATTCATTTTTCATACAGACTTTATGGTAAACACTTATGGTAATTAAAATTGCGTAATATATTGTGGTGATAATGATTTGACCGGTGGAATATCATTCCAATGTCCGCATGTTCGAACTCCGACATGTACCAACGAATTCGCATTCATTTACAATTTTAATTGGTAAATCTGTCGGCTGACGGAGAAGGAAAACCTGACCCTGAGAAATGTTCTTGTAGTACTACTGTATATGGGAAAACATAGAACTGTAGATTTCTCAAAGTTTCAAATCGCCAATACGTCGTGGACTGGCGGGTGATTATGATCCATAGCTTCCTTTAGGAAGAGACCTATGACCCTGCAGTGTGTCTTCTATAGGCTGGTGATGATGATGAAATTGCTTTAGTCAGTAGTATTTCTCAAAATAGACCTTTTGGCGATGGAGAAATCATAATCGATTAAATCGCAACCATCATACGTACAGTAAAGCTAATATAAGTTAAAATTAAATATCTTATTATCTATAGTAATTAAATGTATAGTGATGTGTGTACACATAATTTTTTTCTTCTTAAAATTTTGTGTTAGACACATATTGTAAAGGAGAATGATAGCGCATTATATTTTTCTATTTTAATTTAACTCAAAAACAATAAAATTACATGTACAGGAATTATCTATATATATAAAAGGAGAAGCTGACTGACTTAATGACTGACATATCAACGCAGGGCCTAAACTATAAGGGTTATAAACTTGAGATTTTGCACAGGGGTTCCTTTTATAACGTAGGGGAACACTAAGAAAGGATTTTTGAAAATTCACCCCCTAAGGTGGTAAAACGGGGGTGCAAAGTTAGTATGAAACTTCGCCGTTTTTGATGTTATTCCAATGAAATTCAGTATGAAGGTTCTTCATTGAAAGTCATGAAATATGTGCTAAATATTTTTTCGAAAATCATTCCTTAAGGGGGTAAAGGGGGGTTGCAAAGTTAGTATGAAAGTTTTCTGATTTTCAAAGTAGTTTCAGTAAAATGTTGTATTTGGGATATAAGTTCTTAATAACGATTATTGTCGATAACCCTTTCTGTGAATTCAATCACTAAGGAGGTAAAAGAGGGGTGCAAATTTAGTAGGTATAAAAGTTTCTCGTGTTTACCTACATTATTTCAATGAAATTTTGTATATAGGTTAATAGCTCCTAATAATGATTATTGGCGATATCCTACTCAGAGTTTAAAGTATCGGATTCGAAACTGTCGCAACTCTTCTATTTAGCGGGCCACGCACGCATTGACGTCCCGTGGTGGTGCATGAGGTAAGGAGGCGGGACGTACGTAGTCGACAAGATGGCAATCCAAACGCGGGCAGAAGTTGTTAATTCGATTATTAATAATTTCGCTGCGATTTGTATATTCTTTCATATGTTTAGATACCACCTTGAATACTTGCTTAATTTCTTTTTCCTTCTATTTTTTTTTATAACTCTTGACTATAATAACAAATTTTCTCAATTGTTCTTTGATTTAGTTTTAGTCACTATAATAGTTTTCGACACTAGATCACCTACCTATTCTAGGTACTTAAGTTTATATTATTTTCTTATTACGTGCCACCTACAAACATACTTTTTTTACTTCTTAATTTATACGTTTTATAAATTTTAGTTTTAGTGTAGCTGTTACCTTAGTTACTGTATTTTTTTCTTATTACCTACATACATATTACTTATTTTACACATCAATGTGTCTTTAGTTTATTTTAAGGTCCTTAAGTTACTAAAATTGCGAGGTATATCTTCGAGAGTAACTTAGTCTTGGTTTCATTCAAATCTGTCCACTCTATCATAAGTTATTGTAGTTTAATTGACGGCCCGAGTTAAGTACAAGAGAAGAGTAGTCTATACGTAATATTATAAAGCCGAAGGGTTTGTTTGTTTGGTGGAACGCGCTAATCTCAGGAACTACTGGTCTGATTAAAAAAAACATCCTTCAGTGTTGATAGCTAATTTAGCGAAGAACAGGAGCGGAGCTACAATGTAGAAAGTTTCAAAATCGTTTTTTTTTATGAGAGCTTCCGCTACGTTTTAGCGTTAGCCCAAAATAACTATTCCACGCGGACGAAGTCGCGGGCAGAAGCTAGTATATTATAAATACACAATAACGATTGTCAGTAATAATATTGGTTGAATGAAAAATAAAAACATTTTTTATTTAATCTCTGTTAACTGAAATTACATTTTATACACAAGTATTACACGTATTGATATTTGTATTCATTATAAAACAACAAGTTGCCAATATGGATCTGATCTATATAGATATGAGTGCTAGCCTACGAAAGAGATGGATGAGAGATTATATGGGATGTATTTTAATTTGAATATAGATTAGTTGGATGTGAATTTTAAGCTGAATGTGTGGTTTAATTAGAATGAGCACATCAGAAGAAGTTTGAAGATAGCACCAGTGACAGAGAATTATGAGGCGTAATAGGTTAGCATGGTATGGGCATGTCATGAGGAGAGATAAAGCTCATTTAACTAGAAAAATAGAGTTGTGGATTTCTCAGAGTTTGGAATCACCAATACGTCGTGGGCTGGCGTGGTTAGTTTGCCCACACCTTCCTTCGGGAAGAGGCCTATGGCCCTGCAGTGGGTCTTTACTAGCTGATGATAACGCATAATTGCAGAACACTTACTTGTATATATTAGGATTTATCTTTACCTTATAATAATATAAAATCCCATACAGATTCCTACATTCTTAGAGATTGTCTAGAAAATTTGAGACCATTTGTATATGCTTTGAAAATATTTGTAAGATATAAAACGAAAGACGCAGGACTTCATATTTATTGGCTTACTCAAATAAAAGAAAACTCTGCTTTATCTCAATTTGCTTCCATTGTCATCCAGTGTGGCGCTATGTTCGAAATTTCAAGGTCATCACGAACTAAGTCAAAAATCAATTATGAAAATCTGACAGACTTTCAAGGAAGCGATTAAATAAGAACGTAACATTGTCCTAGAGATATATAAGTATACTACCGACCTCTAATACGTAACTATTAAACTGGGCTAAGCTGTAAGCATAGCTAACTTGAAATACTACCACGCGTAGGCGCTAGATGGCGTAGAAATAAATATTAGGAAATTATATTTTTGTACTATTAAACTTGTTCTATATTCATGGCAATATAATGCTATGTTTATATTAAACAAGATATGTCGCACGGTTTTACTATTGTTAAATCTTTGTTCCACCTTTTAGAATCGTAGTGTAAAGGTATCTAGGTATCAATAAAGATATTTTAATACAAGTTGACCAGCAGTATAATATAAAATTGCATGTAGACTTCGAAAATCTCTGACACGAAGATTTTTTTAACAGGTAGTCATAGTGGCTCAGTTTTTCGATCAATACGATATTGATTCGACGTCCGCTAGTTCATGCCTGTGTACCAACAACTTTACCGGAATTCATATGCACTCGCTAATTTAAATTAATAACATATCAGTTCACAGTCAAAGAAACATCTTAACGAAACCTGAGCCAAAGTTCTTGTAGTACGAACATATATGGGAAACATATAGAAATGTGGATTTCTCGGCACATATTGACATCGTGAATAATCTTGGTCATTCGCTAAGAGACTTTGGTCCACGGTAAAAATAATTCAAAACTGAAGGTTATATCAACCTATATCTATTGATGCAACAAGAGGCCACGCTATTTAAGCCGACAATGAGTTTTTGTTAGATAAATAAAACGTTATAATCATACTAATGTTTTATTTACGAATAAAATTGATTAAAAGTGTATACATCTAAGCGTATACGGAAGTTTGTACAAAAAAAAACAAAAAGTGGAATTTCTGTATTACGAAGTAGATAATAAATTATATTTACAATAAGTAAAATACAAATATAACTTTCAATAAAAATAAAAAGATGACAATATACGAATTCATCACTTCATTACATAGTATAAAATAAAGTTGTGCGGGGTGGTAGGGTGTCTGTACCCGACCGGATCGCGACCACCGTACACCAGGTGGAACACCCGCCATAGTGGCACGTTTGGAGGTGTCGCGTTCCGGGATCAGCCGGTGTATATCCAGCAAATGGGGGGGGGGGGGCTGTCCCTGACTGGGCGCGAGGTGGTAGGGTGTCTGTACCCGACTGGATCGCGACCACCGTACACCAGGTGGAACACCCGCCATAGTGGCACGTTTGGGCGTGTCGCGTTCCGGGATCAGCCAGTGTATATCCAGCAACCGGGGGGGGACTGTCCCTGACTGGGTCGCTTTCAGGCCGGCATGACAGCGGCGACCGGCGATGGATAGTATGTCTTTCGGTGGTCGCCATTGTTTTTGCATTGTACTGTGCTTACCATCAGGCACAGTAAAGTCACTTTGCCGAGCTACAATAAAAAAAAAAAGTCCCCTACCGCGTCTGTCTGTCTGTCTGTTCGCGATAAACTCAAAAACTACTGAACGGATCTTTATGCGGTTTTCACCAGTGGATAAAGTGATTCACGAGGAACGTTTTGGTATATAATTTGTCCAGGATTTCTTTATAATCAGGGCGGGACAACGTCTGCCGGGCCCGCTAGTTAATAATAATAATAAAACTCTTTATTGCACACACGTTGAAAATATACAAAATTAGATATCAGTTTACAATATGTGTACAGTTAGGCGGCTTTACTGCTTAGAGCGATCTCTTCCAGGCAAACCTAAGGAGACATTTTATTTTCATAAATACCAGATGGTAATATAAATAGACAAAAAGAATTACAAAAACCATAGATAAAAGTGAAAAAAAAAGAAATAACGCAATAGAATAGTTATATTACGACAGCGAGAGGTATTGCCGGTGGAGATATTTTTTAAATAATCTCACGGATCTTGCCTGCCTAATATCACAAGGGAGTGCGTTCCATAGGCGTACAGCTTGAACCGCAAATGATTTACTATAAACTTTAGTGTGACAGATAGGGAATTTGAGTAAATGTTGACACTTTATTTATTTTTTATTCATAAACTAGCGGGCCCGGCAGACGTTGTCCCGCCCTGATTATGAAAAAATCCTTGACAAATTATATACTAAAACGTTCCTCATCAATTACTCTATCCACCGGTGAAAACCGCATGAAAATTCATTGGGTAGTTTTTAAGCTTATCGCGAACAGACAGACAGACAGACGCGGTAGGGGACTTTGTTTTATACTATGTAATGATAATGATATCTAATTATATAACAATATTATAAAGCAAAGTATATTTTGCGTCTCTATGTGCATTCCTATAATTCCTAAAAATTATGCAACTGATTTCGACTATCGGTTTGAAGAATACTTCCCGAAAGCAATGTGTACAAAATATGCATTATTATATCTATAGAAAAAATAATATTTTACAGGCGCTTACATTCGCTGTACTCGGTGTAACTATCATAGATATGGCAATAAAGGTGTTATCACCATCATCATCGCATCTTTCTGTAGAAGACCAGCTACTGTTTTTTTTTTATGTCATAGCAGGCAAAAGAACAAATGGTTCACCTGATGTTAAGTGACCACCACCATCTATAGACACTAACAACACTAGGGGGGGTCTGAAGTGCGTTGCCAACCTGTTTGGGGGAAAGGGAGGGTGGGAGGGGAGAGAGGAGAGGTGGGCATCCGGCACTCTCACGGACCGAACGAAACGCAACAATGCAAGCACTGTTACTCTACGTCGGTTTTCTATGAGAGGGTGGTACTACCCCGATCAAGCCGACCCATTCGTGCTGAAATCAGTAATAACTTCAGCGTTGTTCTACATTATATATAATAGTTATAAACCTCTACCCAAAGGAAGGTATGGGCGGAAGCACCACCTCCGAGAAATCCACAATTCTATATTTTCTCATATACGGTGATACTGCAAAATAATTTCTCAGGTTCAGGTGTCCCCACGATTTTTCCCTTCACCGTCAGCCGATAGTGTTACCAATATAAATTAGTAAATGTACTGAACCATCACAACGCATCATAGTGATTTTCGTTTCATTTATCACAGCGGTTAGAGAGAGGCTCGCAGGCCGGCATGACAACGGTAACTACTGAAGAATTATAAATCTCTGGGTTGTGGCAATTGCTTTTAGATTGACGTGAAGTAACAGTGCTTGCGTTGTCACGTTTCGAACGGTCAGTGAGAGCTCCGGAAACCCAACTCTCTTCCCCCCCCCCATCCCTTCCCCCCAAACATAGGCTGGCAACGCACTTTCGAATCCCCAGCTGTGTGATAGTGTCTATGGACGGTGGTGATCACTTAACATCAGGTAACCCATCTGTTCGTTTGCCTCCTATGACATAAAAACGCAACCATGCAAACACTGTTGCTTGACTACGGTGTTTCTGTGTGTCGGGTGGCAGTACCCCGGGCGAGCCGACCCATTCATGCTGAAACCAGTAATTGCTTCAGCGTGGCTCTACAACCTACAAAAAATAGTATGTAGTTTATGAGCATCCTCATATACATAAATTTAATATATAGGTATATGTCAAAGAAGTTTCACTTCTACCGCGTGTGAATTCGCACTCTTCTTTTTTTGTTCGAATGCCTTTTAAATATCTTTACTCAGAATTCTCGATGCGACAGAATAAAAAATCACGCTACATTTCCATCATACACTGTCACAAGTGTCGCACAATGAGTAACGAACTTATTATTTTACGATGTTAAAAAGTTTAATGGCAGTTTGCCAGGAATACGTAAAACAGCTACAGTTTGTGATTGTTCCAAACGTGTTGATTTATTTTCAACTAACTAAAACTGTTGAAAAAGTTATTATGATATTTAGAAAGCAATAAATATGTAAACCTGTAAACGACCTATGAACTCGACAAAGTCTTTCTTTCTTAGGAATTCGGCAGACATTATAACCCCAGTGATTTATAAAATGAGTCCTTACTTTTTGAAATGGGCTAAATATAATTTAAATCGTTAATATAACGTGTTTAATTTTTTTAAGATTTCCAGTTTGTATACACCGAAAACGAATATTATAGTGGACGCCACTTTTCACTGCCGTCTGGAATAGATTGGCAGCTACCACGTGTTACTGCAACAAAAAACGTTTAATTAAATTTGCCGAGTGTATCTGAAAAAGTTACACCTGAAACTAGTCATGAAGAAAGAGCGAAATATAAAAATAACTGAAACAATAAAAAGAATTGGTTGGCGGTTGCACTGTTGGCATGTAACTGTAAATATAAAAAAATATATAATCAATTAAAATATGTTTCAGATTAACGTGTAATAACCACAATCGATTACACGTGTTTCGTTCCGTCACGGCAGCCTTCGAAAGCTCGCATCGAAATTGTTTAATTTAGTCTATATTCACACTAATAATATAAATACCCACGTCAGTATATCTATCTGTGTATTACCATTCCACGACTAAACGTCTGAACCGACCAAATAAAGTTGCTACTAAAAAACAGATTTCCCATCTCGATCATCCCATCCCATCAAAGAAAAACACGCAGACGAAGTTGCTGAATGAAAGAAAAACGAACCGTCTTCAAAAAGCACGATCCCAAAAGTGTAACGTAATATTGTGTTCACTTAGTTTCACACGACACTATGCCTTAGGTTAAATATAATTTAAGATTAAATTACAAAATTCAGATATTACCTATATTTAAATGTATGTCTGTACTGAATATATTATATACTTAAACATGTCCTGAAAAAATAAGTATCCAACAACGAAATCCCCATCCAAATCGGATCAGTAGTTTTTGAGAAAATCACGGAATACAAACAGAACCTTCTTTTTAAAATCGGTTAAAAATGAATCTTTATTTCTTCCGCGAGCACTTCTATATCATTACTTTTTTTCACCTTCAATGTATCTGAGTTAGTGCGTGCATTTTATGATAGATGGCATACGAGGCGTTTCATTTTGAAGACAACAGGAACCAAGTCGCGAATAAAATAACTAGTGTTTATAAAAACGTGAAAAATTACAATATAATCAAAGATTGTATGTACTTGTGTACACATATGAGAAATTATATTTCTATGATGTGAATATATTTTTTTGCACATTTTAATCGTTTCAAGCTGAAAAAAAAGTTGAATAAAATATTATATATGTAACATATACAATATATAAAAATCTCGTGTCACGGTGACACGTGACACGGTGACACGGTGGTTTGAACTCCTCCGATTTTTATAAAATTTTAAACGTATATTTATTTGATCGGTATGAGAATAGGTCGTATAGTATATTTTTTATATCTCTAGGTGATTAGGGAGTCCGTATCCAGTTTTTTTTTTAATTTTTTTCACATTTTTTTTTTTTCATTTGCCACTAAAAGATACCTACAGTCCCATTTTCACCTTCCTAACCCCAACCTCCCATTATTTAGTCACGATTTTAGTATTATTGTATGAACGATATCCCAATGATTCAACTGTCGTTCGTATTTCAAACAAAACGAAATTATTGATGTTACTGAATGACAGATGGCGCTACGTCCGTTTCATTGAAATTACTAGGTATGTGTTTGAATGAATCCCTGAATTCTTTGCTTTCACAGTTGAAAAGGGTGGGAGTCGCTGTAATCGGGTTCTAGATTTTTAAAGATTTTTCGATCTTGGAAATTCTATTAGAACGGATTTCACGCAGACGAAGTTGCACGGGTCAGCTAGCACTATATATACATATATGTACATATATATTTTAATGAAATTATTTATACAGTATTTTAAAATGAATTAACTTTATGGTGTGTTACATCGAGAAGAGCAGCTTCCGTTCAAAACTAAAAATTCACTATCAACTATTTGTTGTCATAAGACGACAAAAGAAGTGTTACTTCAAAAAGATAATAAAATATTTATTTATACAACAGCTGAGATATACCTAAGTATTGTAATTATTAAAGCATTTAGTATATTAAAGCATGTGTACGAATTAATTATAACGTCTAAATCTTATCGACCAGGACCAGAAGTACGGGTCTGACCAAGGATGACAATCCGGTGAAGGGTCCACGGTAACTACCCAGCGGCCGAACTGTGCAAGTTCTATTTTAGTAATACGATGTCGAGGAACGATACGCGCATGACCGACAACTATCTGTATTTTGTTAAAGAGCTCACTGGCTCAGTCGGCACACCGCAGCACAGAGCGCGGCCGCGCGCCGTTCGCCTCACATATCTATCTATATAAAATAATAAAACGATCGCGAAATAACGTTTGTACTTACGCATTCGTTTACATTTGTGTTTGTGTTTTTAAATACATAAAAAAATGCGGCGTAACGTCAAAATACTGTTCCTTATCGGGGCTGTGTGGATGTTTTTCCTATTCTACTATATGCAACCTGAACAAGCACAATCAAAGGTTTGTCTATTTATTTATTATTTTGAAATAGTACCAGGAAGTGATTCTTATCAATCAGCTGTTAGTCGAGACTGCAGCAAGCCGAGGGCAGAGTGCACCGCGCATGACCCACGCTTCCTACACGTTGAGCGATAACTGCAATAAATACACGCACATAAAAAATCATATTGTCCTAAATTTAGCAAAGTATGAAATGATTTCAAATAAATATGAAACATTCTTACAGTTTAGTGCATCGCGGTAATTAAAAAAAAAAGTTTTCCCTGATCCTTGATTGAAAAAGACAATGAGTCTAAATAACTCGCATTTTCTACAGATTCTAGTCCAAAACAATTTATTATCTTAATATATATATTTCTTGTGTGCGTGTGTATGTGACTGAACTCCTCCTAAACGACTGGACCGATTTTGATGAAATTTTTTGTGGTGGTGAGTGGATGAGGAAGGTAATAAGGAAGGGAGGGGGGCTGGGTTAATTAGGATTTTTTAAGGGGGACCGCCGCCTCTATACATATAACAAGAATTTAAAAACTAACGTATCTGTACTTTTTAGATTTTTCTAAAAGAAATTGTTGCAGGTGTCTAGAGGAATAAGTGATGAAATGAATTCCAATCATTTTTAGAAATGTCTGTCTGTCTCTTTGTTTGGACACGCATCACTGCTAAAATACTGCGTTCATGATAAAACAAGAAAATCATAAAACATATCTTCGAGTAACATGTTTCATTAAAATCGGTTCGGTCTATCAAAAGTCTTTGTAATTTTAATGACGACGCGACTTAAGTACGAGAGAAAAGTAGATAAGTAAATTAACTTAATACATTCAGGTGACTTTATTAATGACTGTTTTTTCATATATAGTTCCACGCGGATGAGGTCGCAGGCACAGCTAGTTTATTAAATATTTCATATTAACTATCTTAAAACTGGATTCTCGGAATCTTACCATTTGTTAATGTTATAAAATTTCGTTTAAATTCGATATTTTACGTTAAAATTGCATATTAATTTGAAATCTATATAATAAATCAAAATATTTTAATAAAGACACTCCTTTTTTGACGATTTTATGGAAAAAATCCATAAAGAAAAATATAAAGCAAGTTATGGTTTACCTTTTTTTATATATAATTACTATTACTATTTCATTAACAAATCAGAAGCCGTACCCAATACATATTTTTATAACTATAATTAAAGATAATCTATGTTACTTGTCTTGAAAATAAAGTGCTTACGACTATACGAGTTTTTTTTTTCTTTGATCGAAAAAAGACCTCAAGTCAAAGATTAAAAAATGCTAATCAGATATAATTTGAATATCACTTAATTCATTTCTGATTTTTGTAAAGTGAACGGACATTAACACAAAATACCTTTTTGCGAATCCATAATTCTCCATTCCTAACTAGTTTTATGAAGAATTTTGTTATGCATTATTTTTCGCTAGTTTTACTTTAGCGCAAAGATTTTATCGGATGAATTAAATAGATTAGCATATTTTACATAATACGTACATACTCGTATATGTATAGTTAAGTCACGGAATTACAAGTCGAATGTCATTATAAGCTAAATTTCATTCTCTTTGGCCCTCCTCCGCCTGTTACCATTTTGGTTAAATACCCGGTAAAGTTATTCAGGTCTTATAGGTAACATGCATCAAATATATTTTTGTTATAACTGAAGGAAGTAAGCTTGACTGTATATTGACAAAATAATGATTTAACACTCCTTATTATATACTATTAGCAGGCCCGGCAGACGTTGTCCCACCCTGATTATGAAGAAATCCTTAACAAATTATATACTAAAACATTCCTCATGAATCACCCTATCCACTGATGGAAACCGCATGAAAATCCGTTCGGTAGTTTTTGAATTTATCGCGAATAGACAGACAGACAGACGCGGTAGGGGACTTTGTTTTATACTATATAATGATGATGATGTACGTTTTCGCCATGATTTCAACTAATTAGTCCATATAAATAAAATTATAGGGGTTGAATTCATGAGTGTTTGTGCTTCACTAATTCTTATATATAGTAGCTAGTTTAGCTTAGTAAAATTCGCTTCGTTGCATCCAAGGCAGATCAGGCAGACAGACCAAGCTGAGCCGACTACTTTGGTACTCTTTAGCCTGTTGCCAAGCGCCTGAGCTCCGTAAGCTAAGCGTCGGCGCATTAGCGTATAGTCAACTTGAAAAAAAAGTCTGCGGTTATGTGCACATCATGCAAAAATCATTGGGTGGGGTTTCGATTAAAAAAAAATACTTCTTAGGCACTTAGTCTTTATAAAAAAAATCGTCATGATACCGTCATTTACCATAGGGATATTAAAATTTTAAAAATCTACAATTTTTGTAACCACTGTAAAATACTAAAGAAATTTTCTAGTCAAAGAATATTTTTCTTTTCAATTTTATATATATTATTTCAGTAGATGAATATAAGTCAACAATCAACGTAAACAGAGTCGCGGATATCAGCTATATTCAATAACAATGTAGCATAATGTGATAAAACTCTCTAGTGTAACTGCCCGAAACAAAGGTGCTTGGCGAAAGGTTTTTTTAACTTGAGGGTGGCTTACAAAAAACCCTACTACGGCACTATAGTTTCATAACGACCACCTTCAACGACAGTTGGCACTCTAAATACGCTACAGAGCTATCATTGCTGCGATCTGCGAAAATCTTAGTTTAGTCACCTGACAAACGAGCTTGGACTGTTTAAACATGTTACGATTCAATAAAATTCATATTTAGTAATCTTTTACACCGGTTTAGCCCACGTGAAGACACCTCGTCGTTCCATCTTTAAAGGTTTATGCAGCGTCTTGCAAAGGAGTGTCATTACACCCAAGTTTTTTCGCAACAATTTCCTATTATGATTCTATTACCCGTATCACTCATTAAACGTACAAAATACACACTAAAATCTAGTCCGAGAATACGATAAATTAAAAAAAAAACAAGGATAAGTTATATTCAAACTGACAAAGAATAATTTACTGTAAAAATATTTAAATTAGAAAAGAGGACCCATGCCAGGTAAAAAATGCCTTAACGTAAAAAAGTCTATGAAAAAATTTCATTTCATAATTTTGAGAAAATATATATTTATTAAATATAAGATATAAAACATTGAACTATTAATTAAACACAATATAATATAAATTTAATGATAAATGATATTATTATGTGCACAGGAAAAAGTATACCACAACACTTCTACCCCACTTCTCTAAGGCAAGAAAACTCACATCGCTGAATGTGTAATTATGTCGTATCGTATCGTAGTTATATAGTATATCGTACATTCTTAAAACTTTAATGATTTTATACGAAATGTAGATATCGTGATAATCTTTTTGTAGATAAAAAAATTGTAAATAAAACCAAGTGAGTAAGAAGTGACATAATAAAATTCCGATCGAAAACAATTCAGTAGCTTCTGTATCGTAAACCTTGTTATATTTTGGCAACCAATGTTCCACATTGTTACTGCCATTGTCGAACAGATAACAATATTATAAGTGTTTTGTGATAATTCCAATGTTCAAAAAAATGGTGGCCCCTTGTTAAAACTATCCCGGGAGTTTTTGTGACATCTCAGAATTTATGCTCCGTGGTATTATTTGCCATCCACTTCACTTATGCACAATAACCGAACTATATTAAGTAAAATGCCACCAATATTGCAAAATATAGAGTCAATTATATATTATAACAAAACTTCAGCAAAATTGTCACTGTCGCGTCAATGATATGATGGATGATGTGTTATATTCCATAGGTTATTTTGCGATATCTCATGATGTTAAAAAAAAATTATCCCGAGGAAAAATTTGACCACTTTAATTTTTTTTTATACAAGTAGCGTCCGTCTATATTGGAAACTCAAAACTATACATTTCGGTTTTCTTAAGATTTGAAACGTTAAAAAATCGGTGGCAGCGTGTTCAAACACTTGAACGGAGGACGTGAGGTCGAAGCCTGAAGCATTTCGGTGAAAAACTAAGTCGTCTCTCGATAATTCAAGAAGTACTGTTTGAAGTCAGTCCTGTTTACTGGACTTAAAATGCTTTTATAGTTACGAGCGTTCTGTGAATCGATTGCATGCGTTGTTGTTTTTTATGAAAATATTTAATTTAAAATTTCTTTGACTTTTATTTTTTTTTAATTTTGTCTGTTATTTTTATTTATATTTTTATTATATAATTATTTGTTATTGTTATTCTGTTATTTTTTTAATTTTGTTTGTTAAAGTGCAATTTTGTCTTTAACTACCATCTAACATCTATAATCCTTGTGACTATTTTAGATTAACCTTGTTAAATTTTATAATTATTATTTAGTCCCTATGGAACAGCCTAACGATATATATTCTAGCAAATAGCCTGAAAACACCGCTATCTGCCAAAAAGTTGTTTATCTGCCAAAAAAGAACTTGTTTAGTCGTCTCGGAGATCAGCTCGAACGAACAAGTTACATTTGTATTTTATTTATATGTACTGCATATACATTTTTCATTGTTACCATTTAATTAAGGGTTGCATAAAATCAAATAATATCATTGAAGTACTTTCGCTAGTTTACACTATCACGTTTTGCGAAATGCTACAATTAGTTTATCGTAAAGTTATCGACATGCTTCGTCACACGCACAGTAGTAATTAAATTAAAATTTAACATCGATATAAATCTCACTCACGTCTAGATGTGGTCTGATAAAATTTCGATCAATCTTCTATATGAAATGAATGTTGGTATATCTCAATTTATATAGAATGAAAGAAAAAAAAACAGGTGTAGACGTGAAATCTTCAAATAAATGAAAAATACTTATATAAGCGATACTCGTGAACGGTACACCACGCTGGTTATGATGCCTTTTCCCAATGCTACGTAATACGCAAATACGTACACATATGTACAAGCATTCACACGTACATCGCTCGGACCAGATCAATTATTAGATAGTGCAATATACAATGTGTTAATGACTACCGGAACATTACCAGCGCCACCATATTAGAGATATATCGGGGGAGCCACTATTGACCTGTGATACCGTGCTATTGACTACATCGGGGGTGTTACTAATGACCTCAAACGCTATTGGTTGAAGTTATCGGCTGTTCATTAGTTATCGGCCGGTGTGAGACGTCATTGGTTGGATTTCGGCATATAAAGAGCAAGATGTCGTTGATTTACAAGCATTTCTATGTGGAAGGTGTTGTAAGGCGAAGCTCTGCCCGGATAAATAGTCAGTGTACCTACAGAGTATTAATTGGCATCCCTGACCACATCGACTTACACGTTATTTTGTAACAAATGTATAAGAAACACTATATAATGTATATTATCTCTCTCTCGCAAGTTAAATTCTATAGATGTACATGTTTGTCTCTTTCTAATGACGCTTTTTCATTTCATCGAGTTCCAAATTACAACAGGGCTAAATAAGCTTTCACTTCAAAAAACATTGTGTAAAGATAATTCCGAAACTCCTTGGACTTTGAGGAACTTTAAATGTCAAGGCGCCAAAAAAATTGATCTAAATCGCTTTATACATCGCAGTTGCGCAAATCCAGGTCGAGTCACTAAATCCATATAAAGCACGACTCTTGCGTAAAACGAGTCGGCCATGCACCCGATACATGCTGTAAAATATATCCTTGACATAGGCATTCACATTTCGGCCTCTCTCTGCGATGCTCCTCAGGCCACGTCGAACGGACAAAACTTACCAGAGATTAGCGCATGGTAATAATGAAAAATATTAATAAGAATTGTGTATTCTATAAGATTCTATTAAAATGCAAAGAATAACTTCCTTAAACCTTAGTATAAACTCATAAAAATTGTAATTTATCTCTATTATTATATGTTATATTATAAGATGACTTCAAACTACATCACGTAAAAACTTTTTAGTATAATAAACAGAATAAAATTTTATATAATTACACCGCCATTATAATATATTTCAAGAAATATTACTGAAATTAAATTAATATACAAACTTAGATAGAATCTAACCTACAAACCTATTCGCAAAGATTATGCAATAACGATAAACATTCGTGCAAAATTTGTTTAGATAATAACAACGCTATAAAATCTATAAACGATATGGCTGGTTGTTGAACGAAAACTTTATTGTTATTTTGTAAATCGATCTTTTATAATTTTGTATAAAAAAAAAAGAAAAAGTAGGTCGAACAGTCACTTCCGGAGGCCATTTTATATCATTGACGGCCTTGTAGCATTACACTAATCATTGTTAGGGTTGGCGCGATTATTTTTAGACTGTCCATTTGAAACAATACTTTCTACTAACCCTGAAAAATATGGTATTGGGTACATTAATTAATCACTTTATAAAACAAAGTCCTCTGCCACGTCTGTCTGTTCGTGATAAACACTGCCAGTATACATCCATAAGCCGAGAGATAAGCAAGCAATTGTAACAGGTCAGAATACCTATAAATACCATCAGCTGTAGTACAGACACAAAACAAAGTAGGTATTCGGGAAATTAGTATAAAATTGACTGCAACTCTGCTACGTTAATTACATTAATTTTCTACTACCAAGTACGCTAATAGAGAGTCCAGACGAAAATTTAACAACTGAAATTAAATTAATCAAAGCATTGACTTTACCGGATATCGCAGTATTGCATAAAGATATTTCTATTAGGAGAATATTGCGCTAGGAGTTGCCAAATATATAGAAATATAGTGACACTTGAGAGCACAATTTGTTATACCAGACTAGGGTTTTGAATTCTAGTTTGTTTAATGGATTTTTTTAGCCGCGTTGAGCTATTTTAGAAAGAAAATAAAAAAGTGTGTGTGTACTTATGTACACGCGTTAGAAGTTATACTTCTTTGGCGTAACAAGATAACAATCTGTTCAAAAATTTTATCTTTCGCCTTAATCTACGTTTGTAGAAAAAAACGACACTAACAATAGAAAAAAAGGTATTTAATACATTGAAAGTTTTAATACAAAGAAATACGAACAACAAATACAAAGAAACAAAATGTTGACTATAGCTAACTTCAGGGTGTCAGGTTCTTCGAGACTTAATGAGCGGTTAAGCAGACAGCTTCATACTGTTAATTTTGTGTCACAGATGCGCGCGCATCTTAAAATTTCACTCTCATCATTTTTTCATAACGCGCCTAAAGAAGTATAACTTCAAAAACGTATGGGTTCGCGTCACCGATGACCTCGACATACTTGTCACGTATTATGATTGCGCCAGACAAGCGAAGCGTAGTAAAGCGGCATGTACAGATGTAACACCGATATTTTATGTTGAGCTTATACAATCCATCACATGTTTAATCAATCAAATATTAAAGTGTATTGCTCCGATTTCCAATAAATCTAAAAACCAGAACAATATTAATAATTTCAATTCGCGAATTGTGAAATTGAAATAAATCAGACTATAATTGATTTAAAAATTCAAAAAATAACACAGTTATTCTATTGTTTTGAGTTTTTTTACTTCTAGTTTTTATGAGCTGAGCTGAGCCACGTTTATTAGGATTTTCTTTTCCAATCTCTATCGCGCATTGACATCTTAGTATTCATAGCTTTTATACACATTATTATTCACACAGTCCATTCATAATCTTCCGATTTTCCTCTACTTCAATATTCGATCTGCTTTGTATTTGACAGTCTTCTTTTGTTTTGCTTTTGAGATATTTCCATAGCCTACGGTCTAAGTGGTAGGTCTCGGTAATTGTGTCTGAATGGAATGTCTGTACTATATATATGCTTAGAATCGTCTTATGTACATCGTGACATACTTTGTCGTATTAAAATATATAAAAAATGTGAGCGGTCAAGGGACTTCCATCAGAAAGAAAGTTCAGCACTAAGTAAGGGAATCGGTCCAAAAAGATTAATAAAATATTTTAGGAAAGACATTCGTTTATTACAAACTAGCGGGCCCGCCGGACGATGTTCCGCCCTGATAATGAAAAAAACCTTGACAAATTATATACCAAAACGTTCCTCATGAATTACTTTATCCACTGATGAAAACCGCATGAATCTCCGTTCAATAGTTTTTGAGTTTATCGCGAACAGACAGACAGACAGACGCGGCAGACTTTGTTTTATACTATGTAATGATGATAATGTGAACAAAGTGAATTACATATAAAAAATTCCGAAAACAAATATGTTTTAATGGAAATTCCACGCGGTAAGTAATGAGGTTGTACTGCCGGTAGCGCACGTTCTGCATTTTCTCAAACATAAACCCACGCACAGACCCACTCACATACAACAGAGAGAGAGAGTTAGATAGGAGATCGCATGAAGGTAGCATAACGTATTTTCCTTACGTAACGATTTGTATAGATCAACTCTGACAGCAAGCCGCGTTAAGGAAATTCGTTTCAAAACTGTTAACACCATGCTCGTCATCATGTTTGTTAAATAAATTAAAAATATTTTTAATATCCATTCAAAAAATTAATTCGCCACCCCTAACGCCTTGCGCCGGATTTGAACCCGATATTCGTAACTGCAATACACTCACGCAATACGTACGTTCACTTTTTAGCATCATCTTCGGTTTTGCGACACGTAGCTAGTTAAGTGATGTTTTTTATTGTTTTTTAACTACTATCGGTAAAGCAATAAAATGATTGATTATCCCATTATAAGATATTTATTATATCGTAATCCTAAATCTAACTAATATTTGAAATGCGAGTATGTGTTTGTTTGTTGACTGGTTTTTTACACTATCAAGCCTTAACATTATCTGGGGTAAAGAAAAGGACAAAGGATAGGTACATTTTAGAAAAACAGTCCCGTTCTTGAGGGTTCGGCCAAATCTACATCAACGGGGGCGAATTCATAGACAAAAGATAGTTTATAATATTAGTAAGAATGTACAGAGGAAAAAACATAAACACCACACCGCTTGCCCCACTTCTACACGGCAAGAGAACGCGCGTCACTGAACGCGCTATTTTTATAAAAATCGTGGTTTATTTAAACTTTCATAACTTTTTGTTAAATGAAGATATCATGATAATTTTAATAAGTCAAGGACACAGTATCTATGAAGTAAAATTAGAAAAGAAAATGCCAAATCTATTCAGTAGTATTTGAGTGATGCGCGCATAACATAACTTTGTGATCTTAATTATATAGATAACTAGCCGGCCCGGCAGACGTTGTCCCACCCTGATTATAAAAAAAATCTTGACAAATTATATACCAAAACCTTCCTCATGAATCCTTCTATCCACTGGCGAAACCCGGATGAAAATCCGTTCAGTAGTTTTTGAGTTTATCGCGAACAGACAGACAGACAGACGCGGTAGGGGATTTTGTTTTATACTATGTAATGAAGTATAATGTTGTAATTAACCTATACGAAATGTTACAATTTAATGATAATTATCAGATACTAAAAAAATGTTATCTAAATAACTAATTTTATGTTATACGGAAAACACTCATTAATTAAAATTAATTAAGAACTATTTTTACACGTAACAAACCACAGACAAAACTCACTTTTAGTATGAGACAAAATATATGCTCTGTAATATAAAAATAATACAACTGTGCTATTAAATACGTTTGAAGCAAGTTATAATAACCGATAAAATTTAGATTTACGTTTTATTTCAATCATTTTAATTTTAGGTAACTAATTAATAATAATTTGTGTATGTTGCTTACTCATTAGTGGAGTTATGTTAGAGCGAACAGCATCGCTAATATCGTTATAATGTCAATGTCTCACGACCTACATTTCGTGCGATCCGAACAGATTGCTTCCAAATTTTTTGTCTGTCTACTGAATACACAGATAAAATTAATTTATTTTAGTAGTGAGACTCTTTTAAACGTCACGTACAAAATCAATGAAATACAGTTAATTACGTTTTGTTTACTGCTTTTAGTAATTCAAACAAAAAATAGATTAATTCATTCTTATAATACACTATGACTATAGTCATGTTTACGTTTTATTTTTACATAATATCATCATACATACCAGGCGCGTGCTTGTAACATAGTAATTAAGTTCGTCTTACTTCAGTAAGTAATTGTAAAGTAATTATTTTTAGAATTTATTAGAGTATTGATTCCATTTATAGCGAATAATAACCGAACGGACATATAATTTATGAATACAGATTCTTAATGACAAAGAAAATTTTTTTTTACGATTTGGAATTATATTGTTGATAACTATTATAGATTATCAATACAGGAATGACATATGCTTTTGATTTATAAAATTTCATGAGAATCGGTCTAGCCGTTTCTGAGTAAATCTTTATATATATAATTCTTCTGTCTGTGTCTGTGTGACGGAACTCCTAAGCGGCTAGACAGATTTTGATGAAATTGTCTGTGAGTGTTCAAGTGGATTCAAAAATGGTTTAGATTCATAATTGGATCCAGTAGGTAATATTACTATGCATGTATGAAGTATTTATAAAAAAAAATACTAATTTTAAATTAAATTAATGATTAATTAACTATTTATAAACACAATATGATTCATTATAATTTTTTACCAACATTTGATTGTCATTGTTACGTTTTTATTTGTTACTAGCCGTATTCTCGACTCCGTCCGCGTGGAACCTAATGTAAAAAAAACAGTGACTAATAAAATCATCTGAGTGTTTACTTATCTACTTTTCACTCGTACTTAAGTCGCGTCATCATTAAAATTACAATAACTTTTGATAGAGTACACTGATATTAATGAAACTAAGACTAAATGTTACTCGAGTATATGTTTTATGATTTCCCTGGTGAGGTTTTACTGTGAACGCAGTATTTTAGCAGTGACGCAGTCAAACAAACAGACAGACAGACATTTCTTAAAATTATTGAAATGTATTTTATTACTTATTTTAAGACACCTGCAATAATTAATAACAAAAATCTAAAAAATACAGACACGTTATATTTACACTCATACAATATGTATTTTTAGATATAAAAATAATGATATTGGCGAATGTAGTTTCGAATTCTGCAATTAACCGAAGCTTTCAATGAAGGAATACAGCGTGATGAAATCATAAGGAAAAGTGATATATACAAATCACAAATCAGAAAAAAATCGAAAAGTCCGTAGTCTGCGCCTTTAGCGAAGTAAGTCACACTATGACTAAGTTCAATACGTACGATAGAGGTTTTAAAAAAAATTAAATAATATATTAGACTATATTTTTTTCAATTAACCTCTCTTTGGCTGGACGACACTGTAGGTGTCTACCGGCAGCTACACTTGAGAGCCAATTCTCCTCCTGGTTTATATGTTATTATCATAGAGTATATTACATTTAATATCAACTTAGATTACAGTCAAAAACTAGATAACGTATCGACTATAGAAATAGGAATAGTTTGTGTATACAAAGAAGTTTGTTAAAGACTTCGATTTGACAGTTATATTGTTTGTTTTTCTTACAAACACTAGCGTCCGGTTACTGATTAATATCAACTACTAACTAATTTACGAACACGACTGACCTCAAGATCGCAGCTGTCATCAAAGTTGATATATATACTAGATTTGACGCGCGAATTCGCTTGTTTAAATGTAGATTAGACCTTGCCCTTGGAAACAGTACCTACTTCTTACTTTAGGGTGTCTATGTCTTTCTTATATTTATTGTTACGTGTATGCAGTCATTATGGCATTCAACCGCAACAAACATACTCAGCATCGTATTTGTAATATTAGTTAGAATACTTCTAAAAGTATGTAACAATCCATGAATATTAGGGCCATTTTCAAATTTTGTGCAGATGATGCTGTTCTTTATCTCGAGCCTTCAAAATCTATTTTCTCTTTGATCAATAAATCGAAAACGTTGAATATTTTTCGCGTTTCAAACACTGTTTCATTAATAATCATTCACTATAAAAGGTTACAATATAGTACAGTCCTCGTCAATCTTTTTGGCCGTTCTGAATATAGCCGTAAGTTCAGGTTTGCGCGTAATAGGAATCGAAAATTGGCCTTTAGTCGTCTCGACATTACATTTAAATATTGATATTATATTTTAATTTGTGTTCTATTCAACTATATTCAGAGCGGTCAAAAACTTTGGCGAGGACTGAAAGTCTTTTTTTTAACCTAAAGTTATTGAGATCTTTGTGTCAAAGAATATAACCTCTGTAATAATTTATTTTAATTTTACTCTATTACGTTCTAGCACTAACTAACACAAATCTAGCCAGTAAAAGTTATGTTATTTGTTATTCTAGCAAACTACAAACAACAATTTCACAGTCGGGTTTAGCTGTGTAATATCTGAATTGTGCTTAATTCGCTGAATTGTAATTTTCATTTTAATAAGGAGTACCTAATACAGGTTTTAATATAAAATCTGAGAACGAAATATGGAATTGGGTATACATGAATTGCATTTAATTCACTGAATTGTAATTTTTATTATGTTTTGTCTATTATATATATTCCGTTTTTCTTATCAAGTGTTTTCTATATTATTTGAATAGAAATATTTTGTTCGAACAACTACTAAAAATTATCATAATGATCATATTAACCACTAGCGGGCCCGGCTGACGTTGTCCCGCCCTGATTACCCCCCCGCAACCCCCCTTGTGGGTGGAATTTCGTAGAATCCGTTCTTAGCTGACCTCTACTCGGCGAAAGGAATATTCCTACCATATTTCAAGTCGCTACGCCTTATGGTTCCAGAGATATCGTGATGAGTCAATATATAGGTGGGAATCTCTAATATATATATAGATATACTAATATTCAGGATATAGGGATAGCCCAGTAACTATATATTTTTGAAGTTATACTTCTTTTGGCGCGTTAGGAAAAAATTATGAGAGTAAATTTTTACGATGTGCGCGCACACCGTCACGAAAAACCGACACCCTGAAGTTAGCTATAGTGAACATTTTGTTTCTTTGTATTTCTTTGTATTAAAACTTTCAGTGTATTAAATACCTTTTTTCTATTGTTAGTGTTGTTTTTTCTACAAACGTAGAATAAGGCGAATGATAAAATTTTTGAAAATATTTCTATCTTGTTACGCCAAAGAAGCGTGTACATAAGTACACACACACACTTTTTTTTATTATTTCACCATTACTTTGTAAAACTTCTTTTATTTGAAACAAATTAAATTAATGGCGCCGATAATCATTGTATTTAATTTAACAAAAAAATTAATGTAACCTATTGTTACTTCCTATCATCATTTTCCTAGTATTATGGCACAATTATATTGATTTTTCCATCCAATTTAGTGTTATTATCTACGTATGACATGATATAGTAGCTAAATACACGCATATATATCGTTAGTTATGTCTTCGTTCAGTGAAAATTCACTCAGCATTTTACTTTTTTTAACCCTCTAGCAACAATCAAACCGTTACGTATATAAACAAGAATACGCAACTACAAATATGAGTGAGGTAGACAACGCTATCTGACAAGAAAGAGACAAGAGATCTACCCCCAAGCTAAATTATTGTAGGGTTGATTCGATCAATATAGTCACGTTGAACCTCTACACGGTTCAAGATAAAGTGGAACTGCATTTGAAAATATGATTGGGCTTATTATTTTTATGTAAGCCCCGTTTAATTACAGAACATGTTTAAGTTGGACAAAGGATTATTAACTTAAATTATTACTCAATCACTTAGAAACTAGACGCTTAGCTGTATGGACCGAGACTTCCTGGATTGAGCAGTGTTTGATGATTTTATTATAAGTATGGAATGCCGTTAAAATTCTAGTCTGTGTGCAAAAGCTGAATTTACTTGGGGTGTCGTAGCACTGAATTATTAACGCTGTAACGTGTATTAACGCTGCGAATATTCGGGACAATTTAATATATCTTTATATACATATCTAGTACTAGCTGACCCGACCACGCATCGCTGTAGCTCAATTATTACATATTAAATTAAAATTGAAAAAGAAACTTAAAATTCAAACGTGGCGTCGTCTATGAGATATCTATAACAGTCTGTCCTACAGTTTTTTTTAATCAACAAACTAATTTAAAGCGCCATCTGTTCGAGACTGATGAAACTTACAATTAATAGCAATAATCAACATTGACAATAATTTAATTTTTAATTAAAAATATTGAGGTCATTAATCAAAATATAAGTTATCCTATCTCTCAAATTGAACCAAATTATACATAAATGGCAACGTTTCTTGAAGATCAGTTGAGTATTTTCGGAGTTTATCATGGACATCATGAGATGGGGGAGGGAGGGGAAGTGGTTTCCGGCGCTCTCACTGACAGAACGAAACGCAACAATGCAAACACTATTACTTGACGACGGTGTTTCTGTGCGTCGTGTGGTAGTACCCCGGGCGAACCGACCCATTCATGCTGAAATCAGTAATAGCTTCTTCGTGGCTCTACCACCTACCTACCCACCAATTACCTACACGATACTGAAAACTGTATCAAAGTCGGTTGCGTAGTTTAGAAAAACTAAGGGGATATACGGACAAGTCCGAACAACGAAATTCTTTGCAGTAATTATTATTATTGTAAATTATATTTATATAATCTGTGTCATTTATCAGTTTGTATATAACATCTATGTTATCCAATAATTTAAAGAAGTTCACTTTATAACATTCTTAAAACTGAATAACAGATAATTTAAACACGTGCGTTTCGAAGCATGAGATTTTAGCACAAGAGTTATTATGAAGCGAAAATATATCATCCATACTATAGAAGGAATTTTTAAAATCATCCCCCTGAGGGGTTAAAAATAGGATAGTTCCTGAGATGTTAGGAATATCACGCGGGGATGAAACTAATAAAGTCTAAATACATTACATACTATTGTATACTCAGAAACCATTTCTCAACGTTCCTCTTATCGTACATCGGCAATGTGAATGACTCACTTTTGTAAAACAAACGCAAGTTGGTACATATAAAACAGGTTCAGATTTCTTATCTCTACACTTATTTGCTTACTCTGGTTCGGTAAATATAATAGATAGTATGATACAGCAGCTTATCGCTTCACCTAGTTTTGTGTCAGCACCTGTAGGCTTAAAACTAAGTGTGTTTCGTAACGTCACATAATATACAGTATGTACATACATTCTTTAAGGGACCTTTTTTGGTTTATTAGCCTTAGAAAAATTGTCAGATGCGAAATACATATACTCAATTCCGCCTCATATGAAGTTTAGATAGTCATAGTTAGGTTTGGCCACTTTGGCCCCCGCTTGTTGCCATTCCGACTGAGTGTTTATAGCACTCGCCCCAAACTTCAGTGAAACTACGAAAATCCCACTTTATGTTAATTATTTATAGCCCAAGGTCTTTGTGGTCTATGTTAAAACATTTTGTAGGTGGTAGAGCCATGCTGAAATTGTTACTGGTTTCAGCATGAATGGATCGGGTCGCCCGAGGTAGTACCACGAAAACTGACGTCAAGTAATAGTGCTTGCGTTGTTACGTTTCGTTCGGTCACTGAGACCGCCGTAGATCCAGCTCCTTTAAAAGGCCGGCAACGCACTTGCGACTCCCCCAGTGTTGCTAGTGTCTATGGACGGTGGTAATCATTTACCATCAGATGACCCGCCTATTCGTTTTCCCCACTGTAATATATTAAAAAAACATTTATGTCTAAATAAAGTAATAAAGTAATAAACAACATTAACCTAAAATCAATTTCAAAATTGTAATACTGTCCTTCGACCCTGAGGTTAAAGTATTATTTAATCCGTATGAATTATTCTAAACATGCTTTAGAAAGTCAACCCAAGGCGCCTTTTAAACAAGTCACGAATTTCAACTTATTTTACGACTTACTCGTTTGTCACCGATGCAAACGTAATTCACTGATTTATTGAATCGCTTAACGAATTTCAATCGTGGAGTTAAAAAGTGTAATGAAAATATTGGTGACGAGCGAAAAGCCGTGTCATTATTGATTCAGTACGAATATTGCAAACCAAGCATTTAACAAGGGGTGTTGTGCGAATGATGCTCGAATCGAATCGAATAATGAAGTTCATTCAACGGAATTGTTCATTCAAGGAGTTCCTCTTCAAGTAACAGACAACCTTAAGCTTCTTGGGATCCAGCTAACGTCAGATCTCAACTTCGAACGCTCAATTGAATAAGAAATAACAGCTGTGAGGGAACTTGGGATCCTCTTTAATGTTAAGCGATATTTCACAGCGGAACAGCTTTTTAGCCTGTACCAAGCTGAAGTACGCTCATGTCTGGAATACTGCTGTCGCCTATGGAATGGATCAGCCAAATATCTGCTGGCCGCTCTTGACTCCATTGAGCCTCGTGCTCGATAGCTTATTGATGATGGAGAAGTGTGAAAGACATGAATGCTCAATTTAGAGCATCGGTGGAACGTGGTTTGTGTTTAAGTATTTTATAAGTTACATTTTAAAGAGCGTCCACAGGAATTACATGATATATTTCCAGCGTTCCTATTCTATCAGAGGATGACTACAGGCCATGAGGGTTTCCACACTTATGTGTTTAATATTTCCACGATTCGTACAAAACAATTTGTCTCCACACTGATTATACGTACGGCTAAGAAGTAGAGTTCACTGCCACCGTCTATCTTCTTGTCATCCTATAACTTAGGAGAGTACAAGAGAAGATTGAGTAGGTATTTTTCGGGTAAGCGCGATCCATCGTCGGCTTCATCTTCACTTACCATCAGGTGAGATCAAGAACAAGCGCGTGCCCGTAGAACTTAAAAAAAAAGATAGAATACGTTATCATTTATATGAATATTTCATCATTTTTTTAAAGGGTTCACTTCTTGTGATCTGTTTTTTTTTCTTTTGTATTCAGATTCTATAAACAATCCGAATTAGATGTTCTTTTTAATAAATGGAATATCATTTTCGACTTACCATCAAATATTAAAAGTATCGATTGTATCGAGTTAAAACCCTTCATACCACGGTATACGATACTTTTTAGTTTTGATCGGAAAATCGTTATAAGTATAAATGTGTTTTTTTTTTAATTGGCAACCCTGATTATATTAGCAAGTAACGTGAATAAAAAACAATACAAAATATAATAATATGCAATACTTTTGAATAACTTTCATACTGTAATACATCTGAGTAAATAATATATATTTATCAATAATAAATCATTCATTAAAATGAATGATATTGAGTAAATAATAATATTGATAACAACTTATGAATCATACGTTAACAGACGATGTATAAAACACGTATTCAATTTATTTGAATTAAATTTTTATAACAATTACAGTCCTTGTAAATCTTTTTTGCCGCTCTGAATATAGACAAGAATTTAATACAAGTTGAAGCAAGGCACCTTTTTTTATATCATAGTAGGCAAACGAACAGGTGGGTCACCTAATGTTAAGTGATCACCGCCGTCCATAGACACTAGCGACATGAGGGAAGTCGCAAGTGCGTTTCCAGCCTATGTTTGGGGGAGGGAAATGCGAGGAGAGGAGGAAGGCGAAGTGGGTCTCCGGTGCTCTCACTGACCGAACGAAACGCAACAATGCAACCACTGTTACTTGACGTGGGTGTTTCTGTGGATCCTGTGGTAGTACTTTCGACCCATTCATGCTGAAACCAGTAATAAGTAATAGCTTCAGCGTGGCTCTACCACCTACAAGACCCTGTTGGTGTGTACAGTGTTCCGGCAAATGCTCTAGAGAGTCAGTCCCTTCTACGCTTGGCGTGTTTACCTTCTTAGACCACGTGTCGTTTAGCATCAGATGAGAACGATGTCAAACGTTAAAACCTATAAGGTATTGAAAACATTTAAATAACCTTGACCCCACATTCCTACCACACAAAGACTTACTAACCTACATAATATTACAATGAATCAAACATTGCTATGTACAAACTTGCCTTATACGATAAGCAGACACACTTAAGGACAGACAAGTAATTTTCAAACCTTATTTTTATGGTTATGAGCCTGCGGTTTTCATAGTTCACTAGCTGTGTCCGCGGTTTCCAACTCGTGTTTTATTGTTTGACATAATCCATTTCAGTTATACTCGTCTGTGTTTGAGTTTCTGTAAATTATATCATTCACTAACGGGTCCGCCATACGTTGTCTCGCCCTGATAATAAAAAAACACCTTGATTAATTATATATCTAATCCTCATAAATCACTTTATCTACTAGTGAAAACCGCAAATTCTGTTCAGTAGTGTTTGAGTTTATCGCGAAAAGACAGACAGACAGTCGTGGCAGAAGACTTTGTTTTGTAATATGTAGTGATTATCATTATGTAACTCGTCAAGTTCACAAATCTCTTTGCACACGTACTCCGTTCGTTTGGCTTCTTTTTTGTAAAGATTAGCTTACGCAGATTCCTTATACTAATAAAATAAACTGGCAATTTGTTAACTGTGACGCGTAGAAGCAGGTCATAGCCCAACATTGTTTCTTAAGTAAACTGCTTTGTTATTTTGTTTACTATTTTTAGCGGTTCGTATTGTTCATTGTCCATGAATATCTACAAACGCGGTATTCGTCTCGTTTAAAGGTACTGTATAAAGATTTGTCACAGATAATGTAAGTCAGATGGTACATTTCATTCAGACCCGGAGAGTTCGCACGTTCGAACCCCGGTATCTACTAACGAATTTTTCAAAATTCTCGTATATTTACTTATCTAAAGTTTTAACACTATCGGCTGAAGGTGAAGGAAAATATGACGAGGAAATCTGAACCTAAGAAATATTCTTGTAATACCACCGTATATGAGAAAATACAGAAATGTGGTTTTCTTGGAGTTGAAAATTACCAATATGTCATGTGCTGCTGTAGTGATTATGCCCATCTCTTGCTCTGAGAAGAGAACTTTTGAGCGCCGGAGGCCCAATTCCCTTTCCCGTTCCTTTTCCCTCTCCCCCCAAACACAGGCTGGCAACGTACGACTCTCCTGATGTTGCAAGTGTCTATGGACGGTGGTGATCACTTAAAATCAGGTGAAACGCCTGTTCGCTTGCATCTTATGACATAAAAAAAAATAAGACCTATGGCAACTGCAATGGTCTCTTATTAATTACGACCACCATATACGCTTAGGCTTCTCGTGTTCCGTAATTAACACGTGTATACCTGAGTCCAAACGAAATACATAATAAATCAGCCACAGTAACTCGCGCTTAGTTTATCGCGATTATATTATAAGAGAAAATGCGGTTTGCAAGAAATTGTCAAAATAAATAATTGCTATGGCTATTGCACTCTATTTAAACTATCAATTAGATCATGAGAGAGACAACTGCAACTCGGACTGATTATATGTATATAAAAGAGACAAAATTACTATTTCGTATTGCTGTGTATCCTCTCCTCCGAAACAGAAACAATTGGGATTCTATTATCCAAATTAAGATAAGAAAGACTTTGTTTGTGATTTTATTTTTATATTCATCATTTTTTATGCCAAATGTTTGGAAATGCCGATATAATTTGGCCTTTTTAGTACTTTTAAAAGGTTCCTAGGTCTTATAATATTTCAAAATAAAAACATAATCACTTAACAGTTAAATAGATATTGATATAGATGGTATGGTATAAAAATATTTGTTCTGCTTCCATTATTCGGAGATAAAACACAGGAATACGTTTATATAGACCAAACGTAGGTCAGGTACCCTCCTATCATCTCTGATAGTAACCGATATTCTTAGACAGTACTAAATTTATTATATATTTAAATAAAAAAGAAGATTTTCGCGTAAAGTTAACAATCTGTTCTCTGAATTCTATGATAAAGTTGAAAAAAACTCTGCAATCGTTTGAAGTAATGAACATCAACCGGGAAGCGGCAACAAAAACAAGTATTACACAGAGTTTTAATGAAATCGATGAGGAATATACGCAACTAGGAAAAAAATGATATAAGAAATAAATTGTTGTTTTAACAAAATTAAAATTATGCTTCGTAGATAGTATATCATTAGTTATAATATATGACTTAAAAAAAGGCTCAAATTCATAGTCGTTCATATTATTTAAATTATACCTATCTAATGCTATATTATATATACTATTTCTACACAGATCACTATCATACTATACAAGTATATATAAATTATTATCTAAAACAAACTATTCTAAATTATCACGAACATACTCCCGCCGATATTGTAGAATCTAAGAAACTGTGTATACTACAGAGTGGCCAAAAAACGCTTATATCCTAATTTTCAGAATCAAAATAAAACATACTTTACTCAATTTAGGCCTTGAGAAGGCGCTTATGATCGTCAAAACTACTACCGGTTCGCAAAAAAACCCAATGACCAAAAAGACCCGGTAAGAAACTCAATCTGGTATATATTTTACATATATAAAACTTTTTATTACAACTATATAAAATTATATTTTAGTACAGATAGAGGTGTCGTTTTCATACATCACTATAATTCAAGTAATTAAATACCAAAAATAATCTATTGCAAGTAAAACCCTCTTTAACATGGTGCTTAAATTTATTGTCTGTCAAATCGGTAATGTCCTTTGGGACATTGTTGTAGTAGAACTTAACAATAAGGTCGCTTTGTTTAAGCTGGTGGTATCGGACTACTGCCGTGCTAGAGCAGGGCGTTTATCGCACTGCACATGGCCGGTTATGTTTATCATACAAAATGTGTCGAACCGAGAATGGGCGAGTGCAGTCCGACGGACGTCCGTTGGCAGGACGGCAATGCAGTGAACGCCATGTACCTCTTTCTTAATTTACTAGTGAGGAGGACTTACTGAGAACTTACTAGAGCACATCTCGTTTTGCATTTTGTAAAATAAATAACTTTGCCTATTTTCTTATTATGGATGCCACAAAAAGAGAACAATTTATAGACGAAATGCAAGTCCGGCTCACTATATGAAACTCAAAATATGATGATTAATTTAATCGTATACAGAAAAAAAAATTGGTAGGTATATATGTGTATACTAGCGGACCGGGCGGACGTTGTCCTGCCTTGAAAACAAAAAAAATCCTAAAAGTCGATCGCAGCGCCACCTGCCGGGTCCAATTGTGAATCTAAACCATTCTCGAATCTCCACGAACACACACAAAAAATTTCATCAAAATCGGTCCAGTCGTTTAGGAGGAGTTCAGTCACATACACACGCACACAAGAAATATATATATTAAGATATGTGAAAAATTTATAACAAATTTTAAAAATAATTCTAAAAATAAAATAATTTTAAAAGAATTCTCCAGTTAGTCATTTGTTTCTGTATTCAATTTCTTTTAACAAGACCAATACAAACAACAACGCCTCCTCGTCTGAATTCATGGATCGACTGAAAGCAAGTATTGGTGTACATCACTAAAATAAAGTCGGACTGCAATCGCATAGCACTCCGATCTAGACGATTTAGGTCGTACTGCTATCGTCCGGCTGTACACCCGCTCATAAATCTGTGTATCAATCAACGGTGCGGCAGCAGTCCGACGCTAATCGTCTAAACTGAAAGCGCCCTAAGGCCGTTTCTTCCATCTTCTGTCGTCTTCGTTTAGGTCTTACTTTTGTACCTGTGCATTTAGCTAAATTTAAGAATTAGGGACCATACTTTCTACAAATGCAGCCTCTGGGAAACATACAATAACTCGGTATGAACACAAATTAATTATCTTCGTTTTCGAATTACATTTTTTAATCAATCATCTTCGTTTATGACATTATCTGCCACAGACTGCACACACTCTGTATCTACATGACATTGGCGGAATAATGTATTAGTTACACACGGCGCCATTAATTCAAGAAAAAGAAGAACTTAACAGTACTACATAAAACAACTTTTAATAGTTAACGGGGCCTAAAGTGTGGGATGACTAATTTGTGATTATTTCTAATATTTAAATCAAGCTGGTCCATTACAAAATCTATATTAATAGATTGTTCTGCGTAATATGGAAAAGATAGCAGTATATTTGTAAGCCAATATTCTAGACATTTTCTTTGTGACCGTTGGTAACAAATCAAGGTTAAATTTTTTCCAACGAAATCTGTAACTCTATACCGAATTTTTTATTAGATAATTAATGCTTTACTCTCAATCATAAAACCAATAAAAAGCTGTAATGGATACTTCTCAGATGATTTTATTGTTTGTTGTATTATTATAGATACATTTTGGATTACGATTCTAGAGAATTATTGGTAATGCATTAAACGTTAAAGAATCTTTCAAACGCTACTTTTCAGATTTTGAACGATAAATACACACAAGAAACTGTTGGTTCGGTTGAAAGTCATAACTGTCGGCAGCAAAGAAAAAGAACACATAATAATAGTATACCATTGTAAACAATGGCATTGACATTAAAGCACAGACATTATTAGGTAAACATCAGGCAATAAGTATTTAACATTCTCCGTTTGTATTATACTAAATTATATGACTAAACCTCCTTTGAAAGTATGTCTATTTATCATACATCAAACAACCAAAGAGGTTAAAGTAAACAATGTAGATAATATTTCCACGCATAACAATTTCATGTCGTTCGAATATAAAATGTTCCAATCCAATTTGTTTATTTTACCATATGATTAAAAGTTAAATAGGTATAAACACAAAGATAAGTTCGTCAATATCTTAGCATGCAATTCGACACATTCCACGTGATTTTAATTAACATGTTCACTATTAAAGTTAAGATGCCTTGATGTCATACATAGACACTATAATAAGTTGTCTTGATTTCCAAAAAATAGATAAAATGTCTACCGGTCTTGTTATATCATTTTTTATTTCCGTCATTACATACATAACAGCTGATCCGCAATTTCTATTCCAAAAAAAAACGACATTTCAATGTATTACTCGCGATTTTTTCTTCGTCACGTATATAGTACACTTTCCAACGAGATCGTAAAGACGCTTGTTGTTATGGTTAAGCCCAGAATTAGCGGTGAATTGTAAGTCGAGACACGTCGGACGGCCTCGTTGCGTACGTGCTTATACATCTGATAATCACTTCTAATGTAACCTGTGGTACAAAAAAGAGTGGTATAATAATAGTTGATGATATAATCAATATAGACTCCTTCCTCGTTAGAGTTTTCAAGGTTTTTGAAAAGGAAAACTTAGAGTTATTCTTATTTTGTTTCCTTTTAAGTCCAGCTTGATTTCGTACGTGTAAGGTATTATACAATTGTCGTTTTGATATCGACAGTCATCTGAATATAAATCTAGCGCTAAAGTTCTTCATCAAACATAGTGTTTCGGTTACACATCAGTCAGCTGTCTTCCTAGATTAAGCATGTTTTTTGATTGCTTAAGAAGGTGTAATTCTGGGCATACATATAAAATTACATACCATTCAGCGAAGGTGGCTTAATGTATCTTGTTAATTGTGTTCTTACAATGTGATGGGGCATTTTTTGAAAGAAAGTAACTTAATAAAACCATAATATGGTGTCAGGGCTTCTTCTAATGCTCTCCTGGTTAAATTAGTTATGTCGTTCAACATCTACAGGTATGTTCCGGTAGCTACACTTGATAGCCAGTCCTCGTCTGAATTTAGCATGTTGCCATCATGTACCATATCGTAACAGAATAATACATAAGATAGTGGTCAAATGATACAATCTATAAAGTATTAAAAACACTCAGCTAGAATGTGGTTGCATTGTGCATTATTGTGGCATTACTTTAAACATTATGGATAAGAGTGAAAATTAATGTGATAGAATGAAATCTCGGAGTAACGGTTCAAAACTAAATTGCGCTGATACCGATTTATGCGTGGTCCTCTCAGAAATACCTTTCATAAAAAGTTGTTGCCTGTTCAGCTATATGAGGATATTTAGTATTAATAAAAAGTTGGCAAACAAACACACTCGTGTAACGTTCGTTAACCTTGACTGTTTAATAAGGATCGAAAAGCTAAACATAGAGCTTCTTCAATACAAATCATAGCTGTCATAAGGTAATGATTTTACCAACTGTATTAACGAGGTTGTTCAACTATGATATATGTTACTGTCCTATATTTAAATTTAACCTAATTCAAGTATGTTGTTTGTACGTGAGTCTTTCGGCATATTCAGTCAGACTTCCGGTATCGACAAATATGCAATTTGAAGGGGACAACAATTGGTATTTAGGACTGTATCGTGACTTGAATTCATTGTATCAGGTGAGACAATAGAAGTATAATTATACTATATTTTACCACAGCTTTTGGTCATCAGCAAGTCAATTTATTCAAAGTTTTTAACAATCGTTGGCGGTATTTGGAACGTACTGTCCTTACGAACAGGATACGTCTATAATTGGAGATACCAAAGGTATATTCTTAACTCCTTGCTTTTCTATCTGTAAGGTATACTGAATTGGTAGTACAGGCTTCATTTGTTATAGAATAATTCTTATTACCTAATTAGGAAGATCTAAATTATAGTTAAAACGAGTGGGCCCAGCAGATGTTGTCCCACCCTGATAATAAAATAAAAACATTGATAAATAATACACCTAAACCTTCTTCGAGAATCACTTTATCTACGGGTGAACACCGCATGAAAATCCGTTCAGTAGTTTTTGAGTTTATCGCAAAGAGACAGACAGACGTAGCAGAGAACTTTACAGTTAAACACTACAAAGTTTTAAAATCTGAACTAAAATAGCCTGTTGCAAAATCGTATATTAAGATATCAGACACAAACCTTTTTCAAACTAATTTCCAGAATATAGTTTGTAATTATTTACAGTATTTTTGAGGTGGTAGAGCCACGCTGAAGCTATTACTGGTTTCAGCTCGAATGGGTCGGCTCGACCGGGGTAGGACCACCCTCTCACAGAAAACCGACATGACGTAACAGTGCTTGCATTGTTGCGTTTCGCTCGGTCAGTGAGAGCGCCAGAGGCCCAACCCTCCTCGTCCCCTCCCTCAAATACCTAACCCAACCCAAAATCCTAAGCTCGGACTTACGCATAATATTGTCAAAAGTTTAATACAAAACAGATAAAAATATTATTATCGGAATCTAAGATTAACAGATATTTATCCTTAAGTTATTTCGATCTTATACATATAATATAATAAGTATTTATATATAAATATGCGTTCTGCGCAGCTATATTCAGAATGGATCATTTTGGCGCGGACGTGATATGTATTTCATATTTTTCTCCTTGAAATTACTCATGGTCTTGAAGTGTATTTAATTGTACACCTATTGCCACAACAAAAATTAGATTTACACAATCCAGTTTTGCACCTTTATTAGTTTCTCTCTTTGTGTCCTTTTTATGGAATTTCATTAAAGCAAATATTTTAACACCACTTTACTCTTTTCTTTCTATGATCACATCATCTGATATCATCTGATATAGCACTACCACGTCGTGCAATATTTTGGCACTATCCGGACAAGTCTCTAGGAATGCAAACAAAACACCTAAATTCAATTAACAAGCACATGTTTCATTTAGGACGGCCTGGATGATTTTTTGCAATTGCAAAAAGATGTGGCCTCCCACTTTGTTTTTGAGTTCTAATGTAAAAAATAAAAGGAAAATTTAGGTAACGCATACATCATTAGTGTTCTAATTTATTTGCCAATACAAGACATAATATGGAACAAATAAAAATGCAACCGATAATTTCAAAATATAATAATTACAAAAAAATGGAGATTTGACAATTTGAGATCAAGTAAGGGTAATTTTTTTTTTTTATCGTAGCTCGGCAAAATGACTGTACTGTGCCTGATGGTAAGCACAGTACAATCCAAAAACAATGGCGACTACCGAGAGACATACTATCCCTCGCCGGTCGCCGCTGTCATGCCGGCCTGCGTAAGTATCTCTTCACGTTGCGCTTGAAGGATCCCATGTCATAGGAAGGAGGAAACACACTGGTTATATGGCACCCAGGGGACAAATTAAATGTATTTTACTTAACGACAAAAATCACAAATGTAATATTCGCCTTCAGGGCCCGCGATCATTAATAGCCACCGTGGCATTCAAAGTGTTAATGAACTTTTTAATCATTGAAGCTTTAAAATCAAATAAGGAAAAAAATAATTTCATTTGAAAACACTGACGCATATTTTACATTCGAGTTGTCGATTTATAATGTGTCTGTAGTATTCGCCATATACGTAGGATTGCGTTGGTTTCACCCCCTTTGATGGATAATTGTAATTTTATTCTTTATTTTAAACACGATAAACAGTTTTTAACCATCCAATGTTTTTAAATAACATTAGATCTAAACTCGATTACCGTTCGATGTCAAAATGTATCTTCTAGCAAAACCTTATTTGTGCACGAGTTTTTTTTATTTAAATATCTAGGTAACCGATCATGGCTCGGTGTCTTGCAAAAAAGGCTATCTAGGTAAACTTGAAAAGTCAGTTATTACATGAACAACAGCAAGCAAATGAATCTCGTTAAACATCAACACATAACACAAGAATAGTACCTTAATATTTTTTGTACCTGTTCTATATCAAAATATATATATATACTAGCGGGCCCGGCTGACGTTGTCCCGCCCTGATTACCCCCCCGCAACCCCCCTTGTGGGTGGAATTTCGTAAAATCCGTTCTTAGCTGACCTCTACTCGGCGAAAGGAATATTCCTACCATATTTCAAGTCGCTACGCCTTATGGTTCCAGAGATATCGTGATGAGTCAATATATAGGTGGGAATCTCTTATATATATATAGAAGATATCAATAGGCAGTGGGGAAACGGTTAAGAACATATCTCTTCTCTGTGTCTCATCCTGTTTTCTTCATTATTTTTTTCTTTAGTGACATTTGACAAGCTTTATATTAAGTTTTTTTCTCTATGGCCGAAGTTCGACCAATGGAAGAACACTCGTATAAATAATATGTAATGTACAAATAAAATGACAGATTCTGCAGAAGCATGTATCACTTAAAAACTACTTATTAGATTTCGATCAATTTTAAAGTACAACTTCTTTAGGCGCGACTAGGAGGTAACTGGACGACAATGCAACGGAAGTCCGTTACGGCAATATGACGTCACGTTTCTGTACCATTCGACTTTTAAATATTTTTGATTTTGTCAATAAATAGTTTATAAGCAAAGGAATCAAAAAATTTTCAAAAACATAAAAAATACATTAAATCGAATAATAATAAAAATGATACAATAGAATTAATTATGTATATAAGGATGTGCGACCGTGCTGCCATCTGGTTCAATGTAAGTACATAACAAATGAAATCAAAGCTTCATTATCTGTAGTGCCATCTATCAGCTAATTCGGAACTTAAAAAACACAGAAAATATTATTAGCAACTCTTTGTTATAAAGTAAATAAAATATAGAAAATTACGAACAGATTACGATGATAAGTAACGAATTAAATTAAATAAATAATAGTTTAAAAAAACTAAAAAAACACGCTTTCATAAAAAATCCAACTAACAGTGACGCATCGCATGTTAATATCAGCACCTCCAGATATCAGTATTTTTATCATTTTATTGTCACTTTTTACAAAAATATACATTTATTTCTAATTTACACTATTCTTAATCCAAATTTATTAAATGTTATTTTCTGTTTTTTAGTTGGATTTTATATGAAAGCGTGTTTTTTTAAACTATTATTTATTTTTCATTTTTTAGTTAAAAAAAATTTTTAATTAAATTTTTTTTTTTCGGATTATTGCATTGTCATCGACCTTTGACAGGTGTACAAAGTTTGAATTAAATCTGATCGTTCAAACTAGGACAAACTCGAGCTTAAAGGGGTCGGTTACAAACAAACATACAGGTGAAGTTAATAAAAGCGTGATAATAAAAAGAAGTTTTGGTTATGTCTACGCCAAAGAAGTTTTACTTCAATCGCGTGTGACGGTTACACGTACTCATTTTTTTTCTAGATAGTTACTCTTTATGTAAACATATCACGATAGATCCATCTATATCTATCTATACTATAATAAAACTGTAGCAAGGTCAAATCTGTACATTAAATATTTTTTGAAAATTTTTATCGGGGTAGACTTTGTTATCGATATAGAAGCCAAAAATAATCTTTTTACAATTTTTGTCTGTCTGTCTGTCTGTCTGTCTGTCTGTCTGTCTTTCTGTCCCTGTGAACACGCATCACTCTGAAAGTACTGAACCGATTTTGACGAAACTTGGCACAGTGATAACTAATATTACGAGATTACATCTAGGATACTTTTTATCTCATAAAACGCAAGGGATTCTCCAGGATCTGCCTGTTTGTCTGTCCCTTTGAACACGTACCACTCTGAAAGCACTGAACCAATTTTGACGAAATTTGGCACAGTGACAACTAATATTACAAGGTTACATCTAGAATACTTTTTATCTCATAAAACGCAAGGGATTCTCCAGGATAACGGACGAAAGTCAAAAATTTGTAGTTAATGAAATTTTTGACGGATTTTGGTAAATTTTCATTGTGCTATATATAGCAGACAGATTAGCTAAAAAGATAAGCTATATTTCCCTAAGCTACTTTAAAAAAAATACCAAAAAAAAAGATTGCCGGGATTCGAACCGTCGGCTCCGTCGAACCATATAATGTCCAGCGCGTTACAACTGAGCTACGGCTATATGATATTTCTAGGCGTAATTATCAACCACATACGAAACAAATATGTGTAAACGAAACTGTCACTTATATATTGTTACACTTATTTTATTGTATGAAAAATGTTTGCTAAACAAAGGTGACAAGATTTTTTCCTAAAACATAAACCTAGATAATAGTTACATTGCATTGTAGAAAATGAATCTCAATTAGAGTTCTATCAGTACGTGTGTTGTTTCGATATTTGATAAAATTAGTTTTCTAAATATTGTTGAGTCTTGAAGTAGTTGGGTTTTAGGTTTGTGAATTTACGATTAAAATAAATAAGTTGAGGTGTTTGCAGTTACCATACTATGTTGTATTTATACTAATATTATAATGAGAGGTAAAGTTTGGTTTTCGAGGAATGCTTGGTACCTATTACTGATCCGATTTCAAAAATTCTTTCACTGTTAGAGAGTTATGTTATCCCAAGTTCAGTTTCTCAGTAAAAAAGGTGGTTTATATGTCAGAAGTAACATAAACGTGACAAAATTAAAATTGAATGCAGACAAACAACTAAAACAAAATGGAAATTTGATGTAGATAAAGTTCAATTTTTACAGTATGTTAAGTGATGAAGTTACAAGGGGTACTGGGAACACATTTATCGGCAATATATGTAAGTTAGTTTTGATCTTAACTTTGATGACACTACTTTAGGTAATGCTGCGAACAGATTCTAGGCTTATTTTAAAAGATTTCTCACATACCAACAGGGTATATGTTTGAGTGAGTCCCTGGATAATTTGGATTCACGATTGGAAGTGCTGGATAACGCTGCAATAGGGTTTTAGGTTTTTTAAGATTATTTGCGTTTAAAAATACAATTGAAACCGGTAATAACCGATTTGGTGCAGAGGAAGTTGCACGGGTCAGCTAGTTTAATATAAAATTACTAAAGCTATAAGAAACTATGATTTTTATAAGCATTACGCACTCAGCGATGTATTTTCTTGCAGCGGAAAAGTGTTGCAATCTATTTTGTGGTTATGTTTTTCCTTTGTACTTAAATATATTTTTAAGATAATAAAAAACACAGACTAAGTCGCGGGTATCGGCTTGTATTCCAATAGATGTCTACATTAACGCATTAGAAAAAGTTATAAATAAGCAAAACTATTTAACAATTAGCGAAAAATAGCACGACTACAAAATAGTTACTTTTTGTTGTTTAGTTGAGTATTGTTATTTTTTTTAATCATTACATAGTATAAAACAAAGTCCCCTACCGCGTCTGTCTGTCTGGTCGCGATAAACTCAAAAACTACTGAACGGATCTTTATGCGGTTTTCACCAGTGCAGTGATTCACGGGGAACGTTTTGGTATATAATTTGTCCAGGATTTTTTTTATAATTAGGGCGGGATAACGTCTGCCGGGCCCGCTAGTATTTACTAAAATATAAAAAAAGCAATAAAAAACCTAGGATGGTTAGGTTATAACTTGTGTTAAACAAATTACATATAGTGAAAATATATGTTGCGTACCAAATTTCTTTACTCTTTTCTAGCACCTATACGACCTTAGTTTCTTAAAACTAATAACATTATATAAATTTAATTAATTATGTCATGATATTTTTTAAGGTAAAAGCCAAGTGATTATGGAGTTAAACTAAGACAATTTGCTCGAAATCTATTAAGTATTGTTAGGTGCTGCACGCACAATGGCGGATATATACCAAGATTTTCGGTGCTGTCGGGTAAAAAAAGGACTAAACTTTTTTACGTTACGTAAGTTTATACATGTACAGTGTTAAAATTGAATTGTTTTTTTTATATCATAGGAGGCAAACGAACAGGTGGGTCATCTGATGTTAAATGATCACCACCATCCATAGACACTTGCAACACCAGAGGAGTCGCAAGTGCGTTGCCAGGCTGTGTTTGGGGGGAGGAGGGTGGGGAAGGGGAGGGGAAGGAGAAGGGGAAGGGGGAAGGAAAGTGGGCCTTGATTGTGTTTAAACATTTCCCATACGTTCACACAGAGTGTCACTCATTTGTTAAAAACAGGTCAACATACAGACAGGTTGACGTAATTCAAGCAATTAGTGTGAATGAAGATCGTTTTTGTTAAAGTTCCATTCAATATTTTATATAATTCACGACGCTGTTCCGACATATTGTGTGCTATTCGATAGATTAAAAATGGTACTGCTTCAGGAATTTACAATTATGCTTTTACTAGCATCCGCTTACGAGTAGTCATTATTTTCGACTTGTTATTTTATATCATGTTATTATAATTTTAGCACATTTTATAACTTTTTAAACAGCTATTTTTATACGCAATAAATTTTTAAATACATAATTTCTGTGTTTACAATTATAAATACAGAATGTGAAATAAACAAATATTAAAAACGTTTGAAAATTAAATTGATTTTTAATAGTTGGTGATCCCTTTTTTAGAGATGTAAAGATATAGTTCATAATTTTTATTAAGTAGGTAACAGATTTACAATAACTTTTACATCCCATATATAACATTTTATCAAGATAGGTTTCTTAAAATCTGATAAAATGTTAGTAATATTTTCTTTGATATTTTTAAAAGTTTATGAGAATTCTAGTAGTCTATCAATTGAGGAAAAATGTAAGCTTTCCGTTTGCAAATTTTACATAGAAATCGTTCAAGGGCTTTGTGATTAAAGTGGGAAATACAAACAGACAGATAAAAGTTTTTGTGACATCATAGCCAGATTGTTACCTATCGCAAAGTTACGATTAAATATGCAGAAAAAAAATTACAAAACGAAAATAATTACTACATCGCGATGGAATCTAGTATTATATAATATTCGAGTAATCGTAATACTCTACACCTAACGGATGTTAGTCAATTCAAGATGATACACGTCCACTCATAAGTGGTATATTTAAAAAATGTAATGTGCACCTATTAGTAGCTACCGTATTCCAACTGTGTACACAGTGTCACACGTATCATAAAACGGGTCAAGACACGAGAACGATGACATAATTGACTGCTTATGCTATACCTACTGTACAGATAGTAAACTACACACAGTTTTAACTCGGAAGGTAATTTTAGTACACATATTCTTGTTGATAATAAAAACAACATCACGATAAGCTTTGTTTTAGTAAAAAGAACAAATATTTTGTCCAACTTTTAACCGATTTGACTTCTCAATTCGGTGGTATTTTTCAAAATGTTTGTTACATTCAGAACTTCGTCATTTATAAATTATTTTTTATTGGAAATTTGATATTTGTAAGAGGGTTTCATTGTAATTTCATTATCATTGGACGTTGGATTTAGAAGATGCATCAGGACATTACACAAATTGAGTAGGGAATATATAGTCCTCGTAAAATGTTTTTGACCGTTCTGAATGTCTGAAGTTCGGGCTTGCGTATAAATACAGAACAAAGTTACCTCTTCTTTACATATTAACTTCTTCTGTACGTGTGTATGTCACTGAACTCCTCCTAAACGGCTGGACCGATTTTGATGAAATTTTGTGTGCGTATTCCAGTGGATCCAAGAATGGTTTAGATTCATAATTGGACCCGGTAGGTGGCGCTGCGGTTGACTTTTAGGATCTTGTTTAATTATCAAGGCAGAACAACGTCCGCCGGGCCCGCTAGTATTATTATAGAAATCTAAAATTAGCATTTATTTACCGTTAAGTTACCTCGATGCTATATATATAACATACTATGTAGCTATATCTAAATTTGTGGTTAGAATAATCAAAAAATTTGGTGAAAATTGTATAATGATTGCGATGTAGGTATGTTTCTGACAATTCAAGGACATTCTGATGCATTTTAAGAGTAGATTTTTTGAATCTATTATTTTTTTAATCTATTTTTTCTATAGTTTTTGTTAAAATTTGATGTTATTAACGGTATTTGTTATTGAGCTTTTTCTTAAATTGGTTATATAAACTTTTTACCAGGTTTAAGTTACCTTAGTTAAATTTATTATTTCTGCTGATTCACTATTGAAAAACATGGTTATATATAACCAGTACAATACTTTAGAAGCTCCTCAATTACCGATAAACATTTCATCAAAGTCGGTGCAAAGATTAATTATCCCGGGCATACAATTAACACTTCAGTCATCTTTATAGATATATATTAATTAAAACTCAAAGTTTATAGAAACGACCTTGACTGTAAGTAATAATATACTAACGTCAAATTAAATAAAAAAACTAAATAACTAGAAAACAATTGACAAATGTGTGTATGTGAGCGTATCACTTAAAGAACGGGTTTGCAAAAGCACTAAAATATTTTAATTTTGTAGAGTTAATTAATTAGTTAGTGAGTATTACAATTGTAGTACATTACAGTCTCCCCTCTCTCTTTTGATTCACAAACAACATATTTAAATATTAAATAGCTTATGTAATTCCCACTGTTAGAGCGATGCTAACGACACATATGTAGAAATTACTCAAGTCGTTTCAGCTAAATAGATTAAGACCCCAGAGCGATTACACACAACTTATACAAGCGTATAATACTTTTTTAGGCGCGTTGAACGGTTTTTTGACAGGAGATAATTTTATAATTTCGCGTCATGACATGCTACGTAAGCATGACCGGCCGTATTGCGCTTGCGCGACTTACGTCAGACTAGCGACGTATAGGGGCATGTGTACATGTAATATTGATATTTTGCAGCTGATCATACGTTTGAGAGATTAATAATATAAAAATGTGTATAATTATTGCTCCGAGTGTCAATATATATAAAAACCACACTAATGTTAATAAATTCAATAAACAAATTCCGAAATTTAATTTTAAAATTTAATTTTAAAAATTAAAAAAAAAAATAATTGCTATTCACACTATAATTAATATGAAAATTCAAAAGAGAACACATTTATTTCATCATTTTGAGTTTTCACTTCTGTCGGCAGTCCTTATTACTGCCTAGACCTTTTTTTAATATATGAAACCTTACTTTCTCAGTAGTGTTTCATGTGCTTAGAACGCTTGCTGCACTCACCTAGTTGAGTCTGTGACAAATGAACAGGTATCATGTGAGAAAGGTGACTTAAGATAAGAGCTACTTTACTTAAATTTGTATGGCTGATTTTTATGTATGTTTAGTAAAATAACACTCTAAAGTAGTATCTAGTATCGCCAGACACTTTCTGCTGACCACAACTTCTTCCAGACGCTTCAAAATCTAGAGAAAGATTAAGAAACTTTGCTTATATTTAAATGACTGATTATTAAATTATGTTATTCAGATTAAAAAAATATATTAGGTCTTTACCTATGAAATTGCCGTTTTGTATGAAAAAATTTAAACGAATTTTTTTCGTGTATTTTTTATTTGTATTAATCGAAGTAATCACCCATGCAATCAATGCATCTTTGCCAACGCAGTGGCAGTTTATTGATGCCCTTCTTAAAGAAATCAGCTAGATGGGAGACAACAAATTCTTTAAAGGCATTTTGTACTGCCTCTCGGGTATTGAATTTTTTCCCGCCAAGGAGTTATCCAAATTCTGGAAAAAGTAGTAGTCTGTAGGTGCAAGGTCTGGTGAGTAGGGCGGATGACGGAGAACTTCCAACCCCAGTTCTTGCAACTTGGTGATCGTCTGCTGTGCAGTATGAGGTCGCGCGTTGTCGTACAGGAGCAGCGGAGACGAGCGATTGACCAATGCTGGTTGAAGATGTGCCAGCTTCTCCATCATTGTGTTCAGTTCTTCACAGTACACATCTGCAGTAATGCTCACCCCGTTTAGTAAGAAGCTGTGATGAATCACACCGGCGCTAGACCACCAAACAGTGACCATCACTTTTCTAGGGGTAAGTTTTCGTTTAGGGCATTGTTTAGGTGCTGAACCAGGATCCAACCAACTTGCTGAGCGCTTGCGGTTATCAAACAGAATCCATTTTTCATTGCAGGTAACAATGCGGTTCAAAATTCCTTCATTTGTGTGTCTGTTGAGCAGTGCAAGGCACGTCTCGACGCGTAATTCGCGCTGGCGATCATTGAGTTCGTGGGGCACCCATTTGTCAAGCTTTTTTACCTTGCCAATTTGACGCAAATGGATCAATATTGTTTTGGTGCTAACGTCGAAAGCTGCTGCTAATTCAGCCGTAGATTATGTATCATCAGCTTCCACAATCGCCTTTAATTCGTCATTGTCGACCAAAGTCTTCGGACGACCGCAAGGTTCATTTTTCAGGTCGAAATTCCCAGAACGGAAGCGAGCAAACCAATAACAGGTGGTGCGTTGGTTTGTAGTGTTAGCTCCGTAAACGTCGTTGATGTTGCGTGTCGCTTGTGCCGCGTTGCTGCCACGACGGTACTCATATTCCATAATTACTCGAATTTTTAACGTATCCATGATGACAAAAAAGATTGAAATGCGATGAAAATGTAACACTAATCAATAAGCAAATGACTACTTTTGGAAAAAGAATTCTGTTTTTAAAATAAAATTAATTTGAAATTAGAATTCTTAGCCAAACAAAAATTATTTTGATTTGAAATGGCCACTACTGCAGAACGGCAATTTCATAGGTAAAGACCTATTATTTCATCATCCAGACAAATTGTAATGACCAAAAATCCCCCCAGACGTAAAAATAGTCAGCTGTTATCAATCAAACACCTATAGGTGTTTTCCGACAGCTGCATATTGGGAGCCAGTCCTGCTTTAAGTTTAGTGGGTATAACATATCAAACCACATCGTTTGAGAGTGTGGTAAAGTTTACTAAGTATGAATAACTTCTAAGAGTTTCAACGCTATTCAGTATGTGGACGTTTATTTTAGTATTTTATAGGTTAGACCACAAGCGATCATGTGGTTGAATATCGTTAATAATCGTAGATGTACTTACTGGCTCTTGAGTACACAGTTACCAAAACACATGTATACTAACGTCTTATAAAAGAGAAGCGCATGTGCCGTAACTTGCAATAAAGAGTTTTTATCTATTATAATCAGCAAAACCGACGTGAAGTAACAGTGGTTGCATTGTTGTTTCGATCGGTCAGTGAGAGCGCCGGAGGCCCACCTCCCCTCCCCTTCCCACTCCCCTCCCCCTCCATCCTCGCCACCCTCCCCTCCCCTCGCTATCCCCTCCCACCCCTCCCCTCCCCTCCCCTCCCCCTCCCAATCCTCCCCTCCCCTCCCCATCCCAAATCTCCCCCTCTCCCTCCCCTCCCCTCCCTCCCCTCCCCTCCCCTCTTCTCATCCCCTTCCCTTACTCCCCATCTCCCCTAAGACAGGTTGGCAACGCACTTGCAATTCCCCTGGTGTTGCAAGTGTCTATGGATGGTGGTGATCACTTAACATCAGGTGACCCACATGTCAGTTTGCCGCCTATGATATAAAACAAAAAGTTGTATAATCATTTTTTGTCACAAAAGATACAATTGTAATATCTATATATAAATAGGCAGTGGAGAAACGGTCAAGAACATCTGCCACCTCTGTTTGTCAGGCGATTTTCTTCATTTTTTTTAATTTTGTATATATTAACGAGCTTTAGTGTTATTAATTAAAATATCGCAAAAATTTGTATGGTTGAACTTCAACCACTAGACGAGCACTCGTAGTTATAAAACCGCAGACGGATTGCTTAGTCTTCCAAAGAAAGAGAAGCGCTTTTTTACAATATTCTAATAGAATCTTTTGGATTTTGTGCTACTTTAGGTTTTGACATTTGATCATAATTTCATCTGATGTTAAATGTTGAATGACGGTACTGATCATAATTTCATCTGGTGTTAAATGTTGAATGACGGTACTGATCATAATTTCATCTGATGTTAAATGTTGAATGACGGTACTGATCATAATTTCATCTGATGTTAAATGTTGAATGACGGTACTGATCATAATTTCATCTGATGTTAAATGTTGAATGACGGTACTGATCATAATTTCATCTGATGTTAAATGTTGAATGACGGTACTGATCATAATTTCATCTGATGTTAAATGTTGAATGACGGTACTGATCATAATTTCATCTGATGTTAAATGTTGAATGACGGTACTGATCATAATTTCATCTGATGTTAAATGACGGTACCTAAACTTAAGGCTCTCAAGTGAATTCGCTTGAACACACCCATATATGTTTGGCAAAAGATTTTCCACTAGAAGGTGGTAAGTTAGGTTAGATGGATGGATAATAATTGCTGTATGTATATGAGAATTATATTAATTTAAAAAATAAAACTAGTTTGCACACGCGGACTGCATTCTCCTGAAAATAGTTTTGTTTCTTCTTAGTAATTTATTGTTTTATATAGATTAAGACTAGATTTTTATTTATTTTTTGTTTATAATTTAGTCCTAACTACTTAATTCCTATAAATGTTTACGAATTTGAAATTATCGTTATTTTATACTATTTATGATTACTACCTAAACCCTATGACACAGCATAATTGTATAGCTAAAAAAAATTGGTTGTCTGTAAAGTCGGTTTACGGACGATCATTTTACGTGATAAAGACTCGAACGCTTAGGCCGATCGCGCCTCTCTATCGCTTGTTCCGCGCTCTCGCTTGCACGCTCGGCTCAGGTGGAACGTGACAGTGAGTCATGCTTATTTGTTTATCACGTCAATAATATTAAAAGTCTATGAGCGTAGTTTTCAGATAACACTTAACCAAAAAAACTAGTTAGATTGTCGTTGCTGAAGGCGCAGGCTACACACTCTTCAACTTTTCTACTATTCGTGTGTTAGTTTTAGATACGCACCTACTTCTTATGAAGGTAGTATGGATTATTGATGACAAACGTTCATCTCTTCTTTAGAAAAGTTCCACAAACATCCCGTGAATTTGCCATCATAGCTCAAGTTCAATAGAAATTAACCACATAAAGTTATTCATAACGTATCAAAGAGTATCTCGATTTAATCTCGTCACGGTTTACTGGCCAACCGTTAAATGCTACATAAGTCGTATAGCTCTTAAGTATTAGTAATGGATCCTTCATCTTAGATATACGGGTATAATCAAAAGGAATACGAGGAATACTAAATACTCGTATCAAGGAGATAATAACTTACATTATATAAACTCTATACTTAAATTTTCATAATTTTGTATAGTTACTAAAAAATTTAATACATAGTAATTCTATAGAATGTGTTTGGAAATAAATTCTATACAAATAAACAAAATTGAAGCGTCTTTTAAAGCTGGAACGATTCTGATAAGAATTTTAATATTGTTATTTAATTAGCTATACCATTACGTTTTGCCATAAATTAATAATTAAATAATGATAAATTCAACAGTAGTAAGTTAAAATCTGTAAAAAGTTTATAGGGATTAAGTAGTAGGGAGAAAATTGTTAATAATAAATTAACAAAATCCTACGGTTAATCCATATAAAACAATAAATTGCTAAAAAAAACAAAACTCTTTTAGTATATGCAGTCCGCGTGTATCAACTTGTCTTAGTTATAAAATTAATATATACATAACAATAATTATTATGCAGATAAACAGTTTATAAAATTAATTAGTTAAAAATTAAAACCGACAACGTAGGCATAACCTGTGGTTTAGTAATTGTTAATCCTATTCATATTACCATTACATTTTGGTGAATTAACTTCAATAAAATTCCAAAAACGCTACTTCTGTACCTATTATCTCAAAATGTAAGTCTAAATGTTACCGTCTGTATCATGGCGAGTGTTCTGAAACCGTCTGTATCATGGCGAGTGTTCTGAAAACGACTGTATCATGGCGAGTGTTCTGAAACCGTCTGTATCATGGCGAGTGTTCTGAAACCATCTGTATCATGGCGAGTGTTCTGAAACCGTCTGTATCATGGCGAGTGTTCTGAAACCGTCTGTGTCATGGCGAGTGTTCTGAAGAGCTATTTAATTTAATCCCTTCCTCTCCTTTTCATACCCGAACCACGCGCGCTGGGCTTCGGAACCATAGTTTTACGGTAAATCCTATCTGGGCACGAACTAAAAAGTTCGCAACTTCTTGTCTCTGCCGTACCGTGAAGCTGTGGAATAATCTCCCGGCCAGTGTATTCCCTCCTTCCTATAATATGGGGTCCTTCGAGCGTAACGTGAAGAGATATTTATGCCCGGCCGGCATGACAGCGGCGACCGGTGAGAGATAGCGTGTCTCTCGGTAGTCTCCATTGTTTTTGGATTATACTGTGCTCACCATCAGGCACAGTACAGTCAATTTTCTGTGCTACGATAAAAAAAAATTCAAAATCGGCTGCCGACCGAAAGAAAAAGGATATATCTAAAAAAATCTAACAAATCAGAGAAATGTCGAAAGTTTCTAACCTGCGCCTTAGCTATGTACGTCTAACTTGTTATGTGATTCAGCTTATATTTACATAAAAAAATACATTTTTTTTCTGAAAAAGTTTCAAAACCCATCATGAATTCATTGTTTGCTAAGATATCGATGGTCAAACACAAAATTATCTTTTTTCATCCAAAGTCCGGTATCTCAGTGAGCAATGGACGTATTAAAGATTAAAAAACGAAAATTAAAAGTAAATAAACAAGTTATCTGCTCCTTATGTTGAATATACCGGAAAAAAATTCAAGGTCCGTGGATCCGAAAACAAGATAATAAAAAAAGTTTTTTTTTAAATCACGGTATTCATTAGCATTAAGTAATACACGTTGCTTTAAAAACGTTTTCATCACAGAACCTCAAAACCAGAAGCTTCATGCTTCGAATCGCTTTTTTCACTCCGATAAAACTAATTTTGATGATATCAGACAATGTCAAAAATCGCTAATAATTTGGAATGTCTTAATTTTTTCCACTAGTATACTGAATATTACAAAAACTATTTCACCTGTTTTCCCGTCTTTGATTTTATACGCCACAAATAATTAACGCAATATAATATGTCGACGTAATCTTTATTTTAGATGCATCTTGATATATTATATAGCGGGTTTATTTTACACTGTTATAAAGATTAGTAGAGGTATTTTAAACAATAGAAAAACGAAAGTAATGCGAGCGTCACACAAACGAGTTTTTAACGAGCCCGTAACATTCCGAAACAATAGAGCATCCGAAATTATGTATATGATACTTGTAAGTACTTACTCTTTACACACCTTGATAACTTTGTGTACCTGTTTTATACGAGCACGAACGAGTGACTGCACTAAGTCTAGATCCACTGGCTGTAACTGAGACGTGACGAACTGAAAGAGTCACTGTGACTGATTAATCACCATGTGCATAGCAGAAGCCGTGGCGGTCGAGTGATTTGACCGGTGGAATGTCAATACGATGTCCGCAGTTTCGAGCCCCGGTATATATCAACAAATTCTTATTTAGAAATCAGAATGGCTATCGGACCACCGGTATATTAGGTTCGAGGTCTCCACCTCCTATCACGAACCGGTCACCCGCCCCCGGAGGGGCGCGACGTTTCCCCGCTGGGTGATGAGCCGCCTCGACAAGGAGAAGGCGGAAGAGGCGGCCATCGTCCAGGCCTGGGCCTCGTCGCCCCCTCTGGACAGCGAGGATATCGACGCGTCCACTGCCCGCCTCCGTGATGCCCTCACGGAGGTATGCGACGCGTCGATGTCGCGGAGTGTACACCGCCCTGACAAAAGGGCGGTGTACTGGTGGTCGCCCGAGCTCGCCGAGCTTCGGGCGGCCTGCTCTGCGGCCCGGCGGCTGTTCGGGCGCAGCCGTCGGAGAAGGGTCAGGGCCCCCGAGGAAGAGACCCGGCTGTATGGCGAATACAGGCAGAAGAAGAAGACTCTGCAGATCGCCATCAGCCGGGCCAAGGCGGCGGCATGGGAGGAGCTCCTTCAGACGCTGGAGAGTGATCCGTGGGGGCGCCCATACCGGATAGTCCGGAAGCAACTCCGGGGCCGAGCGCCCCCGACGACGGAGACTCTCCAGCCAGAGGTGGCCGAGAGGGTCGTGGGAGAGCTGTTCCCCGACCCTCCAGAGCGGCCTCCTCCTCCCATGCCCCCGCGCTTCGCGTCTGTCGCGGAGGTGTTCGACCGCCCTCCCCCGGTGTCGGAGGAGGAAATGAGTAGGGCGGTCGAGTGCCTCCGCGGCAAACGGACGGCACCTGGGCCGGACGGGGTCCCGGGTCGGGTGTTGGCCCTCTGCATGGGGCACTTCGGGAGGTGGCTTCGGGAGCTGTTCGACCGCTGCCTGGCGGAGGGACAGTTCCCGAAGCCGTGGAAGACGGGGCGGCTCTGCCTTATCCCTAAGGCGGGCCGCTCTCCGGACTGCGCGTCGGCATACCGGCCCATCGTCTTGCTGGACGACACCGGGAAGGTGCTCGAGAGAGTGATCGCCTCTCGGGTCGTCCGGCACCTGGAAGACGTGGGACCGAACTTATCGGACGCGTAGTTCGGCTTCCGGTCGGGGCGTTCAACCCTGGACGCCCTGAGCCTCCTGAAGGTGCTCTCTGCGCAGGCGACCTCCCGGGGTGAAAGGCTGTTGGCGGTGTCACTGGACATCGCCAACGCCTTCAACAGCCTACCGCATGGAGTAATACGGGAGGCGCTCCGCTTTTTCGGAGTGCCCCCGTACCTGCGGCGGCTGTTGAAGGCGTACCTCGAGGGGAGGGAGGTCGTCTACACAGACGGCAGAGGGCGGATGGTCCGACGTGGGACTCCTTGTGGAGTCCCACAAGGCTCCGTGTTGGGGCCACTATTGTGGAACCTGGGCTACGACTGGGTGCTCCGCGGCGCGCTCCCATCAGGAACGCGCCTCATATGTTATGCGGACGACACCCTAGTCGTAGCCCAGGGGAGGGAATGGGCAGAGCTGGTGCGCCTGACCACGTTGGCTACGACCTTCGTGGTCGGGCGCATCCGCCGACTGGGCCTCAAGGTGGCCCTTGAAAAAACCGAGGCCCTGCTGTTTCAGGGGCCTCGGCAGGGGCCACCTCCTGGGGCCCACATAACGGTGGGCGGCGTACGTGTCCGGGTGGGGTCCCGCATGAAATATCTGGGCCTCACCCTGGACGGGCGCTGGCGGTTCGAGCCCCACTTCAAGGGGCTCGGACCGCGTATAGTAGGGGCGGCGGCGGCGCTTGGCCGCCTTCTCCCGAACACAGGAGGGCCGGGCGCTGCCTGCCACCGTCTGTATGCAGGGGTAGTGAGGGCCATGGCCGCCTACGGGGCACCGTTGTGGGTGGACTCCCTCAGCGCCACGAACGTTCGAGTGCTGCGCAAAGCGCAGCACACAGTGGCGTTGAGGGAAATCCGCGGGTACCGAACGGTGTCCTCGGCGGCGGCTATGGTGCTCGCGGTCTCTCTTCCTTGGGAGCTGGAGGCGGAAGTTCTTGCCGCCGTATACAACTATGCGGCGGCAGGGAAATCCCGAGGACAACCTCCGGCTCCCAGGGAGATTGCTGCGTTGCGGGCGAGAGCCCGCAGCGAGCAGTTAGAGAGGTGGGGGCGGGACCTGGCGAACGAGCGTTACGGAAGATATACCATCGACGCCGTCCGTCCGGTCCTGCCGGGCTGGGTGAATAGGGGCTGGGGCTCCCTGACGTACCGTCTGGTGCAGGTGCTGACCGGGCACGGATGCTTCGGCTGGTACCTGCACCGGATAGCGCGCAGGGAGCCCACCGCCGCATGTCACGAGTGCGGCGCTGAGACGGACACCGCGCAGCACACTCTCTCTGAGTGTGCCGCGTGGGACGATCAGCGCCGCGCCCTGGCTGCGGCGGTAGGGGACGATCTCTCGCTGCCGGGCGTGGTTTCGGCCATGCTCGGCAGCGAGGAGGGGTGGACTGCTGTGGCCTCCTTCTGCGAGGAAGTCATCTCGCAGAAGGAGGCGGCGGAGAGGGCCCGCGAGGAAGATCCGCAAAGTGGCCCTCTCCGCCAAAGGAGAGCAGGAAGGAGGGGGAGGCGGAACGCTCACCCCCTTCCATAACCGAGCCGAGCCTGAGGAGATGGGTCGGGGGACCCATCTCCTCACTGCACAGGTGAGGCTGACGAGGGGAGACGACTGGTCGTGTACCCAGTAGTCTCTCTATAGTAGGACGAAGCCTGGCGTTCACTCGCCAGGCTGCCGCAGGGGCGGTTTCTCAGGAAGACAGCAGGTTCGATCCCTGGCCGCCCCTACCATACGGCGGACGGTACACCGTGGGGTTTTAGTCCGTGCGAGTCGGACATAACCCACTCTCTCCCCCGAGAGGGTGGCGTATCCATAAAGGATTTCCCCACGAAAAAAAAAAAAAAAAAAAAAGAATGCCGCAACTCTGTTAATAAGGCAGTAGAAGCTTTCGAATACCATCAGTTGATACTATACAATCTCGATGCAAAACGCCTCTTCACAAAAAACCGTCCCAAGTCTTCTTTTTTTTTTTTTTTTTTTAACGTGGGGAAATCCCTTATGGATACCCACCCTCCCGGGGGAGAGAGTGGGTTATGTTCGACTCGCACGGACTAAAACCCCACGGTGTACCGTCAGACCGTTGTGTGGGGGCGGCAAGGGATCGTTCAAGCTAATCAACCTTGTAGAGCCGCCCCCACGGTCCGCCCGGCGGAAGGTGACCGCCGGGCTCCTACCTATAGAGGGACAGACTGGGTACACACCGGCTGTCCCCCCTCGTCCGCCGGACCTGTGCAATGAGGAGATGGGCCCCCCGGCCCACCCCCTCAGGTCCGGCTACGGTGGCGGGAGGAGTTGGGCGGATCGCCGCCTCCTCCCGCCTGTCCTCCTTTGGCGGAGAGGGCCACTTTGAGGATCTGCCTCGCGGGCCCTCTCCGCCTCCTCCTTCTGCGAGATGACGTCCTCGCAGAAGGAGGACATCGCTCGCCACGCCGGTTCGCTGCCGAGCATGGCCGAGACCACGCTCGGCAGCGACAAGTCAGGTCCTACCGCCGCCGCCAGAGTGCGGCGCTGCTCCCCCCACGCAGCACACTCAGACAGAGTGTGCTGCGCGGTATCTTCGTCAGCGCCGCACTCGTGACAGGCGGCGGTCGGCTCCCTGCGTGCGATCCGGTGCAGGTACCACCCGAAACAACCGTGTCCGGTGAGTACCTGCACCAGCCGAAACGTCAGGGAGCCCCACTCCCTATCTAACCACGCCCGCAGGACCGGGCGGACGGCGTCTACGGTATACCGCCCGAAACGCTCGTCCGCCAGGTCCTGCTGCCATCTTTCGACGGCGTCTCCTCGGAGACATCGCCCGCACGACTCCCATGTAGAGTCGGCGGCACCCGGCACCCGGCCCCCCTATGTTGGGGAGCAACCGGCCGAGTGCCGCCGCCGCCCCAGCAGTCCCAAGCCTTCCTACCTTTACACCATATCTGTATAGGTCAGTCACACTGTGCGACTTGTAACCGTACCTTCAAGATAAGAAATTTGGTTTCGCGAGCCACATTCGCTATCATTCCCGAAACTAACAAGGTTCGCCGTTGACGAATATGCCAAGGAGAACATCATGATCATCACCTATGGATTCCGCTTATACTTACCAATTTAAATTGAAAAGGCGGTTGGCGGTGAAGAAAAACATTGTGAAGAAACCGGAATCTGAGAAATGTTTCTTGGTACAATCGTATGTGGGAAAATATCAAACCGTGGATTTCTCGGAGTTTGAAATCACCAATACGTCGTGGGCTAGCGTGGTGATTATGCTCATACCTTCCTTCGATTAAAGGCATATGGCCCTACATTGAGCTTCTTACCGGCTGATATGAATTGTAATAGTAGGTATTCTAATCTGGTAGAGGCTCTCTGTCACCACTCTTGATTCTGTCATCCACTAATCCCAAAACACGATCCGTCTGAATGTGTATATATGTATATCATATATGTACATACTGTGTACACAGTACATATGTAACGTGGTCGCGATTAGGTTTTTTTTTTCTTCGAACTGACTACGCTATTGACCTAGCAAGGTCTTAACAGCTTTACCGGACTATGGTCGCAATTAGGTTGGCAACAATTGTTATACTATATCATTTTTTAGTTGCTCCTCTAGGTTCAGCTTGTTTGCTATCTTAGACTCCATCATTATATAACATCAGTTCATATTGTGGTTCAATGCTAAAACCTATGAAGTATATAAACAAGTCAAATTATATACAAATTTCTAGCGTATGTATCTAAGTTATTATCATTGTAATTATATGATAATACAATACACTAATTGTACACGCTACTCCGTACACATGCACTATGTAATTATTGTTTATTATTCTCTGACTAAAGATCGTGTTATTATATTAGTAAGGCCTTGTAAGGATTTAATATGGACGACTATCTGACTTGAAATTTTTTTTTAATAGTGAACATGCGATCGATGATCGAGTAATATACATAGTTCTTCTATTTTATTATATTTTTGGTAACCAGTCTTCTAATTGACTATTACTGCCATTGTCAAGTTACAATAACGATATTACAAGTTTCTTGATATAATTTTAATGAACTAACAAGGTGGCGGCCATCTTGTTAGAACTTTCCAGGGAGTTTTTGTGACAAGTCAGAATCCATGCTCCGTGGTATTATTTCCGATTCACTTCACTTGTGCACAATATCCAAACTATATTACGTAAAGCGCCACCAACATTACACAATATAGAGCCAAATAACACAAAATTATGGATAAAATATAAAGGCCACTACATGGCATTCCAAGATCCTGCCAAAAACTCTTTTTGTGTTGTTCTTTCTATCCTAAGGAAAAGGCAAAGGCATCTTGACCATACAGTCAGTCCGACTTCATATCATAACTGCCGATTCTGGTGTGTCTTGTGGTAATTCAGTGTCCTAATAAAATGGCGGCTCCCTTGTTGAACTCCTCGAACTCTTGATAGAGTTTTTATCGTATCTCAGAATTAATATTCAGTGATATTATTTCCCATCGACTTCACTTGTGCATAATAACCAAACTATATTACGTAGAAACTTCCAACCTCCTCCTTTTGTAATAATAAAAGAGTCAAATAACACAAGATTATGAATAGATAAATTTAAATATAAAATTCACTAAATGACAAACTTATTAGTTTGTCATTTAGTCCATTAAAAACTCCCAATACCATAGACAACACACACATGTCTCCGATTTAGAAAAAAACCTTCGTATAAACATTCCATTTATCGATGAAAAATGTTAGTAATTTCATAACGATAAGTTAATTAGTTATGTACCACTCTCATTTTTAGTTTATAAATTCGCGTTTCTTCACTATATGTTTTGTAATTTCGGTAAAATATATGTAATATTAACACTGAACGTGTGCTTCGTGTTATGCAAAAAATCTCATTAGATAATTCATTTACTGGTCGCCACTACTTCACTATAATTAGCCTCTGTCAACATAAACCTTGTTAAACATAATTTATCAAAGAGTGTACTTCTGTAATCATCGCGTATAATTCTTTTGAATTTTGTTATAGTACGTCAGTTTCAAGCGTGTACAAACTTGTCATTTTTCATATTATATGTAACTTCTTTAGCGATAATCACTACCCAGTATGACTGGTCGATCCTTATAAATAAATGTAATAGTTGCGCTTCCGATAATGAGATCTGTTTCTGGCCTGTTTTTGATTCATCTAGTACGGAGTAGGTATGTACAGGCTTTTCAAGGAAAGTTTTTAGATGTCATTATGAGAAGAAGGAAATTCCCACTAGATCCTTCCATGTATGTTTGAGCACAGACGATAACATATTGCACTTTTATGAGTTTGACGTGACCATAAATAATGAACGTTTTATTTTATTTTATGTACCATCTGTATATCAACTCTAACTACTTTAATGATGTCAAAATTTAGTCTTGCCTGCAACGTGCGTAAAAGTGGAACAACCTTTTTCTTCCGCTTTATTTCTTCTATTATAGATATGTATAAAAAGTGTGACAAATTACCCTTTTTAAAACTTGATTAGCGTTAAACAACCGTAAATTCAAACAGAGCGCGTCAAATAAAAAGCGACTTACGCAACCGAGAGGAATAAATCAATAAGTACGCCGCGGATCAATCGAGAATCGAATACCAGAACTTATCGAACCAATGGACCGGCTCTCAACAGTCTGCGGTTTAGTTTTGTAACGTTAAATTATTCAATCTTTTTTTGCTTTACATTTTATTGTACCTAATATTGGAACTAAATAGGAGTGAACACGTTCATTTCTTTCCTTATTTGTTTCAAACAAAATCACGTAACTATATGTACCCATTATATTTAATATGTTGGTGGTAGAGCCACGCTGAAGCTTTTGCTGATTTGAGAATTAATGGATCGGCTCGCCCGGGGTCGTACCAACCGACCAACAGAAGCACCCACGTGAAGTAACAGTGCTTGCATTGTTGCGTTACGTTCGGTCAGTGAGAGCGCCGGAGGCCCACCTCCCCTCTCGTCTCCCTCCGTCAATTTCCCCCAAAGTCAGGCTGGCAACGCACTTTCGACTGCCCTGGTGTTGCTAGTGTCTATGGACGGCGGTGATCACTTAACATCAGGTGACCCAGCTGTTCGTTTGCCATATATGATATAAAAAAAGTCTTTCTAACTGTTTCAAAAAAAAGGGAACGGATGAGGAGGTAGGGAAATAGTACCCGATATGATTTATTAAATACTAGCTTTTGATTGTGACTTCACTGGCTTTAATGTATACTTAACCTATTAAACAACAATATTACAACTTATACTATATTATATAATTAATATATTATAATGGATTACAAATCAAGTTAGTAATGGCAGTAATATACACTATTCAAAACACTGTTTGGTATAAAAAACGTGTAAAATGATTATTTATTTATTAGGAAAACTAACAGCTACAATGTACAATACATAGTTATTAGAATATAAAACATTAAGCCATTTATAAGTCTTCGCCGATATAAAACAGAATACAATCACTTGCATTATATGGTATTAGGTAAACATTATAATAAAGGAAGAAATTCAAGAATATTAGCAGTCTATTACTATTTGCAATCGCAATTTATATTTAATTCACAGCAATAAAGACAGGAGTGTAATTATTATGGTATTTGTTTCACTTGATTTGAAACAGAAAGCGCCATCTGTAGTGAAAGTGTGATGAATAGCTATTGTCACCATCAGTCGTGAAGGCTGTGAATTACGGTTTCACCTAATTAAATTGTTCTTTGTCGAATAAATAATAGTAAAAGCAATGGGAAGAGACATACTTAGGTCTAGCTGTGCCCGCGGCTTCGTCCGCGTCAAATCTTGTGTAAAAAACAGCGATTAATAAAGTCATCCGAATGTATTAAGTCCGTGTAACTTTTGACAGACCGAACTGATTTTAATGAAATAAACAAAAATGTTACTTAAAGATATGCTTTACGATTTTCTTGAAATGGTTCTATCATGAACGCAGTATTCTTGCAGTGATGTCGGTTCATACGAACAGACAGACATTTGTAAAATTGGTTGAAATGTATTTTCTTAGAAACTACTGCACCTACAACATTTTTTTATCTAAAAAGTATATTAGATATACATTCTTATTATATGTTTAGATTGTCAATAAAACTGTAGAGTTGTATCTACAAGTACATTTCCTCTAATTTTTATAATTAATACTTTTTATAAATTAGACTGATCGTTAATATGACATTAATTTTTATGTTCGTCTATCTGTTCATGTTTGGATTTAATTCAATAAAAATTTGACCGCTCGGGATTCAAATGATGATTCAGATGACACCTTTGATTGGTTATAAAAATATTGAAAAATTCAATAGATGAGTCGCTACATTTCAGAATGCTCTAAATTCAATTTTAAACGTTTTTATATAATTAGCGGGCCGGCTGAATGTTGTCCTGGCTTGATAACAAAAAAATAACTAGAATTCAACCGCAGCGCCACCTAACGGGTCCAACTGTGAATGTAAATCATTCCGTGATCCACTGGAACACGCACACAAAATTTCATTAAAATCGGTCCAACCGTTTAGGAGGAGTTCAGCGACATACAGACAAGTACAGTACAGAAGAAATTTATATATAAAGATAAACATGTTTAATTTTTTTAAGATTTTCAGTTTTTATATACCGAGAACGAAGTTTAAATTTTGTTGTTCATAAGGTTTTTACTTCTTTTATGATCTTCATTTTTTACATAAATATTTGAATATCTTGTGAAATAACGTAAAATATTAGGAACGGGTAAAATTGGATTTATTTCATTGTCAAATGTTTCCGAAGGTGGTAGAGCCACGCTGTAGCTATTACTAGTTTTAGCACAAATGGGTCGGCTCGCCCGGGGTACTACCACCAGACCCACAGAACACCGACGTGAAGTAACAGTGCTTGCATTGTTGCGTTTCGTTCGGTCAGTGAGAGCGCCGGAGGCCCACCTCCTTTCCCCTTTCCCTTCCCCTTTCTCCTTTCCCTACCCCTCCCCCATACACAGGCTGGCAACGCAGTTGCGACTCTCCTGGTATTGCTAGTGTCTATGGACGGTGGTGATCACTTAACATCAGGTGACCCATATGTTCGTTTGCTCCTTAGACATAAAAAAAATGTAACGTCTCAAATTATTAAGTAATAAATTTAAAATATATTTTTAAATTATTCTCAACCAATTTCAATGGACTTTTAAATGTAGAAAGTAAACATTAGTTCAAAATTAATAGCCTATAAAAATATTAATAATACTTTTAGGAAGTATTAATTAAAAATAAATAATCGTGATGGTGAAATGGTGTGACCGGAAAAATATTTTGCCGATATTTGAAGGTGTGCATCCCGACATGAACCGTCGAATTTTTCAGAATTCGCTTACATTTACTAAGCTACATAAACGATACTATCGGCTAACGTTGAAGGAAAATGTAGTGAGCTAACTTGAAACTGAGAAACATTCTCATAGTACCACAGTATGCCAAAAAAATACAGAACAATAAATTTTTCGGTGTTTAAAATAGCGTGGCGATTATGCCCGTACTTTCCTTTGGAAAGAGGCTTTTGACTAGGAATTAAGGTTTTATTATTATAAATTAAAATAAAATTACAAAGAGAACCGCAGAAATACATGGTAAAAAAATGAGGGATTCATTAGAACTGCCGAAGCGAAAACGATGGGATAACTGTGTTTTATTTTGAATTTTTCAATTACTTATAGTGTGAATTATTTAAATTTAATAATTTGTAAATTGAAATCATTATCAGTCTTTTTACATATATTGGCATTCCGAACAATAATTATATTATATACATTTTTATACAGATTATGAATCATTACATAGTATAAAACAAAGTCCCCTACCGCGTCTGTCTGTCTGTCTGTTCGCGATAAACTCAAAAACTACTGAACGGATTTTCAAGCGGTTTTCACCAGCCGATGAAGTGATTCATGAGGAACGTTTTGGTATTTAATTTGTCAAGGATTTTTTTATACTCAGGGCGGGACAACGTTTGCCGGGCCCGCTAGTTAATCAAACATATGATTGGCTGCATAATCTCAATACAATATAACAGTATTAGATGTACACAGACTCTTATACTACACGTCGCTAGTCTGTCGCAACCCGCGCAAACGCAATACGGTAGGTCGTGGTATCTAGCATGTCATGTCAAATTATAATTTTATCTCCTGCCAAAAAAAATCCACTTAACGTTAAAGTTCTCACTTCAAAATGTTTATTCGTTAGACAGTTCGAAATTTAGAAACAAGAAATGCAGTTCGCAAACATTTCTAACAACATAACGGACCGGCTATTTTCATGTGATACGCTGTTTATTATATTTAAAAAGCGTAACTCGTAACAGGTTACTATACAAGCGTAAAGTATAATTTCGTTTTATAAAAGTGTACAGTTTCAAAATATTTATTCTAATAACTTAGGAGCGAGTTTATAAAATACATTATTTTAATACTTGTGTGAACTCTGAACAGTATAAATACAATAAAAAAAACATAAAAATACAATTAATTTTTTTTTTATAAATGGTGAAAATGTTGGAAACGCATGTGAACTGGGTCAACGTGGGGCCACTAAAAACGCAGCGCGCACAATTATTATTGTATGGAATTAGAGAACGCAGTTCACAACGTTTCTTAACAGTTTGTTGCATTAGAATTCCACACTTTGTCTTATAATCGATCTTATTATATCGATCTAACAAATAACGTATGTATAGACTTTTAATTGCAGTAAAGAAATCAGTCAACAGTGTACAATAAATTCAATTTCCATGTTTGTCTGTGTGTTGCCTTATTTCTACTAACTTACGCTACGGATTATAGAACGGTTTGCATTAATATGTATATATTTTCTTCCGGAATGTTTATATGTATACAATACATATATATTATGTTATTAGAAATAAGAGAAAAGTCGATGTATTTCTGCCAACTCTTAATAATATTTAGGTTAGCTGGTAACCCTAGTTAAATCTTGTGAAATACATTAAAATAATGTACTACAGAATTATACACACTAAAGACGCTTACACAAAAGTATACGTTAGTGTATGTCTATCTGATAAGAATAATCAACAGGAATTTTCTTTTACGTACTATATAAAATAATAAGTTATTTGCGTATAATATAATATTAATTATTATTCAATTAACTATTGACATATATAGCGTATTTAATATAGATTAAAATGCATTTTACAGAATATCAATTCAGTGAATATCTTAGAAGATATTACCAATTTAAACTTACGCGCGAAAAAAACAGAACGTGTCATAAAGCTACATGATAAAGACGATACTTTTGTATTGCATTTTTATTAAAAAAGGTGAACATCACGCACTGTTCCCAGCCGGTCACCATGTACTTACCGCGTTCGACGTTGCTTAACGTCCGTGATCGAACGAGAACCGTTGTTTTCAACACTCGAACCGACACAGTGTTTACCCCCACCACTTTTTGTCGCACGTTCAAAAGTGGTTTTTGTGACGACATTTCGGAAACTTCTTTGACTTTTATTGTCAGCATCAGGCAGAAAAATCGTCTGCACTCTGATGACGTCATATTAGCAAGTACATTGCGAAGCCGCAGCTGATCGCTGGTATTTTATAAATAACTAGCGGGCCGGGCGGACGTTCTCCTGCCTCGATAATAAAAAAAAACCTAAAACCAAACCCCTGACCCACCTACCGGGTCCAATTATGAATCTAAACTATTATTGAATCCATCTGAACACTCATAAAAAATTTCACCAAAATCTGTTCAGTGGTTTACGAGCAGTTAGCAGTTCAGTCAGACACGGACAGAAAAAGTATATATATAAAGATAATGATATAGGTACTCTCTGTTTGACAAATGTTCGCGATATAAGGTACTAGGACAATCTTCATGCCAATTTCCGACACATACGTGTTGTAAAAACGCAGTAAAAATTTTAACAAAATAAAAAGTAGTAGGTCGGCAAAATCAACGCAGTTGGAACAAACCGCTTTCGTGAAATAGTACAAAATTAAAAAGAAATCAATTTCTTGTAACCAATTAAATTGATTTGAGTATTGATTTGTTTTATCGATTCTATTCGCATAACGGTTTACTTTTATAAAATGGTATTGTAAAATTTCTTTGCTCCAGTCGTTTCCAAACGTTTTGCGTGGACTGTCGATCTTTCTATCGATACATTTAGATTACTACTAATATGCTTGCATAAAATCTGCTAAACTGTAATATGGTAAATAATATTCATAGAAATTAATTACTGACACTGGCAAAATCCTCCGCGGCGCCGATTGAAGAAAAAAGAAACACACAAACTTTCGCGTTTAACGTATTAGCAATTTAAAATAATTATGCACCGAACAAACATAACGTGGATTGTATCTACGCAATAACACATAATTATTTTAATTAACACTTCAGTTGCGTAACTTTTAGGCATCTTAACTCGTTCGTGTTATATATTTTAGAAAGTCAATTAACCGACCTACATACTTTGATATTTAATAATGAATACGGATGCTAAATGTTTATTTTTTCTCTAATTTCAAATCATTATAATATCGTATATATTTTTTTATATGAAACCAGTGTTCCGCGTAAGTTTTCTTTTATTTTGTAAATTATGATACCCTTTTTTTGTGTTTTATCATATCGGTTGTATTCAATCATCATCGAATATTTTTTATGGGAAAAAGAACATGAATCCAGTGAAAGTATTTCTTGATATATCTAAAGAGAGAAAGTAGTGTCGCATTACTTACTTTCCTACGTGAAAATTATCATTATTATAATGTTTATGCTAAATGCGTGAGTTACGCTCGACCTGTTGGTATTATGTCATATTTTTTATTACATACACACAATATTTTATCATCCATCGATCAGGATATAGATTAAAGGCAGAGTTTGCGACACTTGTTTCTTAGGTCAATTAAATTGTAGATTTAATATTACCTAATTACCACGGTGAGTGTTGAGAGGAGTTGTTTGGACTTATATCTTATACCTTATACATTCCACCATCGTACTACCCGCCTAGAACTAAAATTTCATCCACACCACCTGGATCAGTGGAGGTCTTCCACGGTGAGGTTTTCAAGGTCGTTTCTGCCTCGTACTTCGACCTTGTGGAATCGACTCCCAGTGGCGGTATTTCCAAACAATTATGAATTGCATACCTTCAAGAAACGAGCGTATACTTCTTTAAAAGGCCGGCAACGCACGTGTGACTCCCCTGGTGTTGCTAGCGTCTATGGACGGCGGTGATCACTTACCATCGGGTGACCCGTCTGTTCGTTTGCCTCCTATAATATAAAAAAAGACAGATTTTTGAAAAAAAAAACTTTAACCGCTATGAGCGATTTCAAAAAAATCGGTAAGGAAAACTTCTGGATTCACATCACCTTTTACCTCGACGAGCTAGTGACGCGTCACCGACGGTTTCAACATGCTCGTAACGTATTATGCTTAGGTCTGACTAGCGACGCGTAGCATAGCGGCCTGTGTACATGGAATATTGAGCTTGTGCAGCTCGATATATTTTTGATTAATTAAGAAATGTATAATTATTATTGCTCAGACTGCCAATATATGTAAACACCAGAGTAATGTTAATAATTTCAATTAATAAATCTAAATAATTCACACTATAATTGATTTGAAAATTCAAGAAAGAAAACAATTATTTTATTGCTTTGAATTTTCACATCTTTCGGCAATTCTTATAACTGCCTCGACTTTATTACCCGACTACGCAGACGGACGGTAATGTTTTTCGAATGTATGTACATATGTACGATGCACGTATATGTGTAGTACGTAAGTTTTTTTTATTTGGCACGTCCTGTATCTTAAACTTCATTTATGCACAATAACCGAACTATATATATTACGTAAACTACCATCAGTATTACAAAATATAGAATCAAATAACAAAATATTGCGAATTCCAGGATCCCGTCAAAACTCCTTTGTTTCTGTTTTTTTTTATTTCATTCTAAGGAAAAAGCAAAGGTATCTAGATCATGCAGCCAAGTCGGAAGTCATCTCATAATTGCCAATTCTGGAGTGTCTTGTGATCATTCCAATATTCTATCCAAATGGTGGCTCCCTTGTTAGAACTTTCCATGGAGAACTTTCCATCTCATGACAGACTAATTTCGGCCAAAAACTCCCATATGACATTTAAATACAACTGTAAATTGAAGAAAAACAAGACGATGAGTAAATAATTGACAATCGTTTTTTGAGAGACGAATATTACAAAAAACAACTAAAATGTTTGCTATATAAAAGCAGAATTATAAACACTTTAAATATAACAAACATGTTAATTGTATGCTAACTATTGTTTGCATTATCGCCGTAAAAATTACCGCGCTGTTAGAAGCGTCTATATATACTGACACACTGTCTGCATTCGTCCGTGTGATTTGTAATAATTTTGTGATATTACAAATATAAGTTGTTTATGGATAGTTAATAAATACTTTTTCATAGAGTTCATAAAACATAGACAACGTTGAAAATATGTTTGTACGTTACGTATAAGTATGTGGTTTGAGTTTTTGGCGGGATTGTGGTCTGTCATGTAGTGGATTTTATATTTTATTCATAATCTTGTGTTACTTGACTCTATCTTAATATATATATTTCTTGTGTGCGTGTGTATGTGACTGAACTCCTCCTAAACGACTGGACCGATTTTGATGAAATTTTTTGTGCGTGTTCGAGTGGATCCGAGAATGGTTTAGATTCACAATTGGAACCGGTAGGTGGCGCTGCGATCGACTTTTAGGATTTTTTTTGTTTTCAAGGCAGTAGTATTATGTAAAATTGGTGGTGTTTTATGTAATATAGTTTGTTTATTGTGCATAATTGAACTGAATGGAAAATAATACCACGGACCATGAATTCTGAGATGCCACAAAAACTCCATAGAAAGTTGTAACAAGATGGCCACCATCTTGTTAGTTAATTGAAATTATATCAAGAAACTTGTAATATCGATACTCACTTGACAATGGCAGTAATAGTCTACTAGAAGACTGGTTGCCAAAAATGGAATGGAAGAAGAACTTGTAATACTATTAACTACTCGACAATGGCAGTAATAATCTAAAAGATTGGTTGCCAAAAATAAAGTTAAAAAAAAGTACGTGGTAGGAGTTTTTGGCGGAGTCTTAGTCTGGCATGCTGTGGCTTTTATATTTTATTCATAATCTTCTGTTATTTGACTCTATATTTTGTATTATTGATGGCATTTTATGTAATGTAGTTCGGGTATTGTGCATAAGTGATGTTGATGGAAAGTAATACCGTGGAGCATGAATTCTGAGATGTCAAAAAAACTCCCTTGAAAGTTTTAACAAAGAGGCCACCATCTTGTTAGAACATTGAAATTATTACAAAATACGTGTAATATTATTAACTACTAGACAAAGGGAGTAATAATCTAGAAGATTGGTGTGCCAAAAATGAAGTAAAAAAAAAATACGTGCGTGTATAAGTGTACACACGTAAGAAGTGAAACTTCTTTATGACATCATTTTTCGAAAAATGATCTAATATATTTACAACTTAACAAAAAAAAACGGAATCTGATCACTGTGAGCGCACCTTTAGATATAAACATAGCGCGTAACGGAAAAATGTTCAGAGATTAAGATGGCGCGTAACCGAAAAACGTTACATACGTTTTTACATGCTCTAAAATTCCTCCCTATATCGATAAAGAGGTTTCACTTCAAAAATACGTGATAGTGATTTTTTATAACCATGTAGATTTCATTAAATTAACTAAATTTAATGATTTTTCTTATTGAGTCCCACTTCAATATCAATATCTTCGATCCGCAATATCGTCAATATCAATTTTCTATCCATCTATATAAATATAATGATAAACGTCTGCCGTTACCGCGTATCACGCAAATTAAAAAATAAACTATTAAACAGATTTTGATCATTTCGTTTTTACTTTTACTTCCTAGGCACTTGGTCCTTATTCCAAAAAATATCTATCTGTTATACAATTATTCGAGTTTTAAGAAACTGCGATTTTTATAAATGTTACGCGTTCGGTGACGTATGAAGTGAGGCAAGCAGTATAGTGCGCATGCGAAGGAAATGGGAGGTAAACGGGTAGCATAATTTGTAAAGAAATCTTGTTTTAATTTTATTTTTCTTCTATACATACAATTTTTAATTAACATCGTACCAGTCGCCATCATCTCCAGTATACAATATATTTGTTTTACCTTAGTTTGCAGATTAAATGAGCCATGATTAAAACCGAAAAAACAATTTACCTGTAGATGAAGTTTCTCGGTCTAAAGCTTGGATATATTTTTCTCCGCATTATTTCAACAAAATCAAAGTCTAGAAAATAGGTCATCGGAGTTTATTAGGTGTTCTGCTTTCTTACAAACTACAATAGTATGTTAATAAATAAAAAAATATGCCATTAAATCATTACGTGTAAGTAGTTTCATTTACATAACTACGGTAAAAGTTACCGCAACGAAAAACATATCATTACTGACCTACAGATAAATGTGTGTAATTTGAAATGATTTAGTTAACGATCACGGATTTAGTAATACTGGAAGCGTTAACCTGGTTTCGCTATATTTAATTGAGCGTATGAATGAATGAACGAAAATACTCGATGAACCGATGAAGCGCGTTCGGGCTCCGCGTTTGTCGATATAGTTTCGAATACTCATGAATGAGTCGGATTTTCGGTGGAGAAAAACGTCGTGATGAAATTATAGCATTGTGGTAGGCCTTTTGCTTTTCCAGCTGCACTTGAAAGCCAGTCCTCCCCTCGAGGTTTACCATCTTTGACAACAGACGAGAATATGTTCAAACGCATAACATATAAACAAAGTATAACATATAAACTGTTAAAATATATATTGCATCTTTTTTTATCGTATGCCGGAGAATTTAATGCCGTAAAAAAATTTCTTCCAGCTAACTTAGCGGTATTTTCTTCTCCTTCTATAAATATAATAAGAATGTAAATCTAACGTGTCTGTACTTTCTCGATTTTCGTGAATAAAAAAGCTGCAGGTGTCTAGGAATAAGTAATAAAATACATTTCAATCATTTTTAGAAATGTCTGTCTGTTTGTATGAACATGCATCACTGCTAATGTACTGCTATCACGATATATATTACTATCACAATATTACAAACCATATCCTTGAAAATAACTTAGTCTTTGTTTTATTGAAATCGGACCAATCTATCAAAAGTTATTGTAATTTTAATGACGACGCGACTTAAGTACGAGAGAAAAGTAGATAAGTAAATGGACTTAATACAATCAAAAGATTTTATTAGTCACTGCTTTTCTACATTAAGTTCCACGCGGACGGAGTCGCGGGCACAGTTAGTGTAAAATAAATCAATTATTGTGTTTAACTCTATTTAAAATGACGAGTACTCTGAAGAGCTGTTCAATATAATTCCCCCCTCTTTGTCTTAAAACATAACCATACAATAAAAGTGTGCGATTCTTGGGAGGTAGACATACACCATCTGTATTTTCTCTATAGACATTTTAAGATGTACAATTTTGAAATATAATATTTTTATGCATCCCATAAGGTTTAGCCAGCATTTTTTAATGTAAGCATCCGTTAACTCGTTCTTACGTTCTCAGTACAATGCATCAATTGTTCTCTGTTATATATAAATATAACTAGCGGGCCCGGCAGACGTTGTCAAGCTCTGATTATAAAAAAATCCTTGACAAATTATATACCAAAACGTTCCCCATGAATCACTGTACCTACTGGTGAAAAACGCATGAAAATCCGTTCAGTAGTTTTTGGGTTTATCGCGAACAGACAGACAGACAGACGCGGTAGGGGACTTTGTTTTATACTATGTGATGATATATGTGTTATACATAAAAATCTTCCCAAAAAAATTCTCTGAAATATAATGTATCAATATCTGTTACGTAGTTTAAAGGAACTAAGGAAACATTCATAGAAAGATTAATGATACTGACCTATATCATTGATAAAGATGCTATATAATAACGATGAAACATAAGCTATACTAACATTAGGATAATCTTTCCGGTATGAGTACATACCAGTAGTTTATCACTATAAATTCCTTCAAAATTTAATATTAACACGCTGAAATGAAGGCAGAATTAATTAACTTTAACTCTCATTAATAGGCGTAGCCAAATAGCATGAGATTATAATCATGCCATTTCCAGTCGACACTATATTATGACCGGACGTATCTTTGTCGAATGTCAAGTCGTGAATACATTACGTAGTTGATTAGGTACTGTTAGGTAATACAAAATTGGATCACGGTAAAAAAAAGTTAATAAAAAACCATACCATTACACGGAGTCCGCAATTTAAAAATCAGATGGAACGAACTTGTAAAAAAATTGTTACGTAACAAACAATCAATCGCTATAAATTTACATCGGATTATCTTCACTTGTTAAGTAATAGCTTTGTACAGTTTATTGCATACTTTTTGTTCTCGCAGCTTCGTATGCCTTTTTTGTGCAGTGATTTTATTTCCATAATTTTATATCTACTCATTTTTTTTTATAATTTCTAAAAGCATTATTGATAATTTTGTATATTTTTTTTTTGATTTCGTAATATCACAGATTCCCTATTTACAAAATGTCATAACAAAGGGTTAAAAAAACATAAAGGCAGTTAGTTACATTATAAGATATTCATATCAACTATAATGTATTCTATCTCTTTCTCTAACATGTTAAATCCGACAGCTGTATATGCTTGTCTCGTTTTCATGTCGTTTTTTCGTTTCATCGAGAATGAAATTACAACTGAGCTAATTTCCACTTCAAAGACATACAGTTACAAACAGAACTACAGATTTATTACTAACAATAGATAATACATTTGATAGATTACATAAATTCTATATACTTACCTACAATAACAACCAAACATAAGTTGGTGATGGTGTTTGTGATTACGAGCTGCTATGTTGAATGGAAAAAGGGAAGGTAAAAAACGGGAAGCATAATGTTGGTACCATAAATCATAGTTCCCGTAAACCAGTGTAGGTTTGATTTGTACATACACTTTATCATATTGTTAATACCAGGGTTCACAAACCACTGTCACCACTATGAAGATGTAGACAATAATTAAATTAATTTATTATTATTTATTACACCGGTAACTGATGTGAAGGTTTAGTATTTATAGAAAAGGAATAATACCATGGAGAAATGAAAGTAAAATCTTTAGACCCGATAAGATTCAACTAATTAATTAATACTAGTCGTAAAATTGAAGAAATATAGACTGCAGTGTGGAGGTAAATGTCATGTGAGTTGTAGGAATGATTGCTCAGTAGTAATATAACCACAGACTAAATATAACCGAACCCCGGGTAGATCGATGTAGTTTCAAATCCTTGCAATGTGCCCTTTTCGATAGAGAGGAACTTGATAAATCAATAGTATGATGAAGTTTTTTTAACTGCACCTGGCGGATTACGTAAGCATCGTAGCGGGTGGAGGGGTTTATGCTTTGCTTATTTTTAACTATTACTTTATTATACGGATGCCGGGGTGTCTGAATGACAATTATATTACCAGTATTTACTGATTTCATTTTCAGTGTGTTTTTTAAGGGTTATGCAGAAGCTTTCGAGATATATATTTTTTTAATTATACCTATACTTACGTACACATAAACAGCTAACCCTTAGCTTTACTTTTGCTGACAAAGAGGTGCGATAAAGAAGGAGGGATAAAATTGATTAAAATTTTGCTTACATACAAGGGTTCCAAAATCAACTTGAAAGCCTTTCCGTTGCCTTTTAGTTTTTAATTTAATATAAGTAAAATGTAATCTCTTAATATTAATAAGTTTTATATTACAGGCGTATTTTTTATATCTTGCAGACGCGCCTCACATAATTTACATGTATATAAAAACACTTTACGTTTAATATTATTTTCTAATGATTTGTAATGCCATAGAATTTTATTATTCGGTTATAAGTCTTTTATGATAAAATAAAAAACATTGATAGTCTATATATTTTAAGCTAGCTTCTACCCGTAACTTCGTCCGTTACGTCCGGAATAGTTACTTTGGGCTAACGCTAAAACCCAGCAGAAGCTCTCGAAAGGAAACCCTGATTTTGCAACATTCTTCATTGGGCCTCCGCCCCTATTGATTTTAGCGTGATGATATAAGCCTATAAAGCCTTCCTCGATAAATGAGCTATGTAACACTGAAATCATTTTTCAAAACGGACCGGTAGTTCCTGACTCTAGCACGTTCAAACAAACAAACTTTTGAGCTTTATAATATTAATTATAGATTATAATATTAGTATAGATATAGATTATTAATTTATTTATAGAAGAAAACAACAGAAATAAATGTATTTGAACTGACATCAAACAGAATCCATTTTAAACATAATATATGGCCACCTAAAATGGTGTTGTAACATTTCGTAACAATGTTTCCACATTTTTATAATTCAGGCTGAGTTGTCGATTAACAGTAAAAAACGCCTTATGTTTTATAGAGATCGTAATTAAATGTTGCGATATGGTAGAAACACTAGGATATTAGCGTACACGGTGCTAGATGGCGTAAACTTATTGTTGTGCAGACAATGAAGCCGTTTCGACACTCGGATATCTTAACAGCATCTAGATTCACATCACTAGTCTAAGCGCCTCTCGTTCGCCTTTTGCGGCCATTTGGAGCCTTCTCGTAATGGAAAATAGTTGAGAAGTCATTTGTGAATTACATCACGTATACTAGTAAACCAGATGACTGTTTAAAGTTTAACACCCTTCAATCCTTTGGTAGTTCATGGTCACATTTAACATATAAAATAATAATATCAAAACAAATACTAATAAACAACCAAGAAACCCTAAGTTAAAGTTTGTTCTAAGACTTTCAAAATTATGGGAACGATACTTTTAAACGAAAAAAACATCACATCTAGGTTCAATGAACAACATTAAAGGGGCGCTTTCAAGGTTAATCATTACATAAATGCTGGAGCTGTAAGGGCCTGTCAGACCAATAGCGTAGTCAGTTCGAAAAAAAAAATCACATTCGGATTTCTATATCCCATTCCCAAGGGGGCTTCTGTACCCAGTCAATATCGTTAGTTGTCTAAGTAATTGGGTCAAAAAAAGTAAAAACGAAGTTGCGTTGACGATTCTATAAGCTCTGTAATTGACTAAACAAGTTGCAATCTTGGAAATGAGCCAGGGCTTTCGATGAAGACAAATATCGTGATGAAAACATAGTACGGCGGTATGGCTTTTCCAAATCCGGTTGGCTAGCTAAAAGCTGAAAATCTGCCGCCACGCACTCATAAGGTGTGTTCCGGTAACTTTATTTGAGTACTTCATCTAGATTAAAAATATTTTTTACAGACATAATAACTACAGATTTATTAAAATAGACAAATAAACTCATACGCAAGCTTTTTAGCCGTGGCTTAGTTATTAATCGCCCGCTATACTTACTTTATATTTTTGTACATAATTGTTATGAGCTCATAAACATTGAAATTAAATAAAATTGCAAATATTTTAATACGATTTTATTTTTGTTGCAGGTGAATAATCGACCGCAGAATTTACGTCAACTCGTAAGAATTTATGATTTATTATTTGACTTGAATTATATTATTTTAGTATCGACTGTGGTATTCGTTTAGTGTTTACATACATATACCTAATTATGCGTGTATCGCTTACCAGATATACCGAAGTACCTTTTAGTTGAGTTATTCTCATTGTATCTGTTGGCATAATCACAAATATATAAAATTAATATAGCTATATTTGGAGTCCTAAAAACATAATTGGAATTGATTATTGTTCTATATAGGATTCGCACATGTATTTAATTAACATTTTTTTCTTTGTACATTTTATATGTTAAATGACTATGTGGTCTAAGATAGTTAACATGCTAAACCTTGGGGGGATTGGCTCTCACGTGCCAGAACGTATACCAGAACATCTATAGGTTCTTGGCGACAGGCTTTCAATTTGAGCGTGGTAGTTGCATAACGATATTTTCCATCGACAGAAGTTCAAGTTCATTCAGAGTCCGAACTCGGTACTTCTGCGTTATTATTGTTTCATCATTTAGTTATCAAGAGTACAATATTTACATATAAATAATTACCGCCATCAAAGCTATTAAGAAGCTACATTACACACGGTGCACTCTACAGACCAAAATTGAGTCTCTATGCAGGCTTTTCATCACATATGTACTGGTCAAATTTCATTCGGTAAAGGTTTCCATCCCAGTTTAATTATTTCAGCCGAGGTTGCGTCGGAAGGGTATTTGAAATCCCCTTATTATGCCTAGAGATGATTATTAGGCCTAGAGATGATGTGTAAATAAAAATCCAATCTCAGTGTATGTTTAATAGACTACTAGTAGTGCCTGTATATCCTTTGAGAAATAAAGCGTGATTATATAATTATGCATTTTATGCAACTAAAATAACAATATCTATACAAAGCGCGATTTACACAAATGATAAAATATCTTGCAACATATTATGATGTCATTATCTTAGCAAAGAATCAAAACTAATATAATTGTTTAATAAGATATATAGTCGATAGAAAAAGTTTGATAAATCAGGCGAGTCTATACTATGGAGATGCGGCCTTATATTACACAACGCGGCGGTCAAATTCGTGTTGTTATTCCGTCATTACGGCGAGCTGTGGCTGCGGTATGCCAGGCACGCATTCGGCCGGGTCAAGGGAGCCAGGGCACCCGAATTTTTACGAAACGGTGGAATTTGCCCTGAATTAAATGTTACGCATATCAGTTATTTAGGTTTTTTTTAATGCACATTCTTTTATAATTGTACAGCTGGTTGTGTTATGAAGTAATCTGTAAGGACAAGGTACAGTCCCTTCCAGTTGTAAAACTAATTAAATCATCGAGTTTTTGTATCTAGAAACATTTTTTGAATCATAGTGTGTTTTCAACTGACTTTCAATTGTGACTTAGCTCGCGTTATTGTAGACATGACCTATCCCTCAAAAATAATACATTTTTTTAACCGACTTCGAAAAAGGAGGAGGTTACTACGTTCGGTTGTATGTATTTATTTATTTTATGTATGTTAATCGATATCTCCGTCAATTATGAACCGATTTTAATGATTCTTTTTTTATTTGAATTGGTTATATTCAGAAGTGGTCCTATATAATTGGCATTGACTTCAAATATATTATTAGGTAGCGCAAATATTAATATTTTTTATTTAATTTGGTTAATTTAATAATTCAGTTATTTTTCGCTTTTTAGTGCCTTATTAGTTTTTCACATCGAAGGCGGTTTATTTTTTTTGTAAAAAAAAATTATTTTTTGGATGAGATGTACCTTATTACTTTTCTGTACACTTCGCAACGTGTATACAAAATTTCATGTTGATCGGTTAGTGATTAAAGTGTGAAAGCATAACAAACAACGTACAAATCACTTTCCAATTTATAATATTAAGTTCTAAAATTATTTCTTAGATTTCGGCCAAAATCAAACATTTTATATTTTTTATTTGGGAGCCACTAAAGAATAATACATATTCAAACAATCAAATAACTGACAAATAGGCGTTTGTCGCAGCATTTTCATGAAACATTCATGCCAATATTTTGTATTACTTGGTGGTGCTATCTCATCAGTGAGTTTCCCGATCTGATCCTTGAAAACGGGTTGCCATATTCGTCTACATAATAGCCTCCAAAAAATAAAAATAAATGAATTAAGCTCAAAGTACATTATGTATAAAAATAGCATACAAGAAAGAAGGGCTTTTCAGTCATCGGATATACGTGTTATATACCTATCTCTCAAATATAAGTATACACTCTTGTTGTTTCAAGTCATGTACATATGAGTTACATTTCAAAATGACCTAAATCTAATTTTAGCCGTTCCTAATATTTTACGTTATTTTTCAAGATCTTCAAATTTTAAAACGTTAAATATGTAGTTCATAAAAAAAATCTAAAAACCAAAATGTGAACTTCGTTCTCGGTGTATAAAAACTGGAAATCTCATAAAAATTAAACATGTTATATGAACGATTTAAATTGGAATTAACTCATTTTGAAATATAACGATACATTACATCATATAACATATTTAAAAAAACTTATTACTTAAATAATTATTCCTAAATTAAGACTCAATTAGACCGTGCAAGTGCAAACCTGTGTTAAAAACACAGTCGGCCTTAAATCAAATCCAATTAAACACGCCTACATTCAGTGTTACGCAAAATGGTGGACAGGAGATCATTATACGTTATGTACTACGAAATTATTACTCTACCGAGCATTCAATTAACTTGTCATCTTTTACCAAATAAATCCATCAATGATAACTAACTTATTAAGTAGATATAGACAATACCTATTGTAATGTTTTAAATTAGTTTGATTTATTTATGTCCTTCTATGTTACATAAAATCAAAAACTCATTGTTTATTAAATTGTATGGTTGGATGTAGTATCTTCTCATTATTGAATGTTTAATTATTTCAAACGCTCTAGGGTGCTGTCGGTAACAATAATCAGGAGACTCATAAATATCCAAGACTATTAGGTTTATAATTCGCATATGTCTAACATATATAATCTATATATTTACATATATGTACGCAGAGACAAAACGGTTAAATAAATCATCTTTCTCTGTGTGTCAACTAATTTTCTTTATTTGTTTTTTAGTATATCTTGATGATTTTTGGGGTTATCAATAAAAAATATTCTTTTATATCCTTAGACCATTAAACGATCACTAGGATATTTCGTTTAGCAGAAATGGCTGTAACAATTTCAATGAAATGAAAAATCTGTGTACTTTGCAAGTTATCTAAATTTATTATTTTTTGCAACACGCAGTACGAAGTTTGGTTGTCCAGATATAATAATATAAGAGAAATGAATATACATCAACATATGGTATATATTCACACACTTTTTAATGACACTATAAAACTATACTAGAGAAAGCAAACTTCTTTCGTTTTGTAAATTTTATTCTTTAGAATATTGATAATTATCTTTATGTAATATGAATATTATAGTATTTAATAATATAGTATTATCTCGTCACAATTAATCCCCCAAAACGGCGCCTAAACGCGGCCCTGCCTTATCCGTAGTGAGGGAGGATACGAATGAATAAGGACATTCTTTATTCGCATGAAGTAACTTTAGATATATGATTATATTTGTATTAATTTTTCTTTGAGTTATATAAATATCTACGTAATAATTCGTAAGAAAATTATTGCGAATGTCGATGAGGTGACATTAACAGGTTGTGAATACAAGTTATATGCATATAAATAATTGAGCATACGTGTTTCTGTGTTGGGTTATGAAGAAACAAAAGAAATAAACACTAGACAACTGAAACCTAAAAACAAATACAATATACATTAGGGTGGAGTGAAAAAAACAATTTTTTTTTTTCTTAGCCTGGGGGTCAAATTTGTAGCTTATAAAAAACAAAAATTTTTGAAAAAAAAAAAAAAATTTTACTCAACATCTTGAGCCAGCCCACTCATTTTTAAAACTAATTACGAGTAAAAATATTTGGTTGCAAAAAAAAAATTTTTGAAGGCGTTCTAGAAACTTCAGAGTATCCTCTTTTATGCCAATTAAAAATCACAAGTTAAAAAAAAAATTTTGTGACTATTGTTTTAATTTTAAAAAAAATTCCCAAAAAGTACCATTCCTCTTTAGGGCACTAGAATAAAATTTGAGTTGGAAATGATCATAATTGCCAGTTCTTAGATGTTTTAAGAGATTCAAAGACAAAAAAAATTTTTTTTTTTGCAACCAAATATTTTTACTCGTAATTAATTTTAAAAATGAGTGGGCTGGCTCAAGATGTTGAGTAAAATTTTTTTTTTTTTTTTCAAAAATTTTTGTTTTTTATAAGCTACAAATTTGACCCCCAGGCTAAGAAAAAAAAATTGTTTTTTTCACTCCACCCTAATATACATTAGCCTAATTAGAATCTTGAGTATTTAAATATTTGAATAAACGATTTGTAATTTTAAATAATTAATATTCATTTACTTAAAAAGTTGTTATACCTTATGAGATTTAAGTTGTCATGTTACCCGGACAGTATAAATATTGTTTGATCAATGACTCGGTCTGTAATATAAATATTAGAAAGAGTTAAAATATGTAACTTTAGATATTTGTATGTAGGGGAGAGTAGAAGGAAGGGTATATAAAAATAGTGATTGCAATTCATAAACTAAAATAATCAAAATAACTTTTTCACACAATCAAATAGGAATAGAATTAACTGCTAGAGATAAATGCATCTTTGCTGATAATTTGTCAACATTAATCCCTTTCCATTGTACTGTCAGGCAATCGCAGAGATAATCATTAACTATAAAAAGCACCATGATATAGTCGCCTCTCGTACATTAATCAAAACTTTCACCATCCACGGATACTCAGTTATGCTCTCTAATTGAGTTGCTTTAAGTAACGTTGCCTAATCTCGGTTTAGCAAAAAATAAACTGCACACTTCATAATCCATATATGAAAGGCGGTAAATGTGAATTCAATTATAATCATATAAAGTATAACCGCGGATATTACTAAACTAAATATGTATACCAGCCTTATATACAATATGTAAACTAACTAAAGGCGATGCGTTTAATCAGGTTATATAACTGTATGTCGTTTTTGCAATAGACATCGTTACCTTTATAATAAAAGTAGCTGCTGTCCGCGACTTCGTCTGAGTGGAATAGTTACTTTGGACTAACGCTAACACGCAGCGGAAGCTCTCAAAAGGAAATAATCCGATTTTGAAACACTATTCATCGGTGCTCCGCTCCTATTAATCTTAGTGATGATAACCTATAGCCTTCCTCGGTAAATGAGTTATCTAACACTGTAATAATTTTTCAAACGGGACCAGTAGTTCCTGAGATTATCGCGTTCAAGCAAACAAACTCTTCAGCTTTATAATATTAAGTATAGAAGTATAGATTAAAATGATTATTAAAAATTTATAAGGTGATTTGACCGGTGGAATATCATTCCGATGTTAGCAAGTTCAAACCTCGCCGTATACCAACGAATTTTTCGGAATTCGCGTACATTTACTAATTTAAATTGGTAACACAATCAGCTGAAAACATCGTGAGGACACCTGAACCGAAGAAATGTTCTTGTAGACCCACTGTACGTGGGGAAACATAGAACTGTGGATTTCTTTGGGTTTGAAATCGTTAATACGTCGTGGGCTGACGTAGTGATTATGCCCATACCTTCTTACGGGAAGTGGCCTATGACACTGCAGTAGGCCTCTTATAGGTTGACGATAGTGATAAAATAGTTATACTCAAATTTGTATTGTCCAAATTTATTTTCTATCACACTTAATAGCATTCACCTGTTTCATAACCTTTGCATTATTCCGTCATATATGAAGTCAGTTGTTAATTGTAAACAATGTAATTATGAACAAGTCTAATATCTAGGTCATTTTACATGAAGCAGACCAGGAATATAAGAAAGGTTCTGGCATTCGTTCATATTCATCCAAATTGAACTTCTAACAGGAATGCATGTGACTACATGATTTTTTATCTATTATATTTATTTGTCAAAAAATCTAAAAATAGACATATTTGAAATAGGGATTTTTGTGAAGTTGTTTTTCGAATTGAAATTTACAATAAAATGTTAAACGTAGACGTTAAACGTATAGAAGAATATTGCTTTCTAAATTATTATTTAATGAAAAAGATAGCATTTGATTTGATTTTATAAAACAGTACAACTTTTAAGTCGATATTCGCATGAGTTAAGTTGATAGATCGATTATCCCACACGCATGTCGCACTGAGTTAACGTCTTGCACTTTAAATATCACATTGTAATGCTGCGATATGAATAACTATTATCTTGCTAAGAGTACGTGACCTCTAACAATAATTTAGGGCAGGTATCATTGAAATAAGCAAAGCGTAATAAAATAGGTATAGATTTGACCCTATATAAGGTCTGAAAATATTGACCGTAGTTAGTTCACATAGTTTTGTATATTGTATACTTTCTTGAACTCAACCTAAAAATACATATCAGCATACTCGCATCGGATGAATCGTATCAAACTGATTTCAGTATTCCTTTAACCGATGGCACCCATCGCGAGGTCGCTATAACCAACACGATTTCAAAGAGGAGTAATTTTTATACGTGAGACAGAGTTTCTAAACATGTACCATTACTGAAAGCTGCAGTATATCTGTATGACACATACGAAAATACTGCAAGAATTTTATGTCATCGTTCAGCGAATAAGGAAATAACGTTTTCAATTGCTGCGAATACAACACTTGCGATATCACAAACGAATCCATTTGGTACGATCTTCCGATACGTGCAAAACGAGTCTGTACTACGTACTATATATGTATATAATATACTAGCGGGCCCGGCAGACGTTGCCCCGCCCTGATTATAAAAAAAATCTCTGAATATGTACTATAATAACGATATAGTTAATATAAGAATTAGACTTAAAGCTTTTGCTATTTGATAAAACTAGTGACGTAGATCGTAACTGATGTCGACTAAATAAAACTACAGATTACAGTAATAACAGTTGACATATCTTAGCAACAAAGTATAAAACATTTTAATATAAAAAATATTAACATTGAGAGACGTCATCACTCATCGACTGTCTCTTATAAGCATATAGGGCAAGAAGCTTCATGACTAATAAACTTAATGAAAAAACTAAAGGAATCTTTGTTATAATCCAACACTGGAATATACTACATTGATGACCGTTGCAATATGCAGATTATAGATAGGCAATTCTTACATTTTGAACTATGACATTAATACACAAGGTAAATTACAAATGGATCGTCCAAAGACTCTAAACTGAAAGACTGAGACTGAAGTGACTGAAAGAGTTTTAAACATAAAATAAGAAGTTGATATCTACTAAACCAGTCAACCAGGATCAAAGATACAAACTCAAGAACAACAAAAACGGTTTTAATAATGATTTTGAGTACAAAACGATTATGATAAATATAGAAATAGGATTTTACCATTTTCATTTGGATAGTGATAATCAATAAAATGTTTAAATAACTTCTAGTTGCAATAAGAGACTATTCAATTAGTAACTTATTTATTAAACAAACATAGTGTATATAAAACAATATTAATTATAATTGTTCTTTTGTTACAGTTCGCGCGTAGCAATCAATTAACCGCGCGTTTTGATTGCTTGTCTATTAACTGGGCACGGAGTATTGATAAATGTTCCAAGTTTTGTTAAATAATTCTATAAATGAAATTAGAAACATTTTAAAAAAACAGACGTGTGGCACTCGGAGACTGCCGCAGTAAAGCTATTGCATAGCATTTTTTATCAACTTATGCAATTATAATTATTTATTTATTTTATTAATGAGAAATTAAAAAAAAAAAAAAAAAAAAAAAAATAAATTTTTTTTTTAATTAAAAAAAAAAAAGAATAAAAAAAAAAAAAAAAAAAAGGAAATATTTTTTCGTGACTTTAATCATTAATAATGCCTTATATTTCCTTTGTGCACAGATTATACGAGTACAGATTTCACTGTGACATAGATGATAAATACCTATACACCTATATCTTTCCACAAAAGCTGTTTACGGAGTTTTCCAATACAACCAATGCCACCTAAAGGGGGTTGCTGAACTAAAGAGAAAGGTGATATTTCCAAAAGTTATTAAAAGTTTTGGTATTTATTGATAGATGGAAAAATAAAAAGTATCCCGCTGTGCCGGTGGGGGGGGGGGTGGTTGGTTTTTTTTTAGGAATTTTTTGGCCCCCCCCCCGAAAAAAAGTAAAAAAAAAAAGGAGTTTATAAAAAGCCAACGTACATTTACTATCGTTATGAATCAATGATATCATAGTTGATAGTGTTTTGGATATCGCGTTGACCGACGTAGGTTCGAATCGTTGCAACTGAGCAGGAATTTTTGATCAAACCATAGTGTTATGGTAGGGTTTTTTCTAAGTCTGCCTAGCTAACTACCATCTTCTAGTTGAAGGTACTATTGGTGTACTTCGCCAGCTGCACCTGAGAGCCAGTCCTAATCTAAGTTTAGTGTGTTTACCTTCTTAAATCATATCGTCATTTAACATAATATTGTGGTCAACCGCTAAAACCTACACGGTGTTATTACAAATACTTAATTACGTATTAAATACTTGCTTTATAAAGGTTTCGTATTAAATACACCGCGCTAGCCCGAGGCAAGTTCGCGTTATCCTTTTTCGCAAGTCTAAGCTAACCTAACCAAAGCGAGACAAAAGAGCAAGATGGCGAACATTCAGCGACCGCGGTGTATTTAATTCGAAACCTTATTTAAGGCAAGTGTTCAATACGTATTTAACTTTTTTGTAATAACACCCACAAATCATAAAAAAGAACCTATTTTACTGCACAAGAGCAGCAGTGCTTAAATCGCTGTTTTCCAAGACTTTTTCACACTTTGTGTTATCATTTCCTATGGACACGGTAACCTAACTGTATTACAAATATCGCAATGTTATGAATGTAAAATTAAAACAACTACATGATAATCTGATCTCCTTTCACAAAATACCTCATTCTATCTCAATCCTTACGAGTAGTAACACCATATAATTATCCTTACAGTCTTTTAACACTGGTTGTATATAGGTATATGGTCAAAAGACCAATATAGAACAGGTGATCGTGCCCGCTCAATACTCCGTAGAAAAGAACAATAATATTGTAGACCACATTCATTTCAGTTCTCTAGATTGTGTGTCAATGACCCACATCGAGACAAGACCTGTATTAGTAGGTAACAACTTGTCACAGCCTGCGCTTGCAAAAAGTTCACTTATAAACTTGTATCTGCAATAACCAATACTCAAAGTCGACGCTATAAAAACCTTCTGAAAATAATTCAATCAAATTACGAGTAAGGTTGCTTATTTATGTATTAACTAGCTACACACCTCGGTTTCGTACGGGTGTACTAAGCAAGGATCATCTCCCTCCTACCCGTATCCCACGTAAGTAGGGTCAGCACAACATGTTTTCCTTTTCCACTCTCCTCTGTCAGATGTCATCTCAGTATTCACTCCAGTTTAATACTCATTTCATTTTTCAAACAATCCATCCATCCCTCCTTCGGTCTTTCTTTACTCCTATACCCGTCCACCTTCATACTCAAGATTTTTCTAGTTTAGAATGATCGGTTGAGTAGTGTAGACGAGAAAAAAGTAACAAACATAAAAAAATCACATTTGCATTTATTATATTAGGATAAACATGGACAAAGTCGCGAGCAGTCGCTAGTCTATACATATGTTAAAATGTTTTTTTTATATATAAATCACAATATCTACAAGGTTGATTGATATATTCTAACATCCTTTGACAGAACACTATGAAAGCTTACCTATGTTTATTTCCTCAAAAAATATTATATGCTATCCATTTATCATAACTCGCCACTAGGTGGCTCTAGACTATGTCTTATTGTTATTAAGTTTTATATTGCAAATTAAAGCGGACGAAATCACGGTAGTTTTGTAGTGTTATATGTAAGTAGATCAATACAGTTCGCGTATGGTGACTTTTACTTTACCGGGTCGCACATAGTTATGCGTTGGCTAACTTAGCGCTTACGTAAGTACGATTAAGTACACAAAGCGTGGAAGTTCGCGATTGATTTCCGCAAAAAAAATTGTGTACGAAGAATTCTTTTGTTTTTTAAAAGTCAGAACTTGACAGAATTAACTTTTTATGTATATTTGTAAATAGAATTTAAAAAAATTAAGTACTAATGAAAGTCACACGATTTTTTAAATAGTTTACTAAATGTATATATATACTTTTTTTTATAGAATCAACAATTATTGAATTATGAAATTAGTGTCAACAAATTAGACAAATCAGTAATTTTCTTTGTATATGTATTTATTTTTTCAAATTTTTAATAGCTATCTATAATAAAGATTTCCGATCGCAAATCCGACAAAAACCTTACTTGATAATGTTTTTTTTTGGGCTTAACTTAAAAATGGTTTCACCGATTTTGATGAAATGTTATACACGAAAAGTTTGTGCTATTCCGTAATTTGATAGATTCCAGTAAAAATAACGTTACGTCAATATAATAACAATCAAGAATTCTTTTGGAAACGATACATTTGAGTAAACGCAATAACGAGAACGTAGGACATTCATTATGAGCACGCTAGTGCAGGGCTGTAGCTAGAGTCGAATTTCAGGTAGGGCAGCATTGGCTACAGGCACGGCGGAAGTAAAAAAAAAATCATAATTGATCTGCCCTCGAATGTCACAAACTACATTTTTTTTATCTCAAACTATAAGCATACAATTTAATTATAATAATTTATCTTCGTTTTGGATTTTTTTATGTAGAGCAATGGACCCTTAGCTACGGCCGTACGCTAGTGTTGTGGAACGGTCTATCTGGTACGATTTTCCCCCAGGATTGTGAGCTGAAGCTCTTCTAATAAAGATTGAAACACACACTTCAAGGTCAGCAACACGACAGTGATGGCCCTGTTGTTGTAGTTGTCCTTAGTCGACAGTGACCATTTAACATCAAATGGGTCGTTCGACAGTTTGTTGCCCTTGGTATAAAAAAATATCTGGAACACAGTTCTATTAAATTTGTTCACAAGGGTTACCCAGTCATTCTGGGTAGAGATTATCGCTAAAGAACTTATGTATAAGATAAATAATGACATGTTTGTATACGCTTGATACTGACGTAATATAATATGATTCAAAAGAATTATACTCGATGATTACAGAGGTACAGAAGTAAATTATGTTTAACAAAGTTTATGTTGAAAGAGCTTAATTATAGTGAAGTAGTGGCGACCAGTAAATAAATTATCTAATGAGGTTTTTGGCATAACACAAGATCCACGTTCAGTGTTAATATTACATATATATTTTTCTAGCTTCTGCCCACGGCTTCGTCCGTGTGGTTTAATTACTTTGGGTTAACGCTAACTTTAACTCGCGACTTCATTTACGTAGAAGGTGATAATATTTTTAAATAATACGTACGTTAGCTCTGATTTTGAAACATTCTTCATTGGTGCTCCGCTCCTATTGGTCTTGGCGTGATGGCATATCTCTAGCATTCCTCGATAAATGAGCTATCTAACACTTAAAGTATTTTTCAAATTCGATTAGTTGTTCCCGAGATTAGCGCGTTCAAGCAAACAAACTCTTCAGCCTTATATAATATTACTAGCTGTCCCCCGCGGCTCCGCACGCGTTTTTTTTTAATATATTAAAGAAATGTAAAATTGTAAGTAGGTGTGTACATGACAGAAATACTTTTTCAAAAACATTTGTAACTACGACACGCACGCCAACTGTAACATGTAACGTGTACATTAGATATGTGAATACGAATAGTATATCAAATGGGATGGGATTTAACATCAGCAACATACCTGGAACTTTAACCTACTATATACCACCCTCGATGCTCACTAACACTATATAAGAAAGTAGGTAATGAAAATTTTAAACTAAACATTATCGAACAATTTGTGTTAAATTTTTTATTATGTCGATATAACATGCCTATATTGTCGATATAATTGTGTTATTCTTATACGTTGCTATAATCACTAAGTTATGTATAGTAGTTCGATGAAGCCGTAAATGCCGCAAAGCTAATAGCATAGTCAGTGCGAGAAAAAAAAACTGAGTTATATGGGTGCAAACGCGGTAAATAAAACAAAATGGCCGCCAAATTGACCAAAATGATAATATAATTCAAATTACATACATTTATTCTTGGAGTTCAGCAAAAACTACAGCGCACGGATTCTCACGCCGCTTTTCACCAGTAGGTAGAACGGTTCATGGGGAAGGTTTATGTATTATTATTTATTATTATTATCACACAACAGAGTTTTTATATATTTTACAATTATATCCAATTAAAACTATATTAAATAAAAACTAACATATTATCTGTCCCCGTTTATCTCCTTGACCGCTCTGCATACAGCCGTCAAAAACGGGGTGACGCATAACAATATTAAGCAAATTAATATTAAGCAGAAGTTAGAAATGTTCTTATAGGAATCTAATATTGGCAATTAATTATCCTTAAGTGGCTTCGTTTTATGCATACATAGATGCTGTATGATGTATAATTTGTCAACGTCAAAGCCAAGCCCGCTTCCTTAAAATAAAATAGCTCATTAGTTATTTGTCTACCAGTGAAAATCCCGAGAAAATTAATTCAAGCATTTCGGATATTCCACTACGGCGAAAGGCTGAATAAAAAACCTAAATTACTTTTTATGAGGTCTGCAATCTACCAGTGAACACCCCGTGAAAGTCGGTCCAACCTATTTTGGAAATAGCAAATGCAGACGAAGCCGCGGACAAATAAAATAGAATATGTCAACCGTTATAATTTCGGCTTTCTGGCAGTAAAATTCCCGAAAATTCCCGTTAAAACGTTTTGGAGATTACCCGGAACAAACAAACAAACAGACAAAATATAATAATCTAAAAATATAGACAAAGTATAAAAAAAAATGTTTTTTGGTCATTTCTAGCCATATCCATTCATCAAAAAGTTGTTATTTTAATTGTACATACACAAACTTTATTTTTATAATACGTAATAGAGAACAAATAAAAAATTGGAAATAAAAGTAGTATAAAATTTTTGCATAGGAAAACAAAATAAACTTTGATAATGTTTGCGATAGAAACTTACCACGTTACCATGGCAACGTATATAACACTAACGCTAACTAAATCTCTCGAAAGGAAAAAAGTGCCCGATTTTGAAACATTTTTCATTGGTGCTCTGTTTCTATTAGTCTTAGCGTGATGATATATAACCTAAAACCTTCCTCGATAAATGAGCTATCTAAAACAGAAGGGTTTTCTCAAATCGGACTGGTAGTTCCTGAGATCATAGCGTTCAACCAAACAAACAAACAAACAAACTCTTCAGCTTTATAATATTAGTATAGATTATTATAGATTTAACATCTGATAGGCCGTTCGTCTGTTTGCTGCTCATTGGCATAAAAAGGCATAATTAATGCGTACATAATAACTACTGTATATTCATACATAACATAACGTTCGTAGTAGCAACATAACAATTACTGTTACTACTAAACACTTTATTAAAATATATGTTAATTGTGTTTCGAGTTTCGTTTTGTAATAATATAACCGGATATAAATCTCCACTTGGAAATTCCATTAATCGTAAGATTAAAAAAAAAACATTGGTAATTATCATACAGATATAAATTACATCTTAATTTGGCACGAATTATGCAATTAAAAGTACCAGTTGTAAACGATTTGCTTCGAAATTTACTGTTAATGTGATGTGAAATTTGGTATATTTGTCAGTTATTGTTATCACTCGTAAAAATTCTATAATTCCGGATATATTGTCCTGGTGTCCTAAATATTATGTAAAGGTCTATTATGACATTGATCTCTCTGTTAACTCTGTTAACACTGAGTTGATTTTTACTCAACGCATTCGTTTCTTTTTATATATTTAATCGGTGTCATTACAAAAAGTTAAATACTTGGTTTAAAAAGGTTTCGAATTAAATGCACCGCGGACGCTGAATGTTCGCCATCCTGCACTTTTGTCTCGCTATGGTTATGTTAGGTTAGACTTGCGATAAGGATAACGCGAAAATTTGTTGGGCGAGCGCGGTGCATTTAATTCGAAACCTTTTTAAACCAAGTATTTAACTTTTTTGTAATAACACCCATATACCGTTTGACAACAACCGCATCTGCTATTAAATGGCGCTGTAGTCTAAGATGGTACACACTAAATCCTAGAATAGGGCTGGTTCTCAAGTGCAGCTGTCGAAACACACCTATAGCTGGTTTGGCGACAGAATTTCAACTTGAAAATAAATACTCATAATTACATGTGTAATATGTATTTTTTGTACAAATTTATTGTAAAACAAATATTTTAATACTAGCTGTGTTTGCAACTCGCATTAACTACAAATCTATAATTGTTAAGTTGTTTTTTTTTCTTTTGATAGATATTTTTTAAATATTACACGGTTTAACAGTTATTATAGCAAATAAAGTTTAAAATTTTTGCTACGAGTTACTACCGAAGAATTTTGGGACTTTATTCTCCGTTGGGTAGAATGTTATTGCATTATAATGTCAAATCCAAAACCTCAGATTTCGATCTCAGAACATCTTCACAAACAGTTTCAGCAAATATAAAGAGATATGCTTCGCTAACTTAAGATAAAAAAGAAAAATAGAAACGTACATGTTGTTAACTTAGTTTCTGCTTTTAACCTTTTAATTAAGTTATTTGCTTTACTGTCCATACCTATAATTAAGGTGGCATTTAAATATAGTCATTCTTTCTAAACGTATGTATTGGAGTGTCATAGCGTAAATTTTGTTGGTGTTTCGAATAATAAAATAAATAAATCAACAGCAGCGGAGACGTGGACGAAAGTAGCTACTGTAAGAGAAAAATACACAAAGTGTACTAAATACTTAGACAATCACGAGCTTTGAATATAGAAAACAAGCTTCGTAGCTCTCAGTATGCTGCAAATGCTTAAATAAATCTAGTTGAAAACTAAATTTACGTAAATGAGATCTAGATTGAATTGCGCCACTGAATACCTAATAAGTCGTGACCTAATACAGCCATTAAATATTTAAAGTTATACAATAAAGAGGATTACGTAAGAGACACATTCGAAATTCTTTTAGACAAAGGACATTTACTTTTTAAGAAATTAACATCATATAAAAATTGCCTTTTCATGAGATCACCTTCGATACGATTAACCACGCTCTTCGAATTCTACCGTTTGGCATATTGTTAGAAGTGATTGCATGTCTTCAAAGGTTATTTACGTAATGTATTAAACTAACGACCAGACACGGCATCGCACGGATGTAATGTATTATTAATAACGCGTCATGAATGTCTGAATAGGCAGTGTCCGATCCATTTTTTTCACTCTTGGAAAGTTCATCGGAGTCAAATAGACTTCGTTAGTCTTATCACACAAGCATGTTTTTTTCAATACAAGTAACGTTTAATCTGTTATAGTTAGTTATATGCCTTTCAAGTAGCACTCTGGCGGCATTTCCGTAGGTGGCTGACAAAACCAGCTCAGATAGGTTGCAAATTGCATGTATCAGGCAACAGCCCAAGCCGAGGTGTGCCGTGCACCCTTGCGCTAGTTGTCAAATAAAATCGGCTGAGTGCCTTAAGCGCTCGCCTTAATAGTACGGTGAAGCTGTTAAGACCTTGCTAGGTCAATAGAGTAGTCAGATCGAAAAAAAAAAAATGTGTGCGTGTACTAGTGTACACACGTAAGAATTGAAACTTGTTTAAGGCCTTATTTTTCGCAAAATGATCTATATGCAACTTTCCAGAAATTGGTTAAAAAAAAAAAAAAAAAAACCCTTTCTTTCTTTATGGCAAACAATTTCATTAATATATTAAAAAATAAAGTTAAATTAGATAAAGTTTAAACAAAGGGATTTTATTATCATAGACATGAATACAAACAAGATGGCGCGTAACGGAAAAATGTGACGGTAAATTTTTTCCAACGCCGATAAAGAAGTTTCACTTCAAAAACTGACAAGACCGATCCCGGAACGAATCGCAGTCCCCACATCTGGCAAGTATATGCATATGTACCCTCAGGTGGGCGAGGGTTGGAGGCCTGCTCATGACACCTGTTATAACTTATAGTATATTTATTAGAATGGTAGTCTTTGATCTACATGAAATCTGTAGTCTTGATTTACATTCAATCTTCAAGGTAATTAGCGTAACTAATTGGACAAGGATTAATACTGTATTGATCAAGACTACTTTACAAACGATTAGTATGTATGTAAGTGTACCTCTCATTTCCCTGCACCGACTCCCCGGGTGGTGCTAAAGAGTAACAAATTTTTGGACGCTGCATTATTCCACATAAATTGAACCTCGTAGCGACAAATAGAGCAATCAATCAGTTGGCGATAATAAAAGATGGATACTCTATTTAGTCATACGATTAAATAAAAAGTGATTGTAAGATCTACTAGTATATTCTTTACATTATTATTTGCTTAGTTTGCTTCATTGTAACCACAGCCTCATATGATCGTGTCCATTATAGAGTATTCTTAAGCCATGTCGTGTTCGCACGCACCGTCCAAGTAACTTTCCAAACAAGTTCTATCAGTTTATACCATTCCTTAGAGAGATTACAGTGTAAATGGAGAAACGTGGTAACCTAGCTTGCTACAATTCGTACTTTCTTAAATTGTAACATTTTTGCCGTCAATCTTTTTTGGAATGGCTACACGTTGCTGCAGTGTAACTGCACTATAATCCATTACCTGTTGCCCTTGTCATGCCAGCATACAAGTCTCTCTGCAACTATCGAGTCCAGTACAAATGTAGCAGAGAGATGATAAAAATAGAAGTTTTACCATATCCTTAAGTTTGGTGATAAATTTATGAAAGATATTTTACAATTTAGTGGGTCAATTTCTATAAAGAAAGTATGAAAATTTGCTCAATTCTCTTAACTATAATACACGCTAAAATCAAATTAAAAATACTTATTTAATTTAGGCCCTAATAAGGTGCTTATGAAGGTGAAAACTACCACTGGTTCGGAAAACAACCCAGTCATCGAGAAAAACAGGAAACTCGATCTAGTTTATCTTTTTCACATATGTACAATACATCATATCATAATAATCATTTTAGTGGATGCACAGAGAGGAGTCATTTCCAGACATCACCATCATTCACATATTGATCCACTCTATAATAGCCTTTTGATACCAAAACCCACTTGACATGGCGCTTAAACTTACAGTCCAGCAAATCGGTAATATGTTTTGGGACGATACTATTGTGGTTGTTATATCTACCGTATAGTTATCATGATCTAGTTGGACAAAGAACAGAAAACCTAAAAAAATAGTAGCTATTATTGACCATGAAGTGTAACATTAAGATTCGGTACAACGCGAATTTCACGCAATGTTAAGCAACTCAATATATAACCGCGAAATATATTTATCTCCTCTAGCAATGGCCATCAATAAAATCTAATTTAGTACGTATTCAATGAAAAGTCAAGAAGCAATCTGTAAAGGTCAACCGTCATTTTATAAATAACTCTAAAACACGAAACCTTCACCAAAAATAACCCTACACGGCTCCCACGGGACTTTACAAAGATCAGTTGATCACGCATATCGTATATGGATATATCTTCATCTGATATCATATATCGGAATCAAATTCAATGTTAGTCGTGGTGGTCTAATGTTTTGACCAAAGGAATATCAATCCGAAGTCCGCAGGTTTGAACATGTATCAACGAATTTTTCGGAATTCGCGTACTGATTTAAATTGGTAACACTATCGGCTGACGGTGAAGGAAAACTTCGTGAGGTAACCTGAACCTGAGAAATGTTCTTGTAGTACTACTGTATGTGGGAAAATATAGAACTGTGGCTTTTTCAGAGTTTGAAATCGCCAATACGTCGTGTGCAGGCGTGGTAATTATGCTCATACCTCCCTTGGGAAAGAGTCTTATAACTGCAGTAGGTTTCTTACAAGCTGATGATGATGCAATTCAATATTGACGCTTATAGAAAATTGACGTTCAAAGTAAACTATAAAAATAAATAACAAAACGGGAAATGTTGCAAATTTCAAGTATTTAACCCTCTTAATTTACGTGGTACTCGTATATTCTAAAATAGCTGGGTTAATTTCTTCCATTTAGCATTCCCTAGGATATTAGGGAATTATGTCGATAAAATTATAGTTTTGTTGTTGGTAAACTCTATTCAAATAGTATAAGCTAGTATAATTTTTTACTTATAAATTCGGGAGAAAACCAAATAAAGATTGCCGTGTGAAAAATATCTGACACAAAATTCCAGGTCCATAATACGCTGTATCTGAAAATCAATGAATGAAATGATATCTTTTTACTTTACTCAATTCAATTCACATATCTAGGTCCTATGAAAATTCCTAAAGTAGTTTTGGATATCAGTGTACCCGAACAGACAAAATCTTTAAAGATACTCATAGACTTAATATATTTTGTTACACAATCTGCAATGAGTTTTATTATATTAAATGTATATAGATAGATTTAAAAAATCATAAATGGCGGATTTGGCGTAATTGTGAACCTTGCAGCTCACAATTGCAAAAGCACTTAAGTGACAGTAGGTGGGACACATTATTCGTAGTATGAATGACGAATAGTGCTGAAAAGGTCTCAAGTGACGAAGAAGGACCAGAAGATACAGAAAGGTTATGAGATCACTTTGAATAAAAGCGGAGTAAAACTGAATGAGGAAAGCCTAGGTCCAACAGTGGATGTCTTTTCGCTGAATGGATGGATGGAAGGATTAAAACAATATATCTCTTAAAATAGTAGTTTATTTTGGTTATTTAGTATAATCTTCAATAAACTGCTGACACAAAAATAGAGTTTCTTTGAGGCTCAATTATTTCAAAACTACTATAGAGCCATGCCCATTCGATATCTAATCTTTCATAGATGATTCTAGGGTACATATTTTTGGGTCACATTGACCCTTTGCCATTTATTTAAATTAAAAGTAATTGAACGCTCAGCGTAGGAAAAGGATATTAGGTAGGTAATTTATTGTATATTTTATACTGTTGTGAATTTAGTTTATCAATGGACACATAATAGTATACCTACGTGGTAAAATCAGATGGTGTTGGTGTGGACATTACATTGTTGTCACTCCCACGGGCATCGTGATAAGCTGTTGTTTTATATAAAAACTCTACAACGTTCGCATTGTGAGGTCAATTGCTATAGCAAGGTCATGCTGACTTTTGACACAGGTGTGTTAATTTAAATATTGATGCCACGGCCGCCGGACAGATTATCGTATAGAAACTTCAATATGCTCATAATTCAACCATAAATAACATATTAATTATGATTGATTCGCTTTGAGTCATTATATATTATAAACGAAAAAGGTTTTAAACGCAATCTAGATATGTCTATATTATTATTTATGAAGATGTATAGTTTATCTATTTGTAGGTGATTTTTGAAACCACTGTAATAATTCCAACTGTTTTTAATTGTTAGACAATTACGTTTTTCCTGTCTGACGTCACTATCTTATGGTAAGTAAAACAAAATATACGGGTATTTGCTATACGTTTACAGTTACCTATTTCATATTATATATTTCATATTATAAACGAGAAAGTTTGTAAGGACGGATAAATTTTTTTACTATTTCACAGAAAGACTATTGAAAAAATTAATTTATTAAAAATTAGATATAGATTAATGGATAAAAAAATGTCAAATAAAATCATATAAAAAATACACGCAACATATAATAATCAAATAAAAAAAGGAAATGTCCATACGTTCAGTGTCGAGGATATACAACCAGCAGCGGAAGTTATTTATCTGCTTGAAATTCGATACTCTCTCACACACACTCGTAAAAAAATAAGAAAAAGCGAGATAGAGAAAGAAAGTCAAATGAAGTAAGCGCGACGCTATTTCCTTACGCGACGTTTTTTACCAGTCAACTCCAAACGCAAGCATTAAGGAACTTGGCCCCAATATATTTTTAACAAAATGTATGAAAATGAAGTTACGAATTGTGTATTATAGATATATTAGATACTTTTATTTGTATTATTCCATCTGATATAATTTAGGCTTAAAAATGTAACGGAAGAAGCATATATTTAAATCTCTTTGGGAAGTTGATTCTCCCGCCAGATCCATAAACCGGATAAGTTATAATATTGAACATATGATAATTTAATTGATAATTTATTGATCTATTTTACACCGTATTAGTCATAAGAACGTGAGGAATGAATGTCCGTTTGCACGTAGGTTTATTACAACTAAATCCGATTACAGTTTACTTCTGATAGTAAAAGTCGAATGTCCTTGAGAGTTGCTACATGCGAGTCCGGTTGTGTACGATTCGAGATACTAGGTGACCGATGTTATTCACAGATACTGTTTTTGGGCTTCTGTCGGGGTTTTGAACTAGTTTTATTAAATATTTCTTAAAGTTATTAGGTTCTAGAATTATACCATCATTCATGTCACAAACGAATGTGATAATGTGTCATTTTTTATGTGATAAAGCGTTTTAGGTCTTCAGTTTAGTTTACTATTTTTTATCATTGTTATTGTATTATTGTTGTTGACTATTGACTGTTGCTATATCCACATGTAAACAAATAAACGCTTGTCGACATATGCACACGTATATATTTTTTTATTTTATGCTCTATAATTTTTATAATATATGTTGATATCATTACAGCTATAAGCACAGACATAATCGCGAAAAACTATTTTTTAAGACCTTTGACCTTGAGTAATTTATGACGCAGAAACGAGATTTTATTACACTTTTGAAATGAGTTTTAGAACACCAAAATGAAAACTTTACAAACACACAGTAAACAGACCCAAAGTACAGTAAGATAGATAATAATTATTTTCGTATCGCGTTTACGGCCAGACGATCTCTTAAAAGGGAATGTGGTTTACAAGATATTTGAAGAACAGATTTTAACATTAATTGAATTTTCTTTGAACGTCTATAAAATAGACAAAATCATAATTTCGTATTCTCCTGCTATTACAGTCCGGTGAAGCTGTGAAGCTCCTTCAGGCCAATCGCGTATAATCAGTTCGAAAAAAATATATTCTTCTATTTGTTCTTCCAATAAGTACGTACTGAATTTAATTTAATTTATCTGTCAAAAATAATACAAGAAATACTTTGGGTATGTCTGTATGTTTATCTTTCATTTATTATATTCGTCAAAATTCTCTTTGGATGGACGTCTGAAAACGGCGACATTATTGGGAATTTTAGAACATTTAGAATGTCCCTAGTTTTCACAATATTTAATTTATGAAAACAACAAAGCATAGAAACATGGTATTGGTAGATACAGATTGTATGGTATAAAAATAATAGCTTTAATTCCGTTATCCAAGAATAAAACAGAGGAATACATTCGTATGAACCAAACGCCGCCCGAGTTTCCTCTTATACCAATACACTATCCACTTAAATTCAATTTTCGCAGCAGATTATAACATAAATTTACGTTGTATATGTCTTCATTTTATCTATTCAGTAATGCTGTGTATTTTCAGTTATATGTCCGTGTTAAGTTAACTTTATTGTTATATCTTTTACTTGAGTAATATTCTTCACTTCTTTTTATATTCGCACTGCCTACGGTAACTTTTATTTGTGATAACAAAACCGCCGGAAAGCTGGGAGAAAATGCCCTGTGGCATTAAGCCCGCCAGTGTACAACCTAAAATGTGAAATAAATTATGAATTCATTCATCAATGAAGTGTGAGGAAGATCATACTATTTTCGCATTGTTTTCGATGTGAGGTCTATAGAAGTTGTCTATAGAATAAAATACATACCGAATGATAGTGAAAGTGCGTTGTCCTTGGCATCGAACGCGCGACGTTTCGTAAATGCGGATTCCGGCTTCCTTCAAGTTTACGACGTTGTTGGCGTCACGTCACCTTACGCGGACGGTTGTACTGTGTCTTCAAGGCGATCAACAACAGTATTAACTACTGATATATCATTACATAGTATAAAACAAAGTCCCCTACCGCGTCTGTCTGTCTGTCTGTTCGCGATAAACTCAAAAACTACTGAACGGATCTTTATGCGGTTTTCACCAGTGGATAAAGTGATTCACGAGGAACGTTTTGGTATATAATGTGTCTAGGATTTTTTTTATAATCAGGGCGGGACAACGTCTGCCGGGCCCGCTAGTATTACTATAAAATTAACTTGTTGTTTGCCCAGATTAAGTTCCGAAACTGGTGATTGAATTTTAAGGATATTGCTAGCACACAAATTATTTTATTATTATCTAGATTTTTGGAGATAAGCAGTAATTTTCTAAGTAAGCTGAAGCTATGAATGGGTCGGCTCGCCCGGGGTAGTAACACCCTCTCACAAAACTACCGACATGAAGTAACAGTGCTTACATTGTTGCGTTTCCTTCGGTCAGTAAGATCGCCGGAAGGCCACCAACCCCCTCCCTCCCTCTAACCCTCTCTCTCACTCCCCCAAAGACAGGCTGGCAACGCACTTGCGACTCCCCTGGTGTAGCTAGTGCCTATGGACGGTGGTTATTATTTACCATCAGGTGACCCGCCTGTTCGTTTGCCCGTTATAATGGTAAAATTTAACAGAGGTAACTAAGTAACTTAGAATTCGTAAAACGATTTTAAAGATTAAATATTAAGATATCATGACTTTTATGACTATAAAAGACTGCCCATTACTCCACATAAAACCATTTTTGATGAGAACTAAGTCGCGGGGTGTTCCCTAATTTTTAATAGTTATTCCTTTGGGATAACTTGATATAAACATTAATTATATTTGTTACTGCGATATCTATATGGATTGCGATTGTCAGTCAAAATTTTATTTCACAAAAATGTAAATAGCAAAAAACGCAATCACTTATTTCAAAGTCTTTATACTAGAACGGTATTCTGAAGGTCATAAATCAGTATTAATTTTAAAAACACCCGGACAAACCCGAGTCGGACTTGCACATCGAAGTTTCCGTTGCACGACCAATATATCACTACATATTATAAAATAATGTCCTCTGTCACGTCCGTGTCTGTCTGTCTGTTCGCGATAAACTCAAAATATGCTTAACGGAATTTTAAGCAGTTTTCACCAGTAAATAAAGTAATTCATGAGGAAGGTTTAGGTATATAATTTGTCAAGGTTTTTTTAATATCAGGGCGAGACATCGTCCGCAGGTCCCGATAGTAGGTATATATACTAGTGGTTGCCCACAATTAATTCATTAAGTTTTTAAATTTCGATATTATTGACATATTCTGCCAAAGAGTATACAAATATTGCAGAATGTCCTTTACAACAACTAAAAAGCTAACATTTGCAATTATCTACAAAAGAAAAAATATACAGAAAATGGGTTGACAAACAAAGTAGGAAGATGTAATTAATTGTTTTGCCTCTGCCTACTTATGTATAGAAGATCTTATGTATTTGCCAAAAAAGTGCTTTCTCTCATTCACTTACTGATTCTTAGCCCGAGACTCACTTACGCTTTGTTTTTTATAGACTTTCCTCTATATTGACTACATAGTATAAAATAAAGTCCCCTACCGCGTCTGTCTGTCTGTCTGTTCGCGATAAACTCAAAAACTACTGAACGGATTTTCATGCGGTTTTCACCACTGGATAAAGTGATTCATGAGGAACGTTTTAGTATATAATTTGTCAAGGATTTATTTTTAATCAGGGCGGGACAACTTCTGCCGGGCCAGCTAGTTGACTATAAAATATATTATCTTTTGAACGGTAAGACAAAAAGAAAATAATACAAACATATCATTACATTATCGATTACGTTGTCTCCTGTTTACATAGTGACTAAACATCTATTGGCAATAACTACTGAATCGTAAAAATGGAAACTATTTCTTAAAATAGCCTACACGTACACTTAAAGGCAAATTAACCGTCACGACAATGCACCGAGTCGGTCACGCTTCGTAGCGACATTACACGTACCGTCCGCGTCTCGCCTGCAACGCACTGCATTTATACTAACACTTATACTTTCGAGTGTACCGCAGTGTACGCTTCCGAACAATTACTGGCTAGTGTAATTTCACGTTATTATTTAGAAACACATGGACGATTATTGCGTTAAATCGCGCAGCGGTTTCTTCAACGTATTTCACATAAATAGTTTGTAAAAATAAATATTGTCAGAATAACACTTAGTAACATTCCGTTTTATTTATCTTATACCTTTAAACGAGCAATTCTTGTGTATATAGAAACATTTCGTGTATCTCAGAATCGATTCTAACGATTTGATCACATTTTGTACTCCGATAAGAATTTATTTTATCTATATATGAGCCGTAACTGAAATAGTGCAAGTTTACACATAACAAATTACTAATTATTGATATAATTACAAATTATTTCCTAAATGATCATGGTACTTGCGTTATTACTAATTAATTATAACATACTCATCTCTCAATATGTTGTGAGATGACGCTATATATATTATCCGAATGCGAATCCGTTTAGATTGCATTCAATTGCCGAGTGGGTATTTTTTCTTACTTGATTCAAGGCTCGGAAAATACTACTAATATAGAATTTCCGTTTCATTTTTCCCGCGCTCAACTACCGATACGTCGCGCTAAGTCAAGGCCTGCCCACACTTCGTTCTCGTTTTGCATACTTTCTGACATATTATTTGCCCAGTAATTGTTCCATCCTTAACAATTGTGTCATAACATTGTATAATCTGTAACCTTCCCTGATAAATAGGCTATAAAATAAAATCAAATCTGAATGGTAGTTCCAAAGATTAACGCTTCGAAACAAAAACTCTCAGTATATTTTTAATATTAGTACAAATAATAAAAGAGACCTACAGTTTACAATACTATAACATGAAAGTGGGTAACTTTCTTTAAAAAATTGTTTGAAATATCTATAAGCTATTTATTTACATTTCGTTTAACACGCTTTAATACGTAGGGTAAAAAGAGAAGGTCTTCACACGTGTTTGTGATCATTTAGGTTATATTTGTTTATCTAATACTAGTTTACATTATATATACTAGTTTGGTTGTATTCAGCATAAGAACACATGTAAATATGTTATTTAAAACTGGCACTGTGTGGAAAATAAAAGTTCTATATGAAATAACATATATAATCATATTTATTATTATTTTCAATATAACTTGCTGACCTTCGTAAATGATGTGACCAGACAAGTAATATTTTAACATAATTTGTATTACTAATTCACACATATTATTAACATGTTCTATGCTCATAATATAACAATATTGTAAAGTTCAAAGAGTTGTACTTTTTATATTCGGACGCGATTTTTTTTATCTCTAAAATTGCCAGTCAGTTTTTTTTCTATTCCAAGGTCTGATTATCAAAGAAGGGTATAGGTTATCTAACATCATTCTACGACACTTAGGAACAGAGCAATTACAATATAAAGTAAGAATTACAAATTACGCTAAGCTGTAGCGAAGTGTCATACGGTCGAGCAATGTGAGATATGGCGTGGGTTAGGAGGTGTTGAATGAGAGAAAAGGATGCGGGGGCGTCCGTCGCCGCGTAAGAAAGGCTCAAAAAGTTGAAGCACGGTCTTCGCCACCGTTTCCTAAAAGTGGTGTGGAAAGAGAATCTCTCTTTCCGAGAGAAGGGTCCCTGCCTAACATCTGCAGGGACCCGAGCGCGTGAGCAGGGACGCGGAAAAGCTTGCTAATCGTAGTCCACAACCCTGGCACACAAACGCGCTGAGCGGCCAGTAGGAGTCGGGCATAACCCTCTGACTGTCCGCCGACGGTGGGGGGTATCCAACGTAGGATTTCTCCACTGCTATAAAAAAAGGGATAAATTAAAACCGAATCGCTTAGTCTTGGTGGTCGAATGCTTTTACCGGTAGAATATCATTCCGAAGTCGGCAGATTGGAACCCTATGTACCAATGATTTTTTCAGATTTGGTGGACAATTGCTAATTCAAATTTGTAACAACATCGGATGACGGAAGGAAACATCGGTGAAGGAATACATCATGAGTAAACGTGAACCTGAGAAATATTCTTGTGGTCCACTGTATATGTGAAAAACATGGAACTGTGGATTTCTCAAAGTTTGAGATCGCCAATACGTCGTGGGCTGACGTAATGATTATGCCCATACCCACCTTCGGGAAGAAGTCTACACTCTGCAGTGGGTTTCTTACAAACTTATGATGATAACTAAAATCGTGGAAACTGCTATAACTATATCAAAAAACTCCGAATTTAAACTTTCATTTCTTAAATCAGGTTGAGTGAAATATCTGAACTTTATTTGTTATTCATCTGATGCAGTCAAGAAGCGTGCAATATACTTCGAATGAAGTAAAAACACTCGTGCTGAGATAAACGCTTTAAGCTTTCCCGTTGGAGATACGTGACCGTGTTCAATCACTTTCATTTCTATGACGTACCTCATGATTATATATTACCGACTAGAAAAACAAAGTGTAACATCACTTATCGTGTTACATTGCGTAACAACTTTTATTTTTTGATAACAAAATTTTTGGAATGAACACAGACACCACGTACTAACATAAGATATCAGCTATTACGATGAGTAGGTACAATATCTTAGTTTTGATTTGGTACGTCGGAGAGAAGACAAAGATACTCGGCTAAATTCGGTTTCGTATAGCGTTATCTTTGTTTATCGCAGCCATTGCCGTGTGCGAGAGCGAAAACGCTTTATAAAACCGAAGGAAACCTATTTTAACCGCGCATCTCATTCACCACCCTGATGTGAAGTACCGATTCAAACGTCGGATACTGTAGATTGTTTAATATATTGGCCATTTGCGAAAAGAGATTCAATTTTTAACTATAATCGATATGTGTATCGATATTTTAACGAAGATACAATAGTGTCGATAATCATATATCGAACGTATAACTTGATACTATTAGTATTTTATATATAAGCAATTTACGTTAAAAATATCTAAGTGTAGATTAAAATGTAAATTATAATGAGATTTATTTATACAACAACAATACGTGTATTTATAGAATCTAAAAACAATATTAATAGCTTGTTTTCGTATTGTCTATTTTATGAACAAAACTACAGCACATCGATACGTATAGACAAAATGATAGGTAATTTGGTAATAAAACAGAACTACGTAGTTGTGTTAGAGCATTATCACCAACGAAGTTAACTAACCGTTGCGAAATACGCCATATTTGACTCAAAATACAATTACCGGTATAGTCATTTGGTGCGTCACAATATTAAGGAATAGAGGCGTGAATTATTACCAAATACATTTGGTGATGTCTCCCAAATTTTCGCTAAATGGTTTCCTAAAACGGTCATGTATAAATTAACCCCTTATTTTGAAAAAAATTAATAGCTTACCTACAACAATTCCTACCTTAAAAGACATTTCTTTCTTTAACTGTTGTAGCAACAACATTCGCCAGTTTCAAAATGGCATTCCTATGGATATAAAAATTTGTGTATAGTTGGATATTTACGCTATCATGTAAGTGTATTTATTAGCTACTTTATTTATTAACTTTATTTTTTAACTTTAGCTATTATTTATTAGCTACTTTATACACTAAAAATACTTATAATAAGAATGTAAATCTAACGTGTCTGTACTTTTTAGATTTTCGTGAAAAAAATTGTTGCAGGTAGGTGTCTAGGGATAAGTAAAAAAATAGATTTCAATAATTTTTTGAAATGTCTGTCTATCTGTCTATTTGTATAAACACGCATCACTGCTAAAGTACTGGGTTCACAATAAAATCACACAAAGAAATTCATAAACCATAATATCGGAAGTAACTTAGTATCTGTTTCATTAAAATCGGTCTTCTCTATCATATGTTATTGTAATTTTATGTCGGGTCGAGTTAAGTACGAGAGGAGAGTAGTAATCTTTTAACTAATTTGGTTGAACGCAATAATCTCAGAAACTGCTGATCCGATTTGAAAAATTATTTCAGTATTATATAGCGCATTTATCATCACGCTCAGACCAGTAGGTGCGAAGCATCAATGAAGAATGTGTCAAAATAGGTTTTTTTTTTCCTTTTAAGGCCTTCCTCTGCGTGTGAACGTTATCCCAAAGTAACGATTCCACGCGGGCAGAAGCTAGTTACAAATAAAATTTTAAATTAACTAAAAATTTACTTTCGAACTACCAAAACATAAATTAGTGGTATAAAAGATATATTTATATGTATACAGTCTCTCATTTTTTTTATTTATATTACATAATAGTATTATTTATATAATATCATGTATTATATATCAATATACTGTTTGGGAAGTGCTAAAATAATCTTTGCTAACAACAAGGAAACATAAATAAAAGATTACACCTTCTGAATATTTGCCTTCTGAAATCAAAAGAACCCACTTAATATTTAGAGATATTACTGTTTGTAGGGCACTTTAAGGGTTATCACCCATGTTTCATAATAAAATATAAACTTTAGAATAGATAGTTATACTCTGTACTCATCAAAGATAATGCAATAGTTTTAGTTTATTGTTTTGTAGGCTTCCGTGTTGGTATATAATTACTATACGAAAAAAATGGACTGTAATTTTTTGTATGACGTCTCGGCTTAATTACTGGATTAACAAAAAAGGTATATTTATAATGCTTTGCTCGCTTTGATCTATATTATGGACATCACTTGTGAACATTTTTTCTTCTGGGTAAAAGATTGAACCTGACAATGATTATGCAAAATTTAATAGTATATAGTAGATAAAGTAGTCAAGGCAGGAAAGCACAGCAAACAAACAAACTCACAATCGCATTTACAATATTAGTTAGGATTTCCTAAAATAAAAGTTGACAACCATATACAGTTTACTGAAATATTTATCCTACAGCCATTTTCATCTCCGAATAAACAGAGGCAGAAATGCAAATGGCTTCCGAAGCACCGTACAGTAATTCAAGCTATGATTTATTCATAGCATAGTTGGCCGTGTTTCGCCTCCACGAATAATGCAAAAGGTCGTACAGGTTACGTCAATTATTAAAATGTACCGAAAACAAATGAAGGTATTCTGTTCATACATAAAGCGCTTTTAGTAACAACTAGCGGGCCCGGCAGACATTGTCCTGCCCTGATTATAAAAAAATCCTTGAAAAATTATATACCAAAACGTTCCTCGTGAATCAATTTATCCACTGGTGAAAACCGCTTGAAAATCCGTTCAGTAGTTTTTGAGTTTATCGCGAACAGACAGACAGACAGACGCGGTAGGGGACTTTGTTTTATACTATGTAATGATATATTGCCAAAAACAAATTATATCGCTATTTTAATCAAAAAACCAAATAATTCAAGAAATTATTATTTTTTGAGAAAATGCGTTACTTAAAAATAAAATAAATGAAGCGCTTTAAGTCAGTTCTAAAGGTATAATAAGTACCTAGTATAATTATATGAATATTTGGTCGTAGTAGAAAATATCACCATTATTCTAACAGAAATACGTATAGCATTTCAAGCATACGTAAGCATTTTAAAATTAAGTTCGTAGTATTAGGTTTCTTATAAAATATTTTCAATACAGAAGGAGTAACACCATAATTCACTACAATAATTACCATAAAAATGAATTATCTTACGTACATTTTTAGTACAACATGATATAGATGTAAATCAATGAATTTTAAAAATAAATCAAAGTAAATATTTTTTATGAAAGCGTGGACTTATTTTAATTTATTTTTTATTAACTATCTTCGAAGTCTAAGTTTTTCACGCGTTAAAAATCAAAAAGAGAATAACAATCATCTATTTTGATGGTTTCGATCGTATTGAATCGTGGAGGTGCTCTTCTCGAAAATTTAATTTACTTTCTGATAAAAACTAGAAAAAGTTAAATTTGAGTTAAATCTTTTTTTGATAAATTTGATAAATAAAACGTTAGTGATCTGCCGTTGTGCGCGCATCACCCAAAAACTACTCGGGAGATTTCGCCAATTTCTTTTAAGATACTTGGTCAATTAAAAAAAAAATTATCGCGATAGCTTAATTTAATATAAATGTATTTCGATTTTACGAAACCACGATTCTTATAAGCACTCCTAGCGTTAAACGATATGTCTTCTTGCCCTAGAGAAGTGGGGCAAGCGGTGTAGTATTTACGTTATTTCTCAGTACATAAAACGTATTGTTAATATAATAAATGACTCAGACGAAGTTGCGGCTATCAGCTAGTTTATTTAACAATATTAATAATCACAGGATAAGGTATTTTTACTCAAAATATCATTCACAAATAAATATGATCAAATCTTGTCATTTAAATTAATCTTAGCTTGTACTCCGTGTGGCAGTATTTTGCCAATACTACAGTTAAATCGTACTTAACACTTAAATATATAAAATATTTGTGATGATACTAACTTTTTTTCCAAACTTGTTGTTTTCGCAAAGAGGTCATTTCGAATTGGTAATATAAAGGGAGAAAGGGGTGATCGCAATTTGATACGATTCAGTACTCACTCCTTTGACGTGTTGGACGAGCATAATATGAAGTCACCAAGATTGATGATACTAACAAGGGTCAGCTTTCGGCGAAGGAAAATATCTTGACGAAACCTTGGCATTAAAAGATATTTTTTTAAAACCAACCTGGCTATTAACATTCTCTGTTTAGGCGTCTGTTACCAAGCATATATTCTGCATTACAAAATAAGAGGACAAAATCTGCTGTTCATTGCGATATTAAATTTTGAATATATTCACAATCAAGATAAAAACACATCTTATACTATATCTCGAATCTCGAGTAATACTCAGTCTAAATACGAATTAGTAGTACTTCACTAACAGTAAAGGCTTCAAATATTTCCACTTTTCTCTGTATTTTAGTTAGATATGCCCTTTTTGCTTACGGAGGTAGTGTTGTCTAAGTGCAGCTTTTAATGCAAAGCCATCGCTCTAAGTTTAATATGTTTACCACCTTAGACCACATCGCCATTCAACATCAACTTAGATTGTGGTTAAACGAAAAGCCAAAAAAATTAAAAACGAAATAAAAGATTTACCACAAAATACTCACTGACGTTCTAAAAACAATTAAATAAAACTATATTTGTTCATGAAATCCTTTTTTTTATTCGTATTCGTATTTATTAGTGGCATCGTGTATTTTATACAATTTTGTTTTAATATACCTCGTTAGAACTGCTCAAGAGAATGTTTGTGGCGACTTTAAAATTTACATTTCTGATTAATATTCTTGACTATTGAATGTATTTTACCGTTACTCAATCACAACAACTCAACAAAAATGTTACCACTACAAAATAAATAATTTAAAAAAAATCGTCGCGTCAGTATACAACAAAATTTGTCATATTATCTTCATTAACGCAGCCCTATCCAAAAATGTAAGTAAATTAACGATTTTTCTTTCTATATTTGTCGACTACGAAATAATTTTGTAACTGAACGTGGGCCAGTTTAGATCGGAGTTATTAGGGAAAATTCGAGTGGGCGTGACAAACTTGCACTATTGTAACTTTAGTACCACATATGTACCACAAGTGTAATAAATTAATTTGGAATATTAACATGAAGCCTATTCCGAGTTACCCCGAAAATCGAAATATTATTTTTAGTAAGTCAGCCATCCAATTATAAATTATTTTATAATTTTAGTATATCGTGATTACAATACCTTAGCGCTGATGGTAAACGTTTCGTTTCGTTTACGTTTCGGCAACACAACGTTAGATAAACAGAAAAAAATGAATATATTTTAAATAAATTATTAGACTATTTTGGTCCAAAACAAATTACAAAACGGCCAACAAGATGACATTCTAGAAACTAGTATAAATATATCACGTATACTGATATTTGTATAAACGACCACATCGCGTACCATGTCAAGGTAGAAATACATAAGGCAGAGTATTTAAATATTTAGACGAATAATATGGGTACATACGATTTTTATCACGCTTTTATTAGCCACGCTTTCATAAAAAATCCAACTAAAAAACAGAAAATAAAATTTAATAAATTTGGATTAAGAATAGTGTAAATTAGAAATTGACAAAAAAATGATAAAAATACTGATATCTGGAGGCGCTGATATTAATTAACATGCGATGCGTCACTGTTCCAAATTTATTAAATTTTATTTTCTGTTTTTTAGTTGATTTTTTTATGAAAGCGTGTTTTTTTAAACTATTATTTTCTGGAGTAGCTTTTTATATTATACTCTATTGCCACTTTAATTTATTAATTCTTGTTAATTTCCTATCTTTTCTTCCTTCGCTAAATTCCCTGCAGTAAAAAGTAATCAATCTAGAAATTTACACTTACGAATTCCATCAGTATACATATATTGATTAAATAATCAACGACATTTAATATTAAATTATAATAACAATACCCGCAAAAGAAGAGAAATTTCAAAATTCATTAAATGTCTAACTTTAATCGAGAATAATTTTTATAGGAGTGAATTTACTAAAAACTCATAAGTGCTCATAAGGACTAATTTTCGTAAGGCACTCAATCTGCACATATAATTAGAATGTAAATCTAATATCTCTGTACTTCTTAGATTTTTGTAAAAAAAAATTGTTGGTGGTGTTTTGGAAAATCCATTTTCAATCATTTTTAGAAATGTCCGTCTATCTGTATGTATAACAACACGCATCACTAATAAAGTACCGTGTTCACGATAAAACCTCGCCAAGAAAATAAAGCATATCCTCGAGTATTATTTAGTCTTGGTTTCATTAAAATCGGTTCACTCTATCAAAAGTTATTGTAATTTTAATGACGACACGAGAGCGACGAGAGAAAAGTAGATAAGTAAATGGACTTCATATATTCAGATAATTTTATTAGTCACTGTTTTTTATGTTAGGTTCCACGCGGACGGAGTCGCGGGCACAGCTAGTCCTATAAGAATGTAAGTTGGTTTTTTCAGGACGATAATCCGAAGCCGAGTTAAAAACTTCCAAAGCTTAAAATGATTTTTTCCCATGTCAATCATTTGAAAATGGATAAATTCGACTCGCGACCTCTAAGCATCAACATCGGGGCTCGAATTTTGACAGAGTCTTTATTTTAGTATTCTCTGACATAGTTTCACGATCATTTGAAGAAGCAAGTCGACTTTTCTGGTAGACCCTAGTACACATGGTTTACGAACGGCTACCTCGGCAAACACGGACTATAATCTCCATGATGCCTAGACATAATTTTAGGACAACCAAAAACTAAAATTTGTTCGCCTTTTATATATATTAATTTTCTGTAAGGCCAGTACATAAATAGTGGCGGTGACTGTGGTGCCACGAGAAGTATATACAATATTTATTTTCACGCTTTTTAATACATAAACTAACATTTTGTATACTTTACCGTTTGACCTCAAAGACCTGATTATAAGTGACGGTATTACCGAAAATGGAAACTTGCTAAGGCTATAAGTTATAGTGGCTCTTAGAGATATCTATCGAAACACGTGCTCGAGGAAAGGTTCCCTAAGAACATTAGTAAACAATCTAATAAAATGCTTTGCATAAATTTTCTGTACAAAAGTTCAGATTAATTGAACAATTCTGAATCATATCGATTATTACTATAATTCAGCAATTTTATTACGTAACTTATGCAAAGTATATACGTAAGTCTTCTGCTCTTATTGAAAATGAAGTGGATAGTACACTTTATTATAGGTTATTACTGCATATTAATTAATTAAGGTAAGCGAAAGGAATCTTTATTATTAGGTGACATTTAATTCTATCTTTTCAATCTTTTAATAAAATATCTACTTGAAATGATATATTAACTGATCATAGAGTATTATTATATTTCAAGTTCCAGATATGATATCTATAAATGTTTGTAAAGCATATTAAATAACTTTTCTTTCATTATTACGAACCATGGAACACTGCCATCTGTTGTTGTCTTGAGCAAAATGGTTCTTACTTGAACGTTTTCAGTGTTGTACAAAAATAATTACACTTAATTTTAGTGAGCATCCCTAGTTTTGTTAAAAATAGTACAGTTTACAACTCCTATTCCATTAATTGAATTTGTAAAACTGGTCACTGGTCATTTCAAAAGTTACTATAAATTAAGTTTTGATTTACATTTTACGATTATATCAATAAAACATCTTCCGGAGTTCCTACAAATCCATGCTTTTAATTACTAATACTTCTCCCTGGGCGATCAAACTTCCCTCAGCCTTTTTTTTTAAATCATGTATTTTTCGGCAAACATATCTAAAAACGAATCACATATTGATTGCGTGTGAATATTTTTCACTTCATATAAGATGACGTCATCTCGGAGAATTTTAAGGTACTAGTAGATTATCATCCATCGTTAACGATGAAATTTCCACAAAAATGTACGAGATTACACTAAATGAAATAATAATTATTTATACGCAGTTTTCTTTCTTCCGGAAATCGGCTTTTTTAAGGAAGACACGTATGTATAGATATACCTACAAAGCAAAACTTTATCGAAATATAAAATTTGGTCCAAATCGTTAGAGTTGTGTTTGAGATATGCGAAATAAATTTATTTACACAAAAGAATTGATTGTTTAAAATTATAAGATTGTTTATAAATAAACAAACGCGGAATTATCGATTTAGCGAGAAATCAAGAATTTACAAAACAATTCATTGCTTATTAGTAACTACTAGTAATATCTCTGCCGAAAATCAAGACATACTAAAACTGATAGTTGACAGAAAACTCCCATACTTTCACACAGTCATGTTTACAAAAATAACCGTCTATCTCCTTTGGTATTGCATTTATTTTCCCTTTTTGTCTAATACTCTGGCTAATCTTATATGTATTTAAAAAAATAACTTTAAATAAAATTGAAATTCAGCATATCATAATAACTAACACTAACAATTATGTATATATTTATTTATTTAAAGCCTGGTGTCTGTAAGTGTTGCGATTGTCTTAAATTGTCTCAGTGGCCTAACCTAGCAGAACTAAGTTACGTACAAAAATTATTACTGTCTATAAAGTGACTAATCGTATTTACGAGACGCTATTACAAAAAAAAAGTTGTAAATAAAAATAATAAACCTATTAAATTTATTGTCGCAGGAGGAAAACATCGCACTGCGACTCATCAAGCAGCATTCGGATATTGAAGAAATAGAAAGCAGTCCATCATCACCCGAAGAAATTTACGGCACTGGAAGCACAAGCCGGTCGTATTTCGACGAAGGGGGCTACGTAGCCGGTGGTTCAAAGGACTCGGATCCTTACGTGAGGAACAGGTTCAACCAAGCGGCATCGGACAACTTACCCAGTAATCGAGCAGTCCCAGACACGAGAAATGCCATGTGGGTATAATTCGATTTTCAACTGTAAGCAGTTTGAAATCAAATCCATTACATTTCTAGAGTACCGTTCCCGTATAAGCCGTATCTCTTTTACTTACCTTCAAAATTCTATCTTTTGGATCATAATAGTAACCGATTAAAATGTTTAATGAGATAGTGTTACTGGGTCACACTATCATCATTACATAGTATAAAACAAAGTTCTCAGCCGCGTCTGTCTGTCTGTTCGCAATAAACTCAAAAACTACTGAACGGATTTTCACGAAGTTTTCATCAGTAGATAGAGTGATTCATGAGGAAGATTTAGATAGATTATATTTTTTTTAATCATCAGGGCAGGACAACATTCGCCGGGCCCGCTAGTACCTTAATATACTATAAGATATTAATTTACTTATTATAATATAATATACAAATACATATATTTTACAATTTACATTCATGTTTTTCATGAGCGACTCTCTTTCGACCATATTCTTAGCACAATCTACTATAACTCCATCTACGGTCTATACTCCATCTTTCCATATAGATTATAATTAATATAATTAATTAATTTTTCTCCTATTATATGTAAGACTTACCGACAATTTAAATTGCATTTACTAAACTACGGCAATCGAAGAGTCTGACGCTATAATATTTTAGGGGTCTTCCCGCTGGATCGCGCCCCGACACCAGGGGATCCCCGCCATAGGGGTTTGGGGGTTTGGTAGATCCAAGGGGGGGGGGGGTGTGGCTTGGGGAGGGGGGGTTGTTTTAATCCAAATACCAGTTTGTTTCATATAAAAAAAATGAATATTAAAAAATAATACCGAAGAATAAAAATAATATAAAGAGAAGTTAAAGTACTTTTCAGACCGCAGACGACCATTATGAGCGGACAACGAATCCCTTGTAAGATAAAATTAATTAAACAGAAGCGCATAATAAAAATTAATGACAAGGTCACTAGCTGTGACCGAGTACACGTATCCTTCACCCGTCGATAAAGGTCACAAGAAGATTCATATGTATTATTGCGTAAAATTAATATTATATTAAACTAAGTTAAGTATCTTTACAAGTATTATAAATGCAAATTTAGTAGGTGGTAGAGCCACGATGAAGCTATTATTGGTTTCAGCACGAATGGGTCGGCTCGCCCGGGGTACTACCACCCTCTCATAGAAAACTGACGTGAAGTAACAGGGCTTCCATTGTTGCGTTTCGTTAGGTCAGTGAGAGCGCTGGAGGAACACCTCCCGTCCCCCTCCTCCCTTCCCCTTTCCCCAGACACAGGCTGGCAACGCACTTTCGACTCCCCTGACGTTGTTAGTATCTATGGACGGTGGTGATCACTTAACATCCGGGGCACCCACATGTTCGTTTACCTGTTATGACATAAAAAAAAAGCATTATTTATTCGTTATGTCTTTACGCCTTATGAACTAAACGATCTATGCATCCTGGAATATTGCATACACGTATCTGGGGTACAGAGGACATACGGTACTTTACATATAGAAAAAATGTTGTTGTTGAGGGATAGGTCAAATGCAGATTTAACCCGACAATGTATATACAACCCTCTGTGATGGTTGGTTACCTAGTTAAGACATGAAAGCGTAACACACAAACAAACTCACATTCACATTTATAATATTGGTAAGGGTATGATATTCCATTAGCTGCAGACAAATTGTTATTAAATATTTGGGGTATAGCAAAATAAATATTCGCTATATTCAAATAACGTGTAATTTTCATAGTGTTCGAATAATGGAAGGAATGTTATTCGATGAGTCCATAGCATAGTGGTAGGACTTTTTCTTAGCCCGCCTAACTAGTTACAAGTTCTTCCTTTAATCCTTCTATTTGTCATCTTAGATCATATCGTCATTTAAAATCTAGTAAGATTCTGGTCAAACATTAACATTTATAAAGTTTAAAAAAGTCTAATGCGAAGTTATAGTAAAATAGATAACATAAAACTATGTATTTCCAATCTAATGTCCATTTTCATGTACATCAAATTAGTTTAGAATTTTATCATAGGTGCCGCCTTAAGAAATACGATGAAGATCTACCAGAGACCAGCGTCATCATAACATTCCATAACGAGGCAAGATCAACACTCCTACGTACAGTCGTGAGGTAATTATAACAATAACTATAATGACACGAATTAAATTACAAATGAATTAGAAGAAAAAGAAAGTATGTATTTGTGGCAGGCATATACAAAACTTAAATACGCTTACTAAGGGAAAAAAAATGAGTGCGTGTAACCGTCACATGCGATTGAAGTAAAACTTTTGAAATATTTTTGATTCTGTCAATAAATAGTTTATAAAAAAATCAATCAAAACTTTTTGAAAAAAAAAAATTAAATTGATTAATAATAAAACTCATACAATCGAATTAATTATGTATATATGGGCGCACGACCGTGCTGCCATCTGGTTTCAATATAAGTAGCAAATTAAATCAAAGCTTCATTATATTTAGCGCCATCTATCAGCTAATTCGGAACTTAAATAACTCGGGAAATATTATTAGCAATTCTTTGTTATAAAGTAAATAAAATATAGAAAAGTACGAACAAACTACTATGATAAGTAACGAATTAAATTAGTTATGATTTAATAGAAGTTTTGGTTATGTTTAATTGTTATCTAACCGGACGATAAAGAAACGTGACGCCATATTGCCGTAACGGACTTCCGTTGCATTGTCGTCCAGTTACCTCCTAGTCGCAAGAAAGAAGAAGTTAGAGTCTAACGAAGTCTAAAGAAGTTTTACTTCAGAAAATGAGTGTGGTGGAATATCAATCCAATCAACTAATTTTTCGGAATTCACGTACATTTACTAATTTAAAGTAGTAACACTATCGGCTGACGAAGAATGAAAACTTCGTGAGGAAACCTGAACCGAAGAAATATTCTTGGTATCACTCGGTTATCACACTTAGTTAGTAGCACTTTATGTTGGAAAACAGAACTGTGTATTTCTCTTTCTTTTATTCTGAGTTTGAAATCGCTAATACGTCATGGACTGGCGTGGCGCTTATACTCATACCTTCCTTCGGGAAGAGGCCTATGACCCTATAGTGGGTCTCTTACAGAATGATGACGATAACAATGATGTGGTCAAAATTTGACCTTATTGATGATACTTTAAAAAGTTATATGACAATGAAAGTTTGCGAAATCGGTTTAGCCGACTCGGATATAAACCAGGGCAAACGGTTACACCTAAATCTTATTTATATGTATGAAAAAAATTACTAACTGTATAATCTTTTCACAGTGTACTAAACAGAAGTCCGGAGCATCTTATAAAGGAAATAATTCTCGTCGACGACTTTAGCGACAATCGTAAGTGTATTTTTTACCTTTATTTTTTGCAACCTTTTTTTTTTTTTTGAAGTGAAACTTCTTTATCGGCGTTGGAAAAAATTTACCGTCACATTTTTCCGTTACGCGCCATCTTTTTTGTATTCATGTCTATGATAATAAAATCCTTTTGTTTAAACTTTATCTAATTTAACTTTATTTTTTAATATATTAATGAAATTGTTTGCCATAAAGAAAGAAAGGGTTTTTTTTTTGTTTTTTTTTTTTTTTGGTTTTTTTTTTTAACCAATTTCTGGAAAGTTGCATATAGATCATTTTGCGAAAAATAAGGCCTTAAACAAGTTTCACTTCTTACGTGTGTACACTAGTACACGCACACATTTTTTTTTTTTTCTTTTTTTCGAACTGACTACGCTATTGACCTAGCAAGGTCTTAACAGCTTCACCGGACTACATTTTTGCAACCAATCTTCTGTATTATTACTGTTATTGTTGAGTAGGTAATAATGTTACAAGTGCCTTGTAATAATTTCCATTTTCTAACAAGATGGTGGCCCTTTGTTAGAATTTTCCAGACAGTTTTTATGGCATCTCAGAATTCATGCTCGGTGATATTATTTTCTACCCACTTCACTTATGCACAATAACCAAACTATGTTACGTATAATGCGACCAGTATTACAAAATATAGAGTCAAATAACTCAAGATTGTGAATGAAATATAAGAGTAACTACATGACAAACTAAGATCGCACCAAACTCAATCGTAAGTGCATTTGGTAGGTGGTAGAGCCACTCTGAAGCTATTGCTGGTGTCATCATGAATGGATTCGCTTGCCCAGGCTAGTACCACCCTCTCACATAAAACCAACGTAAAGTAATAGTGCTTGCATTGTTGCGTTTCGTTCGGTCAGTGAGAGCGCAAGAGGCCCACCTCTCCTCCCTCCACCCCCAAGCACAGACTGGCAACGCACTTGCAACTCTCCTGGTCTTGCAAGTGTCTATGGACGGTGGTACACACTTACATTAGGTGATCCACCTGTTTGTTTGCCTCCAATGGTATAAAAAAAGTCTAAGTTAAATCTAAATTTCTGAGCGATGATTGCTTAGTTGATAGCTTTTTCGTACATCAAGTCGTTCGACATAAGTTCAAACTCTTGCAAGTAAGACAGAGCTTTCGGTGAAAGAAATCATCGTAATGAAACAACAGCATGTTGGTAGGGCTTTTTCTAAGTTCACCTGGGTACCTACCACCTTAAAGTTGAAAATCTTTTGCCAAGCACCCATTTGTGTCTGGCATGTCATTCAATGAAGCTGTACTTGAGAGCCACTCCTCCTTTAAGTTTACCGTGTTTACCATCTAGACCATATCGGCATTTAACATCAGCTGCGATTGTGGTCAAATGCTAAACCTATGAAGAATTATAAAAAAAAACACATTTTTAAATCAGTTAGGAGAGTGGGCACAGGAATTACATAATATAATTCCACCGTCCCCATTCCATCAGAGGACGACTAGACGCCGTGAGGGTTTCCACCCTTACGTGGTTGATATTCCCGTAATTCGTATGAAGCGATTTGCTTCCACATTCATTATACGTACGGCTAAGGAGTGGAATTCACTCCCGGCGTCTGTCTTCCCGTCATCTTATAACTTGGGAGTCTTCAAGAGTAGAGTGAACAGGCATCTAGTGGGTAAGCGCGATACATCGTCGGCCTCATCGTCACTTACCATCAGGTGAGATTATGGCCAAGCGCATACCTGTTGAACATAAAAAAAAAAGTGAAAAATTATTTTATTTTGTTTTCATTTGCCAACACCAAAGTAAAATCTAGTATGCCGGTTTCATTCTACAATTTGTATTTACTAAAGATCGTTGAAATTCGACGGTAACTTATTATTTTTATTAATTTTGAAACTTTGAACGTTATTGAAGTTTATTGTGTCACAGAGGGCATGTACTTTCTATAATCATTGCATATATTTTTCGGATTCGTTTTTTATTACAGTTTCTGTTTTATCTGTGCTGTTTTATTGACATATCTTCACTAGCAAAAATGTATTCCCAGAGCACTTGTTTCGTCACAGACTGTGCCACGTCACAGACTGTGTCACGTCACAGACTGTGTTTGAGTTTTATCTCTTTGTCATTCAGTATTGACGTAAACAATCATTATAAATTGTATCTTACTGCATTCCTTTTTCATATGAACTTTAACTACGCTATCTTATAGTCCTTCGTGTGAGCAATGTACTTAAAAGCGATCACAAAAAGCGAAATTTTTTCTTTGCGTATTTTCATACATAAATTTCATACTCTGATGTGTTATTCTATTTGTATTTTGTTTTCGATGAATATTACTTAAGTCCCTATAGTTTTACTTAAATGTTCTACACTACATTTATACTTTACTAGCTTTGCCCGCGGTTTTGCACGCGTTTTTTAAATAATTATTGTGATAATACTTTAAGTTGCCATTAGGTGATGTTATTTATCAAATTTACAACAGAATACGAAGATAACGTCACCTAGTGGTAACTTAAAGTAAAATATATAGCATAGATACCTACCCCATTAAGCTACTCCCATATATGCGTGTATCGGCACGAAGTTTTGTCTATAGTCACGCTAAAATCATATGTGGGAAGACATTATCGTTATGCGTTACGAACTATCGGACTACGTTACGATAGACCCAGCACGATAACTGGGCTGTCGGTTTTTACACACATCAAAGGAGTTTAGCGGATGCTAATGTCGAATCATTGGAAAGACACAGGTGTGGCAACGTATATGATTTTTGACGTTAATTTTAGCGCGACAAGTAGTCGAAGCTTCGTTGCGTAGATATTAAATGAATTCCATGCCAATTTTATAAGTGAGCGATTAAACAGTGTTTAAAATTATCGATCTCAAATACGTATACAAACATCAATTTATATATATACTCATAGGTATACATGGACTTTAAATAGTCGAATTTTATTATGTTTTTTTTTCAATACAAATTCTTTGTCATATGAACAATAATTTATTTTTTATGTTTCTTAGCAGATAATTTATTTAGTATTCACATTAATATAAAAATAATAACATTTAAATGAATGTTTGTTTATAATATGAATAATCAATTTCTTTACACACTTAGATCGTTAAACTAGATTATAGCAGCTAATATTCGCACTATTATGTTATAGACAATGGAATGTACGCACGTTCACTTTTCATTGTTATTAATTATTGCTAAATAATAATTATAGCAACAACCTACTAAAACAGACAAATAGATATTAAAAAAAAAATCGTAGAATACTTTTCCAGTATTGTTTCGACTTTCCGAGTATAAATACGTTCATTTCATATTTTGCTGTGTTATAAATCAACTAACAATTTCTCGCGGCTTCGTACGCGTTCTTTAAGTAGTAATTATTTTCGAGTCATTATTATATATCTATACATATAAAATAATAACTAACAGACTGACTGTCCTACGGAAAAATGACGTATTCTCATACAAAACTTTATCCTCTTTTTCACCACCTTTGTTAGGGGTTGAATTTCCAAAAATCCTTCTTTAGTGGTCACGTAGGTACAGTGTAAAATGCATATTCAAATTTTTACGTCCGAGCCCCAGCAGTATGGGCTGTACGTTGATATGTCAGTCATACAGTCAATTATTATTTTATAATAGACCATGGGTGATAAAATGAAACGAAACGAAATTTTATTATCTCGTTTGAAATTAAATAATTTATTAACGACATTAAAGATTCTAAAACTAAGATATATATTTTTAAATCATCGCCTATACACTTAGATTAATATAGAATTTGGAATCACAAACCAGAAGAAATATTATATGCTATGTGGAAATGGCATCTTTTGAGTGTTCCTTTTCAACACTTATTACATAGCCACAGGAGAGAACGAGAAAACGCAATTATTGTTAAAATTATGTAAATTAAAAATAATAATACAGTTAAGCTAATGCGATATTGAATAGTTTGAACAATAGTTAGGTACAATGTAAACTTAACTCGTGAACAAATGAACCTAATAATATTAACCTAAGTTAATATTGAAATGTCTTTAAATATAAAGTCAATAATATGACATTATAATTTCTTACCTCCAACATTAGACTCAAAGACTCGTTACTTTTGTTTTCAGGTACAATGATATTAGTAGCACACATTTTTAATAGCGACATTGTGCTCAATTCCTTTGCAACCAATACTTTCAAAAGGTCAACATAAAAAGATCAAAAATGAGACCACACTAACATGATCTTTGTCACAGAAATAAAAATCAGAAAAACATATTAACCTTTTCTTTCAAAGGCCAATGTTATTCGGTTGTTTCTCTATATAAAAACAAAAAACGAACAAACATACAGTTCTAATAAACCTAATTAAATAATACTAAATAAAAAAGAACTTATCCTTATCTCAACACTCTAGGTATAGTTGAAATCCTTCAATAAACCTGACCTTTCGGTTAAAAAACACAATGATTTAACCATTGTGGTAGGGTTTTTCTTATTTCCCGATCATCATAAGAATAGTTATATGTAGGTCAAGATCGAAGGGAATTTAGTAGGGTTAGTTGACGATACTGTATTCTTGAGAATCATACTAGAGTCTAAATTACAATTCCCTCACATAAAAAAATTGGTTAGCAGATTAAGTTCTGCTACATTTGCAATACGTAAGAATTGCCAGCTCACAGATATTACCACTACTAGGTTAGTGTACTTCGCTTACGTCCTTAATATCTTATGGTATTCTGCTATGGGGGACGGCTGCTGACACCATATTTTTATTACAAAAATGGGCAGTTCGAGCAATATATAATATGTGATCTCGCGAATCATTAAAAACGAAGTTCCAGGAATTCGGTATCATAACTTTACCCTCCTAATAGGTACATTCTTGATAATTTAATGTATGTCCGTAAAAACTTTGAAAAACTGCATTTAATATTAAATTAAATAAGACGTATAAATAATAAGACGTCATAATCTAAATACTAGAAATTGTAAGAAACTGGTCATCCGATGTTTCAGACTTAGCAAAACCAATAATTGTTTTTTAGGTAATAATGTTAGGTTTTACAATAAACTCCCAAAGCATGTTACCGATTTGCCGGATTGTAAGTTTAAGCGCCACATCAAGCGGGATTTTGGTGTCAAAAGAAGGTGAAAAAAAAAACAAGAAGAATAAAAAATATTTTAAAAAGCAAGCTTTTATTTAAATGGGCTAAAAAGTTTGATAGGTTACTTTTTTCAATGTGTATGGCGGTCATTTTGGAATTCGTCCTTTTTGTTTCATGTATTGTAATCAGTAATGAACAAAGATGTAAAATTTCAAAGTCATAGGTCTGAAGGACCAGTTCCTTATTTTAATTTGCAAGATTTGACCTAAACAAACTAACAAGCATTGCAAGCTACGCAAAAGCATGTAATAATAGTAAAAATAACATTAAAACCGAACCCAATATACAAAGACATAAATCGTGTACTGAATAGTTATTGAGTAGTAATATTTTAACCAACCAAGTAAGTCAAACTTTAAGTCCTTGACATAATCAATAGATTGTACGAATATTTAGCGATTGGACGTGGATTACATTTTATATTTATGTTCATTTATAACAGTATATCACAGTTTAATGTTTTTTCGATGAAGTAATTATATTTTATAGTAATTATAGTACTTACGTTTAAACAGTAATAACGCTATCAATCGATAACGAATTACATCACTGTGTTATTTAATAACAATCGTTGCAATAAGTTGTCAGTTATTCTCTCGTTAGGTTTATACATTTTTTATTGTATTGCAATTTGCATCAAGAGTACGTTACTGAAATGTATACTCGTTATTCGTATCGTGACTTTGAGTATGAGCAATGTAAAGTGCTGTTCTTTTTATATTTATTAGTTGCTGCATAATGCTTGTTTGTTCGCACATTGTAATTACATCGGCCAACCACTGTCATTGGTAATAAATATGTGCCATTGTAACATTGATTATCTCCAGATTTTGATCACTTTTCGGCGCGAGATCTGTGTGGTAACCGGTTATTTATATTACTGCTAAGCTTTCGGGAAATAATAGAAGTGAACTTTATATACCTTTAAAAATCTAAATTGTTAATCCGCCAGTATAAAACTCTTCAACCATCACGATTGCAAGTTACCACATAGATAATCAACTAAAATTGAATCAATATTTGGTTCAGAACCGAATGTGTTGTATGAATAGAATGGATAAGATTAAGAATGAGTATATCAGAGGAAGTTTCAAAATAGCATCAGTGACAAAGAAGTTGAGGAGGAATAGGTAGACTGTATACTGTAACTAGACTGTAAGTAGAGAAGGTTTGAGTATGAAGGTGGACGTATATAGAAGTAAAGGAAGACCGAAAGAGGTATGTATGGATTGTGTGAAAAATGATATGACCTCTGATAGGGCAGAGTCGAAATGGAAAACATGTTGTGTCGACCTTACTTAGGTAGGACAAGGGTAGTAAAAAGAACGTTCAAAATCAGTTTTCTAGAATGTAGTCATGTAAAATCACACAAAAATTTACTATCCTCTCCCACAACTCTCTGTAAATGAAAGAGCTATATCCGCGACAACTTTAATAGTTAAACTGATTTTTCAAAAGTATTTTATGTATTGTATTTTAAAAACAAATTTTTCGCAAATTCACACACTAATATTAACAATCCCAGTTAGGAGACCTTCACTTCTACTACAAGAATACTTAGTCAATACTTAATAGTTGATTAACGGCTTTGGTAATTTGAATGTAAATTAATATCGTTTTTTATTACAATAGCTTTGTCAATCGGTAGCGAACGGTCTAATTAAGATATCGCGGCGCGATTCGATTTGGAAAGGACATTATACGAAATATCAGAGGTGAAAATGTCGACGTATTTAATTTTACTTTATACTTTATAGATTTCGGTGTTTGACCACAACCTCACCTGATGTTAAACGACGATGTTAGGGTGATAAACAGACTAAGCCTAGAGGTGTCTAACTCTCAAGTACATCTGCCGGAACACATCAATAGGTGCTCGGCGACAGGTTTTTATTTTGGGAGTGGTAGCTAACCAGGCGGGTTTAGAGAAAACTCTACAACCATGCTATGGTTACATCACGATGTTTTCCTTCATCGAAAGCTCCGACCCAATTGCTATCGAAAGCTCCGGCCCAATTACTATCGAAAGCTCCGACCCAATTGCTAGGTTTCGAACCAACGTCGACGACGGTGTCCGTACACGCTATGAACTAAGCCATCAATTAAACACAGATGCTAGTTTCAATTCTTTGTAATTTTTATAAAATCAGATTATTAAAAAAAAATTGCAATGTAATTCTCTAACAATTCACTTCAAGGCGATAATAAGTTACTTTTCTTCGATAGATTCTTATAATCATGTTTCATAGTTTACAAATTTAGTAAGTGTACAAACAGACCAAATGGTACCTACTAAATTAATTAATTGTATTTTAACAATGATTATCTTATTAATCTTACTATTCCTGCGTTGTGCAAAACAGCAACAGAAATAAATATATTCTTATTTTATATCCATGCGAAAATACTATCAACAAAGATGTACCTAAGTTTAAACGAATTGAATTCCTTAATTATACTAAATTAACCAATAGAAAACATTAACATTTTATGCCTAAAATTTCATCCAGAGAAAGAAAGAATCTGCTTAAATATTACTCGCTCTGTTGCGTTCTGGACTATGGTATGGGAAAATGCATCGGAACATGAGGCAATGTAACTCAACCCTCAAGAGTCAACCTGTTATAACTTACCTCAGATTTGTAGACTTTTAGATAAATATTTATAGCGCTATTTCAAATCATAAAACAAATCTTGGATAATATATTAGCACACACTACTCATTACTATATGCGTGACAGTACTATAGTTATACTAGGGATATGTATCGGTTGCAAATACCTTTATCATCATGTAGATTGCGAGCCAATTTTCTCATTAAAGAATATAAATATTTCACAGCAAAATAGACCTCTCGAATTTCATTATCTCGGTGTATATTGTACTAATATAGAACGAAGAAAAATTATAGATTACTAGCAGACCCGGCCACGCGTTGTTGTGGCTCAGTTGAATGTTGAATTAAAATTGTGACAAAGTATTTGCATGTCGTCATCTATGAGATATCTATAACAGTCGGTCCTACAGTTTGATGTCAACAAACTAATTTAAAGCGCCATCTGTTCTAGCCTGATGAAACCTACAATTAATGACAATAATCAACATTAACAATCATTTAATTTGTAATTAAAAAACACTGAGGCAATTAATCGAAATATAAATTATCCTATATCTCAAGTTGAACCAAATTACACATAAATGCCAACTTTTATGAAGATTGGTTGAGTAATTTTGGAGTTCATCGTGGACAAACATCATGACACTGGATTTTGATATATTTCGATTTTAACAGAACAGCTTGCAACATTTTAAATGTTTTGTTCACAGCCGAAGACGGTGCTGCACTCAAAGCGATTCGTAAGGTTCAGGTCATAAGGAACAATAAACGTGAGGGTCTGATGAGGTCCCGCGTACGCGGAGCAGATGCAGCCACGGCGCCCGTCCTTACCTTCCTGGACTCCCATGTTGAGTGTAACGTGCATTGGCTGGAACCACTACTGCAAAGGATAAAAGAGGTATGCCTGTTACAACACTTTACGACGTCATTAATTGCATTATTCTAGTCCACAGTATCATATAGACCATGTTTACTACAACGAGGAAACGATTATGTAACCCGATAAAAAAAAATACTTCTTTGCGAAACTGAACATTCACATATCCACGAGATTAATACAGGATATATAAAAATTAGAATAAAAAAAATGGGTGAGTGTTTATGACCGCACGGTAGAAGTCAAAACGTAGAAATAAATACGTGCTCAAAATTCATACATATTTAGCAGTGTTTGTAGGTAAATAAAAAATTGCAATGCTTAACTGCAAACGTTAAATGCATGATCTTTTGTTTTCAATACTGAAATTGATTCTAAAACAATACCAAAAAAATATACCTTACCCGCAAAAATGACATCAATTGTTTACTGTACACGTAAGTTATTGCCTAAGGTTTTAACATACTTTCGGAAACGAATGCCCTCTGTTTTTGGAATAAATTTTTTTGGAAATGGTATGTTGACAATTGGCAATAATATGCATTTAAGGGTTAAATACACACAGTATATATATATATATATATATATATATATATAATATATATATATATGCATTCCTTTCCGGACAGTAAATGTCACTGATGATGACCGGAGCCGAGTATACACGATTCAACATCACAGACCCGAGCGTGACCGTTCACTTTCGTTCACTCTTCAATACGCCTTGATACATTTTCACTTTAAAAAATTCCATAACTACAAAGTAATAATTCAATTACCAATATTGAGTTTATGTCGAGATCTTAGTGTGTCATGTAGCGGCTTTTAAATTTTATTCATAATCCTTGTTTAATCGACTCTGTATTTTGTAATATTGGTGGCATTTTACGTAATATAACTTCGGTTATTGTGGATGAAAGTAACTCTCGGGAAAGTTGTAATAAGAAAACCACCATCTTGTTAGATTATTGAAATGATCACAAGAAACTTGTAATACTATTTATTACCTACTCGAAAATGGCTATAATACTATAGAATATTAGTCGCCAAAAAAGTACCAATATTGGTACGAAACAATCAGTCATTGTAGCGTTTAAGGAGATAGTGAAATATTTGAATACTCTCTTTAGGTTATTTTAATTAAACCATCTTATTTTCTTAATAGAATAAAACCTTTTTTAAAAGCCGCTATAAATTATTGACCAATGAGTTTTTATATCTCATGACATTTATATTAACACGACCGGGTCGGTAATGTATCAAATGTGCATAAATGTCAGCAAAATGATTCTATTGATGTTTATGTAACATAATTTGTGCAATCTGTTTACGTTATGGCATTATAACAATGCTGCACGACGATTGAGGTTATTTCAGTATTTCTGCATCGAATTATTGATACATTACGAGTAGTGGTTATCGTATATTGAATATAATCGCTTTGTAGTAACGTAGATTAAGTAACCTCTATTGAAGCGAGTATCTCGTCGATTATATAAAATCAGGTATAATAATTGTTATATATATAAGTCCTGTTTTAGCACATGCGCTAAAACGCATGCAAAAGTTGCAGGTTCTCCAGAACCGCGTCCTACGTAAAGTTACCGGTGCCTCATGGTACGTCCGGAATAAGGATCTTCACAGTGACCTGGAGATGCCTTCTATCTGGGCGTACATAAAATCACTCACTACTAGTTATTTCGAAAATGCCGCGAATCATTCCAGTCCGTTAGTGGTATCCGCCGCGAATTACGAACCCGTACCGAACGCTATGGGTTATAAAAAACGTCCGCGACATATTTTCACCGACCCTCCTGATATAATAACGTCAGCAAACGATCAGTGCCAGCCTGTCTCTCCAAACAGAGCGTGTTCACGCCCACACCCGCGTATCCCTAGATCGCGCCGCCGTGGTATGGGGGTAAATTTCGCTCCCACACACCAGAATAGGCCCACCTCGGCAGCGGCTCAAGCCTAGGTCCGATCCCTCGGCGTGGAGCCCTTGAGTGCGCTGCTCGCGCTATACAGTGACACAAAATTTTAGATCACTGATACAACATTACACATATCACCTCCGCACAAGTGCACGCTCACACGTTTACACATGAAAGTGGAAAAAGTGGAAGTGTTTTGTTATTTTTTTTTTCCCCTTATCGAACTGAAATAGTTTACAAATTTTCCGATCCAAATACACACAAGAGTTATTGAGATATGTATGCTTGGTACACATATATGTTTCAATAACTCATATATGTATGAATATGTAGCTTAACTTAGGTTAGTTCAGATAGGTCGCATGCGGATGGGCCGGGGGGCCCATCTCCTCATTGCACAGGTCCGGCGGACGAGGGGGGGCAGCCGGCGTGTACCCGGTCTGTCCCTCTATAGGTAGGAGCCCGGCGGTCACCTTGCGCCGGGCGGACCGTGGGGGCGGCTCTACAAGGTTGATTAGCTTGAACGATCCCTTGCCGCCCCCACAGAACGGTCTGTCGGTACACCGTGGGGTTTTAGTCCGTGCGACTCGGACATAACCCACTCTCTCCCCCGGGAGGGTGGGTATCCATAAGGGATTTCCCCACGTTAAAAAAAAAAAAAAAAAAAAAGATAGGTCGCATGCATCAAGCAACAGCCAAGCGGAGATGTGCCGTGCACCCTTGAGCTAGTTGCCCAAACAATAAAACAAAAAAATAGGCTGAGTGCCTTAAGCGCTCGCCTTAGTAGTCCGGTGAATCTGTTAAGACCTTGCCAGGTCATAGCGTAGTCAATTCGAGAAAAAAAAACCTATACATATAATAAGAAAGTAAATCTAATGTGTCGGAACTTTTTAGATTTTCTTGAAAAAAATTGTTGCAGATGTCTTGGAATAAGTAATAAAATAAATTTCAATCATTTTTAGAAATGCCTGTCTGCCTGTTTGTTTAAACACGCATCACTGCTAAATTACTGAGGTCACGATAAAAACCAACAAAATCATAAGGCATATCCTCGAATAACATTTAGTCTTGGTTACACTAAAATCGGATATCAATAGTTATTGTAATTGTAATGTCGACGCGACTTAAGTACAAGAGAAAAGTAGATAAGTAAGTAAATGGATTCAATACATTCAGATGATTTTTTGGTCACTGTACTTTTTACATTAGGTTCTACGTGAACAGAGTCGCGGTCACAGCTAGTATGTAATTATTTCAGATGTATAAAGTTTAATAAGTCAGGATAATTAGTATTACGCGGTGGAGGTATGACCTCAATAATTATTATAGAGTCATTATCGCGGCTGTGACCTACGAAACATATCATTACAACAACCACGAGTTAATTGGTTATTGCACTGTATTATCTCAAAGCGTGATGCATTGAATGGAGTGATCACGCTCAGTTTTCAGTATGTTTCATGCTTGCGATAATGTTGAGCACGTCTGTCACAACATCCTTCAATTTTTACATGAGGTGCTTAAGGACGCGCTCTCAAAAAGGTCCATTTTCACTGTTTTTCGCTAAGAATTACAACAAAACTATTGAATTTTGGTAAACATAATGACTAACTACAGATACATTGAACTTTTAACAATGATGTACAGATGATTGTTTTTTTTTAATTAATAGGTTTCCATTTAAAAAAAAGACAATTCTACGTAGTCCCCTCGCGCAAAGCAGCCTGCACGGTATAAATTTACGTTTTTTTTTTAAGAAAAAAAAACCCTGCTTATGCTAAATATAGTCAAGTTTAAATGACATAAAATAAAATCCCAGTTATTAACACTACATCTGAGAAAAAAATGATTAAGTTGTATGAATTGAGAGCGCGTCCTTAATTAAAGTGTTGGGTTTTTTTATTACCTTTTTAATGAAGGGATCCATCCTTTTTATCAACCTTTAGAATATTTAATTGGTCACGACACTGAAAAGGTTGAGGTACGATGTCTTAAAGTTTTCAGTCATACCATTTTAAATTTATATTCAACTTTTGAAATAAAGTATTTATTTAAGACAGATTCGGTGTTTAAAGGGATGCTTTTTGATTGTAAATTTGGACGCGAATTTGATACGGATTTGTGCGGACGCCGATTACCTCATGTGGAGAAAGAAATTTTCATTGTGTTTGTAAGTCATTTTTTCTTCAAAAATATCAAAGCGAAATATACAGCCGTCTATGTTTTCTGTTTATATGTCGTTACAGTTTTATCATTTTGAAACAATGGGTGTATTTATCTGCATAAGTATATATGGGTGTAGATTTTAATTCTGCAATTATCTTTTTGATAAGACTATTTCCAAGGCTCGTTTGGTTGGACAAATTAGTAATCTATTGCCAAGGATCTAAAAACGCTAGTAATTGAGCGTCAATACCTCTTGGGTCATATAACATTATGACCAAAGTTGAAAAGAAAACCATGATTATTATACATTTAATTTTATTAATGTCCTGTTATAATAATTTATAATAGCATTCAGAATTGTCGGAAACAAGTGTAGCGCGTACCAGACGCCTAGACTGTCAGACGTGCACTGTTTGGTAATGTCACGGCCTTACTTGTAACGATCGTGAATGCACGAGGTTAATTAAACTTTAAATTGTATATTTTAAATCGGTTACTAAGCGGTACATCTAATGTTGGCGACCGCGACCGATTATAACAGTTTAAGGACTATATATATTATAAAAATGTAAATTCCTGCTTACTGACAATTTAAATAGGACTTTTTTATTCTTTATATGATGTTAAATGACGTCGTAAGACGATAAATACGCTAAACCTAGAGGGTTAGGCCCGGCGGCGGCGATTTCGCTGCTGGGCCAACCGCTGGGGCGGCAAAATGAACTCTTTAGAGATCTCGTGCCGCCCCAACTATAGCGGCAGACGTACACCGTGGGGTTTTAGTCCGTGCGAGTCGGACATAACTCATCCTCTCCCCCGAGAGGGTGGTGTATCCATAAGGGATTTCCCCACGTTAAAAAAAAAAGAGGGGGCTGGCAGTCAAGTCCATCTGTCGAAACACACCGACATGTGCTTGGCGGCCGATTTTCAACTAGAGAGTGGTAGCAAGCCAGGCTAACTTATTTAAGTAATTTTAGTTTATTCGTAGATTTCAATATAGTATATGCAATGAGTTTCATAGTTCAAAGGTTTATTTATAACTGGATTACGAAATACAAAGCTTAAGGGTAAGGAAGGGATATGTATTCGTAACTATCGACCCGAAAAAGGGATACATAACAGAGATAGCTTATATCAGTGCTTACGTAATAACTTGTATAAATACTCATGTATGTTTATATAGAAAATAGTTTAACGCACTTTGGTCGAAAAGACTCGAGTGTACTTGAACGAATCGTAAATATTTAAAAGTACGCACTTGTGTTGATAATTATTGCAGATTTCTAATAACTGCTACAAGGTCCATAGAAAAGTTACTATCGTATCTATATTTTTTTGCACTATAGAGTCTAACGCTTTGACATTTGAAAATAGGTTTTACCAATAATCTATCTCTGTCTCACTCTGCCCGCACTACCGAATAGAACGCGGAAGGGACAACTGCAGGTCAGATTGATTACACCTATATAAAATAATCAAAATCATGATTTCGTGTTTCCTTCTCTAATACCAAACCGATTCAAACTTACTCCAGTAATAACTTTACAGGCACTTTGGGTATGACTATATCTTTTATTAGCTTATACTCATTAAAGTTGTTTGTTTTGTGCCCAAAAATAACGGTATGTTTGGGCAATTGTAATAACACATTTAGAAGGCTCCTATCTCTTACAAAAAATAATTTAGGAAAAAATCGAGACATAGGAACATGAAAGCGATAGATATAGGTCGTATGATATGAAAATTTTTATTTTGGTTCCGATATCCAGGTATTAAACAGAGGAATGCGTTTGTAAACTAAACGCCACCTGCGTTTCTTCTAATGTGACGATGTGGCCTTGCGATCTCACCGGATATCAATCACAGCAATCAGTCAGCAGAATGACCCTGAGCTTTCGTTGAAGGAAAACATTGTAATAATACTGCGGTGGTAAGGCTTTTAAAAGGCCACCTCGCTAGCTAAATTGTAAGTTCGTCAGGAAGCTCTTACACATGTGCTTCGCCAGCTTCATTTGAGAACCAGTTCCCCTCTAAGTTTAGCTTAATTAATATCTTAGACTAAGATAAGAGTTAGAGATTAAGGTCAAACGTTAACATATAAATCACAAACAGAGCTAACGAACTATATCATAAGCAAAAAAGAGAATGTTTTAATATAACAAGGAACTGTAATCAAAATTCCAGTCGTCCTAACAAAGGTCGTTAAGCACCTTAGAAATGCAATACTAAAATCAAATCAGAACGATCGGCTTACATAAATATTCTCCTGGTATCACAACTCTTGCGCGATTTCCTACACTGTTACAACAAGACAACGAACAAATATTTCAAGTCCAAAACGGTATTGCAAAATCTATAAGATTTGAAAGCATCTTACTTCACGTTACGTTACTATACACTTACTGCACTATATTTTAGTACGCGGTTTAAGTTATAAGTGGCTTATGAGTATTTACTTAATAAAATGAATACCGATAGACAACCACGACAGCTTAAACCTGTGGACTAAAAGCATGAAATATAATTTTTCCTCTTATTGGCTACATTCAGTACTCACCGGAATTATTTCACAATGGCCTGTAAATACAGAAAGCAATATAACTATATATTATTTAAAAAAATATAAAAGTATGCTCTTTGGTTTAAAGAAACAGTGAATAAACCAGTGAACGCAAAAAGTAGAAACAGAACAACATTTAAAATACACTACTCGCCCGGGATAGTACAACTCTCTCGCAGAAAACCAAAATAAAGTAACAGTGCTTGCATTGTTGCGTTTCGTTCGGTCAGTGATAGCGCCGGGTACACACCTACCCTCGCACCTCTCCTATTCCCCACTCCCCCAAACACAGGCTCGCAATGCACTTGCGAGTCCCCAAGTTTTACTTAACATCAGGTAACCCACCTGTTCGTTTGCCTTCTATGATATAAAAAAAAAAAGTATATTTGTCGCATTTGTATCACTTTACCAAAAATAATATTAAGGAAAAAACAGTCAACATTCTAAAGTATAATAATAGTAAAATAAGTTCATCTTTCAAAATCAAACTGGTTTATAGATGTTTGACTGTTTTATTGGTGCTTTGATCGATTTCTTATCAGTATTGTACAATACGGTAGATGTACGTTATGTCATTTTAACAATATATCCAAGGTCAATCGATACGTCTCATATATTGATATGAATAACGATTCATACAACTAATTTTCAGGCTTCTTTGTTCAATATCAAGTAAACTTAAACTTAGAGGCTGAGAACGATTATAAGTTCACAAAAGAATTTTAGCAATGCGATTGGTTTTTTTTATATTATAGGAGGCAAACGAACAGGCGGGTCACCTGATGGTAAGTGATCACCGCCGTCCATACACACTAGCAACACCAAGGGAGTCGCAAGTGCGTTGCCAGCCTGTGTTTGGGGGGAGGGAGGAGTGAGTGAAGGGGGAGGGAGGAGTGGGGGAAGGGGGAGGGGGAAGTGGATATGGGCCTCCGGCGGTTTTCACTTCCTTAATGAAACCTAACCCATAGTCTAATTATACGTAATTAACTGCGCTGCGGTTTTGGCCTGGGTATTGCCGATGATTATGACCGCTATTATATGTAGATTTCCCTGCCAAGAAATGAAACGCAATCGTTTAGTCGAACTTGTAAATAAAAAATAGTAATACAAAATTTGGATATTTTGTAAATTATAAATTAGCTTCAAGACAAATAAAAAATAGTGCGTGTATCAGTGTGTACGTGGAGAAAGTGAAACTTCTTTGACTTACATGTATTAAATTACATATATATGAGAATGCTCATAAACTATACGAAGTTCCGTAGTATAAATACTTAAGTATACATTAACTCATTTTGGTATACTACTAGACCCAGGCAGACAATTATACAACTTTACACATACACACAAATACATACCTACCTACCTTACGTTTAACACGTAACGCGTAACGAATATTTTCCCTACCAAGCCATAACAAGTTTCACTTCAATAATAATAAACATAGTATTTAATTGACACTAGATTGTAGATTAAAACTACACTATAGATTGTAAAATAGATAAATCGCTATAACCTATGACCTTGTACCGTAATAGTTACTTAAGCGTGGTGAACGGAAGATACAGCGTGTTGTGCAAGGTTAGTTAGTTAGTACACTCATTAGTACCGTATTCCCATCACCCTTAGAAATGACGTATCGGTGTGTGCTATTTATACAATTTTTAGAACACTATATTCTACTAACCTTATCAATAGAAAAATTATTATATAACAAAATGGATACCTCAGTGGTCCATCGAAAATTGTCTGAATAGAAAAGTATAATTTATTAGCGGATGCCGGTTTTTAATGTGAAGGTCAAGTACGAACGTGAGCTATTATATGACACCAATAAAACCGGACCTGAAACATAATATATACCAGTGTTACATTTCGATACCGTGATGCTTAACATTGAAATCAAATAGCAATGTCAAAGTTTTATCTTTCACTAACAATATGAGAAATTATGTTCACTTCGACTTTCAAATAACAATGACATATAAAGATAGATGAATATGGGAGTAGAGGAAACCTGAAGAAAGTATGGATTGATTATGTAAAGAATGCAAAAAAAAATGAGATGAAATCTGAGAGAGGAGAATAGAAAAAGAAAATATACTGGTAGAATACACATATACCAATTACCATACACAAATATAAAATTGAGTAATTCTTCGTTTGTCGCCAATGACTACTTGATTATTAATTATTATGAACACACGTTATGTTTTTTGAATTAAGGCGATAATTTACAATAGACGGTGCATAAGTCGAGTCATTCCCAAAACAACAGGAGTTAGACCGTAGGCTCTAACTAGTAAAATCTTAACAGGTATCTCTATTCGCTAGAAGCATATATATCGCTGCATATTATAAGACAAAGCTCCTACTCCTGCTCCTCCACGCCTCTCTGTTGGCGATAAACCCAAAAACGACTAGGCGGATTTTCATGCGGTTGGTAAATTGGTTGAACAATACGGTAAATGTTGGAAGTCAAGCAACCTGGGAGCTTTCGTAGAAAATGCCGTCTAATCCCTTTGGGATATAACAAAACAATTGAGATAATAAACGCAGACGAAGTCACAGGAATCAGTTAGTTACGTATAAGATTATGATAGTTAAGCTAAGATTTTCGTCTATTTTTGAAGTTATACTTCTTTAGGCGCGTTATGAAAAAATGATGAGAGTGAAATTTTAAGATGCGCGCGCATCTGTGACACAAAATTAACAGTATGAAGCTGTCTGCTTAACCGCTCACCTGAAGTTAGCTATAGTCAACATTTTGTTTCTTTGTATTTGTTGTTCGTATTTCTTTGTATTAAAACTTTCAATGTATTAAATACCTTTTTTCTATTGTTAGTGTCGTTTTTTTCTACAAACGTAGATTAAGGCGAAAGATAAAATTTTTGAACAGATTGTTATCTTGTTACGCCAAAGAAGTATAACTTCTAACGCGTGTACATAAGTACACACACACTTTTTTTCATCTCCATTTTACATTTGGTTTAATTAGTTCGACAATTTTCGGAAGCATCAACATCGCCTTGAAAACATTATGTGAAGAAGTGAGACTCACTTTACACTTTAATTCGATTTACAAGGTTCATAGCAGAAGTGAGATCAACTTTTCTCCAACACACTTGTATATACTAGCGAACATAGTACCTTTACATATGCCTCTAAAAGTAGCAGCTAATATTATAATTAATGCAGCAGGACATGCATTTGCCGTACAGTCGCATCAATGAGCTTTGTTAGAGGTGATGCTATTTGCAAAGTTATAAATATCAAATACTAGCTTCTGCCCGCGACTTTGTCTGCGTGGAATATTTACCGTTTACGCAGCGCACGCAGCGAAAGCTCTAAAAAGGAAAAAAACAATTTTGAATCATTCTTCATTGTTGCTCCGCTGCTATTAGTCTTAGCGAGATGATATATAGTCTTATAGCCTTCCTCGATAAATGAGCTATGTAACACTAAAATATTTTTCAAATCGGAGCCTTAGTTCCTGGGATTAGCGCGTTCAAACAAACAAACTCTTCAGCTTTATTAGCTATATTAGTATAGATTCAGGTAGACAGTCATCGTTATTGTTTATAAACTATTTGCTTGTAATTACAATGTCAATAAATATATTATTGCAAGGTATATTCATCCCAATCTTCATGTTCCAGGATCCAACACGTGTAGTGTGCCCAGTGATTGACGTGATCAGTATGGACACCTTCCAATATATCGGCGCTTCGGCAGATCTCCGTGGCGGTTTCGACTGGAACCTAGTGTTCAAGGTAAACCGCCTCTTACTTCTGACACCACATTTGACTCGAGCTTTTAAACCCGTAATTTATAAGTTAGTTTAAATAATATGTATAGCTCCATTTTAAAATTAATTTGTACCAGAAACTTCTCGTACGTATGTCGCCATACTGCTTTTATCTCTGTCCTGTATATTTGACTCGCAAAATAACAATATAACGAACGACATTATGGTAACACTACGGTAGGTTTAACAGTAAGACTCCAAATGTATTAAAAACATCAGTTTTTTGAATAATACATTTCAGAATCGTTTTACGTAGGCTTTACTGTCAAAAGCTCATTGGAGATTCAGTAAGAGAATGATAGCGTTGTCTGGAAGGGACTGTCTATAAGCCCGCTATAAATCATTTCCTAATATAATTAGACCTTTATATTCAGACTTTTTTGTAGAGTCTTTCATCAACAGGGTTATTTACACAATGCCTATTATGCTATAATTTAAGTATTTATTATACACCAATAGTAAATTCCAACGAATAATGATAACAAGAGAATAAAATATCAAAAACATGTGAAGCTACGAGCACAGCAATTACGATACACTAGCTGATACCGGGATTTCGACTGTGTTATTTATTATTTTAATAATATATTTTATGTAAAGAAGAAAACTGAATGTTCGATTGACAACAATCTTATCTAACATTAAACTACGATTAACATGGTAATAACTAAGTCTAGAAAAAACTAACATACAAATATATTTTATTTAATTATATTCGAAACCAATTCAGTGGGAGTATCTATCTCATGCGGAGCGCAGTGCACGACTCAGCGATCCGACCCAAGTGATCCGAACTCCAATGATAGCTGGAGGTCTCTTCAGCATGGACAGGATGTATTTCAACAAGCTCGGAAAGTACGACATGAGGATGGACGTCTGGGGAGGCGAGAACTTGGAAATATCTTTCAGGTGACAATCAGCGTCTCTTACTCGGCTTAAAGTAATTCAAAGACGAAAGATTTATTTATGTACTTTTAATTCCAATACTATCAACTTTGTTTATTTTAGGCTTTCTATTTATTGTATTAGGCTTTCACACCTAAACTATTCAAGCAGTCGTCATGAATTTTTGCATGCTCATTATCAGGGATATTGAAAAGAACATAAGTTAACTTTTATACAGAAAAAAGTATTGTTCCCGAAGGATAGGTCAAATCAATATTAATGTGAGCGAAGCCGCGGGCAGAAGACAGTATATGAATAAGACGATTATTAGTTTTTGCTCTTAACTTATTCTTTGGAAATAGTTACTTTTCTGTATAAAATTCTCTTTTTCTATAATCCTGACAACGTGTATATGAGAAAATTTCACAACGATCGAGTATTCAACTAATGCGTGGAAACCTATCTAACAAACTTATATTCTACTTTAATAATATTAGTTAACATTGTTAACGATTGCAATTTATGTAATTAACGCCGCACAAACAATTACAGGAATAACTCTAATTTTCAATATTTAGTTTTGACTGTTATTTATATTTGTCTGTTATTAAAATTTTTATCTATGTCATTTTTTACAAATTATTTTTACAAATGTGGATAATGCAAGAGTCAACAGTCCGATAAATAATATAATAATAATAATAAAAAGGAATAAACTAGACTGAAAACCTACAACGCTTTATCACAAACTAGCTGACCCGTGCCCACTTTGTTGGGCGGTAAACATTTATAAAAAACTACTTTTTGTGACATAAATATAAAAGTTACACATATGCTATCATTGACTTTTTTATAGACATTATCAAGCTTTACAACTTTTCTCTAGAACTCAATTATATATCACTCATCGTTAAGGCAGCGTTCGTAAGAAACGTTTTCGTTCGACCGTTTTTTCTCCGGCTCACTTTGCAAATCCGACTACCACAAAAAGTCTTTTCATTTTTCGGGTTAGTATATAGCCTGTGACACTCACAAGTAATGTGGCTTTCTATTGGTGAAATAATTTTCAAAATCGGTTTAGTAGATAGAAGATATTACCCCCTACAACGTCACAAACTCACAAACTTTACCTCTTTATAATATTAGTATAGATATAAAACTTAGACTATTAATAATAATGAAAAATAAAAAGTATGTATCAGTAAACATTGAGAAACATTAGACAAAGAAAATAATAGAATAAGAATAAACGAAAAAGGGAAAATGAATTCATTTATAAATGAATTTTATAAAAACTAATACTAAAATATGGAAAAGAAAACAAGATGGCAAATATAATTAAGAATATTGAAATATAATTTACTAAGTGTTGTTTAAGTGGTCATGGATATAAAATGTGTTTATTTGCATTGTGAATTCCAATAATATAACATATAGCGTTTTCTTTATTGCAGGGTATGGCAATGCGGTGGCTCTTTAGAAATAGTACCGTGTTCCCGGGTAGGACACGTGTTCAGGAAACGTCACCCTTACACGTTCCCGGGAGGATCCGGCGCTGTGTTCGCAAGGAACACAAGACGTGCAGCTGAAGTTTGGATGGACGATTACAAAGAGCTGTATTACAGATCACAACCTTTGGCCAAGCAGGTTGATTTTGGAGAGTAAGTTAATATGTTTATATATATTTACTGAAAACACAGTTCCTTTGAGACTCAATCAGGTCAAAACTACTGAATGTATCAGCTTAGGGCTTAGCACGTTTAGGAGTGCTACGTTTCCGGATCAACCAGTGAATATCCAGAAAATAAGCGAGGTGGTGGTCGAGTGGTGAATGGAATGTCAATTCAATATCCGCAGGTTTCGAACTCTGGCATATACCAACTATTAATTTGGAATTCGTGTATATTACACATTTCAATTAGTAATATTACCGACTGACGGTAAGTTAAACATCGTGAGGAAACCTGAACTAGAGAAATGTTCTTATAATACCACCGTGTGGGAAAATATGGAACTGTGGATTTCTTGGAGTTTGAAATGGCCAATATGTTTATATCTTCCTTTGGGAAGAGGCTTGTGGCTCTGTAGTAGGTCTATTATTGGCTGATGTGACGATGAAGCGGGATGATAGCGATTTATAGTCAACTGGAGAGCAAGATCCACGCATATTGCGATAGACTCATCACAGTGACTCTTTTTTAGGTTATTGGTTTTGGGATAAGACAATATACATCTAGCAGGCAAGAGCCAGCCGCTACTATATTTGCGTTATACGTGCATACTATTATTTGCAATATACTTGGAACTGTTTCCAGAAATTATGAAATAACCGTATAAAATGACTTTTAAAATAAATATATGTTTGGATTTAATTCCTGAATCTTTGTAGAATACATAATTTGTAGATTCAGTAATTTAATCCAATATATCTCAAAAGCAGCTTTATTTAATATGGTTATTCCATTATATTTCGCAACAGTTCGAAGTATATTGGAAATATTATATATACTTAAACATTTTTATTTACTTTTAGTGCTTGATTATAACCAGGTACAATAGAAACAAAGCGGCGGCTGGCTCTCGTATATTCTAGTTGTAGTAAATCTAATTTATTAAAATTTGTTAACTATGGTAGGTGAATTAGAAGACTTTATAGTATTAATAATCAACCTGCTTATATCTTCGAGCTCCGGTTTACAACACTAGAATTTTGATCGCAGTTTAGTAATATTAACAATCAATTTCGCTCCCCCACTTAATTTGTGTACATGTGAAAATAGATTATTAAGGAGTATTCTCCAAAATATGTGAATAATAAAATATGAAATCCGGTATTGGAACAGTATCTCGGAGCGGACCGGGCTACGTGAAAAGCTTCACTGCAAACCGTTCCGATGGTACCTGGAGCACGTGTACCCGGAGCTGCAGGTGCCCGCTCTCGCCGGCACGTCGCACGCCATCAGGCAGGGAGTCCGATGCTTAGACACTATGGGTCATCTTGTTGACGGGACTTTAGGTAAGCCTTGCGTTAGTTGCCTATTTAAATTTGTATGAACTTTCGATTAATAGTTGCATTTAAGGACCAGTTAATTATCTAAGTAGAAGCTGTTTAATGTGTTATTTCTTCTTTATTTTTATCTGTAGTTTTTTTGTAATTCTGTGTGTGTATTTATATTGCCACCGGGTATTTTGAAAATTAAATGTCTCCAAATGTTTGCCTGTAAGAGAACGCTCTAAGCGATAAGGTTGCCTAACTGTACATATATATTGTAAACTGCTGTCTAGTTTTATATGCTTTTAAGGTGTGCAATAAAGAGTTTTATCGTTATTAATTGGTTCTCTCTCTAAGTAGATGGTTGCTTAACATAAATTATGAAGGAATTCAAAAATATAGGATACAAAATAATAATCCATAGCTATATTGTAAGTTTTAAAGTAAATCTGTCTGTCTTTTTATTAGCCAAGATTCCAAGTTAAATCATTCTACCGAACACAATAACATTTGGTTCGATCTGAAGAAGGACATAGTCTATATTTTAAGCATATGTAAAATACGCAAAGTTGAGGGCAAAATTTGGAATATAATGTAATCGAAAATCGTTAATGCACAACATTTGAAATCGGCTAAATAAATTTGAAATGTACTTTCAAATTATACACGAACAAAAATATGCGCTTATCATAAGAGCTATGGAGTATTTATTCATAAAATTATGATTTCAAAAAAAAAAAAAAGCACACTTTGTTGTAGGGTATGATAATTTTGTCGGACTGGTATATCCAGAATTTAAGGAGGTTGGTAAAATCGCGACTAGCATGCAAATGCTGATGAATAAAATCATCATAGACTCTTTTGCTCATCATTAAGTACAGTGCTGTAACACGCTGTAATGTAAGTATACAATACTACATTAAAAAAAAAACACCGAAAAACTTATAAGTGAATTTTTGACGGGATCTTAATTTGTCGTGTAGTGGATTTTATATTTTACTTATAATCGTTTGTTATTTGACTATATATTTTGTAATATTGGTGGTGTTTTACGTAATATAGTTCGGTTGTTCTGCACAAGTGTAGTGGATGGGAAATAATACCACGGCACGAGATGTTACAAAACCTCTATGGAAAGTTCTAACAAAGGCCACCAATATTGAACTTATCACAAGAGAGGCTTGTAATATATTACCTATTCGACAATGGCAATAATAAACTAGAAGATTGGTTGACATAAATAAAATTAAAAAAACTTACAATTACAATTTGCAATCTTTCAAGAAACATGCGTACTCTTTTCTCAACGGCAACACATCTGTGATTACCCTCCCGTCGCAGGTGCCCATGGGCGGTGGTGATCACTTACCATCACATGCTTGCTTGCCACCAATGGAATAAAAAAAAACTTATCGATGTTTACTTGTTACAGGTATGTACCCGTGTCACAACACGGGAGGTAATCAAGAATGGTTGTTCGAAAACGGACTCATACGTCATCATAGTCTGTGTATATCCTTATCCCCTGACGATAGAGTGACAGCAGTACTGGCGGCCTGCGACCCCGCTGATGATGCACAACTCTGGAGGCGACGGGGACTCCTCATCAGGCACGCTAAACTAGACGCGTGTCTAGACTCGGACCGACCCGCCCTGTACTTAGATCAATGCAACGACGACAAACCAAGTCAACAATTCACGTTTTAACTCGGAAAAATGTTGATTTTTGTGTACAGTTCGAGAGAGTTCGATGCGTTGTTGTGAGAAAAATCACTTCAAGTAACAAACAACAAGAAAAAAACAGGTATTCGAGACTTTATGGCGTATATACAATTCGCAGTAGAAGACTTAAACTCCTCGCTAGTAGTTTTTCGTTTGTACACAATAATTGAATCGTTATGAAAATGAGTTAAATCAAATTTTAGCAGTTCCTAATATTTTATTTACGCTATTTTTCAAGATCTATTTTTCTGGGTCGCAAGTCCTGGGAACTGCTCTGAGTTTCTCCCTCTGCCACACGATGGACCCGGCACCCGCACGGTGAATCCATGGAAGGCTAAGAAGTTCGTCTCTCTCTATGTACACGTGAAATATGAAAATCATAAAAAAAAGTCTAAAAAACCTCATGAACGGCAAACTTTGAACTTAGTTCTCGATGTATAAAAACTGGAAATCTCAAAAACATTATACATGTTATACGACCGATTATAATTGGGTTTAACTCATTTTGAAATGTGACGACACAATTATTTTAAGTTGCTTTCGCGTTTATCTTTAGGAATTTTGCGTCTATTTAAATATGTACATATATTTAAGACTAACAATCGTGTATTTTGCATGATTGTGACATTAAATTACATAAATTGTAACGTGGCAATGGATGTAACAAGAAATTTTAAGTGTGAAGTTTTTGGTATTAGTGAAATCAGAACTACTTTATTCAATTTAGTTATCGCAATAACCCTGAAAAGTTGTTAAGAAAATTGATCGGATTTATGTTTTCTATTGCAATAACTAGCGGTTACACGCAAATTCGTCTGCGTTCCTTATTATTTTAACGGTATATTTTTTGTACCACCATACCACCTACCTTGGCTGAACGTCTAGTGCGTAGAAAAATCGCAGTGTCTTAAAAACCTTACTAATTTCCAAGATTTCTAAGATATCGTGACAATTTAAAAAAATTTAAATAATGTCTAAGTGTATATGGAGTAAATCTAAAAAAATATGTTTATAGTAGTATATATCCAGTACTTTTTTGTGATGCGTGTAAAACGAAATACCTCTACCTATCATTTTATCTAAATATATGCAAATCCAGTGTCACAATGTTTGTTCATCGTCAACTACTCAACCAATCTTCATGAAAGTCGGCGTTTATGTATAATTTAGTCCAACTTGAAAGAGGATAAAATATATTTCGATTAATGGCCTCAATATTTTATAATTACAAGTTAATTGTTTGTCTTCTTCTTCTTCTTCCTTTTCTTGTTTTGGCTCCGCAGAAGCACTTGCCAGTGTGTGAATGTTTTGTTTCAATGGAGATTACAAAATATTTTACACAATAAGTGTCATGTGAATAATTTCAATGGTTCAATGTTCCAACAAGATGGTGGCTCTCTTGTTAGAACTTTCCAAGGCATTTTTGTGGCATCTCAGAATTCACGGTCCGTGGTATTATTTTCCATTCACTTCACTTATGCCCAATAACTGAACTGTATTACGTAGAGCACCACCAATTTTACAAAATATAAAGTCATTTAACACAAGATTATGGACAAAATATAAAATCCACTAATGACAGACCAAAATCCCGCCAAAAACTCTAAATGATTGTCAATTGTTATTAGTTGTAAGGTTCATCAGTCTCGAACAGATGGCGCTTTCAATTAATTTGTTTACAGAAAATTGTAGTACCGACTGTTGTATATATATCATAGATGGCGCCACGTTTTAATTTTGAATTTCTTTTTCAATAACTGTGTTACAGCAATGCGTGACCAGGTCACCTAGTCTATATATAAAATACAACTACATGGTCTTTTATTGTTACTTTTAAAAAAAGTACAGAGATATAATGACCATATTCAGGCATTGCAACGTGCTTGACGTTGTATTTGAAGCTATTGTCTGGCAGATCGGTACCCTTAGTACCTAAAAAACTCTTAGTTAAAAGTCTAAGATATGGGATACTTAATTTGTCTATATTATTAGTATTATAATTATAACAGACCCTTTGAAAAATGTGTCGATTCTATTACTTTACGTAACGACTCCTGAAATGGGTTCCGGGTAAAAATCGTAAGGGTTCCGCGGACCAGTAATCAAATTATTTTAACTGTGAAAAAATTAAAATAGTTTCACTATTACAAATTCTATTTCTACTTTAGTCCACGTTTACTTCATTGTCATAAAAAGGGTTTTTTATTTCATGAGACCAGTGTATTTTTGTGCAGACTAATTTTTGATTGTTTTTTTTAACCTAAGTCTATTTTACTTCATCATTACTGTTTAGCCTCTCTAGAAAAGTGTAATGATAATACTTTAAAAAAATCTATCTTCCAGTAAAAGTCTTTTTGAAATTGGTTCAGTCGTTTAAGAGATTAATCAAGACAAACAACTGACTTATTTTTTTATATATATTGCATTGTATTTCAATTGCTAATAGAAGTATAGGAAACGCTGGCATAAAAACTGGTACTTGGTAAAAAAATCATATTTCAGATGTTCATATGTCCTAATATAGAGAAATCTAAAACCGAGAGTAGATCCATAATGTTAACCTCGGCTTTGATCTCATCGCGGTTTTCATAAAAGTTGTAGGTAGGTAGGTACGCTACATTTATTCCTTTATGTAGTCGCTACAAAATACTTCCGACGCAAGAAAGACTAAATGTCAAATTAGCCATTAGTCAATGACATGTTAGCCAATTAGCCTTTCCAGCGTCGATATTCTTGTACATATAAACATAATAGATATAGAGGTAAGGTTTATACATTCCGTATATATATTGTATGAAAGACATTATCTTATTGAAATGAATATGAAAATATTTTTGTGTGTTTTGATTTTGTACTTCGTTTTTTTAGTTTTAATTAGATCTAGATTATGTTGCAATTTTTTTTGATCTTAAAGATCTCTATTATCATATATCGACACATTAGCGATGAGGTTGTTGAAATCAGATCAGGGAGAGGTTTACTGACAACAATATACTATTAGTGATGTGGGTTCCAGTTCATTTAGCAATTATTTGTTTAGTTCACCAATCTAATACCCCGTGTATTCGAACTATTGTTTTAAATTAACGAAAAAATAGACAAAAAACGTCAAAAATTAATTTTTGAGTACGACGCTTTTAATTTTAAATTGAATCTTGCGGCTCTTATCTTTTTAAAAATTTTCTCACCCAATAACTGTTGTTTTTACAAAAAAAAATCTACTATTCTTCTGTGGCAAGATTAACATAACATTAAAGATTTAATTCAGAACACGGCATTTTTGAAATTACAATCTGACTGTTTAAAAACTAAATTTCTAATTTTTTTCAATCTGTCAGATTTTTAATATATAAGTTCAGTAATTTTATCAGATAATAAGATTTTCTGATTTCTTTTTTTGTCATACTCAATCAAAAATTGGTATTTTTTTAAGTTCTTTTTTCTAATGAGCGATATATGATAATCATATTAAAATATATATTAAGGTATGTTTTTACTAGATATAGTTACCATTACATTAAGAGTACGCTGTAAGAGCCGGGAATGTGGAATGTGGATATAATTAGTAGATTTATATATGTGTAAAACGTTTTCGATGGTTTGAATATGTATGAGGTATAGACATTTAGCTAGATTTAAATTCTGTATATTGCCACTGATGTTTCTATGGGATAGAGTTTTAAAGACTAGGTTGTTATAGAGCTCATTCATCGTTAGTAATTTAGATATTATTTTTTAATTATTCATACATCTTTTACCGCCACTTACAAATCGGTTATGTAATTGTTATATTTTTCATTTCAATGGTGTAAACATACGCCGGTGAGTGTTAAATTCTAACAATTCTATCGTAACACAGTAGCTAGGTTAAGATAGGTTGGACTTGTGACGTAATAAACCACGTGCCGATAGCAAATCAGTTATCGCGCACAATAACGGCTTTCTAACTTCAGCGGTAACATAATGTCCCAAAAAGGGATTTCATTAATTTGGATTTGAGATTATAAATATACAGTTATGTATACATTCGCATTGTAGTACAATCTTGTGTATAGGAGACGTTGAGTTAAATATAAGTTGAAATTTAAGTCATAATCGTTTTTCAAAGGTACTAAATTACTTATTAGCTTGGAATGTAAGTAATTGTCTTATGAAATCGTATTTATATGCTACATTTCTTGTAGAAAAGTCATTTGAGTACATTATCATTGGTTTACAACATTTTATTTTTAAAAACTCATTCATCAGGATATTAATTGTTCTTTTAGAATCAGAATGAATGCATTCTATTTTAACTTTCATAATATAATAAAATACTCTTTTCTTCAATACTAATGAATCACTTCAAATACTAATCTAACTTCCACTCAATACTATTTTTTTAATAAATTTATATTAGTGGGAACATCTTTAAAAATATTTAGTCTACTGGCATCCATATCTTATTTTCGAATAAGGAATTACGAATGAATATATTGCTGTGTTTACTGATTCATAAGAATACTGTCAAAACCTCAAAATGGCCACGTGACACATATGATAATTCTGTTTAGGTGGCAGCAGTCATTGGCACAACAAAATCGAAAACTTTTAACCTATCACTAAATAATATTAAATTTATATCTTTAATTAATTCATATTGATATTTATATAGTAGCAAGCGTCGTTGAGTACACAACCTGCTGTTTTTAATAGACAAAAAAAAGTTTACAATCGACAAAATTTTGAGGCAGTTTTATTAAAATTAACTCTAAGTTTGTTAATACTCGTTATTATTAAAATTTTGTATTTACATTTTATAAAACAGAAAGTATTAATTTATTGTATTTTATGGCTTTTATATTGTTTTTTTTTGTATATTTTTATATAATCTATGTAGACTATATATGTACAGCTAACATATATAATATAGTTGTGAGAGTGCTTAATAAATTTTAGAAAGATAACTTGTAAATATCTGTAACTTAATCTGCGAACTTTTTTAGAAAACAAACCTTTTTTTTAATAAACTTTACCGATATTATTTAACCTCGTTTATATCTTATAACCATTTCCTAATTACTTGTAGGTTTCTTTACAAATACTCAATAATTACAGTGAATAAAATAAAATATAATAATACCCTTATATATTGTTGAAATCGATTACCCTGTATCGGTACTAAATATGTAAATAATAACCTCAGATCGAAATATATTCACTTAATAACTAAAATACTTACTTCTATACGGATGTATACTAAGGACTCTATTTGTAGAGATTTGAATTGTTCCTATAAAGTTTCCTTAACCCTCAGTTATATTAGATTTCGTAGCCAATGAGAATAAAATGTCACATTCTATTTTTTGTCTCAAAGAGTAAAGTTATATGTTGAATAAAAGACACGGATACAGGATAATTAAATAGGCGAAATTGTCTCCCACTACATGACCGACATACATTTTTCTGACCACTTTTAACATTTTAATAGATATTATAAACTGGCGGGATTTTTTTTTCTCGAACTGTCTACGTTATTAACCTAGCAAGGTCTTAACAGCTTCACCGGACTACATAAACTGGCGGGTAATAATGGACGGCAACGTCATATGAATAAAAAAATAAAAAAGTTATCAATCTTTTATGTAATCCTCCAAAGATTGGCCCACCCAAATACGTAATCCTGTATCCACGCCTATTTAAATACATACATACATATTAAAATATTTCATTTGTAGTTTTTTCTATTATCTATATTGTAAATTATATTGAATATTTTTTTAACTTCGATGAAAAGACACGTTATTTGTAACATGTATGTACAAAGGAAGATCAATGTAAAATTAAAAATCTGGTGAATACTGACTATTCCATAATAATTTTACAGATATAGCAATCAAATTAAATAATATATCCGATATATTCCATTTTTATATATTCGGATCGGTACATATATATATCATATAATTAATATCTAGAAGTTTCGAAACTATAGATATATATTTATTAGGTTGCGAATTGACTGCACTAGTCAAATAATGTAGTTATTATTTCACGTAAAAACAAATTTGTGATTTAACTTTAGTGATAGAAAAGATTTGGCAAATAAAAGTCTGAAATGATATTTCTTTTTATTTCATCACCTTATATACCCTTAACTTATATCTAATTCATATAGATAACAATATTCGTTATGTAATAATAATGTATCTAAGTTCACAGCCAAACTGCGAGATTTGATAACAATAATAAAATAATGGATTACAACCCCGGATTCAGGGGTGGCTTGAACTTGAACTAATTATTAATTATTTTTTAATTTTATTTTATGGCAACCAATCTTCGAGATTATTACATCCATTGTCGAGTAGGTAACAATATTACAAATGTCTTGCAAAGTCTTCAATACTCCAGTAAGGTGATGGCCCTTGTTAAAACTTTTTAAGGGGCTTTGTGGTATCTCAAAATTCATGCTCCGTGAGTATTATTTTCTATTCGTTTAACTTATGCTAAATAACCGAAGTATTATATTACGTTGAGTGTTACCAGTATTACATGACAAAACAGTATTTAACAAAAGAAGATCATGAATAGAACATTACACAACAGACTAAGACCCTGCGTAAAACTCGCAAGTGAACTTGCACTTGCAGTAGCGAACTTGTGGACTCAAAATGACGACTTGTGTCAAGTATCAACAATTGACGCCTTTTTACTGAAATTGTGTAAATTCTTTTAAAGTAATTTATTTCAGACACTAGAGAGAGGGGCGCCACTATCAAATGTCTGCCCCGATTCGAAAAAATCGTAGATCCCGGATAAATGACTATATTCCACAATAAAATAAGTAACAATTCATATATATTCATAATACAGTAACTCTGTTGTAAACATTAAAAGGAAATAAGTTGTTAACATCATTTATATATACATAACTCTATATAAGCATATACGCGTCTATCGCTATCAATTTCATTTTCAAGCACAAATAGCATGCGCACTCTCTTTCTTTAAATGGACGGACCTTAAACAGCTGCTATGCTGTGTCCTCTTCTATCGCATGGGATGGTTGGTTGGGACCTCTCAGTCGCACACATTCACTCGCAGCGATATTTTACTTTTTAAAATTCGACAACCGGAATTAGGGACTGATTTTTCGCAGGCAACCCTATACCACCGTGTTCTTAATTAAATAATCTTTAATTTTATTTAAGTTCAATTCAATAAGCAGACCGTTGCAAAATGCTAGTATAGATTTACCTGTTTATATCTGGCTACCATAGTTGTGACGGAAAAAAATAGGCAAGCTATCGTTTATATTTATGGCTTAATACGATTGGACAGAGTTTATCTAACAATCACACCGGCTGAATGTTTAAAAAAAATTTTTTTTAAACATTAATTAAAAATACCCTGGACTAAAATTGTTCGGCAACCCATATGCAATATATTTATTGACATATTAAATTAAATATAAAATACGTTTCATGAAATAAACATCTCGGTGAAGGTCGTTTTATATCGGGATCTTAGACTATGACGATCATAATTGTCAGCACTGTATCTGTGTGTTAAAAATCATTGTATGTATAGTATACCAGCTGTAAAGTAACCATGATATAAGTTATGCCTAGTTTGGAATAGATAGCCGTCCCCTCATATTTAATTATGGTTGAAATAAATTTATTCTTAATTTCTGATTTTTTTAATAAAATTATAGTTTAATAAATAACTATAAACATAAACGACTACAACAAAGATACTCCACCATTTATATAATTATTGTCCTTACCCTTACTAAGAACATATAAAATAAACATACAAAAAAAACTTAGAAAAAACTTACTAACCTAGTGTTAAACTGGTACCGACAGTAAACCTTTGGCTATAAACCTTATCCATAACATTAATTTAAAGTATGTCAAATACACAATTTTCTAAGGCTAAATATATACATAAATATGTTGAAATGAAATTCAAGTCGAGTCCAGTGGACATTAAACATAATTACTTAAAATATGTTGCTAAATAATGTCCATTAAATATTTTAAGATAGATATTAGCCCGTTCGCAATTTATATAAATAACATAATCGTGTCCTATTTTTTGCACCACGATGGTGACGAACAAGCATGCGGGTCTCCTGATGGCAAGCGACCATGGACGGTTGTAACACCGGACGTATTATACATACGCATTGCCGACTTTTTCAAACCCGATTTACATCCCTTTTCAATCCCACATCGTTGGCCGCTGTTATGGTGTGGTATTTCTCCTGGCATGTTATCTTGAATGGGACGATTAACGATTTATTTTACACACTAATATACATTTATTTTTAATTAATAAACTTGTTTTTCATGTATTTAGTAATGCTATATAAATGCCAATAAAGTGAAATTATTGTGTAAAAATGGCATTTAAAAAAAAGCAGATTGACTTAAGTGTTCGACTTAAAGGAGGAGGTTATATTTTTTCATCTTGTATTTAGTACACTGGATTTAAATATATTTAGAAGATTATGAATTTCTATTTTTTATTTCTAGTCTCTTATCAATCAATTAATTATTCGTCTTTTTAACCGACTTCAAAAAAGGAGGAGGTTATCAATTCGTCTGTATGTTTTTTTTTTTTATGTTTGTTACCTCATAACTTTGGACTGGATGAACCGATTTTGATTATTCTTTTTTATTTGGAAGCTGGTACTTCCCGTGTGGCCCCATTTTAATTTGGTCCAGTTCCGACAACGGCATCCAGTGCAAAACTATATAAGTTTTAAATTTGCATTAGGTATGTACACGACAAATAGACGAATAACTCAATATCACGCTAACCGAATGCTATATTCATTTTTTATTGGAAAGGACGTACTTCAAGGGTAGTTTGATGAGAGTTTGGTTAGGTTCTGATTATGGGATCCGTGAAAAAGAAAAAAAATGAAAAACGGAAAAAATTTAAAATTTAAAAAAATATTAAAAGAAAAAAAAAGAAAAAAATCAAAAATACAAAACCAAATTTGGAAGATTAATTTTTTTTTGGAAAGGAGGAATTTCAAGGGGAGTTTATGAAAATTTGGTTAGGTTTTTATTATGGGATTTTGAAAAAAAAAGAAAACTTTCAAAAAAAGAGCCTTCCTCTTTCTTAAGGGGGGGCAACGAATTTGTGTTTTCTCGTGCGGAGGTGTTATGGGGGGGTGATAATTAATATCAGGAGACCGTATGATATTTTTTACCAATATTATAAAAAAAAACTTCATTTTTTATAGATATAATGTTTATTTTTCTGTGTTGTAACATAACGAAGAATAGTAATAATATTACTTAAATGTATTATATTGAGGAGGAGGGAGTGGTGGTGGAAAATATCTCGGAGTATTAATAAAAGGTGCGTTAAACAAATTTATTTATAACAACAAAAAAAACCATATCAAACACACAAAAAAGCGATAATATTATAATATTAAGGGAAGGGTTGGGATATAAAAAAATATTTTTAAATTGCTAATAAAGTGAAATTATTGTGTAAAAAATGGATTACCGAATTTAAAATAAATGCAAAAACCCAAAAGGCACTAAAAAGCGGAAAATAAATAGTTTATCAAATTCACCAAATTAAATAAAACATATGAATATGTGTGCTACCTAGAGATGTATTGGAAGTCGGTGCGAACCGAAAATCATATCATCTACATAGGTACAAAGTTTAAGTCGTCTCTGAATACATTTCAACTGGAACAGATTAAATTTGTGCACACTTCCAAATCATAAGAACAAAAAAATATTTTTTTATTAATTAATTTAAAATTTTTTCTTTGTTGATTAGATCATTTTTAAGTGCTATTTTTGCAATCAAATTGACTTTGCGAACTACATAATAGTTGCCAATCTATATATCCCTGACGTATATTACAATCTAAATTGATTTCGTACTGTATCGTTGCCGGACAACTAATTGTGTTATTTAAATGTTTTTAACACCTAGTCCAATGATTTAATTTACCGCGTACACAATAATATCACATTCTTAATGGCAAATAATTCGGATTGACGCTTAGCATTTCCCGCGGGCTTACCTTTAATTAATAGACAATAAATACACAATATAAAGTTCCAAATCTTATACAATGACTGTATAGATATAACGTTTGTATACAATAGTCAAATTATATACATGTCGATATTTATTAAGCACTAGCTAATGCCTGTGACTTCGTCTGCTTGTTTATTATTTTAACAAAATGTTATATGCATAAAGAAAAATGATGAAAAAATTGAAAGCAAAAATACGTTTTGGTTACGCATGCGCACCACATCGCTTGCCCCGCTTCAAATATTGTTAAACGCGTAGTGTTTAAAAAGATCATTATATATACAAGATATCAGATATACTACAAAATTCCCTTGTTTTTAATTGACACAAAAATATATATTGCAATAATGCTTGCCTACTTTTCTCTCGTACTTAACTCGCGTCGTCATTCGAACTGCAATATATTTTAATAAAGTAAACAGATTTTGATTAAACAAAGACTAAATGTTACTCAAGGATATGTTTTATGATTTTCTTGGTTAGATTTTAAGATAAAATTACTACTTTAGCAGTGTTACATGCACTAAGAAACAGACAGATATTTCTAAAAATAATTCAAACGTATTTATTCTATTACTTAATCCTAGACACTGGTAATATTTTTTTTTCGCAAAAACCGAATAAGTATATACATGTTAGATTTACTGATGTGAAACATCTATCGGCGCGGGTTAACCTGATTGTTGGCTTGGCGCGACGTGGCGACGCAAAACACGAACTTTGCACTACTAACGAAATACTCAAAAACATTTGCAACCCCATCTGTATAAACATAAGATTCAAATTGCTTTGTCGGCCACTCGTTATATTAGTGTTACGCGGAACGCGGCGACGACGTAGCGCTCTTTGATAAATGCCGCCAAAAACACCTGCGCCTAGTTGAATTTTTGTATGTAATAAAATAAATAAACAGTCATTAATTTATGGAACAAATTTGTATTGCTTTATCTTTTCGTTATAGCTGATTTCTGTCATAATCTGTTCTTTTAGGCATATCACTTATACAAAACAATTTCGATGTTTCACATCTGCCAGGCGTCCCGTGACGGCTCAATTATTTATTATACGTATAGATAATGTATAAACTGCCATTTCTGTGACAACTTCTACAAGACTGTTAAAAATATTTTATATTATTTACATTACAATAAAATACAATAACAATATAATTAGTTCAAATCGGTTTTACACTGCAACGTATATATGTGTAGTTACGTTTCAAAATGAGCTAAATTTTATCGTTCATATAACATGTGTAATTTTTTTAAGATTTCTAGTTTTTATACACTGAGAACGAAGTGTAAATTTTGCGGTTAACAAGGTTTTTAGTTTTTTTTTGTTCTTCATATTTAACACGTACAAAGTTTGAAGATCTTGAAGATGTAGGTCTTCTAGTAGTCTTCTAGGAGGAGTAGTAGGTAGGTAGTTCGGTAGTTCTGTAGGTGGTAGAGCCACGCTGAAGCTATTACTGGTTTCAGCGGCCGGATCGCCCGCGGTACTACCACCCGAGCCACAGAAGCACCCACGTGAAGTAACAATGCTTGCATTGTTGCGTTTCGTTCGGTCAGTGAGAGCGCCGGAGGACCACCTCGTTGAAAACGCGGTTGAAAACGCACTTGCCACTCCCCTGGTATTGCTAGTGTCTATGGACGGTGGTGATCACTTGACATGAGGTGACCCACCTGTTCGTTTGCCTGATTTGATATAAAAAAAAACGAAGCGAAAAATATTAAAAACGGCTAAAATTGGGTTTAGCTCATTTTGCAATGTACCGAGTCATATACATTAATAAGTATTTATTATATCACAGAAGTAACATTCGAAAAATTCCGATATTTTTATAGCGTACAATACAAAAACATAAACAAAAATGAATTCAAATCACACGTTCATCAGCCCTGTATACTACTCATTTTCGTTTTGATAAAACTACCGATAACTTTGATCGCTCTGAAGGCGTAGTTCGGAGAGAGTCTCTGCCTCAATAAGTAGTATCCTAACATATTCATCCCCAGAAGCATCATGATCAACACACCGAAATCCATCCAGAACGACAACCCTGACATTCCCATTAGACGCACGAAATAGCTGCAATGACAAAAAAATATATATTAAAAACTAACTGACTCGGCCACGCCTTGCTGTGGTTCAGTTATTACATGTTGAATTAAATAAAAGACGTACACCATGAAATAAACTGGAGTTGAATAAGAGATTCAAAATTAAAACGTGGCGCCATCTATGATATATCTATAACAGTCCGTCCTACAGTTTTCTGCCAGCAAACTAATTTAAACCGCTGCGCCATCTGTTCGAGACTGACGAAGCTTACAATTTACAACAATAATCAACATTGATAATTATTTCATTTGTAATTAAAAAGTATTGAAGTCATTAATCGAAATTAAAATTATCCTATCTCTTAAACTATACAAAATACCAGCTTTCATGAAGATCGGTTTAGTAGTTTCGGAGTTCATGGACAAACATTATGACACTGGATTTAAATATATTTAGAAGATTATGAATTTCTATTTTTTTATTAACTAGTCTCTTATCAATCAATTAATTATTCGTCTTTTTATTATTTAATGTAAAACCTATTTAAGAATGTTATCTTTGTCATGAAAAGAAAATTGTTTTAGTTTATTAGACACTAACTTATGCCCGCGACTTCAACATATTTCATGTACAAAATAAATAACATTAAAACCAAACCGCTTGTCCCATGTTTTCACAGCGATAACACACATCGCTGAATGCATAGAGCTTATAAAGATATTAGTTTCTTAAAATTTTAATAACTTTGTATTAATTTAAGCTAAAGCGATACTTTTTTAAAACATAAGGACCAAGTTTCTAAGAAGTAACATTAAAAAATAATCAAAATCCAATCAATAGTTTCTACACAACGGCAGACCTGTATCATTATATTGATATAGAACTAGGGGTGTGCGAATATCGTTCGAATCGAATCGAATATCAATATTCGATTCGAAATTCGAATCGAATAATTCGAAATATTTCGAATAATTCGTAAAAATTTCGAATAATTCGAAAGTTTTCGAATAATTCGCGAATTAAGGGGGTATTCTAGTCTAGAAGCATGAATTTCAGGTAATTTTTTAAAATTGAAAATAAGAAACCCTGAAAAAAATTCGAATTATTCGAAAGTTCCCGAATTTATTCGATTCGGAACGAATAATTCGTAAGCTCGAATTATTCGCACACCCCTATATAGAACATATAATTTATACTGATCCCGTGAGAATTTGTAACATTTGATAATGTAATATTATAAATGAAATAATTTTAATGCAATGATTATGTTAAATATCCAATCCTATTGCTATTAATTTACTATCCGAGCTCTCAAAACGAATATTGATAAATTTGGTTTTACGAAATTCATAATTTAAAAAAGTATTTAAACTCACGCAACGTTTTTGTACTCGCAATAATCCACGTCATGCGGACAGATAAGGTCTTCCCTCGGTGGACCATATATGGCTGAAACCAGGCCCTGGATACCGTATCGCAGGAATGAACACGCACGAGCAAGCCTCCAGACTAAGGGCAGTGGGGCATCACCACTGCCAATACCATAAACAGCCAAAAGCATCAGAGGCACACTTATTGCCGGACCAGTGAATACTGAGTTCTGAGGACAAATATTTTATGATGCAATTTTCTTTGTAGTTTCTAAATTTCTGCCTAACCGTGATCCTAAATAGATCGTCATTATTTGATGTAAAATTCCTTGGATACAATGATTGGACTTTTTAAATTTTATTTGTGACAACCAATCTGCTAGTATATGCATCGTCGAGTATTACAAGATTACAAGTTTCTTGCGATAATTTCAATAATATAACAAGATCGTGATAGTCTTCTTAGAACTTTTCAGAGAGTTTTTGTGACAAGTAAGAATCCATGCTTCATGGTATTATATCCCATTGACTTCACTCGTGCACAATAACCAAACTATATTACGTAAAACACCACCAATATTACAAAATATAACGCAAAATCACACAAGATTAAAAATAAAATACAAAACCCACTACATGACATTGCAAAATCCCGCCAAAAACTCCCGATTGGAGTTTTGGTGCAACGTTTTGTAAGCAAATATTTCTGACATAAATAAAACGGAACAGCGATGACAGCTTAGTTGATAGGGTGATTGGACACCGCGTCGGTCGACAAAGGATCGAATCCTAGCAACTTGTCAGAAAATATCGTAATGAAACAAGTGTATGGTGGTAGGTTTTTTCTAAATCCGCCTGACAAGCTACCATCCTCGAGTTGAGAATCCGTAGCCAAGCACCTGTTAGTATGTTCCGGCAGCTGTATTTGAGAGGCAGTTTCCTTCTATGTTTAGCGTGATTAACATATTAGATCACATCGTCATTTAACATCCAATTGTGATCAAATGCTAAAACATATGCGGTGTTATTACAAAAAAGTTAAATACGTATTGAATACTTGCTTTAAAATGGTTTCAAATTAAATGCACCGCGCTCGCCCGAGGCAAGTTCGCGTTATCCTTTTTCGCAAGTCTGACCTAACGTAACCAAAGCGAGACAAAAGAGCAAGATGACGAGCATTCAGCGACCGCGGTGCATTTAATTCGAAATCTTTTTGTTCTCTTTTTTATTAACGTGACGAAGTAAGTGTAGTGTACGAGGATATAACTTAAAGTTAAAAATATGTCAAATATTAGAAAAAAATGTATATCACTCAAATGTTTCATATAAGTCACTTATGTTGAATTGCTTGTGCTTTTCTAAATTTTAATGAATGGTCTAGAATTAATTATTATTCGTACACATTGATTTACGGTAATACTTTTTGTTAACAAATCAATAAAACTATACTTACAACGACATTCAACATAGATGAAATAGCTGTTCCCATAGACTCAGATATTAAAGCAACCATGATACAAATCGCTGTGAACATTAATATCCTTGGAATCTCCAGCGGTTGAGAAGTCAAAGGGTAGGTTATAATAAGGTATAAAAGACTAAAAATTATCGTTGCTGGAGTTCGAGAGACCACGAGTGCAGCGTAGTAAGCTTTGAGTCCGTACCATCGATTAAAGTACTCCCGTTTGACAAGCTGGATTTCGGTTGGAACTGAAATAAAAAATGAATAGCTTTATACTATTAATTGTTCTAAGATAGTATTTATAAAACACTGTATTTATTTAATATTGTATTTATATAAAAGTGATACGCTTGCATACACACGTACCAATTGATTTTTATTTATACAGATAGATTTCCAACCTATACTATTTCATACCTATAAAGTTAAACATGAACTAGGGATTTTCTAACTCCACATCATATCCTTTTAATTTATTTTGGAAAGAACGTGACAATAATTCTAATAGGATAAAAGTTAACTTGATGACGATTTGGTATTTTATAGTAGAGCATAATTATGGTAATTCATAAATCAATCGTATAGCTAGCATGAAAAATAAATAAAATATTTTATATAAAGCGCTTATGTCGTTAAAAGAAAAATAATCAATGATCCGCAAATTTAGCGTGTTTACCATCTTATGCTACTCCCACACCTGCGTGTATCGTCACAAAGTTTTGTCTATGGTCACCACACTAAATGCAGACGGGAAGACATTATCGTCATGCGCTCCGAGCTATCGGACTGAATGACGATAGATGCAGCACGATAACTGGGCTGGCGGTTTTTACGCAAGTCAAAGGGGTTTTGCGGACGCTAATTTCAAGTTATTGTAAAGGCTCAGGTGTGAAAACGTGGTATTTGCCACTTTATCTGATGTTTATTTTGACATTAGTTTTAGCGCGAGAAGTATATAGCCGAAGCTCTGTTACGCAGATATGAGAGTAACAATAGACTATATTGTCATTTAACATCAGACGAGGTTCTGATCAAACGGTAAAACCTAAAGAATATAAAAAAATCTAAAGATTTGCAAGTATAATAATGTGTGCCTGTAACTCAAACACTTATTTTATAATAATACTAGCGGCCCGCTCCGGCTTCGCACGGGTATAAAATAAATAGCCTATGTCATTCACTGAAAAAATGATTAAAATCGATCCAGTAGTTTTGATTTATTCATTACTGCCCGTGGCCGGCCTGCGTTTCTTGCAATGTAAACGGAAAAAATGTAATTATTTACAACATCACATTAGAAACCTCAAAAATAACAGTATTTCTCCACTATTTAATGGATGTTATTATAGATATAAACCTTTCTCTTCAATCACGCTATCTATTAAAAAAAACCGCATCAAAATCCGTTGCGTAGTTTTAAAGATTTAAGCATACATAGGGATATAGGGACAGAGAAAGCGACTTTGTTTTATACTATGTAGTGATTTAAGTACTAATTAGCCTTGATGACGTCGAAATTTATATGCAATTAGAGATAGACAACAGGGTCTTATGTTATTAAATGATGTAGACAACTTACAAGCTAACAGTACCGGCATCATAGGTATGTAAAGCATGACGATAACGCAAGCATAACAGAAGCCAAAATTGAATATAGTTTTCGATGCATCGTAACCCATATTGTTGAAAAGCGATGCGACGATTATACCGAGGAATAGATGAAGACCTACACGAAGCTGAAGGTAATTCTGAAAATTGCAAAAAAAAAACATGTTTAAAAAAGAGTCGAGGCAGTCATAAGGACTGCCGTTAGAAGTGAAAACTAAAATCAAGGGAATTTATGTTACCTTTTTAATTTTTAAATTAATTTCAGTCGAAATTATTTTAATTTCATAATTTTTAAATTGTTTTAAATTTAATTATTATCTTTAGCCACTCTTTCACATGTATTGGCTCTCGGAATAATAATCATATACTTTTTTATACAATTAATTAATTTATCAAACTTATAATGAGCTACACAATCTCAATACAAGATATCAACATTAGATGTACACAGGCTCCTATACTACGCGTCGCAAGTCTGACGCAAGCGAGATCTAGTTGGTCACGCTTACTAGCATGACGCGAAATTATAAATATATCTTCTGCCATAAAAATACCGCTCAACGTTCCTAAAGAAGTTATCACTACAAGAACAGAATAGGAAAGATATTTATTGTGGAAAATATTGACATAGATGAAGATGTGTGGAATTGATATCCCCTCTCTCTGTGCATCCACTAAAACCGTTGTAACATTAATGTATCTATACTAATATTATAAAGAGGTAAAGTTTGTGACGTTGTGATGTTGTGGCGTTGTAAGGGGTAATCTCAGGAACTACTGGTCCGATTTGAATAATTCTTTCAGTGTTATATAGCTCATTCATCGAGAATGGTTATATGCTATATATCATCACGCTAAGGCCAGTAAGAGCGGAGCACAGATGAAAAATGTTTCAAAATCGAGATGTTTTTTTTTTTGAGATCTTTTGCTGTGTGTCAGCATTAGCCCAGAGAACTATTACTACGCGGACGAAGTCGCGGGCAGGGGCTATAATCTATAAACTAATATTATAAAGAGGTAAAGTTTGTGAGTTTGTGACGTTGTAGGGGGTAATCTCAGGAACTACTAAACCAATTTCTTTTACCAATATAAAGCCACGTTATTTGTGAGTGTCATAGGCTATATATCATCACGCTAAGGGCAATATGAGCGGAGCTACAATGAAAAATGTTTTAAAATCGGGGCTTTTTTTCCTTTTGAGAGCTTCCGCTGCGTCTTAGCCCAAAATAACTATTCCACGCGTGCGAAGTCGCGGACAAAAGCTATTAACTAATTATATTATCTATACTAATATTATAAAGAGGTAAAGTTTGTGAGGTTGTAGGGTGTAATATCTGGGGAGTCGGAGAAAAATGGTCGAACGAAAACGTTTCTTACGAACGCTGCCTTTATTATGAGATATATATTATAGACTTCTAGAGAAAAGTTGTAGCTTGATAATGCCTATTACCGCCCAACGAAGTGGGTACGGGTCGGCTAGTCTTAAATATATATATATGTTAAAAGTATAAACCCGATTTCTTGCCGGTTTTTCTCGATGACTGAGTTGTTTACCGAACCGGTGGTAGTTTTGACGTTCATAAGCGCCTTCCCAGGGCTTAAAATGAATAAAATATTTATGATTTTGATGAAAGCTAAGCTAAGTATTGTTTGAAAAAGAAATTCCATTCACAAGTAAATCTCTGAACAACTCATTGATTCGAAAATGTTTAAAACGGAGTTTTTTGGTGGGATCTTGGAATATCATATAGTGAATTTATATTTAATTAATATTTTTGTGTTATTTGACTGTATATTTTGTAACGGTGGTGGTATTTTACGTAATGTAGTTCGGTTATTGTGCACAAATGAAGTGGATGGGAAATAATACCGCGGCACATGGATTCTGACTTGCCATAAAAACTCCCTGGAAAGTTCTAGCAAGAGGGCCACCATCTTGTAAGAACGTTGCAATGATCGCAAGAAACTTTTAATATGATTACCTACTCTACAATGGCAGTAATTATCTACTAGAAGATTGGTTGCCATAACTAAAACTAAGAAAATAATTAAAAACAGTCTTACCTTATTACGTACGGTTTGGAGAAACATACGTTTGAGCAAAACAATAAATTGCTGACAAGGCGTACTCCCATGTTTGTAATTATGTTTTTCCACTCCGCCAGTATTTAACTGTTCAATCTCCATCTCTGTATACCCTTCATCATAGTTCTCTTCCAGACCATAATCTCTCCATTTGTGACACCTGCCGTTTTCTACAGCAGTTACCATTCTTTCAGCATGGGCACCATATTCTCCGCTCGACACGTCGATAACTGCAATATTATTGATTGAATTTAGCATTAATAGAGAACAAAATAGTATTTTAGATAATTATACAATCTAAATATATAAAAATCCAGTGTCATTATGTTTGTCCACGATGAATTCCGATACTACGCATCCGATCTTCATGAAAATTGGCATCTATGTATTATTTGGTTCAACTTGAGAGATAAAATAATTAATATTTCGATTAACGGTCTCAATGTTTTTTAATTGTAAATAAAATGTTTTTCAATGTCGATTATTGTAAGTTTCATCAGTATGCGACGGATGGCGCTTTAAATTAATTTGTTGACAGAAAACTGTAGGACCGACTGCTATAGATATCTCATAGATGGCGCTACGTTTTAATTTCGAATTTATTTTTCAACTCAAGTTTGTTTTATGGTGAACGTGTTTTATTCAATGGAACATGTAATAACTAAGCCACAGCAACGCGTGGCCGGGTCAGCTAGTAGTTTATAAATATTGGGTAGTTTAATATCTGGATTAATTTTGTATATACAAATCCCAAAGCTGGATGTCGGTAACATTTATTTATACGGGAATAAAATTAAAATACTCTAGTGTGTGCTAATTGAAGATATATTGAATGTAACTTAATAACAACCATACGACATTTGACAACAAAATTATAGCGTGTTAATTTTATGAACACCGCCATCTCGTGCCCACTAAGAAAACCAAGAAAAATGCGATAACAGTGGAATATGTTCAGTTTCTTTGATTGTATTTTTATTACTACCTAACGTTTATTGATAGAAAAGCGAAATATTACCGTCCAAAGAAAAAAGAGTTTTATAGATATTCGGAAAAAAGGAAAAAGGCCATATGGCATTTTTTTAATGGGTTATGACAGTCTGTTCTCGAATTATACTTCATCTAAAAAGAATTGGTCGTACTTCGCTAAAGATGCAAGCTACAGATCATTCAACATTTCTCCGGGTAGTATTTCAGTTACACTCGCTACCTTTCCTTACTTGCGCAAAATTATATCATTACATATTATAAAACATAGTCCCCAACCGCGTCTGTCTGTCTGTCTGTTCGCGATAAACTCAAAAACTACTGAAATAAAGTGATTCATGAGGAACGTTTTGATATGTAATTTGTCAAGGTTTTTTTATAATAAGGGTGGGACAACGTCTGCCGGGCCCGCTAGTTCAAACTATACCATTTCTCCGGGACAGTTATGAAAATTACATTCAGAATAGAGTTATATGTCTGTTGACACTACTTTAATTATACAATACTATTACATAACATAAACTTTTAGGGAGGTTTTAACTATAAATAATGCACGTAAAAGAAGATAAGATTTACGTATGTTATAAGATAATAATTTTATACCTTACTAGTTGTGCCCGCGACTTCGTCCACGTGGAACCTGATGTATAAAACAATGACTAATGAAGTCATCAAAATGTATTAGGTCTAATTACTATCTATATTTCTCACGTACTTAAGTCGCGTCGTTTAAAATTACAATAACTTTTGATAGATCGAACCGATATTAATAAAAGAAAGACTAAATTTTAATCGAAGATATGCTTTATGATTTGAATTATATCGAAGAGGTTTTATCATGAACGCAGTAGTTTAGCAGTGATGCGTGTTCTGAAGGTGGTAGAGCCACGCTGTAGCTATTACTAGTTTCAACATGAATGAGTCGTCTCGCCCGGGGTACTACCACCCGACCCACAGAACACCGACGTGAAGTAACAGTGCTTGCATTGTTGCGTTTCGTTCGGTCAGTGAGAGCGCCGGAGACCCACCTCCCCTCCCCTTCCACTTTCCCCTTCCCCTTGCTCCTTTCCCTACCCCTCCCCCATACACAGGCTGGCAACGCACTTGCGACTCCCCTGGTGTTGCTAGTGTCTATGGACGGTGGTGATCCCTTAACATCAGGTGACCCACCTGTACGTTTGCCTGCTTTTGACATAAAAAAAATACAAACAGACAGACATACATTTCTAAAGTTGTTTAGATTTTTACATTTTGTTGTTTACATGTTTACATTTCTAAAGAAAGTAGTTTTACACTATAAAGTACAGACACGTTAGATTTACAGTCATATTATATGTATAGATAAGAGAGAAATAGACAAACTCACTAAAATCAGCAGGGTTGTAAGTCTTAGGGCAAGGTAACTGTAACTCATTAAGGAACGGCACCACGCCGCGTGAAGTGCCTTGGTATGCGCATCTTCCATCAGCCAAGACATACACGTGGTCGAACTCCGCGAAGAGTCGTGCAGATGGAGTATGAATCGAACATATGACTGTCCTGCCTCCACGGGCCACTCGTTTCAGTAGAGACACGCATGTTGATGAGGCGACGTCATCCAAACCTCTGAAAATTAATTGTACCTATCATTCCCATACAATATCTCTATTTAAACTAACTCATGCTTCCGACTACATTCTCGTGGAGGAAACCTTTTCGTTGCTTCATAAGAACTACATATTCTGTGCATGTATCTTACCTTATTCATTCTAATTCTGTCATAAGTATTAATCTACTACAGCTCTATTACCGATTTTAAGTTGAATTTGGAAAATATGTATTCTATAAAAGTAATACTCCGAAAATTCGTCTGTATGGAAGTAAAAGAACAAACAACAAGCAATTTGATTTCGTTCAAATTATACAACTATTTTGGCCGCAAAAGAATTTTATCCCATACGAAAGAATTTGATTGATTTAGACCATGGGCATAAATAAGTCTGTTATAACCTTCGCGATTACAAGATATTTAGTGATTTGTAATAGAACTGCAGTCTTGACAACATTTTTATATAATTAAATTACGATAGAATGTAGAATTAGATAGATCAACAGGCCAAGTGGACTGTATGCAGTATTAATAGTAGGCTAGATGAACTCACCTCCCTAAGCCCAACACTATTTTCAAATAAAAGTGCTTTAGAAAATTAAGTAAATAACTTTATTTGTTGGTAATCTCGAGAGCTTGTAATCTATGAGGTATAGAAAAGTTAGAGTGATATGGTTGCAACCCTTACGCAATCGATTAGTAGAATGTATTTACAAATTGCTTAGAAGGTAAAAATAGTGGTAACTGTCTGCTATATTTTTTTCTTATTTACACCTTAATCTTTCTTAATCTATACTAGTATTAAAAAGCTGCAGGGTTTGTTTGTTTGTTTGATTGAACGCGCTAACCTCAGGAACTACTGACCCGACTTGAAAAACTCTTTCAGTGTTAGGTAGCTCATTTATAGAGGAAGGTTACAGGCTATAATCACGCTAAAACTAATAGGAGCGGAGCACAAACGGAACATGTTTCGAAATAGGGTTTTTTTTCCTTTTCAGAGCAACTGCTGCGTGTTAGTTAGCCCAAAGTAACTTTTCCACGCTGATGATGTCGCGGGCAGAAGCTAGTTGCATCATAATATGTCAGAATTATATTGTCAGCATGTACGTATACCTCTTCATTGTAACACAAACATATTGCCCGCTATCATATCGCATTTATTTTTTATGTGTCTCTTTAATATAATTTTAGTTAGATAAAATGACATGCTAATTTGGTAATTTAATTAGTGCCTTTTGTCTAATGTATTAACTCATGTATCTGAATTATGAATTATATAAAAGCTCCGCTAGAGATGCATTCTAAGCTTAAAAAAAAAAGCTTTATTTTCAATTGCAAAATTATAATTTTCAAATTCCGTACGCAGTAACTAACCGCTTATATGATTAATTGTGTAAACAACCTTGATTTTTTCTTGATCTTATGATATATATCTTTAACGACTATTCTGCATAATAGGCAGTAATAATTTGCCCACTTTTTGTCTGAAGATTACATTAGAATATAATCATCAGTTACCAAAATATAAAAAATAAAAACTTGTTTAGATAAAATAATTAACTGTCATAAATTAAAAAAACGGTAATATGTATATGGGAATAAATTACACAACGTAGCCGTTTCGCAAGTAATTAATTGTTAATTTTTCCATACAATGGGACGATAATTTAATAATTGACGGTATCGTTTTAATATTTTAACATATCAGATATTCAGCTGGAAAGCACTGCATAATTAAGCAATTAAAGATTAAACAACTGCTATTTTGTGCAGTGTCGAGTTAATTATCGTAGAGTACAATCAAGTCTTTAATGCATAATTTGAGAGCAACAGGACAAAACCGTATCTTTTTCATTTCATTTCATCGATATACAAAACCTCAACATGCACGATTAACGTTTCACAGCCGGCATACAAAAATGTGTGCATAATTTTAGATTATGCACTCATTTTACATAGTCTGTCGTTGGTTGCGTCCTTGTAAAAACAACTTTAAATCATTCAGGTACGGTCGAATTTACAAAATCATAACTTTATCGCATAACTATAACCACGTATGTATATTGGGGAGTTTTTGCGTGACGGTTTTGTGCGCTACTTATATTCGAGACTATGTATTGGGTTTTTATATATCAGTGTTTGAATTTAACTAAAACCATAACGTTTGAAAATTGCAAAACCTGTGAATTGTTCAACTGTGAAGGCACCATTGCCAAACCGATTTCTACCACAAGGTAAGACTAGAAACCTGGTTTTTTTATACTTTATTGGTTTGACCACAAACGCTCCTGATGTTAAATTATGCTATGATTTAACTTACTGTCTCTCAACTGCAGTAAGTACCAATAGCTACTTGTAAACAGATTCTCAACTTAAGGGAGGTAGTTAGCCAGACGGGTTTAGAATAAGCCCCATCACCACGCTATGATTTTATTGCGATGTTTCCTTAATAGAGAACTATATCACACACACATATATAATTATACACTCAGGCCACAGTAGATTCTCTATCAGCTGCAATTTATACTATTAACCAGGATCTAAATGCCTTAAGGGATTGGTCTGAGAGATTTGGCTTATCAGTTAATCCTTCCAAATGTCAAGCAATTGTAATAGGGAGCTCTCGTATGATTTCCAGAATAGACTTCAACTCGCTGCCTCAGATTATATTCAGTGGTCTTGTTATACCGTTTAGTACGGATGTAAAGGACCTTTATTATATTGATGCCAAATTGGATTGGAGAACTCATATTTCCAAGGTTAGCCAGAAAGTGATCGGTACTCTAAAGTCTTTTTATCGCCTGAAAAATTTTCTCCCAGTTAAAACGAAAACCATGCTAGTGCAATCTATAATATTTCCTATAATTGACTATGGTGATGTGTGCTTTTACGATCTGAACGCTGACCTTCTTAACAAACTTGACAGATTACTCAACAATTGCATTCGATTCGTTTTTAATCTTCGTAAGTACGACCATGTATCGAGCCATCGTTCAGAGCTTAATTGGTTGCCCATACGCCAGCGTCGGAATTTGCGGGCTCTGACAACTCTGTATTCTATTCTATTTTCTCCCAACACTCCCTCTTACTTAACTCCACATTTTCAGTTCTTATGCTCTAATCATGACCTTAACCTTCGCTCTTCTAATAATCTTATTCTTTGCTGTCCTGTCCATACTTCCGGTCTAGTACATTCATCTTTCTATATCCAATCTATTCTCCTATGGAACGCGCTTCCTTATGAAATCAGGATGTCATCTAACCGTTTCAGTTTTAAAGTCAGGGTACGTCGGCTTTACCAGTGTCATTTAGCAGAATTATCTGGTTAATGCTGTATTTAGTACTTGATGTTGACTAACTATACTTTTATTTATTGTATTGATATTTATGTATGATGTTGTTATGTGTATGTATTGTATATGTGTAGTATATATGTATTATATATGTAGTATATTGGTGTTGATATTTTATTTATATATTGTAATATTAAATAGGCTAAACATAATTTCATTGAAACCTCACCTTTTACACCTACCGACATTTATCTCTGCACCACCTAATGGTTGACTGGTAGAGAATGCCTTAGGCATTAAGTCCGCCATTGCGTATTTAACGCATAAAATGTAAATAAATAAATAAATAAATAAATATCTATTTCGCAAGGACCAGAGTCTACGTTAATATACTCGGTATCTAAACCAACCGAACGCTGAGCGATGACGGCTTCTGATATTAAAATTGCAATCTTTTCGAAGTCATGTATACATAAACATATGCTGTAACTGCTACTTTATGCAATAATATAGGAGAAAACAATTAACCAACTTACGTAGTAGGCTCGTCTAGAAAGATAACTGGAGGGTTGTTGAGAAGCTCCAAAGCAACTGAAAGCCGTTTCCTCTCACCACCAGACAAGCTTTCTGTTGTTGTGTTCCTCGCTTTACCTAATCTTAAGAGCTGGACAATTTCTTCTACCTGGAAATATATAAGACTAATTGTAACACAAGCTTTATAAATTTAATAAGATATCTTTGTAGTATACAAGCCACCTTCTTCAATTTTTGTGTCAACAAGCGTACCTAACTGCGTTAACAGTAATACAAAATTTTAAAAATTACATATCAAAGGTATCGTAAGCACCGCTGATTTAGTTTAAAAATACTCTGAGAAGTATACAAGAAATGACGGAAGTGGGTATTACAATTTGTCGACCATTAAAACCAAGTTGTTCACTAGGAACCCTCCCGAATATTTTATGGGTGCAATGAGAACATTAGTAGCAACAAATCTGGTATCATAAGTGTCGGAATTAAAATTAAGATGTAGATTAAATTCTTCACTTATACCTCCTAGGATATTTAGTGAAATATTATTTTGTAGTCGGCAATTTTGATGTACATTCAATGCTCAACGCAATTAAGTTCACTTAAATAATTGTTACTACGATATTTATGAAAATATGAAATCATCAGTTATTATTAATCTATACTATAATAAAACTGTAGCAAGGTCAAATCTGTACATTAAATATTTTTTGAAAATTTTGATCGGGGTAGACTTTGTTATCGATATAGAAGCCAAAAATAATCTTTTTACAATTTTTGTCTGTCTGTCTGTCTGTCTGTCTGTCTGTCTTTCTGTCCCTGTGAACACGCATCACGCTGAAAGTACTGAACCGATTTTAACGAAACTTGATACAATAATAACTAATATTCCAAGGATACATTTAGGGTACTTTTTGTCCCATAAAACGCAAGGGGTTCTCCAGGATAACAAAAGACAAAAAATTGTAGTTAATGTAAGTAGACTTTTTTGCGACACCTTAGTACAAGAGCCGGCAATGTTGGAAGAACGAGAATTTTACAAAAGCTGGTTCTTTAAAATGAAGATATACTATGCCCTTCTAAACAGAATTCAGGATACCTGGTAGCCGGTTAACGTTGTGTTTTTTAATGCGCATCACACCTTTACAGGTTAAAATTTTGGGTTATAAATAATTTAAGGAACATTTTTTTTCAGTAACTTTTAAACAAAACATGAATTTATCACTGCCAGACAATTTTGTTATTGATAATAATGTGCCCGATGATATTCTTTATAAATAAAATAATTCATTTCAAACCATTTTATTTTTTCCATTGCAAAGAACATATTTCATTTTATTAACCATTATGATATTGAGATTACACCGTAAACACCGTAAACGAAAAACAACGATAAACGTAGACATATGACTTGAGACTGACGTCATCTTGAATACATGCGTCTATAACAGGCGCTTCCACAATTATCGCTATCTTTATCATACATAAAATGGGGTAAACATCAATGCAATTGCAGTATCTAGCTCTAAGTTTCGAAACGTTTTTAAAGCATTAGCCGGTTTTAATTGGGGTGTTCACCCATAACATTTAGTTCGTTTATACTTCAATATTACACGCAGTCGAATTGACTATGCCAGCTTTCTTTATGATAGTAGTGCCCAGGTTAACCTCTATCAACTTGAAAAAGTCCAAAACCAGGCCATGAGAATTATCGGGGGTTTCATTAAAAGTATTCCAACCCATTTCATGGAAAGCGAATTGAGCATATGTCCGTTACATCTTAGGAGACAATATTAAGCTGGCAAAATTATATTTAAATTTAAGTCATTCGAATTAATAGAAATTGCAGAGGCCTTATCATTTGCACAATCAACTGAGTCCATTAAAAGTGTTATTTTATCCGATTCAAAAAGTGTTCTTCAACACGTAGCGCGATGTACCTCGACTTTTCGAGGAATACCGATAGCCTACATACACTATTTTGAAGCAATTACTAGATTTCAAAGCAAAGAACAGAGTAATTATTTTACAATGGATCCCTTCTCATATAGGTATAACTGGGAATGAAAGAGCTGATCTTTTAGCTAGAGAAGGATCCTCCGAAGGGGCTCCTATTAATATTTTATCAACTTACTTGGATGTATGCTCAGTATTTAAAAATAGCTGTTACTCGCATTGGAAGGAATACTTTGGTGAGCGTTCTAAAACAAAACGAATATGGTACAAAACGATTCAGCCACGCCCCTTAAGGGCACCATGGATTGATGACAGTACGATTTGCCGTCGGGAAGCAATCACAGGAATAAGATTACGCTCAGAACACATCCCATGTAAAAAGTTCGCCTACCTGATGCGTAAAGTACTATCACCACTCTGCCAGAGTTATGAGCTCATCGATGATGTGCACCACATCCTGGCAGAATGTGTTCGAAACAAAGATATTAGATCTAGGCTTAATGCTTCTGGTTCGTTCCACACTGGTTGGTACAATTCGTTATTGTCTGACCCCACTTCGAAAGATGCTAAACAATTGTACAAAATTAATATAAGCTATTGTTAAGTTTATTGTCATTCTTATTGTTATATAGTTGTATATCACTTAGACGATATAGCCGAGAAGGCGACTAAGCCTTCATTAAAAAATAAATAATAATAATATTAAAATTACAGCTATCTTAACATGGTTTGGACGTACTTTATTTTATTTACAAAAAAAAATAGCATCGGGCACATTATTGTTAATAACAAAAATGTCTGGCAATGATAATTTCATGTTTTAGTAGCGTTTCAAAATTAGTAAAAAACAAAACATTCAAAAATTATATAAAAATCAATATTTTTGCCTGTAAAGGTGCGATATGCACTAATAAACGCAACGTTTACCGGCAGCCAGGTAGCCCGCACTCTGTTCGGAAGAACATAAAGATATATAAAAACTGGCTCATTTTCTTTTTCGAAACCGTTGCTAGCTCTTAGACAAATAGTTACAGGCAAGTGACATTTGACGCGTCGTGCTCATATCTTTTTTATATTTATATTTTTCTTCAATACAATGGAGTATGAAAAAGTTTTAATACAAGTTGAAAATAGTTATGATATTATTCAGTGTTTCATTTATCATTATTTTATTTTATGAATACATTTTATCGTTTAATTTACAATTTACTCTATCAACTTGATATTTTATAATGTAAACTCTACTGACTGTATAGTAAACGTCTACAAAAAAGCGAAAGGAACTTCGTTAGAAACTGGGGGGTCCATAGACCTTTAAAGCTTTTTTTCACATTGCCACCAATATATGTTGGTTGCTACGAACGGGTTGTAGGCTTATTTTAAAAGATTTCTCACATACCATCTGTGTATATGTTTGAGTGAGTCTCTTGATAGTTTGGATTCACAATTGGAAACCCATGGTGTAGCTGCAATAAGGTTTTAGTTACCTATATTAAAATTTTTCGCGTTTAAAAATACAATTGGCACCAGTGATAACCGATTTGGTGCAGACGAAGTTGCACGGGTCAGCTAGTAATATATAAGAAATGGAAATGCTTATCTTCAGTATATAGATAGACGTCCGAATACTAGGGATGCAAACGATACATCGATGTTATGAAACATCGATATATCGTTCATAGACATCGAAGTCGAAACTACTAACATTGACAATAGATCGTTCTGTAAGAACGATGTTTCATCATATGTAGCGCCATTTATTGCATTCGCTACCCATTATCTTCCTCAGTCACAAATAATGATGAAAATGCTATACCCAAGTTTTAAAATATCGAACAGTATCGCTTACAAAGCTAAAGTTATTGTTTTTGAATTCCATGTCACGAAGTAAACATTAATTATCTTTTTTAAAATAGAACAAATTTTTATATTATCTTTGTTTCATATTTTTGTACAAAAAATCGATAACTCGTGCATAAACACAGATGTTTTCAACAAGATGTTTTCTTATTGATAATATCAACATTACAACATCGATGTTTTTTTATGAACTATGTTGCAGCCCTACCAAAAACTTTTTTTTACGAATTCCTTATAATACATCAACTTTGCTCTACTTTGTGTAGATATACGAGTAATAGGCATATATTATGAGTATAAACCTTTCAGAAAAAAATCCGATGAAGCCTATCAATATCCGTTGTGCTGTTTAGAAGAACTAAGTAAACATAAATACAAATATCTTTATTTTCTAGAATCCTTTACATAATATAACCTTAACTATGGTCCCAAGCTAGGCAAGGCCTTTTTTTTATATATTGGAGAACTCCTGCATTGGATACACCTCCTGCTGCCGGGGGACAACGTGAGTGATATGCCAGACTCCTACTGGCTAAAACTCCACTGCCGCCTAGCGCATGTTTGTGGACCAGGGAACCGGGGTGATGGAAGCAAACTCCGGCGCCCTGAAAACTCTCCTAGACCTCATTTAGAAGCTGCGACTATCCCGTGTTTCTTCGCCACGGGTCCTCCTTTCCTTTCGCAACGGACGCTCCGCATCCATCACCAGGAGGAAGCTAGGCAATGCCTGTCTCGTGGAAGCCTAATGCATGATTACAGATTACCTTCAATTAATGGTGGCGCGTATTATTGAATTGCCAACATTTAGAGAAATTACATTTTAAGAGAATTAAAGTTAAGACAAAGAAGAAACAAAACTCGTATAATCTATATCTATACCTCTATACTAATACTAATAACGATTAATAAAAATATTATAAAGTGGTAAAGTTTGTGAGGTTGTAGGGGGTAATCTCAGGAACTAATAAACCGATTTTGCAAATTCTTTCACCACTATTGGTAAATAAAGCCTATATTACGTTATTTGTGAGTGTCATAGGCTATATATTAACCCGAAAATGAAAAGACTATTTTGTGGTAGTCTGATTTGCAAAGTAAGTCGGAAAAAAGCGGTCGAACGAAAACGTTTCTTACGAACGATGCCTTAACGATGAGACATATATGATAAAGTTTTAGAGAAAAGTTGTAGAGCTTGATAATGCCTACAAAAAAGTCGAGGACAGCATATGTCTTATACTATAGTGTTTTTATATAAAAAAATAATTTAAACCGTTATGGTTATTGGTCATATTATCAACAACAATTATAAATTCTTGTCAATATGTAATGATATAATGAGCCACAGAAACACGTGGCCGAGTCAGCTAGTAACTAAATAAATGTTAAAGTTTGAGAGAGAGTGTGTGTAGTTATGATGAGTGTGTGTGTAAAAGTGAGTGTGTGTAGTTATGATGAGTGTGTGTGTAAAAGTGAGTGGGTGTACATGTATGTGCTCGTATAATACATATGTACTATTCTTGGGATGGTAATGGAGTATTTTGAGTAGATTTTCCGTCATGAAAAACGATTTGTCATTTTATACTACCGGTATTATATTTATAAATAGACATGTAACGGGGTTATCTGCCCGATCATTCTCAACTAACAGTCAACAACTGAACAGGCGTGTAGTACAATATTTAGTTATTGAGGCGAACGTCATTCAACATAACACAGTCATATAGTAAATAGCATGGATAAACGAGAGAGAATTGAACAACAAAGGGAACATGTTGGCCTTGTTACAAAATATGTTTCCGTTTCATATTTACTTAGTTAAAATTGAAATAACAAGTAATTTAATTTGTTCTTATTCGACTTTTTTATATGTTGCGGAAATATAATTGTTATGGGTATGAATATTTCATTACAATTGCGAGTTTATGTTACACATCGACGATTTTAATTTTATATATGTTCTAAATAATGTAGTAGAATCACTTTATAATAATTTTATAGCGGAAACTTTTGAAATATTTCAAAACAGATATGCTCCTTTTTCTTTTCTCGAACTGACTATGCTATTGACCTGGCAAGGTCTTCACAGCTTCACCGGACTACTAAGGCGAGCGCTTAAGGCACTCAGCCGATCTTATTTAGATAACATGCTCAAGGAAACACTAATGCCGTATGATACACATGTAGGCTTATAAATATATTAAATAAAGTTGATTTTTGCGTCAGTCTGCGTGTTCTTTTAGTGCTTATAACGTTATGAAGCGATGCAGGCTTAGCTGATAGTTTATTCGAACACACGATGAACGTAGGTCCAAATCTGAGCAACTGAGTCAGAGCGTGAGGTAAAAGAAAACATCGTGATGATACCATAGCATGGTGGTAGAGATTTCCAAGTCCAATGGAATAGCTACCACTCTCGAGTTGAAAAATCTGTAGTTGAAACACTTTTTGGGCCCTTACATTTCCAATCAAATCATAAATATTCAATTTAGACCCTAAGAAAGCGCTTTATCGCGTCAAAACTAATCACCGATTTGGAAAACAACCGAGTCATCGATAAGGACCGGCAAGAAACTCGATCGGATTTTATATATTCGATCGTTTACTGGATGCATAGAGAGAGGTGTCTATTGATGACAAAATCGTAGTTCACATATTAATTCACGCTATAATATTATTTTTCATTAGTAAGACTAGCTAAACTTTATGAGATACAGTAACTGAACCTGAAATGCGAATGAAGCGAGATTATCAGCAGGTTAAGCACATCAAGAATTAAATAAGCTATAGACAACCTATCACTCATCTACTATATTTTCACGACCAAGCCCCTTAATCTATGATAATGAGATCTGTGATATTGATGGTATTTTGCTGTAGGGGAGAGTATCAGAGGTAGATACCATACTTCTACTATAAAAAGAGGCAGTTGGAGCAATTTATAATATGGTGCCTCGCAAATCACTAAAGACTAAAGTTGCAGGAACTCAGTATCATAACTCTACTCTTCAAAATACATTCTTGACAAATACGTTCGTTAAAATTTAACTAAGCTGGATTTAGTAAAAGAACGACATTATTTAAATAGTAGAAACAATAACAATAATTGTCGTCATATTTGAGACGCAGTAGAACCAGTATTTGTTTTTAGGTAATAGTATTAGGTTTTACAATAAAGCCCCAAAGCACATTACCGATTTGCCGGATAATGGTTTTAAACATTATGCCAAGAGGATTTGAATATCTAAAGGCTATTATTATAGGGTAGACTAAAATGTAAAGGATGGTGATATCCGGAAATAGCACCTCTATCTGTGCATTCGCTAAAAAGGAATATAACTATCGTGTAGTTTTATAAAAACGGGTCCTGGTCCATTGGTCGAACGTTAAGCATAGAGAAAATAACTTTCCTTTTTTTTTGACAACACTAAAGCTCGTTAATAGCTACAAAATAAAAAAAGAATGAAGAAGAACGGCTGAGAAACAGAGGAGGGAGGCGTCCTTAACCACTCCAGTGACGGAAACCATAAGGATTTAAGCTCCATACAAACGAAAGTAGACCTTATGATGCACAGGTTAGCAAACATTTTGGCAGCATAAGTTTTAAAAAAATACTGAATTTATTACAAGATTTGAATAATAATAAATTATATAATGTAAAATTACAATTTTTGTATAAAATATATTATTAAATTATTCTTTCACTCCTAAGAACTTTTTTTTTACTTAACCATGAAGTTTACAATTTATTTATTGTATTTATACTTTTAGGTTAGAAAAAATATTTTACATGAAATACTTAAATAAATATTAAATTATTATTATTATATAAATATTTAAAATTAAATATCTAATAATTTAGACGTATGAATAGGATAGCAGCAGTTTTTTTAGTCAATTTACTTTACTATTTTCCTCCCTATTTATTTCATATAAAACTTATTGCAAGAAAATATACTAAGACCTAGCTAAAGATATAATAATCCACTCATTATTATCATAAAACACTCTTGTCACACTCGGAATACCGTGTTACACAATAATCTCACATATTTAATTAATTCAAATTAAGTTTTTATTTAGTTAGAGCGTAATCTAAGGACAAACATTCAAACAAACACACTTTCATATTTATAATATACACTACATATACATTCTAGATGTAGGTCAGGATCAGAAAGCCACATGTAAATCTATGTATCAATTTACGCAATTAATAATAGCTTCCTCGCAGTTATATTAACCTCCATCAAAGGGTTTTACTTCATTTAATTTATAAGCATTTTCTCTTTGAACTAAATGTACGGTATAGTAAATTAAAGAGGAAAAATCTAAATCCATCAGAAAAGTTTAAACCTGAATATAATAAATTCACATTTATACTTTTATAAGTTACATCAGTACATAAGAACATGTTTACAATTATATTTTGTAATATCTGGAGATTGTAATCGTTCGATAATTTTGTCAAACATGTGACTACTAATCTTAACACATTTAACGCACATTGAAATTACCACGACTCTCTTACCTGCATCTAAATCATTTTGAAATAACCACGACTCTCTGACTTGTATCTATATCAGGACTAACAAATCTTGATGACTTAATATTATGTTCATACAGCACGCCAAAAGAGTGAGTACTGAATCGTATCAAATTGCGATCACCATTCTCTCCCTTTATATTACCAATTCCAAATGATCTCCTTGCGAAAACAATAAGTTTGGAAAAAAAATTCTTGAGATTTTCTCTTGGAGATTGTTTAGCTATCATTGAAATACTATGTTAACCTATACTTTTGCTAATTACCTTGTCAATCGTCATTAGGATAATCATAATACATATAATGAAAATAAGGCTCAATATTATGCATAGCATGCAATAATAGGCATAGGACAGTGACCATTCGATGCGGAATTTATCGTAGGCAATTCTAATTTACTTATGTTAGGGGGTCGATTGAACTTTTCCCATTTTTAATGCCCAATGAAGAGGGTCAAAATGAGTTAGTTTTCAAAAAAACAGAGATTCAAATTAGGTTAAAACTACATTTGGCAATCGATGATAGACAATTTTTTGTTAAAATCGTCACTTACCACAACAGCTTTAGTTCGTTTAGTAATGTCACCACCGAGTTTCAGGTCAGCGGCTATGGCCATCGCTTCTTGAACTGTTATGTAGGGCTGGAGTAAATCCTCCTGCATGATGTACCGTGACATCTTTTTAAACTGTCGAAGATCACGGGTTTCCCCGTTCACTGATACCACGCCAGTTGCATGAGTTACTCTGTAAAAAATCATTAAATAATATATATATATATATTACATGGCTATTATGTCTGAAGGAGTCACGACCAAGTGTAGTAACATCAGCTATACTGAAACTCGTACATGCGTCGTATTTCGGTATCATCCGGTGTTTATTAAGTACATAGTAGTTTTTAATACTAGCTATGTCTTGGAAATTGTATATTGTTTTTTTGTTAAGCCTGACAACTTTCTTTGTACTTCTGTGAATATGTATGGAGCATTCCACGCCTAATCGGATCGTTTGATATTTTTTATTTCCTCATTTTGTGGTATGTTTTATTACCCCACAAAATAACGCCCCTGGTAAATTTTGACATTTTTTTTTATTACTCGTTCAAAAGATACTTTTTTGGACATAGCTTTCTTAAAAATGGCCCCAATTTGATTTTTTTCTGATTTCTTTGGTTTTACATGGCCTTCGTAGAAAAACATAAATTAAAGATATTTCAACTTCTTTTTAAAAAGATTTTTGATTTTTAAACTTTAAATCGAGTTTTAAACGAGGAATGTACCCTTTGATATTTTTTTATTTATTTTAAACTACTATGAATTCCTCAATTTTTAAACCCGATCTGGTAATGGAATTTCTCTAATTACCTACTATTTATTTTTGATTGTTACTACTTGTATTAACAAAAAAATTACAAAAATTACCAGGAGGGCCAATTTGAGGAGTACTAGAACATAACAGAGGAAATCAAAAATAAAATTTTTTGAAACCGATGCAAAATGTCATGTTGATCAGTTGAGTAATCGAAGCATGGAAGTGTAACAAACAAACTTTCGCATTTACAATATTAGTTAGAATTACGATACGATTATGTAAAATTAATTTTGAAAAATAAAGCAATAAGGATTTAACTCCACATATACTGACAGCGTTATTGTCAAGCTATGGTCTGTGGTCAATAACGAAAGAATAAAATGTATTGGGTACAAAAGACCCTCAAACACGCTACTTGCACAATACAGTGGTATATACCATTATATATACAACACAACACACACACACGACATTGTATTTCACACCTGTGAAAACACACAGTACATAAGATTTGTGAGACACCTCGTTTTTTATTGACTATTTAAACTTAGCAAATAATTGTCCGATTAACTAAATATAAATACACATATATGTATGTTTGAATGGGTAATAACTTCAATAAACATAACGAAATGTGAATCCCCGACTGAGATTCAGCCAAATCACGCACTCTTGTACTAGTTTCCAATTCGGCTGACTACCTTTTGAACTCTCCACAAAATACGTTGAATCTATGAAAACCCTTCGGTGCGTAATAGCACATACCAAAGGAAAACAGTAAATGGAGTAGAATAATTTGAATATTGAGTTATTCTTATGAACATTTTTCTATTTCAACTAACAATATCGTTGTTATTTTGTCACACACACGCATTCATCTGCATATATTAAGTGATGAGGACTTTTTGGCGCGATTTTGGAATGTCATGTAGTTAATTTCATATTTTATTCATAACCTTGTCTATATTTTGTAATATCGGTGGTGTTTTACGTAATATAGTTTACGTTATTGTGTACAAGTCAAGTGGATAGTACATAATACCACGGATCTTGGATTCTGACTTGCCACAAAAACAAAAACAAGACTAAACTGGTAGAATAACGTTGAAGCTATTACGGGTTTCAGTGTAAATGGGCCGGCTAGTCCGGGGTAGTACCACCTGCTCACAGAAAACCGATGTGAAATAATAGTGCTTGAATTGATGCGTTTCGTTCGGTCAGTGAGAGCGCCGCAGGCCCACCTTCCCTTCCTCCTCCCCATGCCCTCACCCCCTCCCCCAAAACACAGGCTGGCAGCGCACTTGCGACTCCTATGGTGTTGTTGCTAGTGTCTATGGACGGCAGTGAACACATACCATCAGGTGACCCGCCTGTTCGTTTGCTTCCTATATTACAAAAAAAAATCCATGGAAAGTTCTAATAAGACGACCATTATCTTGTTAGTTCATTGGAATAATCGGAAGAATCTTGTAATATCTTACCTACTCGATAATGTCAGTAATAATCTAATAGAAGATTAGTTGCGAGATATAAAATATATAAACATTACGTGAACTGTAGAGCCTGTGCAAGATTTGACTATGAAATACCCAGAGCCACACTTACTTCTATTGTAAAGTAGCAGTGCTGGTAACGTGCACTGACATACGCAATATATTAACCCAGTCTTCAGGAGTAACTTTAAAGACTTTAAAATTGCTGTTCTTACACGGTTACACATAACCAAAGGCTACAGTGACTACTTAAAATCAAGTGTACCGCATTTCTGCTCCCTTTATAACAGTTAGACAACAGACACAATACAATTCTTATATAGTAGCTTTTACACGCGGCTTCACTCGAGGTAATGTAGAGTTTTACCTATACCTCGGGAACAGTAACTTTTATTTGTTCTTTTCTACAACTATGAGAGCGTCTTTGCAAATTTTTGTGATAACCGGTTGGGTAGTTAGGCGTAAAAACGTAAGAAAGCACAATATAAATAGTCAGAGAGGGGAAAAACGTTGTATGGAAGGGCCATAGCACATTTTCTTACGCGACAAATCATATCATTCCACTTCATTTCCATTCCACTCATATCATAAGCCGCATTAAGGAAGATAGCTTAAATAATAAAAATCTCATTTTACCTGTATCCGGCAAGGATGTTCAGTAGCGTACTCTTCCCAGCCCCCGAAGGTCCCAAGATCGCAGTGAGTTGTCCTGAACGAAAATCTCCATTGATATTGCGTAATATGACCTTTGAACCTATAACAATGTATTAATATTAGTCATAAAACTTATTACATTGTTAGAAGCAGTTGAATAACATTAATACATTAATAAATGTTGTTTCGTCTATAAATTTCATTATTTTATCCAATTTTGTAATGGAATTATACCACCACTGCTACTGAGCACAAATAAAACGTTAATTATTTTTGAATGCCTGTTTGCATATTCGGACTTAACTTAAAAAAGGCTTCATCGACTTTTATGCAATTTTATATGAAAAAATTTTAAGTTATTTCCGAGTTGATAGGGTATAAAAATTATAATAAGTCTTAGGAATTGTTAAATACATCACATTCCCAAACGTTTTTCATGAATTTTTCCACGGGAAAATATATACAGAACACAACAACAAGCACAAAAGGACAAAGAAAAATGTACTGGAAAGATGCCAACGTGTTCTAATTCTTCTATACATATAATAAGAATGTAAATCTAACGTGTGTGTACTTTATAGAGTTTAGTGAATAAAAAATGTTGCAGGTATCTTGGAATAAGCAATAAAATACATTTCAAACATTTTTAGTAATGTTTGTCTGTCTATTTGTCTGTGTCTGTTTGTTTGAACATGCATCACTGCTAAAGTACTGCGTTTTACGATCAAACCCAGAAAATCATACGGCATATCTTCAAGTACCGTTTAGTCTTAGTTTCATTAAAATCTGTTGACTCTATAAAAAATATTGTAATTTTAATGACAACGCGACTTAAGTATGAGAGAAAAGTAGATAATTGAATGGACTTAATACATTCAGATGATTTTATTAATCACTTTTTTTTATTAGGTTCCATGCGGACGTAGTCGCGGGCACAACTCGTTATTAATAAATGTAGAGTAGATAATTAAAATTGATTGCATATTTTAACGATGGCGTGGATATAAATGATTACCTCAGAACAGGAAAATCTTAAGACTCATCAGTGTGTGTAGCCGTTATTGTATAAATACAACCTGCTTGATGAATTTATCAAAGCTAGTAAAAACATAATTGACCCTTCAATCGTAACTAATACTATAAATACGAATGTGTTAAAGGTTTTATTGTGAACGCAGAACTTTAGCAGTGATGCGGCTTCAAACAAACAGACAGACATTTCTAAAAATAATTGAAATATATTTTATTATTTATTCCAAGACACTTGCAACAATTCTTTTGACTTACTTTTTCTATCAAAAAAGTACAGACACGTTAGATATACATTTTTATAACAGATATGCGATTTGTGGTCTTGCTTCTTTTTATAAATAATTTATTTTACATTTTGGACTTTATCAGCTCGAGTTTGTGATCAGAGAAAAAAAATAACTATCAAACTTAATAATATAAAAAAGTACACTACTGATTTGAATTTGAATTTGAAGCTATTTTATATTCTACATTTTTATTTAATAATATAAAGGTTTATAATATGTAGATATAAGATAATTCTGAAAAGCCATTTCAAGCTATTATTTTTTTCTCATGATAAAAAGTATGTGTAATTAATGCAATCGCGGAAAATTAAATACAATTTTTTTTTTTCTCGAACTGACTACGCCATTGTCCTAGCAAGGCCTTAACAGCTTCACCGGACTACCTTTAAATACAATGACAAGTCCTAATGTACTATAATACTAGCTGACCCGTGCTTCTTCGTCTGCACCAAATCACTAAAATACGATTGCAACGACATCTAGCACTCCCAATTGTGAATCCAAACTATCCAGAGACTCACTTAAACATATACCCAGTTGGTATGTGAGAAATCTTTTAAAATAAGCCTAGAACCCGTTCACAGCATTACCTACTGGGTCCAATTAAGATAAAAACTAACCTACATATATTGCCGATAAATGTTTTCCCATTATGTTGAGTGATGAAGTTACAAGGGGTTGTCATTTCATTACTCAATATACTGTAAAAACTAAACTTTATCTATATTAAATTTCCATTTTGATTTAGTTGTTTCTGTTATAGGAATTTGTAAAGTATACGTGAATCTGCATCCAAACTTAATCTTGTTAGATTTGTTTTAATTTTGACATATAAACCACCTTTTTGACTGAGATATTGAACTTGGGATAATATACCTTTCTAACAGTGAAAGAGTTTTCGAAATCGGATCAGTACTACCAAGGATTTCTCGAAAACAAAACTTTACCTCTCTTTATAATATTAGTATAAATGTAACGTAGTATAGTAACTGCAAACACCTCAACTAATTATTTTAATCGTAGATTCACAAACCTAAACCCAACTACTTCAAGACTCATCAATATTTACAAAACTTATTTTATCAAATATCGAAACAACACACGTACTGACAGAACTCTAATTGAGATTCATCTCCTACAATGCAATGTAACCAAAATATTATCTAAGTTTATGTTTTAGGACAAAATCTTGTCACCTTTGTTTAGCAAATATTTTTTTAACAGTTTCGTTTACACATATTTTTCATATGTGGTTGATAATTACACATTTATACGTCATATAGTCGTAGCTCAATTATAATATACTGGATATTATACGGACCGGCGGAGGCGTCGGTTCGGAACCCAAAAATCATTTTTTTTGTTATTTTTAAGTTTTAAGTTTCTTTTTAAGTAGCATAGGGAGATGAAATATAGCTCACATTTTGGCTAATCTGTCTGCTATATATAGCACAAAGAAAATTTACCAAAATCCATCAAGAATTTCATTAAATACAAATTTTTGTCTCTCGTCCGTTATCCTGGAGAATGCCTTCCGTTTTATGGGACAAATCCTAGGTGTAACTTTATAATATTAATTATCACTGTGCCATAGTGTGCCAAGTGCCAAGTTTCGTCAATAATGGTTCAGTACTTTCAGAGTGATACGTGTTCACAGGGACAGACAGACAAAGAATATAAAAGGATTATTTTTGGCTTTTATATCGATAACAAAGTCTACCCCCATTATAATTTTCAAAAAATATTTAATGTACAGATTTGGCCTTGTTACAGTTTTATTATAGTATAAATTATAGAAGATCGCGTAAGATATTTAATTATATCCATTAGATCCGCTTTCTTATTTATAAAGTGACAAATACAGTCAATTAAAATTTCGAATATAAAATTACCTTGATAATCTATAAAAATATTTATATCATAAGACTTCATAAAATAAGGTAAAAAAGTTACTTCACTGTGAATATTATTTAGATAACTATAACACTTTAAGCCACCTAAATATTTATACCAGGTGATAGGTTAAACACTCACAGAACTCTAGGATATAATACTTCATGGTCACATTTAACATATAAAATAATAATACCATAACAAATACCAATAAACAACAAAAATAACCTTAGATATGTTCTAAAACTTTTTAAAGTATGGGAACAATACTTTTAAACGTAAAAAAATCACATCTAAAGAAGGCAGTACTGAATAACCTGTGTAAATATTGCGACGGACTAACCAGTCACGTGGTATATATATCCACAAAACCTTTATAAGTATTTTCACGAATTATTTTAATCACAAACGAAATGTTTGAAAAGTTGTATTTAATTAAAATCTATACTATAACAAAACTGTAGCAAGGTCAAATCTGTACATTGAATATTTTTTGAAAATTTTTATCGGAGTAGACTTTATTATCGATATAGAAGCCAAAAATAATCTTTTTACAATTTTTGTCTGTCTGTCTGTCTGTCTGTCTGTCTGTCTTTCTGTCCCTGTGAACACGCATCACGCTGAAAGTACTGAACCGATTTTAACGAAACTTGACACAGTAATAACTAATATTCCAAGGTTACATTTAGGATACTTTTTGTCCCATAAAACGCAAGGGGTTCTCCAGGATAACGAAAGATAAAAAATTGTAGTTAATGTAACAAGACTTTTTTGCAACACCTTAGTACAAGAGCCAGCAACGTTGGAAGAACGAGAATTTTAGAAAAGCTGGTTCTTTAATATGAAAATATATTATGCCCTTCCAAACAAGATTCAGGATACGTGGTAGCTGGTTAACGTTGTGTTTTTAATACGCATCACACCTTTACAAGTCAAAATTTTGGGTTATAAATAATTTAAGGAACATTTTTTATCACTATCTTTATCATACATAAAATGGGGTAAACATATCAATGCAGATGCAGAATCTAGCTCTAAGTCTCTTAACGTTTTCAAAGCATTAGCCGGTTCTAACTGGGGTGTTTATCCATAACATTGAGTTCGTTTATACTTCAATATTATACGCAGTCGAATTGACTATGCGGGCTTTCTCTATGATAATAGTGCTCAGATTAACCTCTATAAACTTGAAAAAATCTAAAACCAGGCCATGAGAATTATCGGGGGTTTCATTAAAAGTACTCCAATCCATGTTATGGAAAGCGAATTGAGCATATGTCCGTTACATCTTAGGAGACAATATTTAGCTAGCAAAATCTATTAAAATAAATGTAGATAGTATTTGGAAGCCAAAGAGTCAATATGATATTCTTAAAATAAAAGTTATTTGTCTTCAATATATAAATAAATATTACCAAATTTTGTTAAAATATACACTGACGGATCTAAAGCTGGTAATTATTTAGGAGGCGCATTTTTTGAGTCAAATTCCAAAACTTTTATGAAATTTCAAATTGATGAAAATATTTCAATTATGCACACTGAACTGATAGCAAGTGCAGAGGCCTTATCATTTGTAGAATCCACTGAGTCCATTAAGATTGTTATTTTATCCGATTCAAAACCTGCTCTTCAACACGTAGCTCGATGTACCTTGACTTTTCGAGGAATACCGATAGCCTACACTATTTTGAAGCAATTACTAGATTTCAAAGCAAAGAACAAAGTAATTGTTTTATAATGGATCCCTTCTCATATAGGTATAACTGGGAATGAAAGAGCTGATCTTTTACCTACAGAAGGATCCTCCGAAGGTGCTATTATTAATATTATACCAACTTATTGGGATGTATGCTCAGTATTTAAAAATAGCTGTTACTCGCATTGGAAGGAATACTTTGATAAGCGTTCTAAAACAAAAGGAATATGGTACAGAACGATTCAGCCACATCCCTAAAGGTCACCATGGATTGATGACAGTACGATTTGCCGTCGGGAAGCAATCACAGGAATGAGATTACACTAAAAAAGTTCGCCTACCTAATGCGTAAAGTACCATCAACACTCTGCCAGAGTTGTGAGCTCATCGATGACGTGCACCACATCCTGGCAGAATGTGTTCGAAGCGAAGATATTAGATCTCGGCTTAATGCTACTGGTTCGTTCCACACTGGTTTGTACAATTCGTTATTGTCTGACCCGATTTCGAAAGATGCTAAAGAATTGTACAAAATTAATATAAGCTATTCTTAAGTTTATTGTAATTCTTATTGTTATATAGTTGTATGTTACTTAGGTGATATAGTCGCGCAGGCGACTAAGCCTTCATTAAAAATAATAACAATATTAAAATTATAGCTATCTTAACATGGTTTGAACATACTTATTTGATTTACAAAAATTAGCATCGGGCACATTATTGTTAATAACAAAAATGTCTGGCGATAATAATTTCATGTGTTAGTAGCGTTCCAAAGTTAGTAAAAAACAATACATTAAAAAATTATATAAAAATCAATATTTTTGCCTGTAAAGGTGCGATATGCACTAATAAACGCAACGTTTACAGCCAGGTAGCCCGCACACTGTTCGGAAGAACATAAAGATATATAAAAACTGGCTTATTGAAATTCTTTTTCGAAACCATTACTAGCTCTTAGACAAATAGTTATAGGTAAGTGACATTTGACGCGTCGTGTTCATATCTTTTTAATATTTATATTTTTCTTCAATACAATGGAGTGTGAAAAAGTTTTAATACAAGTTGAAAATAGTTATGATATCATTCAGTGTTTAATTTATCATTATTTATTTAATGAATATATTATATCGTTTAATTTACAATTTAACTCTATAATCTTGATATTTTATAATGTAAACTATACTCACTGTATAGTAAACGTCTACAAAAAAGGGAAAGGAACTGCGTTAGAAACTGGGTGTCCATAGACCTCTAAAGCTTTTTTTCACATTACCGCCAATATATGTAGGTTGCTACGAACGGGTTTGTAGCCTTACTTTAAAAGATTTCTCACAAACCATCTGGGTTTGAGTGAGTCCCTTGATAGTTTGGATTCACAATTGGAAATTGATGGTGTGGCTGTAATAAGGTTTTAGGTATATTAAAATTTTTCACGTTTAAAAATACAATTGACACCAGTTATAACCGATTTGGTGCAGACGAAGTTGCACGGGTCAGCTAGTTTCTAATAAAATGGTAGTAATCTTAGTGGTTATGACGTTAAAATGTAGGTTCGTGAGACCTATACAAGATGGCCGATTAAGGGAATGTTAGGAGAAACGGAACGCAAGGTGTGAGTGGAAGGGATATAAATGTTGGTCACACTCGCGAAAGTAAGATGGAAGATAGCGAAGGCACTGTGAGTTCACGATAAGACGAGAGACGAGTTTTTGGCGGGATTTTGGTCTGTCATGTAGTGGATTTTGTTTTTTATTCATGATCTCGTGTTACTTGACTTGACTCTATCTTAATATATATATTTCTTGTGTGCGTGTGTATGTGACTGAACTCCTCCTAAACGACTGGACCGATTTTGATGAAATTTTTTGTGCGTGTTCGAGTGGATCCGAGAATGGTTTAGATTCACAATTGGAACCGGTAGGTGGCGCTGCGATCGACTTTTAGGATTTTTTTTGTTTTCAAGGCAGGACAACGTCCGCCCGGTCCGCTAGTATTGTGTAAAATTGGTGGTGTCTTATGTAATATAGTTTGTTTATTGTGCACAAGTGAAGTGAATGGAATATAATAACGGACCATAAATTCTGAGATGCCACAAAAACTCCATGGAAAGTTCTAACAAGATGGCCACCATCTTGTTAGTTCATTGAAATTATATCAAGAAACTTGTAATATCGATACTCACTTAACAATGGCAGTCATAGTCTACTACAAGAATGGTTGCCAAAAATGGAATGGAAGAAGAACTTGTAATGCTATTAACAACTCGACAATAGCATTAATAATCTAAGATTGGTTGTCAAAAATAAAGTAAAAAAAAAAAGACGAGAGACGTTTTATAAATGAATATAAAAGTGGTGTACATCTGTTTATACATACATGTGAAAATAGTTGTAATATTTTATTGGATCCCACATAAACATATAATGAAAATAGAGATCGTTTGAGGTTCAATAACGTCAAAACTGCTGAACCTATCACCTATGGCCTTTGATCATTCGAAGCGAATTTTACTTCCTTCTACCTGCTATATGTAACTAAAGCTTGCTCATATTCACTTATATGCAAACAACTACATTGACAATACATTATTCTATCAAGAACAAAAAAAAACAAAACAATCAATTAAAAATATATTCTCTAACAATACTTTTGTTTTTAGTCAATGACACCTTTGTAGATAGAATAGACAATCGACGTTGACCTTTTAAATAACGCTATTTCATGTTTAAAATTTTAGGTACCTATTCATAATTGTTAATTAAATACACTTAAATCGGTATGCGGTTTTAATGGACACTTGTTTAAGGTACAGTTATGTTATTAAGTAAAACAACAAGTTATAATTTACGGTTAATAAATTATATATCTAAACGGCCTTGTTCTTATTCAGTTATTTATTTAATACTAGCCCCTGCCCGCGACTTCGTCCGCGTAGAATAGTTACTTTGTGCTAACGTTAACACGCAGCGGAAGCTCTCTAGAGGAAAAAAACCCCGATTTTAAAACATTCTTAATTGGTGCTCCGCTCTTATTGTTTTAGCGTAATGGTATTATAGCCTATAACCTTCCTCGATGAGCTATATAACACTGAAAAAAAATTTCAAATCGGATCAGTAGTTCCTAAGATTACCCCCTACATCTTCACAAACTCACAAATTCACAAACTTTACCTCTTTATAATATTAGGTCTTTACCTATGAAATTGCCGTTTTGTATGAAAAAATTTAAACGAATTTTTTTCATGTATTTTTTATTTGTATTAATCGAAGTAATCACCCATGCAATCAATGCATGTTTGCCAACGCAGTGGCAGTTTATTGATGCCCTTCTTAAAGAAATAAGCTGGACGGGAGGCAACAAATTCTTCAAAGGCATTTTGTACTGCCTCTCGGGTATTGAATTTTTTTCCCGCCAAGGAGTTATCCAAATTCTGGAAAAAGTAGTAGTCTGTAGGCGCAAGGTCTAGTGAGTAGGGCGGATGACGGAGAACTTCCAACCCCAGTTCTTGCAACTTGGAGACCGTCTGCTGTGCAGTATGAGGTGGCGCGTTGTCGTGCAGGAGCAGTGGAGACGAGCGATTGACCAATGCTGGTTGGAGATGTGCCAGCTTCTCCATCATTGTGTTCAGTTCTTCACAGTACACATCTGCAGTAATGCTCACCCCGTTTGGTAAGAAGCTGTGATGAATCACACCGGCGCTAGACCACCAAACAGTGACCATCACTTTTCTAGGGTAAGTTTTCGTTTAGGGCATTGTTTAGGTGATGAACCAGGATCTAACCAACTTGCTGAGTGCTTGCGGTTATCAAACAGAATCCATTTTTCATCGCAGGTAACAATGCGGTTCAAAATTCCTTCATTTGTGTGTCTGTTGAGCAGTGCAAGGCCGTCTCGACGCGTACTTCGCGCTGGCGATCATTGAGTTCGTGGGGCACCCATTTGTCATTTTTACCTTACCAATTTGACTCAAATGGACCAATATTGTTTTGACGCTAACGTCGAAAGCTGCTGCTAATTTAGCCGTAGATTGTGTATCATCAGCTTCCACAATCGCCTTTAATTCGTCATTGTCGACCAAAGTCTTCGAACGACCGCGAGGTTCATTTTTCAGGTCGAAACTCCCAGAACGGAAGCGAGCAAACCAATAACAGATGGTGCGTTGGTTTGTAGTGTTAGCTCCGTAAACGTCGTTGATGTTGCGTGCCGCTTGTGCCGCGTTGCTGCCACGACGGTACTCATATTCCATAATTACTCGAATTTTTAACGTATCCATGATGACAAAAAAGATTGAAATGCGATGAAAATGTAACACTAATCAATAAACAAATGACTACTTTTGGAAAAAGAATTCCATGCTTTTAAAATAAAATTAATTTGAAATTAGAATTCTTAGCCAAACAAAAATTATTTGATTTGAAATGGCCAGTACTGCAGAACGGCAATTTCATAGTTAAAGACCTATTATTACTAGCTGTCTCCTGCGACTCCGCACGCGTTTTTTTTAAATGTATTAAAGAAATTTAAAATTGTAAGTAGGTGTGTACATTACAGAAATGCTTTTTCAAAAACATTTGTAACTACGACACGCACGCCATCTACTGTAACATGTAACGTGTACATTAGATATGTGAATACGAATAGTATATCAAATGGGATGGGATTTATCATCAGCAATTTACCTGGAACTTTAACCTACTATATACTGTTGTGTTTATGAATCGTAAATCAAACTACACTGTGTGGCTTCTATAATACAAGTGGTTTATTTAGATATACCTACATACTAATTGACTATCATATACAACATGCCCCTTTTCAAATAATAAAAGCTGTATAACTATAACCATTCAAATACTTAACTATATCTAATAAAGAATACTAACATATGAATACTAATTGTAACAAGCTTAAAAATATAACATTTACTATTATTTTGTCTATAAAAATATTGCTCTTACAATAATATATATTATAGCAAACATGAGATAATAATATCTTTCACTTTCTTACTATTTATGAAAGTATCATGTTATAATATGTATATATATATTCTAATTTTTTTTTTTTTTTTTTATCTTAACTATTATATCGATCGGGTGGACGAACCTGCCTACCAGAACGGGTTTTGTAATATGTCTGTGAAAGTATTGGGTCGGATATGGGCAGGAGCGTTGACTGTACGTTATCCTTAATGACTATATCAGGTGTTATGTCCGGTTTATGGTGCCAGTCGTCTTCGTCGAAGTTAGTTCGACACTCGTGGCGTTTATCAATGGGCTTTAGGGTTAATTTCGTTTGGTTTTCACTTCTGATATTTTGCCTGTTGCGGCGATAAGTTGAGCCATCGTGTGTGCGGACCCAGTATGACCGTGGTTGTGGGGTGGGGTTATCCACTCGCGCTCGAATCCACCTCCCTGTATTTCCAGGAAACTCTCGAATTCTTACATTTTCGTCACGTTTTAGAGGCCTTAACTTTTTCGTATGCCAATCATAATGTTGTTTCGATTTATTTATATTTATTTTTCTTTTATTATTTACATTCCGTGTTAGGGGGTTTTTAGGTTTTAGTAATTTATTGTATACAGGTAATCGTGTATTGAGTCTTCTTCCCATTAATAATTGAGCCGGAGAATATTCTTCACCAGAAATCGGTGTGTTCCGAAAATTTAGAAGCGCTAAATATGGGTCTGTTCTATCAGACTTAGCTTTTTCTAATAATCTTTTGACCGTTTGAACGTTTCTTTCCGCGAGACCATTAGAACGGGCATAATAAGGAGAACTCGTGGTATGTTCAAATTCCCAGTGCTTTGCAAACTGCTTGAATTCTTCTGACATGAACTGTGGGCCATTATCGGTTATTAGTTTCTTCGGTATGCCATAACGTGCAAAGGTAGCTTTAAGCTTATCAATTACCGTACTGCTTGTAATGTCACCCAATGTGTACAACTCCACATATTTTGAATAATAATCAACCACTACTAAGTAGTATTTAGATTTTATTTGGAATATATCGGTCGCAATGTTTTCCCACGGTCTTCCGGGAATCTCGTGTGGAATTAGTGGCTCACGCGACTGTGACGGTTGGCGCTCTGAACAGGTCTCACACGCACTCACTGCTCGTTCAATTTGCGATGACATACCTGGCCACCACATGACATCTCTTGCCCGACGTTTACATTTCTCTATCCCCAGATGACCTTCGTGGATTCTATGTAACATCTCTGGCCAGAGATTTTCTGGTATGACCACTCGATCACCTCGGAAAATGATTCCATTAATGATATGCAATTCTTCTTTAACACTCCAGAATGGCTTCGTTTCACTTTTAAGAATACTCTTTGTGTGTGGCCAACCTTCTTGACAATATTTTATGACTCCATTCAATGCTTTATCTGAACCTGTTTGTTCTTTTATTAATTTTAATTTATCTTTTTCAAACTCGACGTTATCATATAAAGCGTTCACGTGAATTTCGACTTTGCTGTGTATATCGTCACTGTAGTCTTCATTTGTTGGGGAGCGTGACAGTGTATCCGCTATATACATAAACCGTCCGGGAACATATTTAATATTCAAGTTATATTTTTGTAATCTCATTAACATTCGCTGCAATCTAGCTGGAGTTTCATTTAATGATTTTTTTAAAATTACCTCGAGTGGTTTGTGATCACTTTCTACTGTGACACATTCATGCCCATAAATATATTGATGAAATTTTATGCAGCCGAACACAATAGCTAACATCTCCTTTTCTATTTGGGCCCAGCGTGTTTCGGAACAAGTTAGTTTCCGCGCTGCAAACGCGACGGGCCGACCGCTTTGTAGTAAACAAGCCCCTAAGCCATGCGAGCTAGCATCTACTGATAAAACTACCGGTTCATTAGGATTGTAAAACCGTAACGTTGGTGCTTTCATAATACTCTCTTTTAAAGCATTGAAATGTTTATTATAACCCTCATGCCATCTAAATTCGAAATTCTTTTTTAATAAACAGCGAAATGGTTCAGTCATGTTAACATAATTCGATATGAATCGCGACAAATAATTTGTCATCCCTAAAAACCTTTCTAATTCTTTTCTAGTACTCGGAATCGGCATGTTTTTTATAGTACTAACCCTGTCTGGATCAGGCCGCATGCCACTCTCATCGAAAATATGACCGAGGTATTTTATTTCTCTAGCTCTTATAACACATTTATCTCTGTTAAACCGTACGTCCTTTTCAGCTGCGCGCCTCAACACCGATTCTAGTCTTTGATCGTGTTCTTCTTTAGTTTTTCCATAGATCAGTAAATCGTCGATAAATAATTCTACCCCTTCCATACTAAAGGTTTTGTACATTGCATTGTGAAAGACTTCTGATGCCGAACATAACCCAAAAGGAAGTCTCAAAAATCGATATCGACCAAACGGTGTTGCAAATGTACACAATTTCGAACTGTTATCATCCAACACCATAAAGAAAGCCTTGCTCGCATCTAAATGAGAAAAGAATTTAGCTCCTGACAAATTTGCTGTTATTTCCTCCAGCGTCGGTAACTGAAAGTGACTTCTTTTAATGGCTTTATTTAAATACTGAGGATCAATGCAGAGACGTAGTTTACCGTCAGGTTTTTCCACTAAAACAATACTAGACACCCAGTCGGTAGGTTCATCCACCTTTTTAATTATATTCATATTTTCTAAGCGCTTCAATTCCTCCTGAAGTTTCTGTCTTAATTTTATTGGTATTTTTCGTGAACTACGCACGACAGGAGGAATCGATTCATCAACAATTAGAGTATGCGTTCCCGGTAACCTACCTATTCCTTCAAACACACACTTATATTTTTGTAACAAATCACATTGTTCTCTGTTTACCACTTCATTGATACGAATTAATAAATTGAGCGCTATACAAGCATCTCTTGATAATAAATTATTACAATTCAAATCTAAAACATAAATTTTACTTATAAATGTCTTATCTCTATGACATAATTTACCTTTAAAATGCCCTAAAACTGGCAATATATTTTTACTGACCTCGCGTAATATATTACCAGTACGTTGCAACATACGTAAATTAAAACCGGCCTCCTGAAAACTACTTCTAGACATAATACACACGTCGGCACCACTGTCTAGTTTAAAAATTAGGTCTACATCATTTATATTTATTTTTTCGAACCATCCTCTTGAGACAGAATTGATTTCGATAAAGTTTACCGTTTCTGCCTTCTCACTGTCCGATGAAAGTTCAACTTCAACGACCTGTTTACAACATTTTGCAAAATAACCAATTCTATAACATCTATAACACTTAACGTTGTATGCCGGACACTTATTACGTTCATGAATGAAGTTACAAAATCTACACTTTCGCGAATCAACGTTATACGCATCGCCCCGCTCGTAACCTCTCGCGACGTTGCCGCTCTGTCGCCCTCGCTGCGTCCTCGGTAGCTCACCGGCCGGCACCCGGCCTTTGACGCCAATGCTCACACGTTCGATCTCGCTAGGCAACAATAAATTATTTGTACCTGTGGACATATTACTTCCTGATGCAGCCGATTGCACTTTATTTGCCTGCAGCCCAGCTAGCTCAGCTGCTCGACACCACGAAGCAGCTTCTTCCAGCTTAAGATCGCTTTTTCTCAGCATCCTTTCACGTAGCTGTCCATCCTTGATTCCCCTGATAAGTTGTGTTAATATTAAACTCTCGCGAAGTTTCTCGAATTCACATGTTTTACTTCGAATTTTCAGTAGCGCCAGATATTTTTCGAAAGTTTGATCTGTTTGTAATGTTTCAAAAAATATATGTCTCTCAAAATTGACATTCTTCTGGGGGTCGCACCTTTTCGAGAATATGTCACTTAACGATACGTAACTGATTTCTTCTTCCGTTGATAAGTCTAATTCTTCATAAATATCTCGTCCAACTTGCCCGATGACGTGCAAAAACAAAGCACACTTCTCTCGATCCGAAGTTTTTTCTCTTCCACTAGCGATAAGATACCAATCAAAGGTTTTCTTCCAGTGACGATAATTATCGGCAAGGCTGCCGTCCTCGCATAATGGCGGCGGTTGTTGCAACGCCGAGTACATCATTGTATGACTTGTTATAGCACTTACATTTGATTTATTTTCACTATTTGGCATTATCACGACATAATATCTTTTATTTAATGAAAATAACTATCCAAAAACCACACCTGACACCATGTTGTGTTTATGAATCGTAAATCAAACTACACTGTGTGGCTTCTATAATACAACTGGTTTATTTAGATATACCTACATACTAATTGACTATCATATACAACATCCTACAACTACAACACCCTCAGTGCTCACTAACACAATTATTATTAAAAAAAAATATTTTTAATCAATTTCACACGAACGAATGCACAGGTAACAGTTCATCACTACATAGTGTAAAACAAAGTCCTCTGTTCTATCTGTTTATCTTTTCGCGATAAAGTCAAAAACTACAAAACGGATTTTCATGCCGTTTTCACCAGTAGGTAGAACTGTTCATGCGGAAGGTTTAGGTATAATTCGTCAAGGTTTTCTTTTTATTATCAGAGCGGGACAACGTCTGTCGGGCCCGCTAGCTTACAATAAAATAGCTCATTAGTTAGTTAGCTGCCGAAAGTCTCGTGAAAATCAGTTCAAGCATTTCGGATATTCCACTGCGGCCGAAAGCGAATAAAAAACATAAATTACTTTTTATGAGTTCCGCTATCTACCACTGAATATCCCATGAAAATCAGTCCAACTATTTTGGAAATAGCAATTTGGACGAAGCCGCGGACAAATAAAATAGAATATGTCAACCGCTATAATTTCGGCTATCTGCCAGTAAAATTCCCATTAAAATAAGTCCAGCCGTTTTGGAGATTACCCGGAATAAACAAACAAACAGACAAAATATAATAATATAAAAATTCACCAAAAAGTTATTATTTATTGTTACATACACACACTTTATTGTTAGCGTAATAGATTGCAAATAAAAAATTGGAAACAAAACTAACGTAGAATAAACTTTTTGAATAAGAACACAAAATAATCTTTGAAAATGTTTGCGATAGAAACTTACCACGTTACCATGGCAATGTATATAATACTAACGCTAATACGCAGCGAAAGCTGTCAAAACGAAAAATATGCCCGATTTTGAAACATTCTTCATTGGCGCTCCAGTCCTATTGGTCTTAGCGTGATGATATATAGTCTAAAGCCTAAATCGGACCAGTAGTTCCTGAGATTAGCGCGTTCAACCAGACAAACAAACACTTCAGCTTTATACATTAGTATAGATTAGGGTGCATTTTTAAACGGCTAAATTTTTTGATCCCGAAGCAAAATTCTGTTCAAAATGTGAAAAACAATGCTTGAGAATTTATTAACTCTAAATAATCTTCTAGAGCGCGAGAAGAAAGAAAAAATAACTGATTGGGTATGAAAGTATACAGGCCACTGATAACAAAAATGCAATTTTTAAAATTTTTATCGGTCTATCTGTCTGTTTGTTCCGGGTAATCTCCGAAACGGCTGGACCGATTTTCACAAGAATTTCACTGACAGATAGCTGAAATTACAGCGGGTTACTTAGGCTACTTTAAATCCACAATGCTAACTTCAAAATGGTTGGACCTATTTTCACGAAATTTTCACCTGCAGATAGAAAACATCATAACAAGTAATTTAGACTAGCTGTTAACCGTGGCTACGCCCGCAATGTTATCTCCAAAACGATTAGACCGATTTTCACGGGACTTTCACTGGCAGATAGCTGACCGTATAAGAAGTAATTTAGGTTATTCTATTTTAGATTAGCTGTTACCCGCGACTTCGGCCGCATGAAATTTAGCAAAAATATGTCGTTCACTATAAACATGTGCATTGAACTGGACTCCCAGAGTAAATATAATTGAAATTCATATCTGTATGTATGTATGTAATTTCAATTATATTTTGTTTTCCGTCATTTTGGCGGCCATTTTGTTTTATTTATCGCGCTTTCATCTACATAACTCAGCAATCATAGTAACGTATAAGAATATTGTATAAAGTTTAATGAGCACTATTTAAATTGTCAAATATTAAAAACTGCTTAGATAGATATAAAGTTTTAAATCTTGATTTATATTTATCCAAGACTTCAAGACGTCAGCTCATTTATTGTTTACAATTCAGTTACTTATTTTTCCCGCTATGAGTATAATATAATATTTTATATGAATACTGTTCTTATGATATGTTTAATTAATTGAATGTTAATTTGAATGTATACCAAATATTCAAACTATATTAAAATTAATAAATTATCAAAAAACGTAATTAAAATATTTTATGAAATTTGTTAACCATTTTAATATATATATATTTTTATTTCTTATATTTTTCCTTATTATCTTTACTCACAAGTCACAGCTCGATAAATATAATTGTTTAATATAATCTTTATATATATATTTCTTATGTCCGTGTGTATGTGACTAAACTCTTAAACAGCTAGACAGATTTTGATGAAAATTTTTGTGTGTGTTCAGGTGGATTCAAGAATGGTTTAGATTACAATTCAACGCAATAGATGGCGTTGCAGTTAACTTTTAGGATTTTTATATTCAAGGCATTCTCGCGCAAAAGTATGTGTATATATAAAATGGCTGGTTGTATTTCTGAGATTGAAAAACTCAAACAACATTTGACCGATTACCATGAAAGTTAGCAAACAAATTACCTTTTTACTGTCAATGATATTCATCCATTCAACTATAATTCGCCACTATGCGGCACTAGGTTCATATTTACTTAGTTTTTATTGTAATTTAAAGCGGTCGCAGTCGCGTCCGGCCGCTAGTGTAGTAGTGCAACGCTAAGCTATCTTCAACGAAATCCCTACAATTAGCATATGCCTACAACTGTCACAGAGTAACCACTCAGATGCGACACATCAGTTTACCAAAGCAATTGCTACAGAACAAGTGAAACCGGTACGTCTCAGCTATAGGGTTACAATTTATAAGCGCATTCATAGCTCATTAGCCAGCAAACGGGTCTAGAACGAGAGTGTATTAAAACCCAAGGTCATGCCTGTGGTAAAATCGGGTAACAATACTTTCAAACATATGAACAATAATTTTACATAATTAATTACCACAAGTAATATTAATCAATTGTAATAAACAATATATTCACGAAGAACCATTTACTATGGTGAATCAATCATTGTTTTTACACGCATACACTACCAGGTAGTCTGTGGCCAATTATAATTTTGAATGCATCATAAATCAACCGTCATTTAACCTTGCGTGTTAAAGACACTTTAAATCTTAAAAATATGAGATAAATGTTATGCGGATATAAAAATTAACTATGAAATGGATTTAAACTTTATTTCAGTCATCTGTTTTTGATTAATCGTCAATTTTAATATCAATCAATAGACCATATAGTTATCGATTATATAGTTTAGAAACTATTATTTGGAAAATAACTTTCCGAGGGATTATATGCATATTTAATTTATAGTAAGTAGAGAAACATCAACTTATTTTGTAGGTATCGGAGGACGTAGTACGCGATTTGATGTCATCGCTGGCTCGGTCAAGGCACAATGTACCGCTGGTGGAGGTGTCGATCTTGGACACTGGAATCCACAGGTGCTGGATGCTTGTTTCATGTTGACTTGAGGCGGACAAGACAGGGTTTTTGTTCGCAATAACTATTTTTACCGGAGTCCGTCAAACCGCCGAAAGATACTTGTGTTATGTATTTTCGCGTACTAAAGCCGTTGTTTTGGCTTTTTGCCAATAACAGACGTAAGGCAAGGCACGCCAACCACAGTTCCGTTTAAAAAACAAAAAATAGATTATGCTCCGGTGTTATCACAAAAGATATTTTCTAATTTCTATGGGTCGGCTCGCCTGGGGTAATACCACTCTCTCACAGAAAACCGACGTGAAGTAATAGTGCTTGCATTGTTGCGTTTCATTCGGTTAGTGAGAGCGCCGGAGGCCCACCCCAAACATATGACATATGAAAATGCGAACGGAGTCATGGGAAAATAACTAGTGTTCTAATTAAATTGAATATTACAGTAATAAATAAGCCGATTTTAATACTTTATAGGTATAGTGTATGCGCTATATGCGTCTCATATGTTCTCGTGTTGGTGAGCAAATGGCAAATGTCATTGTCACAAGAGACGACTTTGCTATATTTACTATACGTGAGCATTGTCGAGCCAGTGTGGAGTACAAAGGATACCATACAATAGGCTTTAGACTTTGACCACAATCTTGCCTGATGTTCGATAATGGGTGTAGTTTAAGATGTTAAACATTATCAGTGTTATTACAAAAAAGTTAAATACGTATTGAACCCTGGCTTTAAAAAGGTCTCATATTAAATGCACCGCGCTCGCTGAATGTTCGCCGTCTTGCTTTTTTGTCTCGCTTTGATTACGTTAGGTTAGACTTGTGAAAAAGGATAACGCGAAATTGCCTCGGGCGAGCGCGGTGCGTTTATTAGGAGACTTTTTTAAACCAAGTATTTAATACGTATTTAACTTTTTTGTAATAACACGGTATAAATCTAGAAGAGAAATTGTTCTCAAGTGCAGCTACCCAAACACACCTATAGGTGCTTGGAGATAGATTTTAAACTTGAGGATTGTAACTAGTTATACGGGCTTCAAAAAACTCTACGACCACCCTATGGTATCATCACGATTTTTGCTTTCACTGAAAACACTACCTTTTTCGCAAGGATGCATACCTACAATGATCGCGTCTCCCGAAGACGATAACCACTAATCATTGCATTATAATGCAGTTTATTTAGTGCAAGTGCAGTACATCACAGTACACACATGTCTGATCCTTCAAAATAGAACCACACTCACATACTAACAATATGTACGACACTGTGCCTCAGACACGTGCACACAAACACAGTAGGTATATAGGTTCTAAAGCGGCCTTTTTTAAAGTTATACTTCTTTGGAAGTTATGCGCTCCAAAGTAACCCACCTTGAAGACATGTATGCATATACACAGTATTTATTTATATACGCCTATATGTTGCATAAATGTATACATGGTTAGTTAGCTCGCTTGGTTAGTTAAATTCAATTCGTGGAATTTGCACGCAAGGTCACAAAGCCAGGCCGAGGTTCGACCACTCTGGCACCCTTGCGCTAGTTCCCCTATCGACTGAGTGACCTCGCGTTCGTCACCAAGCACAGTGGAACTCACAAGCCCTTCGAATTGGAAACACTATTTAAAAAAGTTTGTAAACATCGAAACAAGATTACAATGATCAGATAATTTTTGTGTACATCCACGGTTATACCACAAAATAAAGATATACTGTATATAATCGTAATACCTATGTCTTTATGATATGATGATACGAATACAATAGATGTTTTTGTCTTTCATATAAAAGTTAAAAGCGATTTATAAAGTGTTTACGATCTAGTCATTAGTATTTTGAATATCGCTTGTTGACTGTGTCAATGATTCTCAAAGCGACCGAAAGTTACAGAAATTACTACATATTACAAGAATTGAAATTACTCAAAATCAAAAATACTTTATTCAATTATACCATAAAAAGACGCTTATGAACGTTAAACTTACCACCGGCTCGGAAAAATAACTCAGTCACCGAGAAGAACTCGCAATAAATCGAACCTGTTTATCTTTTCATAATATATATTTTTACAAACATAGATAGTTACATCCGTTTTTGGTAGATGTACAGACAGAGGCGTTATTTCTAGACGTCATCATCGTTCACATATTAATCCACCCTAGCTTTTAGACATTAAAACCAGCTTAACTCGGTGCTTGAACTCACTATCCGACAAATCGGTAACATGCTTTAAAAGTTTGTTATAAAACCTAACATTATTACCTAAAGATCTGTTACTGGCCTTAGTGAGCCATAAATACCAAATGAACAATTTGTTATTGTTTCTAGTATTTATATTATATCATTATTTTATTAAATCCAACTTATCTAAGTTTTCGCGGACAAACATTAGATTATCAAGAATATATTGTAAACATATAAATTAAATATATATTTACAAATATATACATGTATAGTAATATTAAATTATATGATACTTTTGGGTTTCTTGGTTGTTTGTTAGTATTTGTTTTGATATTATTATTTAATATGTTAAATGTAACCTTCAAGTATCATATCCTACAATACTGCGAGTGTTTAACCTTTCACCTGGTATAAAAATGGATGTTGATATATATTTGAGATAAAAAGACTAACACCATTTGATTGGTCACTTGAAAAGTTCGTATACCTAAGAATTTTAAAGGAGCTTTTATACTATCCATTATTATACGACACTAGATGGCACTGTAGAATATCAACTCTTGTACTGTTGATCCGGCATTGCTGGTAAAACTGTTATCTGAATAAGAATTTACACAGAATTCGATTCATATATACAGCTAATAAAGTATATCGAAATAAACAAATATTGACATTCAAACAAACAAATAATTGTATGTATTTTAAAACATGCTAGCTGTATAAAAAGTTGAGAACCTCTAGCTTAGAATCATACGTCAAGTTGAATTAGCATTCGAACAATAGAAGTAAAGGTCACCGACGGTCACCAGCTTATAAAGTGATTCAGAATATAACCTACAGTTATACGGTACCAGATTATATGATATATAAAGGTTAATTAAAATTGTATGTGTAGAGAAGAAAAGGTTTACTCATCAATTAACCAAGTTATGAATTGGACGACGTTATGCAAATATGGGTAAACTTTAGAATCTAAAAGCTGACATTAGACATTCAATAGGGTTGGCATTAGTCCAAAATAAGAGGTGTTTCTAAAACCAGAAACCAGGAAATCTATACTTATATATTTTAAATATTATAAATCTGAAGAGTTTGCTTGCTTGAACGGGCTAATCTCAGGTCAGGTCTGATTCAAAAAATTCTTTTAGTTTTAGATAACTTATTTATCGAAGAAGGCTATATATCATCACGCTAAGAGCAATAGTAGTCGAGCACTAATGAAGAATGTTTCAAAATAGGGTTTTTCCTTTTGAGAGCTTCCGCTGTGTGTTAGCGTTAACCTATAGTAACTATTCCGTGCCGACGAAGTCGCGGGCAGAAGCTAGTATCTTATAATGAGACTCGGATTATCTTACATTTATTTACCTGTGGCTCCTTCTCTATTCTTGCATGATCTCATCCAATTGGTTACATTAAAGTAATTAGCTTATAATAACTTTGTAGTCTATTTCTACTCACGTAGCGACTTTGAATTAATCACAAGATCGATTATAATTGGTTTTATAGACAATTAACAGCATTATTGTAATTATTGGTTAATATTTAATGATAGGAAATAATTAAAAGGCTTTTCTTTGGAAATAACATTGTTTATTACTTTAATAATAAAGATAATGGAAGAATAAGTAGGTATTCACATTTACATTGTGACAAAGTTCATTGTTATTGTAAACGTGACTTTGTAGGGACTCACGAATGTGTCATATTGTTTTAACTATTCAATTAATGTTTTTAACACAATAAAGATCACCTTTGCTGTTATGAAATGAAATACTAAAAGTTCTAAAATTCACTATTAAGAGCAAACAAATTATTATAATAATATAATTATTGCTATACGACACTGACAATATTAACTATAAAATACTTCCCTAGAAATTTAACAGATGGCACTGTTTCATAGTTCGTAATATATTGAAAAAATATATCATTTTAATAGGTCTTTACCTATGAAATTGCCGTTCTGCAGTGCTGGCCAATTCAAATCATAATAATTTTTGTTTGGCTAAGAATTCTAATTTCAAATTAATTTTATTTTAAAAACATGGAATTCTTTTTCCAAAAGTAGTCATTTGTTTATTGATTAGTGTTACACTTTCATCGCATTTTAATCTTTTTTGTCATCATGGATACGTTAAAAATTCGAGTAATTATGGAATATGAGTACCGTCGTGGCAGCAACGCAGCACAAGCGGCACGCAACATCAACGACGTTTACGGAGCTAACACTACAAACCAACGCACCACCTGTTATTGGTTTGCTCGCTTCCGTTCTAGGAATTTCGACCTGAAAAATGAGCCTCGCGGTCGTCCGAAGACTTTGGTCGACAATGACGAATTAAAGGCGATTGTGGAAACTGATGATACACAATCTACGGCTGAATTAGCAGCAGCTTGCGACTTTTTCGACTTTTTCGACAGCAATATTGGTCCATTTGTGTCAAATTGGCAAGGTAAAAAAGCTTGACAAATGGGTGCCCCACGAACTCAATGACCGCCAGAGCGCGAAGTACGCGTCGAGACGTGCCTTGCACTGCTCAACAGACACACAAATAAAGGAATTTTGAACCGCATTGTTACCTGCGATGAAAAATGGATTCTGTTTGATAACCGCAAGCGCTCAGCAAGTTGGTTGGATCCTGGTTCAGCACCTAAACAATGCCCTAAATGAAAACTTAACCCTAGAAAAGTGATGGTCGCTGTTTGGTGGTCTAACGCCGATGTGATTCATCACAGCTTCTTACCAAACGGGGTGAGCATTACTGCAGATGTGTACTATGAAAAACTGAACACAATGATGGAGAAGCTGGCACATCTCCAACCAGCATTGGTCAATCGCTCGTCTCCGCTGCTCCTGCACGACAACGCGCGACCTGATACTGCACAGCAGACGGTCTCCAAGTTGCAAGAACTGGGGTTGGAAGTTCTCCGTCATCCGCCCTACTCACCAGACCTTGCGCCTACAGACTACTATTTTTTCCAGAAACTCCTTGGCGGGAAAAAAATTCAATACCCGAGAGGCAGTACAAAATGCCTTTGTAGAATTTGTTGCCTCCCGTCCAGCTGATTTCTTTAAGAAGGGCATCAATAAACTGCCACTGCGTTGGCAAAGATGCATTGATTGCATGGGTGATTACTTCGATTAATACAAATAAAAAATACATGAAAAAAATTCGTTTAAATTTTTTCATACAAAACGGCAATTTCATAGGTAAAGACCTAATATTAGGTGTTTTGACTTAAAAAAATAATTCAAATTTAGACATTGTAATATAACACATATTATAAGATATCTCAAAACTTAAATACGTGAAGTCTTTTCTAAGTTTAAGAAGACGTAAATAACTAATACATAGTACCCAGGATTTATTTCGCTCGTATTATAATTTAAATCATTACTGATCTGACTCTGGATTCGATTCATATAAATTGATATTTGAAGACATTAAATAGAAAAGGATGATAAAAAATAGGGTAGAATAATAATTATGTTAGTTCATAAATTCATAAAAAATGGATTAATGTGTCATGTACACGCAGCGTTCATTCCGTATCGAGCTGCAGTCGAACGTATACGTCCTGTTCACACCTCTTCAAAATGAATCTACTTTAACAGAGTTTATTTTATACGGTCGTTATTGTTAAGCCCTTGTCGTGTAATATTTTGCCCAAGTTCAATGTTACAACCAAGGGAACTTTGTACCAAGAGTCTATGGGAACGAAATCATGATCGGATAACATCACACTGCCGTAAACTTGGTTCTATGTTCATCTATAGCAATCTATACTAACATTATAAAGAGGTAAAGTTTGTGACATTTTGAGTTGTGACGTTGCAGGGGGTAATCTCTGGATCTACTAAACCGATTTTGAAATTTCTTTCACCAATAGAAAGCCACGTTGTTTGTGAGAGTCATAAGCTACAAATTAGCCCGAAAAATGAAAAGACTTTTTTGTGGTAGTCAGATTTGCAAAGTAAGTCGTAGAAAAAACGGTCGAACGTAAACGCCGCCTTTACGATGAGAGATATATGGTTAAGTTCTATAGAAAAGTTGTAGAGCTTAATAATGCCTACAAAAAAGTCACGGACAGCATATGTCTAACTTTTATATTTAAGTCACAAAAAGTAGTTTTTTTATAAATGTTTACCGCCCAACAAAGTGGGCACAGGTCAGCTAGTTTTATATACAGCGTGACTGGTTAGTCACCAGCAATATTTTTACAGGAGAACCATTAGTCGAGTCTCGTTCTAAATCAATTTAAAAAATAGGTGCTTAATATTTAACCTAATTATCTAGAGAAAAACAAAACTGATAAACACAAAACACGATTTACGTAAAAACGAACTGGTGTAATAATAAGGAAAGCAATGAATCACACCGTGCCGCGCAGTCCCGTCCGCAACCCGCACCTCGACCCGCACCCCGCTTCCCTATGGTCGACCGTGCGGCGTTCCCACGATAAGCAGTTACGTAATGATTAACCTTGAAAAGCGCCCCTTTAATGATGTATATTGAACCTAGATGTGATTTTTTTAAGTTTAAAAGTATCGTTCCCATACTTTTATAAGTTTTAGATCCAATTTTAACTAAGGTTCTCTTTGTTGTTTATTTTTATATATTAAATGTGACCATGAACTACCAAAGGATATAAGGGTGTTAAACTTTTTACAGTCGCATGGTATATATATAAATAAAGTAGTAATCTTGTAATGCTATTATATAAAACATATCACCGCATCAGCCGGACCTTAACATTATAAGTTAAGTTCCTTAATTTTTTCTTTGTATTACACAATGTTATCTATTACCTGTAGCAGACAAGGTTGCGAACTTTTTAAAAATGTCACGCGTCTAATAAACGTGAGATTAAACTCGCAAAGAAAGAGAAAGTACATGATATATAGTTGCGGGGGAAGAAGGATTTATTTTTACGTGATTCTAGAAAAAATATTCTTTAACAAAACGTCGTCAAAATCCGTCTTACCATTTCTAATTGAAGGTACAGATAAAACCCTCGAAATATCGATTCAAATTTCAAAATATATTTAAATAAGGAACGTTGTGAGCTGGTCATTTACTAATTAAAGAACTAACAAAACGTGCGTTCATTTCTATTTCTGTCCGAAAGTTTAGATGTAATAATATAAAAAAAGACTTTCATATTCCTGGCACATTTTTCGGGAGATGTATTCCCTAATGACTTAACTTACTTGAACACGACAATTTTTGGTAACCCTAACTAGTAGCGATTTTGTAAGCATATCTATACTTACTAGTGGACGCCCAGTGGTCGACATTCGACCATAGTTCATTGAATTTTTAAAGTTTGAACTTTATTAGGGTTCTTTTATCAATGGCATCGACTTCAAATATATAATTAGGTAGTTCAAATATCAATATTTTTTATTTAATTCGGTTAATTTAATAATTAAGTTATTTTTCGCTTTTTAGTGCCTTATTAGTTTTTCACATCGAAGGCGGTTTATTTTTTTTTGTAAAAAAAATTATTTCCCCATTTTTAGTGTTCATAAATATATCTGGTTTGTAATGGGTATAATAAATCGGCTCCAATTTCACGAAAATACGTAGAGACGAAGTGGGTGAAAATCAAATAAACGATATTTCACCCTCTTCGGGGCTGAATATTTTCTTCAAATTTATATGGGACCACCGCTGAATATAACTAATTCCAATAAAAAAAGAATCATTAAAATCGGTTCATAATTTGCGGAGATATCGATTAACATACATAAAAAAAAATACATAGAACCGAACGTAGTCACCTCCTCCTTTTTCGAAGTCGGTTAAAAAATACATACAGTCGAGCATAGCAACCTCCTTCGCAACCTTTTTTGAAGTCCGTTATTGACGGATGTCAAAATGTCTTTTTTATTTACATGTATGTATATGTCGTGTAAAATTGAAGCAGTAGTGTGAGTAATGCATATTTTAATTAATTTAATGTACTTATAATGCACTTTATATAAAATAAATAGCTTTCTGCACTTCTCCTCCATATCAACTTTAACTATGCCAAATTTCACGTTCATCCATTCACGCAATTCTTTTAAAAAGAGATCCAAAGTTTTGGCTTCACGTATTAATATATATGATATATAAAGCTGAAGAATTTGTTTGTTTGTTTGGTTGAACGCGCTAATCTCAGGAACTACAGGTGCGATTTAAAAATTCTTTCGGCGTTAGATAGCTCATTTATCATCACGCTAACACCAATAAGAGCGGAGCACCAATGAAGAATGTTTGAAAATCGGGCTATTTTTTTCCTTTCTGCGTGTTAGCGTTAATATTATGTACGTTGCCATGGTAACGTGCTAACTTTCTATAGCAAACATTTTCAGAGTTTATTTTGTGTTCCTATTCAAAAGGTTTATTATACGTTAATTTTGTTTCCATTTTTTGATTATACGTTGCCATGGTAACGTGTTAAGTTTCTATCGCAAACGTTTCCAAAGTTTATTTTGTGTTCCTATTCAATAAGTTTAGCCTACGTTAGTTTTATTTCCAATTTTTGATTTGTAATCTATTACGTATTATAAAAATATAGTGTGTGTATGTAATATTAAAATAAATACTTTGTGGTGAATGCATATGTCTACAGATAACGACAAAATATTTTTAATCTGTCTTTTTAATCTGTTTGTTTGTTTGTTCCGGGTAATCTCCGAAACGGCTGGACCTATTTGAACGGGAGTTTTACGGGCAAATAAGTAACTAATGAGCTATTTTATTTTAAGCTAGCGGGTTCGGCAGATGTTAGCCGCCCTAATATTAAGACAAATTATACCTAAACCTTTCCCAAGAATCATTTTATATATTGGTGAAAACGGCATGAAAATGCATTCTGTATTTTTTGAGCTTATCGCGAACAGACATACAGACAGACGGTGCAGAGGACTTTGTTTAACACTATGTAGTGATGAACTGTTACCCGTGGTCGAAAATATGTTGTTTAGTGTAAACATGCGCGTGAGACGTGCGCTGTACTGGACTCCAAGAATAAATATAATTGAAAGTCGTATGTTTGATTATGTATTACCTTTTTGGTCTTTTTGCGGTCATTTTGTTTTATTTACCGCTCTACATAAGTCAGTGATTATAGGAACGTATAAGATTAACTTAATTATATAGACAATATGAGCATATTATTTCTATATAATAAAAGGTTTAACCATATTGTTCGATAATGTATAGCTTAATATTTTCATTACTTTCTTATATAGTGTAAGTGAGCACTGAGGGTGGTATATAGTAGTTTAAAGTTCCAGGTACGTTGCTGATGATAAATCCCATCCCATTCGACACACTTTTAGTATTCACATATCTAATGTACATGTTACAGTAGATGACGTGCGTGTCGTACTTACAAATATTTTTGAAAGAACTTTTCTGTAATTTCCACATTTACTCACAATTTTACATTTATTTTATACATTAAAAAAAACGCGTGCGGAGCCGCGGGTAACAGCTAGTCTTACATAAAACGATCGTCTGTCTCCTTTAGAAGGCGACCAGGGACAGTAAATGCCAGATATACGAGCAGCTATTAAAAGAAGTGTAGATACGGTCTTTCACAGCCAGTAAGTAGCCTTGAGAGATGGGGTAGAAGATTCGGAGTACGGTGCAAACGAAACCTAATTTAGCCCCTCTATATCTTTGACAGAAAGAAAAGTTTTTATTGTTGGAAAGCATCACCACCACAAGATAAATGAAGAAAGCATAAATATAATTAATTAAATATGTCCAAAAATAACGTCCCCTTTTTTTTTGTACGTGGGGAAATCCCTTATGGATACGCCACCCTCCCGGGTGAGAGGGTGGGTTATGTCCGACTCGCACGGACTAAAACCCCACGGTGTACCGACCGACCGTATTGTTGAGGCGGCAAGGGATCGATCTATGCTTCTCCCCTTGGAGAGCCGCCCCAACGATCCGCCCGGCGGAAGGTGACCGCCGGGCTCCTGCCTATAGTGAAGCAACCGGGTACACACCGGCTGCCCCCCCTCGTCCGAAAATAACATCCCCAGTCAACTACATGCCGTGTGTGTACAACTGTGTGGTACTACAGGGCTGACTTTCAATGGGGGCTGATAGCAAAGTACAGACGTGCAGACTGACTGCACACAAGCCACTGGGCTTAGCAAAAATATTAAAGAACTCATAATACATAAACAATAAATAATAAAAACATTAAATATACAAGAATGTACAATAATTTTGTAGGTGGTAGAGCCATGCTGAAGCTATTACTGGTTTCAGCATGAATGGTCGGCTCGCTCGGGGTTGTACCACTCTGTCATAGAAAACCGACGTGAAGTAACGGTGCTTGCATTGTTGCGTTTCGTTCGGTCAGTGAGAGCGCCAAAGACCCACCTCCCTCCCCTTCCCTTTTCCTTCCTCTCCCCCCCCAGGCTGGCAACGCACTTACGACTGGTGTTGCAAGTGTCTATGGACGGTAGTGATCACTTAACATCAGGTGACCCACCTGTTCGTTTGCCTCCTATGATATAAAAAAAATGTAATAAAGTTGAGCAACAACGAAACAAAAATACTACAAAGGCAAAGTGATGTTACAATTGAAAAGAATTACGTATCTATGAGATGAATATGATTTTATTGATAAAACTGAAATTGCTGTCCGAATCATGACCGAATTGTAAAATTCGAATCTATTGTAGGACGGTAAAATGACTCCAATTTATTTGGTAAACGCAGTGCAACAGAAAAACAAACGACGATCAACGGGTCAACTAAATCGACATCGCCAGCCACCATTATCAAGGCAGCCTACAAGCCTTTTGATAGCAGGATACACAGTGCCTGATCCCAAAATATGCCCAATAAGTATGTCACTGTGACGATTTAACCATCATATACATGGTAGCAATACAATAATCAAGTGTGTCACTATAGTGCAGCGGTGGCCAACCTTTTTCAAAGCAAGTGCCCAATGAAACATTTTTACAGAGGTGTTTTTTTTAAGTGGAAATCAAACCTACATCATACATTTTTTAAATGGTATTTGAATAGTATTTTGGAAATCTTGCAGCGGGTATATTACAGCGCGCGTCCGAGTTAGTTGGTCACCACTGCTATAGTGGATGATACACCCGACGAATAGTGGTTGCTATCCAGTCGAAAACATTTATCATGTCCTTCTGATTATTAGCATTGAAAATAAAACGTATGACATTTAATAAATACTTTAGAGGTAACAACTGCATTGTACATCATATCTAGATATAAATTCTTTGACTTTACATCTTTGTTTTTTCGTATTTGCATACATTTTAATAATAATTTCAGTCACAATTGTAGTTATCACGTCAGAAGCATCCAAATAGAGGATGCACACCGTTTTTGCACCAATCGCGTTCAGACCTTGTCTAACTTGCTTTATTTTTGTCTATAACATGCTATGTTTATAATAAACAAAAACAGTGATGTATGTAAAATATATTAATTATACATTCAAGACATTTAGTTTGTTTTAAAATGTGGTAATATATCTTACATTTATTGATTTTAACCTTTACCTGTGACTACTCGAAGAATCCAGTTCACTTACAATGCCATCTGTCTTAAATAATTTTAATTAAAACTCTAGACTTGTACTATAAATACAAAAAAATGTTGTCTTGTATATAATGGATAAACTCAAACAATAATTAACCGCGATGAAATTCTTGTTTATACCATACGTGAGTAGATACTTAAAATCTTTGTCTGTCTGTTAGTATGCTTATAACTCTAAAACCACTGACTATATATATATATATATATATATTAGGGGCCCTCTCTCATTGCGTATAAATGCGCATCTTCACTTTTCGCATTTCTCCCCCTACCTTTACAAAATCTGGTAAGAATTATGATACCATTTTTTTGTTTTGACAAAACTAACGCACCTAATCCTTTAACGAAGAGAAAATAACGTACATACAAGAAAATAATGTTTTTTTTTTAGATTAAGCTTTTAATTTTCTTGAATATATTTAATATACCTTTAGGTAAGAACCTACCAGGATCGCTTTAATCTAGGATCTTTTAATAATATCGCTGCCATCAGAAAACTTGAATAATCAGCACTTCTTAACTCAGTAGGGTTCTCATATTTATTCTTAACTAGCGGGCCCGGCAGACGTTGTCCCGCCCTGATCATAAAAAAAATCCTTGACAAATTATATACGAAAACGTTCCTCATGAACCTCTTTTTCCAGTCGTGAAAACCGCTTGCAAATCCGTTTAGTAGTTTTTGAGTTTATCGCGAACAGACAGACAGACAGACGCGGTAGGGGACTTTATTTTATACTACGTAATGATTAATAGCGACTATACATACACTTTTCTGGACTAATAGTGTTCTTTCCGTGAAGTTTACTTAATTGCTTTGTATCTTACGCTCACATTAAAAGCAATTTGCCGTCAGGTATCTTTTAGAACATTTTCCACTATGCTAAGATTTCTTCACTGAAATCTTCGGTTAATTTTTTTATTGATATTTTAATTAGAATCTATCAACGAATTAAAATAAAATAAAAATTAATAAATCACACCAACATTAAAATATTAGACCTTTATCGCATTAGCAAGATCGTTTTCTTAATTTGAAATTCAAATATTAGTTCTAAATTATTCTGTCCTGTCATTAATTTATAATAAATTATTAGACTTAAAATGCAACTCTAGAATATAATCACAGTAACCATTTGCGGATAAAAAACCGGTCCAATATCGCATTTGTACAAGCAATAACGATGCTTCTGTGTTGATTATACAAAGTCAAAATTCCTAATAATAATATAAGCAAGATATTTTTCGATCTTTATTCATACATGCAACTGTATTATATACACATTGGCTGTATTTTGTATACTGTTTATATTGACCAAATTATAACGTTGTCTTTTTTATGCTAAAAGGCAGCAGACGGCCCGCCTGATGGTAAATGGTTACTGTCGCCTATAGACAACTGCAACACCAAGGGCATCACTGTTGTGTCGCCGACATTAAAGAGCGCGTTTCAGTCCCTTCTTGAAGAGCCGTCATCATAGCCTTGAGGAAAACCGTTTATTCAAAAGTATCTCGGAGAGGACTGCCTTACGTGAAAAGCTTTATTGCAAACCGTTGCTTGCTTAGTTAGTTATCTAAATCTATCACGATCTGTTCATTTAGTATGAAGTCCTTAGAATTGTAACAACCTAAGATTTTTATAAGCACTACCCGTTCTAAGTCGTGTGAAATGGGACAAGCGGTGTTATGCATATGTTTCTTTCCTCCAGACATAAAATATATCGTTCAAATAATAAATGATGCGGACGAAGTCAGGAGTATCAGCTATTCCTAAATAAATACTACGACTATACGACTACCATGATAGCTGTAATTGAAGTGTCCAAATAAATGACACGCGAAAATGTATTGAAAAACTCGTGAGAAATTATGTCATATCAGGTAGTAGTTATCGAAATACCATAACAAGGTTTCACATAAGACATAAGATATATATGCTTTTGCAGATGAATCATTCCGACTAGATACTCAAAACAACAATGACAGACCTTGGAAAGGTATTTTTTTGCGATACCCGAACGTAATATTACATTAAACAAAACCTGTAGTATTCCTAATAGTATAAGGAAAAACAAAAGTTTAGATATATAATTAATAACAATTTAACTTTTTGTTAACATTATCGTTTAACATTGAGAGTCATGGGGAATAAACGCTAATCTATAAAAACTAATTAATGTTTGTTGTTTGATTGACGTAAGACATTATAGGATACAATTAATCGTCAGCGACGCCATCAGGGTTAAATTATAAACGAAAATCTGATAAGAAAACAAATATAGCCCGGTGTCATTTAGTAGCATGAGTAAAACTAGACTCTGCCCGAGGATTTACTCGTGTTATTGTACGTTTGTCTTATCTCTCGGGAATAGTACTTTTTCTGGAAGAAAGTTACCCTATGTCCTTTCCTGTACCCTCGACAAATATAAATGTCAATGTGAGTTTGCTAATTCGTTACGCTCCCACGCTAATGTACATTTAGACATTACACACGCATAACTGTTCATTCTAGGATTCAAAATTCAAATTGGAATGCACTAGCTTTATTTAACTTACATTTTATTTATTCAAGTATTCGCAAAATAAAATTATTGGAACATTTAAAAAAATACACACATATATAATCAAACAGATGGTTTCACATGGCTTTAATTGATTCTATTACCGTCCAGCGAGACTGGGTTAACAAAGCCCGTAGCTGAGTACGCATTAAGGAAAATATACTATCATTAAATTAATTATATTTAGTTTTCTGGTATAAACTTAATTTTTAAAAACCGAAATTGACTGCGTCTTTCCCAAGAAGGAGATAATCTAAATCGTTAATATAGACTTCAAAACCACACATTCAAATATGCAAAACAATGACAATGTCACCTCTTTATATGCAACTAGTTTTGCTCGCAGTTTCGCTCGTGGTAATATGGTCTATATTCCAGTGAAGGAGATAATCGTGATAAAACCATAGCCCAGTGGAGGGGATTTTTCTAAGTCCGTCTGGCTAGTTACCAACCTCAAACTGAGAATGTGTCGCCAAGCACCCGTCGGTGTGTTCCGGCACGTGCACTTGAGACTCAATCCCCTCAAGGTTTGGCGTGTCTATAATCTTAAACTGATAAAGTATAATATAAGGAGTGCGTGTAACCGTCACACGCGGTTGATGTAAAATTTCTATGAGAGATGGTGATTAAGTTAAAAATAAATATATCATATGAGAATTTAAAAAGGCATTTATTGATCGGTGTGTACACGGTCGTCTCCTGATGAGGACGTGGCCCGGTGGCGTTGTTTTGCTGCTGCCGGGCCAACCGCTGGGGCGGCACATGAAGTCTATAGAGATCTCGTGTCGCCTCAACTATAGCGGCTGATGTACACCGTGAGGTTTTAGTCCGTGCGAGTCGGACAAAACCTACTCTCTTCCCCGGGAGGGTGGGTATCTATAAGGGATTTCTCCACGTAAAAGAAAAAAAAAACAAATATTCAGTCCTGGCCAAACTTTTTGACCGTCCTAAATATAGCTGCACAGAACACAAATTTAGATATAAATACCTATTATATTATATTTATAGCATCGAGACAACATAAGAATAAATAAATGTTAATTTTTGATTCCTGTGTAACTATTTTAACTTTGGTTTGAATTAAACCCTTGTCTTATATTACGCACAAGCCCGCCCTTACGGCTATATTCAGAGCGGCCAAAAAGTTTCTATTTTTACAATATGATAATGGTAGTCCGGTGAAGCAGTTAAGGCCTTGCTAGACCAATAGTGTAGTCAGTTCGAAAGAAAAACAGTCTGGTAATTAATATACACTACTTAATAAATTCTATCTAATCATTTATTTTGATGTATTAATTATGCTAAATAAATTTCTATAGGATATTCGACTTCAACAGATCTCATAAAGTATCAAATTGGTTAGTAATATTTAGTTTATATTCAAACATAATTGTATACATATCATAAAAGTAATTGAATAATTTAGGTACAGATTCTAATTTTGTTATTTATACGAGAAATTATTATGAATCATCTTCTATACATATAATAAAAATGGAGTGTCTGTATGTAATATCAAAATAAAAAATTTGTATCGATTGGGTATGAAAGTATACACGCTACCGATAACAAAAATGCAATTTTAAAAATTTTTGCCGGTCTGTCTGTCTGTTTGTTCCGGGTAATCTCCGAAACGGCTAGACCGATTTTAACGGGAATTTCACTGGCAGATGGAAAAAATTACAGCGGGTTATTTAGGCTACTTTAAATTAGACTAGCTGTTAACCGCGGCTTTGTCTGCAATGCTATGTTCAAAGCGATTGCACCGATTTCCACAGGACTTTCACTGGCAGATAGCTGACCTTATAAAAAGTAATTTAAACAATTTTAATTTATACTGGCTGTTAACTGTGGCTTCGCCCGCAGTGCTATATCCAAAACGGCTAGACCGATTTTAACGGGAATTTCACTGGCAGATGGAAAAAATTACAGCGGGTTATTTAGGCTACTTTAAATTAGACTAGCTGTTAACCGCGGCTTTGTCTGCAATGCTATGTTCAAAGCGATTGCACCGATTTCCACAGGACTTTCACTGGCAGATAGCTGACCTTATAAAAAGTAATTTAAACAATTTTAATTTATACTGGCTGTTAACTGTGGCTTCGCCCGCAGTGCTATATCCAAAACGGTTTGACCAATTTTCACGGGACTTTCACTGGCAGATAGAAAAAATTACAGCGGGTTATTTAGGCTACTTTAAATTAGACTAGCTGTTAACCGCGGCTTTGTCTGCAATGCTATGTTCAAAACGATTGCACCGATTTCCACAGGACTTTCACTGGTCTATTTTAATTTAGACTAGCTGTTAACCATGGCTTCGCCCGCAGTGCTATATCCAAAACGGTTTGACCAATTTTCACGGGACTTTCACTGGCAGATAGCTGACCTTATAGGAAGTAATTTAAGCTATTCTATTTTAAACTAGCTATTACCCGCGACTTCGTCCGCATAAAATTTAGCAAAAATATGTTGTTCACTGTAAACATGTGCATAAGATATGCTTTGTACTGGACTCCAAGAATAAATATAATTGAAATTCGTATATCTGTTTCTATGTATGTAATTTGAATTATATTGTCTTCTCGGTCATTTTGCTTTATTTACCACTCTTTCGTTTACATAACCTATCGTCTACACAACATAACCAAAGTAACATATAAGAATATTGTATCCAAGTCAATGAGCACTATTTAAATTGTCGAATATTAAAAACTGCTTAAACAGATATAACGTTTTATATCTTGATTTATATTTATGCGAGATTTCAAGACGACAGCTCATGCATTGTATACAATACAACATTATAATAATTAATAGGAAATTTGAAGATAGAAGGGGTATTTCTAAAAAGATAAGATAAAAAAACCATAAACGTATTACTTATTGACAATATGGGCATATTATATCATCATAATAACATCTTTAAGCCATTGTTTCATTAGTTCCTTATACAGTGTAAGTGAGCACTGAGGTAGTTACATGGTGGTTTTTAGGTTCCAAATATGTTGCTTATGATAAACCTCACTTGACACACTGTTAGTATTTATATATGTAATGTATACGTGACATGTCACTGTAGGTAGCGTGCATGTCGTACTTACAACTGCTTTCAAAAAGCATTTCTATAATCGTACATGGTCTCACAATTTTATATTTCTTTAACACAATTTAAAAAACGCGTGCGGAGCTGTGGGTACAGCTAGTTCATAAATATACTTATACGTTGTATGGTAATTACCTACTATCAGATCAACTTATTCTCTACGTATAAGTAAAATACCAAAGAAATACACTATGCTAGATATACCTTATCTTAACTGTGGTAATACTGAATGATTCACTATCGGGCCCAACAGACGTTATCCCGCTCTGATAATAAAAAAACATTGACAAATTATATACCCATGAAAATCCGTTCAGTAGTTTTTGAGTTCATCGCGAATAGACAGACAAACATGGCAGAGGACTTAGTTTTATAATACGCAGTGATAAATAAAGTAAATTTTCAAAAAAAAGTATTAACCGACTTCAATATCAATCAAAAACCCATAAGGCACTAAAAAGCGGAAAATAAATAGTTTATCAAATTAACCAAATTAAATAAAACATATGAATATGTGTGCTACCTAGAGATGTATTGGAAGTCGGTGCCAACCGAAATTTCAAATTTGTTCGAGGTAGAAATGTATACACAGACACGAGAGTGGACTTAAACTTTGTACCTATGTAGATGATATGATTTTCGGTTCGCACCGACTTCCAATACATCTCTAGGTAGCACACATAGTCATATGTTTTATTTAATTTGGTTAATTTGATAAACTATTTATTTTCCGCTTTTTAGTGCCTTATGGGTTTTTGATTGATATTGAAGTCGGTTAATACTTATTTTTTTGAAAATTTACTTTATTTTTCCATTTTTAGTGTACATAAATATATTTTACTAGCAGTGCCCGCGAACTCCGTTCCGCCTTAAGTATATTAAAATATGCGCATTTTTGCGGTATGGTATCTATCGGTATGGTTTCAATTGGTTGTACAATAAGTAACGTTTGGTACGAACGCAACCTTATCAATAATCCGCGATAGTTTCTACCACCAACTCGGCTACCATCGCTTCACACATAATACACCTTAAGTAATGTAATTACAATGCTTGCGTCATGTTGCAGCACAGCAACGAACATAAGCACAATAGGCTCCTAAGAATTGAAGAGTTTTTTTTATAATATTGGTGGCAAACGAACATACGGGTCACCTGATGGTAAGTGATCACGGCCGCCCATGGACACCTGCGACACGAGAGGGAACACAGATGCGTTGCCGGCCCTTAAGAAAGAAGTAGGCTCGTTTCATGAAAGTTTTCTTACTTTGTCAAGGATCCCATGATCAGAACCTAACCAAATTCTCATCAAACTACCCTTGAAGTACATCCTTTTCAATAAAAAATGAATCATCGAAGTCGGTTAGCGTGATATTGAGTTATTCGTCTATTTGTCGTTTACATAATTAATGCAAATTTAAAACTTATACGGTTTTGCATTTTCTTACTTTGTCACGGATCCCATAATCAGAACTTAACCAAACTCTCATCAAACTACCCTTGAAGTACGTCCTTTCCAATAAAAAATGAATCATCGAAATCGGTTAGCGTGATATTGAGTTATTCGTCTATTTGTCGTGTACATACTTAATGCAAATTTAAAACTTATACGGTTTTGCACTGGATGCCGTTGTCGGAACTGGACCAAATTAAAATGGGACCACACGGGAAGTACCAGCTTTCAAATAAAAAAAGAATAATCAAAATCGGTTCATCCAGTCCAAAGTTATGAGGTAACAAAAAAAAAAAAAAAAAATACAGACGAATTGATAACCTCCTCCTTTTTTTGAAGTCGGTTAAAAAAGTTTATTTAACATAGAAAAACAATACAGAAAAACAAAAATAATTTTCTTTGGGCGTGATGACAATAAAGTTACAAAAACTAATTTTAATGCGTGAAACGTTCCAGACATAACATAGACCGAAAACGTACTTTTATAGAGAGCAAAAAAGAGATATATATGTTAAAAGCCGAGAAACATAGGTGAGCGTGATAGAATGAGACAAGATAATAAACGGTGTGGAGGACAATGCAAGTGTTTAAATTCTAAATAGATAGAGATAAATTCTATTATAGAATTTTACTTTTTTGTTTGATTGTGTAAAACGTATACAAGATTGAATTTGACAAAACTTCTATTAATACTTTAGTAATACAATCATACGAACTCTAAAAAACAAGATTGTCAAAGGTTGTAACATTTATCCTAGAAAACAAACGAGCCTTTAAACAGACACTGCTATGGTACTACAATAAGAGCTTGACAGGTTTTACAACTTTATTATGATTCCTAGGTCGACAAGTACTGGAATATGTCATACGCTGCTTGCATATTAATAAAGAGTTCGTAAATTAAATTAAAGACAATCCCCGCACTAGTGATGATTCTTTGTGTCACAGGAGACTTTACAAACTCGCAATTGCATATAAAATGTTAACTTATACTTCTTTTGATGCGTTATAAGAAATCTTTCAGAGCGAAATTTTTGTTCGATACAAGAGTAATTCTAACGTGCAACTGCACATGTAACACACCATAAAGTTAATGGATAAACTGTTTCTTCTCATATATAGATATATTCTTTTAAATATACATATTCTTTTATATATTATTAACTTAAACTTTTAATAATAATCTTTAATTTCGTCGTTTTCGACTAGATTAAACGGTTAAATATGTAAAAAGACTTTTTTTTAACATTCAGATCAAAAGAAGTACCACTTCTAACAAGCGTATGTATGTACACATTCTTTTCTTTATCTCTGACTAGCTGACCCATGCCCACTTCGTTGGGCGGTAAACAATTTTACTTTATCAAACTCTACATTTCTCTAGAACTCAATCATATATCTCTCATCGTTAAGGCAGCGTTCGTGAGAAACGTCTTCGTTAGACCGTTTTTTCTCCGACTTTGCAAATCCGACTACCACAAAAAAGTCTTTTTATTATTCGGATTAATATATAGCCTATGACACTCACAAATAACATGGCTTTCTATTGGTAAAATAATTTACAAAATCGGTTCAGTAGATCCAGATATTACCCCCTACAACTTCACAAACTTTACCTCTTTATAATGTTAGTATAGATAGATAACTATATCCCTCAAGTTAAAAATTTGCCTATATGTGTGTGTAATTTAACATTTTAAACCACTAATATCATATTAAATTAAATCCGTAACGCTAAACCTATAGAATGTAAAAAGCACATGTTTACAGAACAATATAATTCGTAATAACGTTGCGGCACTGCGAAATTGTTATCACTATAATTATCAGCGTATAAATGAGGACAAATCGGTTACGTTTCCGTTTATGTATCTTTTTAAATCTGTATTATACATACAGCGGTTAAAGGTCAACTGAACCGTTCTTATTGGAATGTGTTAGTGGGTCATTATATCAATAGTTTTTACTGACATTTTATTTAACAAGTTGACTGCCAATAACGAGATATCTCGTAGTTTGTGAACTTGGCCAGCAGGCCCACTACGAGTTGTCTCGTCCTTTCTTTCGTTGCCTTATTTGTACAGCTACGAGCAAGTCTTAATATATCAGTGTAAATATAGATTGGTGGTTTTAGAAATGAGAAAAATAATTATGTTTCGCTCACGTGAATTTCTGTGTTGTAGTTCTAAATGGAATTACTAAGTTTCAAATATTAACTTTAAACTCTACATTCCAATAGACAGTTGGCAGCCTTCGTTTAAAAAAATACAGTATTTATTACAAAATTTAAAAAACTTAAATTGTAACAAATGATGTAATGTGAAATTATAATAAAAAATGTGAAGATATTTAAAAACATGATCCGCCATTTTGAGATCTGGATTTAAAAAAAATATACACATAAGTCTTTACTCTAGTACCCGTTACACTGTGCATTGAATAATCTGTTAATTACAAAATTTGGCAGAGTCAATGAAATACAAAAAATAAGGAGCCTATAATCAATCATCTACAAAGAAATCTGCACGGTATGATCATAGTCTTATGCCAATAAGTTCAATAGCGTTGATATCATTGACCCTCAAAGAAACTGTATTTTCATTATATACTAGCCTCTGCCCGCGACTTCGTTCACGTGGGTTAGTTAATTGGGCTAACGCTAACACACAGCAGAAGCTCTCAAGAGGAAAAAAGCCCCGATTTTAAAACATTTTTCATTGTTGCTCCGCTCCTTTTGGTCTTAGCGTGATGATATGTAGCCTATGACACTGATAAATAACGTGGCTTTATATTGGTAAAATAATTTTCAAAATTGGTTTAGTTAGTTTAGTTCAAAAAAAACATCTCGATTTTGAAACATTTTTTCATCTGTGCTCCACTCCTATTGGCCTTGGCGTGATGATATATAGTCTATAACCATTCTCGATGAATGAGGGACCGCTCCGTCGTTACGCGCACGAGGACTTTTACGCGTTAATCGCTTGACCTGCGCGACGATTCGCCGCACAAGCGCTTCCGCTTTTCGGCCGGCAGCGGCCTCGAGTAGCTCTAAAAAAGGCCCTTTTCAGGGCCAACCAGATCGCCACAGGACAACCAAAGCATCGCCTACGGTTCCTGCCGCCTCTCCAATGAAGACCACAGCACTACACACCGAACTCTGCACCCCTGTGCCAGCACCCCGCGGCCAGCCCACGGAAACGGAACAGAAGCCGTCCGGCGGACCGCCCCCGGCAACAGAAGCGTACGAGAGTGATATACTCACTCTCGCCCAGCTAATTACAGCTGGGGCTCTGTCGGTGGGGATGTGCCGCTGGATGGCGCTGTATCTGCGCATCCAAGAAGCTGTGGCCGACGGGAAAACGCCTGCCGCCGAAGACGCAACGGCGCTCGTACGCACCGCTTGCGGAAATCTCGCGCCCCTTAAGATTCCGGACAATCAAGTCAGACCGCTCGGTCGCGCACTTCGCTGGAAGCGCGCTGACCTTGAAGCTGGGTCCGCTGCGGCTTCCGCGATCTCGTCGCCGACCTCATCGGACGCCCAATCGCCTGATCCAAAGAAAACCAAGCAAGAAGAATCCGCGCAACCATCCGCGTCGCGCTCTCAAACCGAACGCTCAGCGGCGCAGGTGCACGCACCCTCACCAGCGCCCGCTACATCGCGGGGGGTGGCACACGAGCAACCCCCGTCCGTATCGCATACGGAACCCGCGCGAGCTATACCGCCGCGCAACAAGACCGCTGACCGTCCAGTGGCGCCACCCGCGCATGCGCCGTCGTACGCTACGATCGCAGCGCAGCCCCTGGAACTACAGGACAGCCAATCAGAAAGCACCGAACGAATAAAACCACCACAGCAAGGTATAGCCGCTGTACAAACAGAGAGTTCCGCACAACAAATAACACCACCGCAGCAAGGTATAGCCTCTACACAAAATCCGGAACACCGGCAGCGTTATCCGCCGATTGTTGTAGAGCAGCTACCCGACTGGGTTCAGCAACTTCAGCAACTGGCGGTGACGCTCGCCCCTACGGACAAGGGGTGAGATTCATCCCAAAGGATGCAGAAGAGTACCGAATCATACAAGATCACCTGGATAAACAAGAGGGGGTGAGCTGGTTTACGTACTCGCCACCCAATCAACGCAACTTAAAGGTCGCGATTCGCGGCCTACCAGCCCAGACAGACCCGAACAGCATCACCGAGGCTCTTCAAGAGAAGGGCTTCACGGCGGAGTATGTTCGACCCATAAAAGGAAGGGGTGGTAAACCAGGGTGCATATACCACGCCGTTCTACAACGCACACTTGGCCTCATACCGGCTATATACAATACGACGACTTTACTACGGATAACAGGCATAACTATCGAGGCATGGCGAGGCAAGCGTGGACCGGCACAATGCCACCGGTGCCAGCAGTTCCAGCACTCATATCGGTGGCACGAGCTAAAATCGCCCAACAGATGAAGGCCATCCCGGAGAGCTACAGGAAATGCATGAGCTCAATAACAGATCTCATCTTGACATCGGGAAAGCTCGGAATCTAAGCAGAAGAAATATGCATGTCGGTCCTGGAAGGATGTTGGGGCCAGGCTCGACGTGAAGACTCCCGACCTTCACAGGAGTGAAGTTCTGGCCATTCACCCTACACACAAAATAAGGCGCAGACACCAGTCCACTCCTCGGAGCAGGACGGAAGAAGACGCGCCCCCGAGAACCCGATAGGAAGCGCATGACGCTCCCCGATCACTACATGGAGATAGCATCTCCACCCACAGACCCTCCTTTTTCAAGAAGGAGGCGACAAATTACCACCGAAAGAGGGTATACCCTGAAACGGTTTCCCCGCACTGCAGCAATGTGGAGCGTGAAGAATTCAGCGATGAATGAGCTATATAACACTGAAAGAATTATTCAAAGCGGACCAGTAGTTCCTGAGATTACTCCTTACAACGCCACAACGTCACAAACTTTACCTCTTTATAATATTAGTATAGATTAACCGTAAATGATAATTTGTTGCCTTACTTAATAAATTAACTGTACCTTAAACAAGTAGCTATTAAAACTGCATATCGATTTAAGTGTATTTCATTAATAATTATAAGAGGTACCTACATTGTCTCTAATGATTAATACGGAAATTTTAAACATAAAATGGCGATAATCAAAAGGTCAAAGTCGTTGTATATTCCATGTACAGAGCTGTCATTGACAAAAAAAGTATTGTTAGAGAATATATTTTAAAATGATTGTTTTCTTTTTTGTTCCTGATAGAATCCTCTATTGTCAATGTACTTGTGTGAATATAAGCGAATATGAACAAACTATATTTATAGTAGGCGAAACGATTTCCGGGCCGTTTTTTTTTATTTGTGGTCTGACTATGATCATATATAATAGTATAGTATTATCATATAGTAAGCAAAGTGTTATCGAAAAAACATGCGCGTAGTCCGGTAAAGCTGTGAAGGCCCGTCAGGCCTAGTCAATAAAAAAAGAGATGTGCCGTAAAGACACACGATAAAAGTGAAACTTTAGTATTACAGAGCAACATTTTAAAATTTTAAAGTCTCGCAGTGTTCCTAGGTGGCCACCTGACCGCGCACAATGTTGCTTAACTTCAATGAGCAGACGAGAACCGGTGTTTTAACACTCTACCCGACACAGTGTTTAACTCCACCAATTTTCGTTACACAAAAAGGTTGCCGATCAGAATTTCAAAGCCCTCCCATAAATAGTTTACACCGATAGATCTGGAACGTGACATATATGAGCGTACCACTATGCATACACATACCATAGACCTGGTGTATGGTCGCACTATAGCTACCTTCTACCGCAAGCTTTTCCCGGCTCGAGATGGACCACTATAGTTTCAAAGTGGTTGACCACGCAAGACATAGCGAGATTGATAGGATAGTCTTTTTTTTATATAGAGAAATCCATTATGGATACCCACCCCATCGGGCAGCTGATGGTGGGTTATGTTCGACTCTTGCGGACTAAAGCCCCCATGGTGTTCTTTACACATCTTTTTGACCGGAGAGAGAGGGCTGTCTATGAATGACATCTCTGCGACCCGCCAGGTGTTGGCCCCTTATCAGAGGGCTATGTCTTCCGGACAAGGAATAGGAAGTAAAAACACTTGTCGCACGAATGCTCCTTAACTTTTAAGGGCCTGTGCAGAACTACTACGGCGAAAGACGTGCTGGTCCATTGCCCTCAGGCTTGGCAGGAAAATTTGCAGTAGATTACAAGTCATGAAAGACGAACTGAATGAAGAAAACTATATACCCGACGCTGGGGGACTAACGAGTGATTTTTATTTTTTTTATATTCTTTTTTTTTTTTTTTTTATGTTATAGAAGGCAAACGAACATGTGGGTCACCTGATGGTAAGTGATCACCACCGTCCATAGACACTTGCAACACCAACGGAGTCGCAAGTGCGTTGCCAACCTTTGTTTGGGGGAGAGGGGAGTGGGGAAGTGGGGGATGGGGAGGGGAAGAACGGGGAAGGGGAGAGGAGGTGGGTATCCGGCGCTCTCACTGACCAAACGAAACGCAACAATGCAAGCACTGTTACTTCACGTCGGTTTTCTGTGAGAGGGTGGTACTAACCCGGACGAGCCGACCCATTCATGCTGAAACCAGTAATAGCTTCAACGTGGCTCTACCACCTACAAACTCCTATCATAACATAACTAAAACTAAATTCTATAAAACTAAAAGAAACGACAAACTAGTAAGAAAACTTAACTGAACCATACAACATACTAGGAGAATCCGAAGTCGGTTCTGCCAGAATGCTGTGACTTACACTCCTATCATAGCTAGTGACAATGAATTCGACATTCAAATATTCTTTTAGGTTTCATATTATCTACTGAGATTGTAGTTATACAATAATGTATAAGACGATAAAAAAAGATTGCATGATGTAAAAGTACTCACATTTTCCATTCTGGACGGTGTAACTAAGGTCCTGGAAGCTGAGATTCACTGGCGGTCGTTGAGGCAAATGAGATAAGTGCGCTCGACCAAGCGCTCGAGGTGCGCTCAGCGGTTCCATTTTACCTATGTCCCAAACTTCACTTCCTCATTTCAGAGATCTATTTATCTGTAGACAAGGACAATATTATTATTAATTATACTGCTCATTGAAGTGAAACTTTGTATGGGAGGGCAAACATTTTGTGCAAGGAAAAGTAGTATGTGAAAACACTATGTCCGGTAGAGTGTTGAAAACACCGATTGTCGTCCGAGCACCGAAGTTAAGTAACGTCGAGCGCAGTCAATACTTGGATGGATGACCGCTTGGGAATATCCCGTAACGTTGACATTTTGTTGTGTTCTTAAATTAAAATATTTCCCTGTAATACAAAAGTTTCACATCTATCGTGTGTCTGTACGACACAACATGTTTTTTTTATCCTAATTCCGTAATTCTAGTGAATTATTTTTTAATTATTTGAACATTTATGAAATCTTTTTTCGTTGAAGGTGACGTTGACTTTGTTATTATGTATGAAGTCTTTGTTTTATTATGTGTATCAAAACTTATATGAAGTCCAAGTAAATATTTGTAATTTAATAAACGCAAACCTACGCGTCCGCTAAATAACACAGAAGTCATTTCAATGTCACTTAATAAATGAAGCAAAGTTCAAAACGGACGATGAATACGATGTTAAATTCAATAAAATAATGTCCATTTTTAATTTCATTTAATAACAATTAAACACGATATACAGCCTATTTATTTCTCTATTCCGTTAGAATTCTGTATACCAATAGCAAAGTCATATATTTCGACATCTCAGTCACTTGACATACTTATTGGACTATTGTACATCACTAACCGTGAACTCTATGAAATTGTAGATGTCACCATTATTCCTATTTCGTTCCCTTAAGGAACGAATACACAAAAAGCTCTTCGTAGAAGTCGCATATGTTAACATATGTTATACTAGCCTCTGCCCGCGACTTCGTTCGCGTGGAATAGTTACTTTGGGCTAACGCTAACACGCAGCGGAAGCTCTCAAGAAGAAAAAAACCCCGATTTTGAAACATTCTTCATTGGTGGTCCGCTCCTATTGGTCTTAGCGTGATGATATATAACCTTTCTCGATAAAAGAGCTATATAACACTCAAAGAATTTTTCAAATCGGATCAGTAGTTCCTGAGATTACCCCTTACAACGTCACAAACTTTACCTCTTTATAATATTAGTATAGATAAAAAATCGCACGTGCAAAATGTCATGCTTCTCTAAACCCATCGATTTAAATAATAAGTTTTGATAATTTATAAACTAAATATTATGATTACTTCGAAATGTATGTATATATAATAATTTAAATAAATAATACTCATGTATTTTCTTCGAAGTTTATCGCTTTTAAATACCAGTCCACATTTTTTTGTCCTTTACAATTAATTATAAAATATTAAATGCAAGTAAAATATATTAGACACTAGACTTGCCCGCGGAATGTGCTCGCGATTTGTATGACTTTTTTTAAAAAATAGTTGAGTTACAGGGAAAAAAAACATTTCAATTTTCAAAACCATCGCTCGAACAGTATACAATTGAATTCGCTGCGAAGCCAGCTAGTGGCGAATGAATGAATACTTTATTGCACTTTTGGATTTGTACACTGGTGAACTTAATACCATAAGGCGTTTTCTTCTAGCTAACCAGCGGTATTGTTGTAAATCAAAAAGTTTTGTATATAGCGTCTATATAGAAAAAAGAAGAATCGATAAATAAATACACATAGATAAGAATATATATAATAATAAAACAAATACATTATTTTACGATTTATGGTAAAACAGATAGCATAAATTACTTTAAAAAAAGTAGGGTCTAGACTTAATATTTTGTACAAATCAATGGAATTGTAACATATCAGCACCCTCTATTACTTTCATAATACAATACTCGTACATAACATGATGTAACTTTAAAACTAAGCAACTAGACATTGAAAACGAGGTCAAGTTTGACCAAAAGTAAGCATGACTTATACAATATATTTTTGCAAGTCATTTCGGTAATAAGTTAAATGTAAGTGAGAATTAAGTTATCTCGAAACCTGGTCATCTTTTGAAACGGTCGAAAATTTCGTCATATTTACTTGGAATAACAGTTATAGATTTTAACGCAATTGGGTAATTATTTGTTACTTTAGAATAAATAGAAGATATGACATTTTACTTTTAAATCTTATAAACTAGCAGTCCCATATAACTTCGTCTGGCCGCGTTTACCTTTAATTTTACCAATAATATATGCACGGGAGCCTATTTTTTAAAATAAAAGTAGCCTTCGTTATTCGGCTGTCAGTCAGTGAGAGTCCCATCAAAATCGGTCCAGCCGTTTCGAAATAGCTAATTTTCGAAGATTAACCGGAACGAGCAGACAGACAAAAATTGTTTTTTTGTTATAAGTATCGATTATACATTACAATTATTATTATATGAGCCGATACATTTCAAAATGAGCTACAACCATTTTTAGTCGTTCATATAACATGTTTATTTTTTAAAGATTTCTAGTTTTCATATACCGAGAACGAAGTTCTTTTTTTTTATCGTAGCTCGGCAAAATGACTGTACTGTGCCTGATGGTAAGCACAGTACAATCCAAAAACAATGGCGACTACCGAGAGACATACTATCCATCACCGGTCGCTGCTGTCATGCCGGCCTGCGTAAGTATCTCTTCAGGTTGCGCTTGAAGGACCCCATGTCACGTCATAGGAAGGAGAAATTGTACTATTCATAAAGTTTTCAGTTTTTTTTAAGATATTCATAACATGTACATAATTTGAAGATCTCGAATAATAACGTAAAATATTAGGAACGGCTAGGATTTAGCTCACTTTGAAATGTAACGACTCATGTATTGTCCCACTGTGAAGATGTGGAATCGCCTCCCAGCCAGTGTGTTCCCTTCCTCATATGATATGGGGTCCTTCAAACGAGGCGTGAAGGGACACTTTTGCCGGTCGGCATGATAGCGACGACTGCCGTTGCTTTTTAAGACCGACAGTCGATAATATTTATAGACTTTACTGTACGTTCCATCAGGTACTATGGAGTCACTTTGTCGCACCACTTAAAAAAAAATTGACATTACAAAGATACCCTTTGTTTTTTTTATTTTTTTTTGTATAGTTTAGCAACGTACTAAAATATCCTTGACAAAAACGAATAATACTTTTTAATTTCACCTTTCAGATAAAATGATGTGACAGTTGCAAAATAACTGTTTTTGTACAGTTTTAAAAACCGCTCATTTCATCATACCAAAAATTCCTTATACGGAAATATTATAATATATTATGCTAGCAATGAAACCAAACCAGTTTAAAACCGAAAACGTCCTTAGTGCCTGCGCGCACTACGGTTTTTCACCGCACAATTTTTTTACGCAAATTTTGTTACATATGGAATTGTATGAAAGCGCGCGCACTACGGGTAGAATTCCGCAACGGAATTAATTCCGTAGGTGCGGGAAAGAGACCGCAAATCATCGCAGTAGCGCTCGAACTACGGTGAAGGAATGTCATCGCTGCGTGTTTTAAATAACAAGTAGATTGTGTCTTGTCTGTTTGTGTATTTCCTTAGTTTTTATAAACTACATAACAGATTTTGACAGTTTTCACAATCATTTAGACAATTTTGTTCGGAAGGATATTATGTATGAAATATTTATTTGAAGTAGAGAATGATCGCCGTATTCTAATGAAATCATAAGGAGTTTTGCGGAGCGCTCTTATTGTTAACGGTGGCTAAACCTTATAAGATACATATAAATAATGTAGTTTTGAATTTTTGCCGGGGTCTTGGAATACCATGTAGTGAATTTTTTAATTTTATTCATAAGTTATGTTCTTCGGCTCTATATTTTGTAATATTGGTGGTGCCTTCCGTAATATAGTTTGGTTATTGTTTATAAGTGAACTGGATGGGAAATTACCACGGAGCACGGGTTCTGAGTTGCCACAAAAACTTCCAGGAAAGTTCTAACAAGACAGCCATCAGCCTGTCAGTTCATTGAAATGATCGCAAGAAATTTGTAATTGTGAGCGATTCCACAATGGCAGTAATAATTTATTAAAAGTTTGGTTAGCACAGTTAAAAAAATAATAATATAGGTACTAAGGAGTTGATCTTAATAATACGTACAAAAAGTATTTAATGTCTCTATTAAGAACCATTCAGTAATTATTAGTTTTACATTGACGAAACCAGGGCATGTTACTGAAAGTAAACACGAGGGGTTAAACTTGTAGATTAAGAGCCCGTGAATGCGGCCAGGCTTTCCTTATTTTATAAAAGCTGAGAGTTTTTCGACGCATGCTTCTGATACAAGTAGAAACCATGAGCTAGTATTAAATTTAGATCATCGTGGCTTTGGCAGGTAACGAAGGTCTATAAAATATGAACTAAAATTTATCAAATTATATAGTGTAAGTTTTTTATACATATATTTTGTTGACATAATATTAGAAATCACGACAACCCCTGACAAAAATCTGTAAACTTTAATAAGTTGTAATTGAACTTACGTTATAGTTTAAAACTTGAATTTTAACATGTTACTTAGGTAACTATTAGATATTTTCTCAGTAGCCAGACAATTTCCACAGTTCTAGCCCCTCACCAGACAAACATATAGAGTAGCTATAGGTGCAAGCGTGAGGCAATATATATCCAAGTAGATGGAAGTGTGAGCGAGGTCTTTTGCAGCCTTTTTATTGCTTTTCTTTCAGTATCTCAGTAAATATATTATACCACTAGTACACGTTTTACTATTATTGCTTGTGCAGTTTATAAGAAAAATGTAATTCATTTTTGATAAAGCGTCATCATAGGATACATATTCATTTGTGTTATTTCTCAAGAGACAATAAAAAATAATTTAAATAACAAATATCAATATAAAATAACGAAGATCTGGCATTTATTGGCTCTTAGACTATCCGGAAATTCTACCGCAGTGCGCGGACCATCTGTTACGGATTTTTTTCCGGTGCGGTTTTTATTTCGCACCGCAACTAGTGCGGGCTCGGCCTTAGGCAAGTCGTATAAGTTTCCTTGCCGACTATTTTATATCATTGAGATAAAATTAGTCAACAAAATAATAGATGCGTTTAGTTTACTTTGCGTTCTCAACTTTTTTAGAAACAGATAATTGTCGCAAACACATTTTTTTGTGTTTTTATTAATCATATTTGAAAAAAAAACAAAGTGTATCGTAACGACCCACGATAAAAGTGAAACATTTGTATTGCAGGGAACATTTTAATTGAAAACATAGAATAAAAAGTCAACGTCACGCAAAGCTCCCAGGCGGTCAGCCATCCAAGTACTAACCGCACCCGACGTTGCTTAACTTCGGTGATCGGACGAGAACCGGTGTTTATAACACTCTATCCGACACAATGTTTACCCCCATCACTTTTCGTCACAAAAAAGGTTGCCGATAAGAATTTCATCGCTCTCCCATAATAATTTTCACTTCAAAGATATTATTAATTAAAATTTATATTAAAAAATAATGTGTTTTATATTCATAAGTGTGTACTTTCGAGTAAGCTTTTCCGAATAATTATTCAGTTCTCAATCTGGTGTTTTTTCTGTAAAAGCAGACATTGTTTGAATGAGAGTAACTAATCATATCATTAACAAGCGGGCCCAGCGAACGTTGTCTTGTAAACTTTCCTCGTGAATTACTTTATCTAATGGTGAAAACCGCATGAAAATCCGTTTAGTAGTTTTTGAGTTTATCGCCAACAGACAGACAGATATACAGACAGACGTGGCAGAGGACTTTGTTTTATAATGAATATTTAAAATGAATGAATGAATATTTAAAATAAATAATGATTAATTAGGTACAGCGATCCAAACAGAGTTTTGGGTAACAAAACGAAGATGTGGGGTTTGTCCCGATTCCACGTAGTTTCTTGTAATTCGTCGGCTTTGAACGAACATAGATTCACCTCCACCAATAGTACTTGGATCGACTAACAAGTGCTTGGCAAACCGTGGTTCGCGGGCCACATGCGGCTCTTTCACTACTTAGTTGCGGCTCTTCCACAAAGTGCTTAGCGCAGATACCGAATATTAACTATTAACTTGCCTTGGAAGAGACGATTAAACATTTTTTAAATTAAACAAAGAGGAATATTTTTAGAAAGCAATAACAAGGCTAGTCCATCGAAAAAAAGACATATTGAGCAAAGACATGCTCGAGAATGTACTTTAAATCCTAATTATTTCGATAAAAATGTATCTACTAAAACTAACCTAACTGAATCCTAATCAATTTGTCACCTCAAGTACTCACTGTATTGTTTATATTTGGCTCTTTTCGATGACGAGTTTGTCGACCACTGGACTAACTAAATCAGAAACATTGGTCGTCTCAAGTATAGTCTTCGTCAATCTTTTTGGCCATTCTGATTATCGCCGCAAGTCTAGGCTTGCGCATAATATACTCAAGAGTTGAATACAAAACAAAGTTAAAATATAATTACACTGGTCTGCAAAAAAAACTTTTTTTTACCTCCTCATTGTTTTCATGCATGATAACGTTATGGTTGGTGCTCTAAATACGGAATTTAACATGCATATAAATACAGCACATAGATTTTAAGTACAATGTCCATTTCATTAAAAAAAAGTATTATCAAAGTAGCAACGATTACAAGAAAGTGAAGAAAGACTACGGTCTAAGTTCTACAGCGAAAAATGCTAATTTTACAGTCACAAGTTATAGAAATACCAGTATATTTATCTCATTAGGGTAATCTAATTCAAGTTATTTTGTAGTTTTTTTCTTTTCATAATTTCCATGAAAGTTTCTCGGCGAATAAACCAACAAAAGTCAGCAAGCACAGCTGCTGACTATTTTCCACTGTAGCGTCTTTAAATATGCGTAATATCCGTAGGAAGCCTTTCACCATGCTCGTCTGATACGACAAAGAGATTTTCCGAAAAATCTACATGCGAGTCCAAAAAAATAATTATGAGTGAAATATTGCATCCTAAAGCTTTATAAGCAGAAAAAAGCTCTCGAATGTTTTGTCGGTAGTCGTGAGCTTTTGTATTAGGTACCAAGAGAATTATCACACACTTTTACAAAAGCCACCCAAGCTTTTCTCAGCTTTGTTCAACTTTGAATTGAAAACGTTATCTGTGTAGCTTTAAGAACAGTTGTAGAATTCTTAAAGTGGCGGATTTCATAACCTAAAAATGAATGGAATTAATAAAAAAATCTATTTTATGCTTATTATGTTGTTATAGAAAAATGGATACCTACACATAAACTACTTTAAAAATATATAATATAGTATGGTTTTGTGCAAAACTCACTAAAGTATTTGATATAGAACGTAAACTATTAAAAGACAAGTTTTACTACTGTTGTAAAGTCAAATAAATATGTGAGGCTCATATTATATATACTTCCATAGAAATCACTTACCATACTTTCCTGCCTTCTCTTACGACAAAAACCTATTTCGTATGTATATATACGATGTGAATATATAAAACGAATAAGAAAAAACTCAATTTATGATATTTTGAAAAAAAAAACCATATCGAAAAATCTAGACGTGATAGAAAAAATTGGTGAGACAGATTAGAGCATCAAATTTTTTTATTTTTTAATTATTTATATTATTATAGCTGTTAAATGTAGTAAAATAAATAAATAATAGTTTAAAAAAACTAAAAACAGCTTATAAAAAATAATAAAAAAAAAATAAAATTTATAAATTTGATTAATAGTGAAATTAAAAATAAATATATATTTTTGTAGTGAAAGAAAATGATAAAAATATGTTTGGAGGTGTGATATTAAGTGAGCATCGTTTTTTTAACTTTTTTTTCGGATTATTGCATTGTCATCGACCTTTGACAGGTGTGCAAAGTTTGAATTAAATCTGATCATTCAAAGTAGGACAAAATCGAGCTCAAAGGGGTCGGTTACAAACATACATACATACATGTGACGCTAATAAAAGCGTGATAATAATTATAATAAATGGTTCTGCATATAAGTAAATAATTATATTATTATGTTTTTTTGTGCATTTATTTCGATTTATAATAAAATACTTAATTTAATCGTATAAATGTCTTATAAAATGATGTTAGGTATATTATGAACTAAGTTATTAATTGGAGGCACTATTTACACTACCCGGGTAATAAAAATAAGTACAAATCCAATTAGGCTACATATCACAAGGAGAAAAATATTTGAGAAAACTTTTTATACCAATTCACCCGAATCTTATTTATTTCTCGGTGCTGAAACCGAATCAAAAAACGTTTTATTTTACCAACCTAAGAATATAAGAATTAATTGCCAACATAATGACATTTCTATTTATATATGGTTTTTTTCACTTACATTACTTTTTTTTAAATACTGAAATGTGAGCGGTTGGCTAATGATTTAATTTTTTTATGATTATTTTCGAAATCAGTACGCAAAATCATATAGGAATTAGGTAAAATTATTTAAAAAGTTGTGCTTGTATGCGAGTGTATTGGGCTTGCGCGACTTTTTTTCGTCATTGGCCTGTGTAAAAGTAATACCTATTTGAGTTCTATCTTGTAGTATTTTTTCAAAATTGAGGTTGTTGGCATTGGATATAGCTAAATGTGAATTTTCTACAACGAAATGTGATAAATAAATAAGTTTAAATAACTATTGTTGGAAATAAATGAAAATGTCGGGTAGTTATACTGCGTCGGCCTATATAAGGAGCGGCGCTTGCCGTGTTGACGCGCCCAAACAAAAATCGGCTGAGTGCCTTAAGCGCTCGCCTTAGTAGTCCGGTGAAGCTGTTAAGACCTTGCTAGGTAAATAGCGTAGTCAGTTCGAAAAACAAAAAAAAAAAAAACGTGTTGACGCACTCTTTCGGTGGCCGTCATATCGTGCGATAGCTCTGTCCGGACTTGTGTCGGTTATTTAACGAGTGATTAATTGTTAGAATTTATTCTTAGCAGTTTATATCTAAATTGGCCAGTTCTGTTTTTAATAATCAACAAATGTTAAAATTGGTAACATTATTAATTACGTAGTGCAATTTTACTCGTCCTTCCATATTGTCCGGACAGTAGAAATAGTGTCCAGATTAATCTCTCGATCCATAACAACAATACAGCAAATTTGAGAAGCCTAATTACCTTTGAATTAAATAATACGCAGGTAATCAATTAATTGTAAATTCGCTTTGTGTGTCTATTTTCCCTTAGTTCTTGGAAACTACTAATCGGATACCATTATGGTTTTTACTAGCATTTAGATAATTACTTCAGGAAAGTTTATATTTATCTACATTATATTTACAGAAAGTAAAGAGATCGATGTGTGTAAATCATAGCAATAATTTTCAGGTGTCTATATTGCTAACGCTTAGTTAACTGGGCAAGATACCTGAAAGTAAAGTAAAGAGGCCTACAGAAAAATCAAGCGTAACTTTGAATCAAATGACCAATGCGTTTATTCAAATTCTATGATCTTAAAAAGAAATGAGTGCGAGTAACCATCACACGCGACTGGAGTAAAACTTCTTTGGCGTTATAAGAGATGGTGATTAAATTAAAAATAAATACGTCATATGAGAATTTAAAAATTTATTAACTTCAAATATGATATGATTGGTTTATGATAACTGAAATGAGAAACATAAATTCTGCTCTGCAAATTTTCTAAATTTCTTGAGAACACTTCATGAGTAGTCGTGCCATATCTTTATAACAAAGAGTTGCTAATAATATTTCCTGTGTTATTTAAGTTCGATTAGCCGATAGATACAGATAATGAAGCTTTGATTTTATTTGTTACTTATATACTTTGAAACTAGATGACAGCGCAGTCGCGCGCCACGCCAATTTAATATTTTTTATTAAAACTACTATTTTTTTCTAAATTTTTTGGTTGAATTGTTTATAAACTATTTATTGACAAAATCAAAAACATTTAAAAACCGGATGGTACAGAAACGTGGCGTCATATTGCCGTAACGGACTTCCGTTGCATTGCCGTCCAGTTACGTCCTAGTCGCGCCTAAAAAAGTTTTACTTCAAAATTAAAAACACTTATCTAGATTAAGGTTAAGGCTAGGCCATAGACGCAAGGAGCAGACATTGACACCAATCCCACACAAAATTCGGCGAACTACCAAAATTCAATTCAAATTCGACATTCATTTTATCCTTGCTGAATTTTAGACGTATTTATTACACAAAAGATACTTATTGTTTCTTAGCGACATTTCAAATATAAAATGAGTAAAAAATCTTGAATAATACAATTTTTATAACAAAACTAGTTAGCTCGTTAAAGGTCCTTAGAGTAAACAATAATTCTATCATAAGGTCATCTGTCTGAATATTTGAACTTAATTTAAATCTTTGAGCTCTCGTATATTGTGCACGTTAGTTTCACATCTAGTAGGTTACATTAGTAACAACTTCATCGTATCAGTGTTAACAGAATCAAACTCTTTTGTAACCAGTTTTGTGAAATAAATAAAAAAAAAAAAAATCTGTCATGTTTCGATTTCGTGGTTATCTTCTTTGACACTAAACGGTATATTGTAAGTTATAATCATTATAACTACATATTATAAAACAATATCCTCTGCCACGTCTGTCTGTCTGTTCGCGATAAACTCGTAAACTATCGAACGGATTTTCATGCGGTTTTCTCCAGTAGATAAAGTGATTCATGAGGAAGGTTTAGGTATATAATTTTTCCAAGGTTTTTTTTTAATTATCAGAGTGGGATAACATCCGCACAGCCTGCTAGTGGTATATAAATATAGAGTTTATTTATAACGCCTAAAACCATACAAAGGACTACATAGTTCGAATCCTCGCAAATAAGCCGGAGTTTTCGCTAAAGGAATACATCGTGGTGAAATAGCATATATTATAGCATAGTTTAGGGTTTTTTTTCTAATATTCGTCTGGCTAGTGTCCGTTCTAAGTTCGAAAATTTCTCGCTATACATATGTCCGCCTCTAGATTTAACGTATTTACCATTTTAGAGAACGTCGTTATTTAACGTCTGGTGGATACTGTGATCAAAGATTAAAACGTCACGTATATTTACAAATTATTTATCCAAAAAAATAATTAACATAAACTTCATGCGTGTCAAGTTATAATGAGAGAATTACAGTAAAAAAAATATCTCATAAATAATCCAGATTGACTTGGCTAACAAAATCACGGCCACCAACCAGTTATATAACTAACTAATGAACAGGAAGTCATGTGTTGATCACGGAATGAATAAAAACATAATCTTATATTTTACCCAAGATCACGCATAATTGTATATATTGAAATTAAAAAAACAAATATAAATTAAAATTCATTAAAATTTATTGTCAATACAAAGTACATAAAAATATATATGACTAGAAGTCGGATAATGGACGTCTTTTAGTGCTTGCATACTTTAAACTTTATAATATACTAGCGGACACAGTGGACGTAGTCCCGCCCTCGCAATAAAAAAAACCTTGACCAATTATATACCTCAACCTTCCTCATGAATCACTTTTTTATCTACTGGTGAAAACCACATGCAAAACCGTTCAAAAGTTTTTGAGTTTATAGCGAACAGACATACAGACGTGGCAGAGGACTTTGATTTATAATATATAGTGATATAGTTCATATTATAAGGTTAAATTTTTGACCACAATCTCATTTGGTATTAAGTGTGGATGTAGCCTAGGATGATCACACTAAGACTAGATCACTTACGACGATTGACTCTCAAGTGCAGCTGTCGGAACAAACCTATTGGTGCTTGGTGAAAAATTTTAGAATCGGGGTTGGTGACTAACCAGTCAATTGGAAAAAAACCGTAGCACAATATTTTCTTCACGAGAGTACTTCTGTTGTAAACTCTAAAAGTAATCCCTCATCAAAAAAATGGATATTATTTACATTGGCAAATGACACGCAAGTTTTATCTACATACTGAATCTCAAATGAATGAGAATAAAAGTATATTATTCGGTCTTTATCAATATTGACACATATATGTTACACTGATAATGATGTGTTGCATGTGCCTGACACGATAATTCAGCAGTCGCCTACGTAAAATTTTTACCTAATCGTACCACCTTTGTACCTCGGTCCCACAGTATAAATTTGACTCTATTTAAAAGTCATTTAAATTTTTAATTCTACAATTCAAGGGTAATTAAAATGTTTAAGTATGCAAAAGCAACTGCGGAGTTTGCGGTATGATTTTAATTGTATTTATAATTTTAATCACTTAATTAATGGAATTTAGCTCTATTTTATATATATAATAACCACCCACGACTTTGGACGCTTTAATCACAACATGGCAATTATTAATAGAAGACAAAAAACATTAAAATATAGCGTGTATCACCCAAGGATTAATTAACTTCCTAATAATAAACATATCAAAGATTGCAAATAGACAAACTTCACCTCTTTATATTAATTAGAAACATATACGAGTTCACGCAAAAAATATCTGGACAGATTTGACAAAATGGCCGCCATCGTAGAACTTATTTTATTTTATAGAAAAACGGTATATATTTAGACTTAGAGAATATGTAGTAGCATTAATAATAACAAATATATTGGAAATTTATAGATTTCTTCGTTGTTTTTTGTTTGTTTTTTTTTGGCGTGATCGTAATCTGTGTATCTTGTTGAAACATAATTATCACAAGCGACTTCTTCCAGAATTGGCAATTATGAAATAACGTTCGACTTGGCTACATGCAGTCTATATATCTTTGCCTTTTCCTTAGAACAGAAAAAACAGACACCAAAAAAGTTTTCGTTGTTTATTTTATCTATGTTTCGAATAACGGGCTTAGCTTTACTCATTAAATATCACCAAACACTTTCAAATGCCTGTACTGGTCGCGAAACATGACGCGTGGGAAAGTATAATTACGATGCGAGTTTTATCATCTATTTGCTAACTTTCGACTGCAGTGACATCTAGTATCAGATGGAGTAAATGTCTATTACTTTATTGCTATAACATGAAGTTTCGAGAAACAATTCTTATGACTATAAAAGCCTCATAAAGGTTGGTTATATTTTTGGAAAACAAACAAATTAAAAGTTTGATACAAAAACTTTACATTTACAAATTACTGCACTCGGTTCCATATGTATTAAAGCAAAATTGATATTTCATGAATATTCAACATATTCCAATATTTATGCATACCTATTTTCATAACGGTCTGTTGAACGTTATAGAATTCGGCAAATTACCTCATCTTCCTCCATGCTAGAGTCTTTAAAAGTTAACACCAATTTTGAATATCGATTTCCTAAAACATTTATTCTTAATCCTTAAGCAAATAATAATTCTTACTTCAATCAAATTTTACGTATAACTGATTTGTACAATGAGCTCGCATCCAAGCACACTAGAAGTAACCAGCTGACCCGTGCCCACGTGATTGGGCGGTAAACATTGATAAAAAAATACTTTTTGTGACTTCAATATAAAAATTAGACATATGCTGTCGTTGACTTTTTTGTAGGCATTATCAAGCTCTACAACTCAACTTTTCTCTAGAACTCAATCATATATCTCTCATCGTTAAATCAGCGTTCGTAAGAAACGTCTTCGTTCGATCGTTTTTTCACCCTTACTTTTTCGGGTTATTATATTGGTAAAAGAATTTTCAAAATTGGTTTAGTAGATCCAGAGATTACCCCCTACAACGTCACAAACTCACAAACTTTACCTCTTTATAATATTAGTATAGATAAAGACGTTAATATAAGGTGGCTTTTTACTTATAATATCCATTGTCCATGACTATTTAAATAGCATTCAATGAATTATATTTCAATATTCTTGATTATATTTGCCGCCTTGTTTTCTTTCCCATACCTATGTTAATGTGTAGTTTTTAAAGAATAATTAATTGTCACTCTTTAGTTTATTCTGTTTTCTTTGAAGTTTTTAAATGTTTAGCAATATTTAATATTACACAATTTAATTTCTCAATATTATGAATAATATAAGTTGTATCAATGTAACAAAGCGTTGTAGTTTCAGTCTGCTATGCTCCTTACCTACTATTGTTGTGATTATATTATTCATCTGACTGTTGACTGTTGCATTATCCACAATTGTAAATAAATAAACTAGTCTACACATACGTACGTGCATATAGGTGTATTAAATCTGACAGCTCGGCTAAATAAAATTAACAGGGTTTGAAAAATAAGGGAAAAGGATAAAACCCTTGCACCATATGTGTACGTACATGATACAATATTATATGATCCGTAATTTTTTTTGTGTGCAAAATATTATAAACTAGCGGGCCCGGCGGACGTTATCCCGCCCTGATAATAAGAAAAACCTTACAAATTATATGAAATATTTATATTACAAATCGTATGAATATCCATTGAGTAGTTTTGAGTTTATTGTATTGGATAAAGAATAATACTGTATAGTATAAAATAGCACGGTAAATAAGACTGAATTATTTTTGTAAAAAACATAAAAATGGTTACTGTGGGTTATCCTTTAGAGATAAACATATACCATCCGGGACTTTTTTATCGATATTTTTAAGATATACAATTCCGTAGTACATTATTTTGGTCTATCTCGTAAGGTTTAGCCAGCGTTGGCGATTTAAGTGCACAAAAATATGTTTTGTTACCACATCATATAACAAACCTTTGTATTTTTCGGCTTTTGTGTACTATCATATATATGTATTATACATATAAACCTTCCTCTTGAATCACTCCATCCATTGCTGTATTAAAATCCGTTGAATAGTTTAAACGATCTAAGGGAACAGGCAGCGGAAGCGACTTCATTTTATACTATGTAAAGATATAAAAACTCATAAATAATGTATTTAGTTTACTTACATTGTTGCTTGATACGATTTTTTTTTATAATCATCAAGAACATCAACATATTTACATACTAGATTGGTTTCCAATCAAGTACAATTAAGTGTAATTAACGACACTTAAATAAAAGAAAATCCACGCATTCTAAAGTAAAAAATAAGTAATCTTGTCATGAAACGTGCGCATACCACATTCGTTAGAACTAAATGCCAAGAGACGCGAATTATATTGTTTTTGTTCGAACCGCCTTTTGCTGACTACATTTATTTCATTCATTCTCATTATGGTTTGTATTAGTCAATCCTGATTCCAATTGCACTGACTGGCCAATCTTTTCACTAGTCTATAGCCACTAAATTATCTTTTATTGGCCGCCCGATGAGAACTAAGCTTTATCGAGAAGGACCCAACTATGACGACCTGTATTCGACTACATACGCGACATACCTATTTTACACGGGATTTGTTCAAATTTATTTACATGCGTCATTAATAATGCAAAATTAGAAGAAAAAACAGTTATTCTCATAATAAATTAAGAAAAGAAATTCGGCAAATATGCTATAATAATGCTATAATAATATTTACATTCTATAATTCAAAGCATATTATTTTTCTTGTAAATAAATCATAACTTATCAATCGCACTTATCAAATCATTTCAAAATGCATTGTATGTATTTGGATTTGTTTTAGGAATTGACATACTCATACTGTGTGTTGGATTAGAAATGTCGAGGTCACTCCTCAGGCCAAAGCAAAGAATTCAGATAAATGCAAGGAGACATAAATATGGAGTTGGAACATAATCTTGTTGCTTAGTGTGGCTTTGCGAAACGTTGCGTTGTGAAAGAGCGTTGAAGGTGAATCAACCATACATTCCTGTCAAAAGTTATGTTTGATATTTCAACCATATATTATTTTAGATATAACCGCTATCCGACATTAATGGATAAAAGATTCGCTATTAATTACCCCGAGCTAATAATAGTCACGGGTAAAATAATAGTAATCCTGTTCATCTAAATACGTAAAAATCCAGTGTCATAATGTTTGTCCACGATGAACTCCGAAACTGCTTCATCGATCTTCATGAAATTTGGCATTTATGTATAATTTGGCCCAACTTGAGAGATAGAATTAATTTATATTTCGATTAATGGTCTCAATATTTTTTTTTTTAACAAATTAAATTATTGTCAACGTTGATCATTGTTATTAATTGTAAGTTTCATCAGTCTAAAACAGATGGCGCTTTACATTAGTTTGTTGACAGAAACCTATAGGACCGACTGTTATAGATATTTCATCGATGGCGCCACGTTTTAATTTTGAATTTATTTTTTAATAACTGAACCACAGTAACGCGTGGCCTGATCAACTAGTATATTACACGTCAATCTGCAACATATTTTAATTAATTTATTGATAATTATTATACTATAATATTTAATGAAGAATGTCCGCATAGTAACGCCTTCAATCAAATATTCTGTCTGTCTGTTTGTTTATAAAACCTCTAAAATAAAGCATCTCCTCGAGTAACATTTAGTCTTGGTTTCATTAAAACCGGTTCAAGTTATTGTAATTTTAATGACGACGCGACTTAAGTACGAGAGAAAAGTAGATAAGTAAATGGCTTAATACATTCAGATGAGTTCATTAATCACTTTTTTTTTACATAAAGTTTTTTACATAAACACAACTAGTATTAAATAGCACACCTGTATATTCAATTTCGCACTGAATTTAATTGTGGTTAGGTCAGTGTTATTAATTAACTAATACAATTTCTGAAGAGTTAATAATTGTTAAAAACATTGTGTGTTTCACATTAATAGTAGTGTTTCACATTAAGTAGAACTGAATCAATGTAATGTAGTTATTAATCTATAATGCATATACAAGGTGGAAGTTTAATGTAAACAGGCGATTATATAAATTATATAAGAGATATAAAAAAAACTCCATACGAGTAAAAAAACTACGCAGCAGAAACTATATATGCATAAATTTACAAGATACGTAAGCCTAACATTTTAAGATAAATTTGTAATCATTGTAAAGTGTCTTTCAGTTGAGAGATATATATTCTTTTTCGTATAATTTAATCATATTTTCTAAACATATATACAAATATTACAATCTATTAAAGTATAGTAAATACAGAATAAACAACAGGATGTGCCATAAAGAGACATGATAGAAGTGAAACTTTTGTATAACGGGGAAACATTTTAACTAAAAAGATACAATGACAAGCCCACGTCACGCGATGTTCCCTGGCGGTCACCCATCCAAGTACTAACCGCACCCGAGGTTGCTTAACTTCGGTGATCGGACAAGAACCGGTGATTACAACACTCTACCCGACACAGTGTTTATCCTCACCTCTTTTCATTACACAAAAAAGTTACCGATCAGAATTTCACAGTTTCATTTCAATAAAATAAATATGTTCAACGTAGGTACCCGCTTTATTTATACTAAGCTATTTATTTTAGCTATATATATTTGCCTTTCCAGTGGACATACGAATGTGATTTGTTTTCGGAAATAGGTCATATGTTTCATAAAGATAACCAATAAACGCAAATATGTTTTCGTATGATTTTATTTGATGTTAAATTAGTTCATATGGGTACTGGCTTAATGATGTTGTTTCTACATCAATAGCTCGTATTTTATAGAATTAATTATCCATTTAACCTTAGTATCTCCTTCCTCTAAACCAGCGATTCTTAAACTTTTATAAAAAAACATTCGACAAATCTTTTATTATTCTATAGAGCCTATAACTAACGTGTCTGTACTTATTACATTTTTGTGAAAAAAAATGTTGCAAGTATCTTGGATTAACTAATAAAATATATTTCAAGCATTTTTAGAGACCTTTGTTTGAACATGCATCACTGCTAACGTAGGGGAGAGGGTAAGTCCTTTGTCTTTTCCTGTTTGCTGGGTTTTTTTGTTATTTTTCTTTGTTTGTTTTCCTGGTTGATTTTTTTTCGGGGTTTGGTACGAGAGTTTAAAAAAAATTGTTGTTATTTGCACGTGAGGTGAGTCACGTTGGGGTAAAAGTAAAAGATGGTGTATGAAAATTAGGTTATAATTTTTTGTTTTATGATTTGTGCTGAAAAAATTTTTGCCTTTGTTTGGTTGGGCATTTAAAGTGAGGCTAGGTGTCGTTTAAACTGTAACCTTCCTTCCCGCCTTTTGTGCCACTTTTAGGCGTTTTTCCCTTTTTGCTCTGTGCCAGTTTCGTATAGATGGGACACAAATCTAGGCATGTTTGTTGGTGTTTTTCCCGTTGTAGGGCGACGGTGCCCCTGCGCTCGTTTCCTGCTTTTTTTGTTTAAATGTTGTTATGGAAATTTTTTTTGCCGTGCTCTGGTTTTTCCATCTTTGTATGCTCTTGCCCTTTGTATCCGGGGTGTTTGGGTGTTTTTGCGGGGGAGGGAGTATGGGTTCGGGAGTTGTCCCTGGGCTATGTTACTTTGTACTTCCTTTTTGTTCGGTCGGGGTGAGAGTGGGTGGTTGCTTTTCCCTCGTGTGGTTGCCGTGTGCACACCTCGCGGGGCGGGTGCTTGGGTGGGTGGTCCCGGCTGATGCGGGGGAGGGGGTGGTAACCTGAGAGATTTGTTATTGACCCGCCGTTACTTTTGTACCCGGTCTCCCCTACTGCGTTAATAAAACATGAAGCATATCCTAGAGTACCATTTAGTCTTGGTTTCATTAAAATTGGTTCACTCTATCAAAAGTTATTGTAAGTTCAATAACGACGCGACTTAATGACAACAGAAAAGTAGATAAGTAAATGGACTTAATACATTCAGATGATTTGATTAATCACTGTTTTTTTTACATTAGGTTCCACGCGGACGGCGTCGCGGGCACAGCTAGTTGTATATTTGGGGTTGTAATTCAGCCCTACCCGCAATATTTATAATTCCTTTTAATGTACAATATAGTTTTGTATACTACAACTAGATGACCCGACCACGCGTTGCTGTGGCTCAGTTATTATTACATGTTGAATAAAAATTATGAGAAAGTATTCGGTATTATGTGCTAATGAGTCTGCCTAAAAACTTGATATAGATTAACAGAACACGCGCGACATAAAATAAACTAGAGTTGAAAAATAAATTCAAAATTTAAACGTGGCGCCATCTATGAGTAATACCGGGTGACTGTTTAAAGTTTAACACCCTTCAGTTCTTTGGTAGTTCATGGTCACATTTAATTAATCAACATTGACAATCGTTTAATTTATAATTAAAAAATATTGTGGTTATTAATCGAAATATAAATTATCCTATCTCTCAAGTTGGACCAAATTATACATAAATGCCAACTTTCATGAAGACCGGTTGAGTAGTTTCGGAGACATCATGACCCTGGATTTTTATATATTTAGATTTACCGTCGTGGCTCCTTTTCCCCTTGATTTTCCTTCCCAGTCTTCCTTCTGTGAGTGTGGCGAGGATACTATATCGAGACTATACCTCCTTCAGTGACTTTCTCGCTGTTCATTAATAGAAACAGGGCATGGGTCGCACGTGTATGTGATTTGGTGATCTCAAGTCACGATGCTTTGGGATCCCATCCTGACTTTGAATTACAGGTACTGGTCCTTGATAGTCATGAGTAGAGTTGCCACCTTTTTTTTGTAGATAAAATACATTGTTTATTATAGGTAAGAAAAAAAAGTACATAGATAATATAATAACAATAATAACGAAAAAATACATATGAATAAACTTTTCAAAATCCCAAAAAACCAAATCATGCCAAATAAAGTATTTTCGTGTATTTTATTGTTCACATAAAGTATAGAGTACAATTACCTGAAATAACGTACAATACTTTATTATAAAGTACGGGTGGCAACCCTAGTCATGAGCGCTTCTTCTGTCGAATTTTTTTATTCTCGGTCACAATCTGGGTGTTATTCGCTGGTTGTTGCGACGGCCTCGTTCTTCCCACCAAATACAAAATTTACTATAGAGATTCAGTCTTTGGAATTTATAATCTTTGATAAAAGCTTAAAAATGTAATAAATTCTTATTTGATTGAATTATGAATTGTAATAAATCCTGATTGAATTTCATATACTGCACAAACACTAGTTCAAAGTTAGTTAGAACATCTAAATACGATGAACGTAACGCGTTACGTGCATGACATTCCTTGCCGTAATTATCTTCACCACTGAACATTATATCACGAATCCATTATAAGAATTATCAAAATACACTACCGGTACTATCAGTTACACCACGTCTGTACTCTACTATACCTTCCACGTTTATTACGTATTCCACAAAAGCAAAACGACAGCAGAGATGGAGAAATATTGTATTCGAAATGGCATATCCTTTAGACATAAGAAATGTGTTACATATTTCAGTGAATGCATAAAATTAGATAGTAAAAGTATTTATTTAGTAAACCATGTATTATTAAGCGTAAAGTATGTACCTAATACGATAGTCATTGAACCACAAATCAGTTATTCAACACTAATTAACAAAGGAATTTTTTTGTAACTTAGGCTGATATTTTTGTAACAAAAAATTATATTTATGGACGGCCCGCGATAAGCGCTATTTCTTATATATTACGATACTTATTGATAGGCAGCTCATTTTTATATTTATAGATTTTAGCGTTAGACCATAACCTCATCTGATGTTAAATGACTATGTGGTCCAAAATGGTAAACAGGCTAGGTATACCTAGAGGGTTACTGGGTCACAAGTACAGCTGTCGATACTCACTAACAGGTGTCTGGCGACAAACTTTCAATTTGAGGGTGGTAGCTAGCCAAAGGCTGGCTTCAAAATAGCCTTACTACCGTGCTATGGTTTCATCACAACGTTCCTTCACCAAAAGCTCCGGACTCAATCCTGATTCGATCCTACATCGCGGTGTTCGAAAACGCTATCATCTAAGCCACCACCAGTTCTGAATTCTAAATCGCTGTCATTATTTCGCTAAGTCTTGACTATAATTTGTTCATAACGTAAATTCGTCACATTGAAGCTGTTATTTATCTATCGCATTGCTCTTGCGAAATATGTAATTGCGTCGGTTCGTGTTTTATTAAAACCTGTTCGTACAATATTCAAGCCCGTTTGAAACCTGTTACTTTTTTTATAAATTAATGTAATTGTTTGTTTCTCAGAAAATATTCTTTTAATACTTGAATTAAATGAAACAGGGTAATGTATCCGACCAGATAACGATCACAATACACCAATTTGTCACAGTATAAAGTTAGTTTAGTAGTAGTAGTAGTAATAGTACGGTGAAGCTGTTAAGACCTTGCTTGGTCAATAGCGTAGTCAGTTCGAAAAAAAAAATGTCACAGTATAAATGTAAGCGATAGTACGGAAACTACCTACAAACGCTCATACCGGCACACTCACACGAACTAGCACGATTGGTGATTTGTCATAATTCTTCTTTCAAGTCTCTTACGAAAATATCTTAGTTTATCATATTTTAAGAGCCCCCTCCAAAGCGTAACTCAAAACAGAGGTCTCTGAAAATTTTTAAAAATTTCCATAATCTTTTTTTTTAGCCACCCTAGTTGTTGACGTTATAGAGTATTGAGTTAAGAAAGATTCTCATGGGTCTTCACTCAAAAACATGTCCACAGAAATGTATGAAATATAGGTGCCATAAATTGCCAGCATGATACTACTGTTACCTGACACCAACATCTGTTGTAAACTAATAGTTACTGAAATGGTTGTAAAAACGATAATATTGAAGGAATAAATTCAGTGTCTGCTTTCGATCATTGGTATGTATATTTATAAATATAATTTATCTATCTATCTTAATATATATATTTCTTGTGTGCGTGTGTATGTGACTGAACTCCTCCTAAACAACTGGACCGATTTTAATAAATTTTTTTTTGTGTTTGGGGATTGGGAAGTTTAAATTCAAAATGGGACCGGGGGGGGGGGTGCGGTTGATTTTGATTTTTTTTTTTAAGGGGAAAACCCCCGCTAATATAAAAATAAATCTATACATACATATAACAAGAATGTAACGTGGCTGTACTGTTTAGAATTTTGTGAAAAAATTGTTGCAGATTTCTAAGAATAGGTAATAATATACACTTGAACCATTTATAGAAATGCCTGTCTGTCTGTTTGTTTGAACACGCATCACTGCTAAAGAACCTACTGCGTTCACGATAATACCTCACCAAGAAAATCATAACGAATATCCTCGAGTACCATTTCATCTTGGTTTCATTAAAATCTGTTCACTCTATCAAGTTATCGTAATTAATGACGACGAGTCTTAAGTACGAGAGAAGAGTAGATAAGTAAATGGACTTAATACATACAGATGATTCTATTAGTCACTGTTTTTTTATGTTAGGATCCACGCGGACGAAGTCGCGGACACAGCTATATAATATAAGATTCCTTCCTAAAAGTTTAACTACCTAGCTTCAGCAGCGCCATCTAAAGTTTCCACATTTTAAAGGACACTTTTATACACATACTTCAACTTAACGCAACATTCCATAGTTGGAATTTCTTACTATCATAATAACATCCATTTTTATGTATATATTAGATCAATACATCCCTGGGGTCAGAAAACTATTAGTAAGAGAATTTTTTAATTTCTGACCGACCCCTCCCCCAGCAACTAAAATAAGCAACGTTCTTAACCCTCCCTCCATAATTACTTAAACATTTATATAAGTTTATTCAAATCTGTTAATAAATATCGCTGACGTAATCACCACCCAGGCCCCCAACCCCTATGTCATCAAAAATATGCAACTCAAGGACCCCTTCTCCCTCATCAGTGCTTACGTTATACTTACAAGATAAAATACGTTAAATACAGTTATACGTTAAATAAATACCAACGTATATATAATTTTGTACATATTTATTCTTTAATGATTTTTTTTGAAGTGAAACTTCTTTATTGGGGGTGGAAAAAATTTACCGTCAAATTTTTCCGTTACGCGCCATTTTGTTTGTTATTATTTTTTATAATAAAAAAACCCTTTTTTTAAAATTTATTATAATTAAATTTTTTTTTTTATATTAATAAAAAAATTTTTTTTAAAAAAAAAAAAGGGGTTTTTTTTTTTTTTTTTTTTTTTTTTTTTTTTTTTTTAAATATTTGGGGGGGAAGATTAAAAATAATTATTTGAAAAAAAAGGAAATAAAAAAAATTTATTTATTAATTGTGTAAAATAATAAAAAAAAAAATTTTTTTTTATCTTAGGAGGCAAACGAACAGGTGGGTCACCTATTGTTAAGTGATCACGACCGTCCATAGACACTTGCAACACCAGAAGAGTCGCAAGTGCGTTGCCAGCCAGTGTATGGGAGAAGGAGGAGTGGAGAAGTGGGGAAGGGGGAGGGGAGTTAGGTATCCGGCGCTCTCACTGACCGAACGAAACGCAACAATGCAAGTACTGTTACTTCACGTCGGTGTTTCTGTGGGTCGGGTGGTAGTACCACGGGTGAGCCGACCCATTCATGCTGAAACCAGTAGTAGCTTCAGCGTGGCTCTACCACCTACAAAATCAGAAGTAGCTTCAGCGAATATCAAGAAGCATTCCTATATTCAGGATAATATTATTTTTATTGTCAAGGTAATATTAAAATAATTTTAAAAGAGGCCCTATTTTATTCTCGTAGTAAATATTATTGTATATAACAATAAAATAACACTACAATAATGTTCAAATAAACAGTAAACTATTCTAACTAATATTATAATAGCGAAATTGAGTTTGTTCGTTACGGTTTTCACGTCTTAACTAATTAACACTGTCGGGGGTACAGAAAAAGACCCTTTACCCAAAAAAATGTACTATTGCTGATGGGCAGGTCTAATCTACACTAACGCAAGTGAGGCCGCGAGCGAAAACTAGTTTTGCAGTAAGTCCATTTTTTTCACAAGTTCGGCTAATTAGTTCGCAATATCCACTTACAAAAATGTAGAATAAATTAACACTCGGTTATTAGAACGTTTTTTTTTAAATTGCAAAACGACAAAGTGTCGACACTATGCCTGATGCCTGCGCAGTGGAATTTAAAAACAACGACGAACACCTTGGCATACGCCTCTCGCCAGTTAAACATATCAGCTGATTCCAAAACACGAAAACAACAAAAAATATCATGATGGGTGTATATCAAAAAATATCACCATGTGTGTGGTGGACGAAATTTAATTAAGCACAATGATCCTAATTTAACTACAGTTTATTCCAAATAAGAAAATAATAAATCCTTATTAAAAGTGTTTAAAATATATACTTTTATAGCATATAAATAAAAATAACACTTATTATAAATAAAGATAAAATCACTTAATATATATCACAATAACAGGCATTGTTATTATGTCAAAAATATTAGGACTAAAAAAAATTGAAATAAAAATTGACCTTTTTAATTGCTAAAGTTTTATCTAATTAATTATTTATATTTATCCTGCCGATTGGAAATTGAAGTACAATTTACGGTACTTCAATTCCTGTAACTTCATAATTTAATATAACATTTAATAATATCAATTATTATTACGAAATACATCATAACTTCAGCCGTATTTATTTCAAACAGTTTAAATAACCTACATTATACGGAAGACCTTTTGCAATTGTATTGTAAATATTTGCTGTATTTTCACGAGAGAGAAACATAAAGTTAATTTTAAAATTCACCTGTCGGTAATAGATGTTCCTCCGATCGAACGTTTATTGTTTTACGGTATAATACACGATTGTTTTGTTGAAGTATGTCACAGCACAGCGCACGCGTATACCACACGCGAATACTCAAATCGCACTAACACTTTGAGTTCGTGTTTGGAACGAATTCCATGGAACCCGGGGCTACCCGACTATCTCTAATCGCGAACTAGCGTGCCTTGAATGCAGCTGCTCGATGCACTATGTAATTTATTCACGCTTGGCTAATAGACATTATTTAAACGAATTTAAGCGCAATTATTAATTGCCAAATTTAATCGTAAATTCATCCTGCGCGATACAATACATAATATAACAAAGTAGTATGTAACAAAGTACTCAGAAGGAGCATTCAGCGGTAATCGTCGACACTCGACTGGTACAATAATATACTAGTTATTGCTAACGGCTTCGCTCGCCTTAATGTAGGTTTGACCCATCACTTGGGAGCAGTATTTTTTTCCTGAATGAAAGGCATATGTTTTTTTTTACGCCTCACAATGCTTATGTAAAATTTAATAACAAACAATCTCACGTTCGCATTTATAATATTGGTATAGAATTATAGGGGAAATAAATAAAAAAAACAGTAAACTGTAATATGGCATTTAAATATGTGATGGTAACAATGCAGGCAATATAAAAAAATGTATGCATACAAATTATGTATTTGACAACCAGAGAACAGCAAACATTGAGTCATGAAGTAGTTTTTTTTTTTAAATGCATTCTAAACATATTTATTTGCATTGGAGGGGACAAATTATTCCCGTATCGAGTACCAGATAAGCTAACACTACCGCGAAGTGCACTCATATATCTAAAAGCTCTAATTCTACTGCTGTTCTAATCCATCTCCATAGTTAGTTTTTTTTTATGTATTAACAGGCAAACGAACATGTGGGTCACCTGATGTTAAGCGATCACCACCGTCCACAGACACTAACAACACCAGGGGAGTCGAAAGTGCGTTGCCAGTCCGTGTTTGAGGAAAGGGGAGGGAGGAGGGAGAGGAGAGGAGAACGCAACAATGCGAGCACTGTTACTTGACGTCGGTTTTCTATGAGAGGGTGGTACTACCCCGGACGAGCCGACCCATTCATGCTGAAACCAGTAATAGCTTCACCGTGGCTCTACCACCTACCAAAGGCTTTTTCCAGGCTTCCTGATTTTTATCACACCGGATAAGTGTAGCTAGGTGCAACTGCCGCCTACTTTTCATTTCCAAGAGTTGTCCTTGATTATAAATGGCGTGACTTGAATTCGTGGTGGTATGTGGAACATAGAGTAACAAACCTGCGATTGTAAATGTAAGCGGTTTCATAATTCTATGTGGAACCAGAAACGCACGCTTGCATTCTGAATTCTTTGTATAAGCTGCTTTACTTTAAGGATACAAGATTCACTTATATACTATACTATATACTATACTATATACTATACTATATATATACTATATATACTATACTATATATATATATATACTTATATACACTTATATACACTTATACACTATATACTGACGTCATTCAGCATAGATTACTTTAGAGAGAATGAGCGATTCAATGACATGACTCTAACTTCAGTGCATATACGAATATTGTATAAGAGCTTAATTCTAATACACAATTGCGTATGGCCTCCAGAACATATTGTCAAAACGCAGGATTATATCCATAAGTAAACCAAGATTACGAGTTTCTGATACGAACTGTATGGGTTCATTAACAATTGTAATAAAAGGTTGACGAAGGCTTTAAAATTTTAATTTGAAAACATAAGAAACTTCAATCGATGCGGTTTAGTTTTGTAGAAAAAAGTAAAGGGATTCAAATGGCGATATCCAATTTTTAATGTTACCTAATTATAAAAGCTGCCTTCTCTCAACCCTTACGATTAGCTCACCTCGTACCGCGATTAATCCTTTATAACCTCATTTGCATAACAGTTGTATAAACATTCTTTTTTATTGGGCGAAATAATCTGATTTTTTCTTACAAAAACATAATACCCAGCGTATGGGTGCATGAACTCTGATTTACTGAATCTGGTTTATTATATTTAATTCCTTGAGCAATATCTTGAATATCATTAAAATAAAATAAAGATAATATTTTGATGACATTTACTGTTGTTTGTATTAAAAATAGCAGATATCTCAAAGCTAGTGGCGACGTGAACAAAATTTACTATTTAGTCCACGTGTACAATTTTCTTTTTTGTAAATATGTGTTTTTCAGTAACCTAAGCCTGTTAAAAAGGAAAAGAGATGACGCGGATTAGACGCTATTTTAAATCATACCACAATACACTAAAAATAGAATCTTTTTTACAACTTAAAAACAAGAATTAACCATTCTTTATCCTCCAGTCCACGATATTGAAAAGTATCTTTTTAACATCTTGTTTTTTTATAATTATATATTATAATAATCGCAGATAGTTTAGCTGTTTGAAGGTAACAACTATTATACAAAAGTGGGTCGTAATAATAAGGATTTAGTTATAAATATATATAGTAACATAATTATGACTCACGCTAAGTTAATTGATAGGTATCATAGAGCAATTGATATACAGGTGCTACTTTTGTGTTATAAACATGTCACAAAAGATGTCTAATTACTACAGTGAAGGCTAAGATTATCCTCTCACTGAATAGCCAAGTATTAAATTATTCATGCACGTGACTTGTGCATTCCTGCATTTAATACTTCAATTTTGTAGGTAAATTTGTAGTACAATTTCGTAGGTGGTAGAGCCACGCTGAAGTTATTACTGGTTTCAGCATGAATGGGTCGACTCGCCTGGGGTACTACCACCCTCTCACAGAAACACCGACGTGAAGTAAGTGCTTGCATTGTTGCGTTTCGTTCGGTCAGCGAGAGCGTCAGAGGCCACCCTCCCTTCCCCCTAAACACAGGCTGGCAATGCACTTGCGACTCCCCTGGTGTTGCAAGTGTCAATGTACGGTGAAGATCATTTAACATCAGGTGACCCACTTATTCGTTTGCCTCCTATGATATATATTAAAAAAATGCATTACTAAAGAGGCTAAGCAGTTACAGTACAATTTAATTGAGGTGATTAAAAATAATCTGTAAGATGGGACAATTCGATTTTGAACGCAGTCTAGAATTAATATAGATAATACATGTAGGTTCTAAGATATTACAAAACGATTTTCAGATAAACAAAGTTGCCACCAGCGAAGCAAAGCCACCAGCTTGTAATCTATAAGTATAAATTGCAGTTTCAATGATGAAGGAAGAAAATTAACACCGTCTTCCAAGACCAGATTAGGACCCCTCGGCAGCGGCTCAAGCCTAGGTCCGTTCCCTCGGCGAGGAGCCCTTGAGTGAGCACTGAGCTGCTCGAGCGATACAGTGACACAAAATCTTACATCACTTCCATAACATTACACATATTACCTCCACACACTTGCACGCATACACGCTTACACATGCAAGTGGAAGGGTTTTTTTTCCCCTTATCAAACTGAAATAGTTTAGAAAATTATCCGATACGAAATATATATAAGAGTTGTTGAGTACACATATATGTTTCAACAACTCATATATGTATGAATAGCTTAGCTTAGCTCAGATAGGTCGCGAATTGCATGTATTAGGCAACAACCCAAGCCGAGGTGTGCCGTGCACCCTTGAGCTAGTTGTCAAATAAAATCGGCTTAGTGCCTTACGCGCTCGCCTTAGTAGTCCGGTGAAGCTGTTAAGACCTTGCTAGATCAATAGCGTAGTCAGTTCGAAAAAAAAACCGTCTATCAAGAACAGAGTTCGTATCTCAAGAACAATTACTGGAATACAACGATAGACGCTTGGCAATACATTTTCAGCTTGAATATATAATTACAATAAATTCAATCGATCAGAAACAAAAATCCAATCAATAAAAGAATATAATAATATTCAGGTTCTGAAAGTTACTAAAAAAAAATCTCCTCCGTGTCAGTGAACTTTTTGTAGCAACTAAACACTCTTTCGCAATTCCATTGACAGCAACCATATCATTACCGTATCGTTTTTACCTTTGTATTAAGGCATGTAATTAGAAGAGGTCATAAATGAATGAACAACTATTACCCATACACCGTATATGATAAGTAAAAAAGTTTTCTACGAGGTTGAAAATAAAGTCGTAGATGGAATGACAGATATTGGGTCGGTAATGGGAACGGCAGAGTACAACGAACCGTCGTTAGGCAATTTGCATGGGTAGGCATTTATAGCGTTACTGAGCACTGTGTTTTCAAGGCCAATTTTAAAAGTTGCTTATAGTATAATTTATATACATAAATAATATCCGTAAATATATTTTTACCGAATAAATTAAAATTATGTTGGTTATCTGTTTATTAAATTTAAAACCTTAAATTTAAACCTTTATTACATGTTTTACGCTCTTATTGGTTTCAGCAGATTTTTAGGTTTCTTTAGCTACTAAACTATGAGTATGATTATTTTTTAACCGACTTCAAAAAAAGGAGGAGGTTATCAATTCGACTGTATTTTTTTATTTTTTTTATGTTTGTTACCTCATAACTTTGGACTGGGTGAACCGATTTTGATTATTCTTTTTTTATTTGAAAGCTGGTACTTCCCGTGTGGTCCCATTTTAATTTGGTCCAGTTCCGACAACGGCATCCAGTGCAAAACCGTATAAGTTTTAAATTTGCATTAAGTATGTACACGACAAATAGACGAATAACTCAATATCACGCTAACCGATTTCGATGATTCATTTTTTATTGGAAAGGACGTACTTCAAGGGTAGTTTGATGAGAGTTTGGTTAGGTTCTGATTATGGGATCCGTGACAAAGTAAGAAAACTTTCAAGAAACGAGCCTACTCCTTTCTTAAGGGCCGGCAACGCATCTGTGTTTCCTCTCGTGTCGCAGGTGTCCATGGGCGGCCGTGATCACTTACCATCAGGTGACCCCTATGTTCGTTTGCCACCAATATTATAACAAAAACTCTTCAATTCTTAGGAGCCTTTTGTGCTTATGTTCGTTGCTGTGTTGCAACATGACGCAAGCATTGTAATTACATTACTTAAGGTGTATTATGTGTGAAGCGATGGTAGCCGAGTTGGTGGTAGAAACTATCGCGGATTATCGATAAGGTTGCGTTTGTACCAAACGTTACTTATATTATTGAAATCATATCGCATACCATACCGATAGATACCATACCGCAAAAATGCGCATATTTTAATATACTTAAGGCGGAACGGAGTTCGCGGGCACTGCTAATAAAATATATTTATGTACACAAAAAATGGAAAAATAAAGTAAATTTTCAAAAAAAAGTATTAACCGACTTCAATATCAATCAAAAACCCATAAGGCACTAAAAAGCGGAAAATAAATAGTTTATCAAATTAACCAAATTAAATAAAACATATGAATATGTGTGCTACCTAGAGATATATTAGAAGTCGGTGCCAACTGAAAATCGTGTCATCTACATAGGTACAAAAAGTTTAAGTTCACTCTCGCGTCTCTATAATACTTTTCTACCTGGAACAAATTTGAAATTTCGGTTGGCACCGATTTCCAATACATCTCTAGGTAGCACACATATTCATATGTTTTATTTAATTTGGTTAATTTGATAAACTATTTATTTTCCGCTTTTTAGTGCCTTATGGGTTTTTGATTGATATTGAAGTTGGTTAATACTTTTTTTTGAAAATTTACTTTTTATTAATATTATAGTGGACGCTACTTTGCTCTTCCGCTTGGAATTGATTAAATACGTCAATTGCAACAAAAAAAGAATCAATTAATCAATATATCAATTATACACATATATATTAATTATACAATATATAATTTATTAAACTTCTTATATATAAAATTCTCGTGTCACAATGTTACCATACTCTTCTGAAACGGTTTGACCGATTTTTATGAAATTTTATATTCATATTTAGTAGGTCTGAGAATCGGCTACTATATATTTTTCATACCCCTAAGTGATAAGGGTAGTCCACCCCTAACATTTATTTTTTATTTTCTGGACATTTTTTTTAATTTTATTTTGTTATAATGAGGCATTAAAAATACATACAACCCTAAATTTTCACCCTTCTAACACTAACCTCTATTTTTTAATAGTCATTTTAGTAATTAATAATTTTTCATCCCACTCGATAACTGATCAATTATCACTTGGTAAGTTATCCCAGAGAAAGCTATTTAAAACCAAGTCGTCGTCTTTTTTGTGAATGTTTTTCACTCTATTTCGATTAAAATTTCCTTGAGCTTATGGCAAAGCTAAAATTGTACAAAAAAAAACATTTTTATTAAAGTATCAAAGCAGTTTATTCCTGCTATACTTAGTGCTAGATTTTTTAAATTTTCCGCGCTTTTTCTGGATCGACACTCATTTGCCAGAATATACCAGTGTCCCGTCCCAGTAAACAGCACGGAGTAGGGATGAGACCGAAGCCGGTCTCCTGTTTCTCTCACACAATAAGCCTTCTCTCACTTCCTCCACAGTTTTCGACCATTATTATTGTTTATGCATCAAGCGTAGTAGTAACGTTTACAATTATTATTTTACTATCTCAGTGTAACTCTCATATCATTACATAGTATAAAACAAAGTCCCCTACCGCGTCTGTCTGTTCGCGATAAACTCAAAAACTACTGAACGGATTTTCAAGCGGTTTCCGCCAGTGGATAAAGTGATTCATGAAGAACGTTTTGGTATATAATTTGTCACGGATTTTTTTTATAATCAGGGCGGGACAACGTCTGCCGGGCCCGCTAGTATAAATATAATAATTATCAATAAATTGATTGAAATATGTTGCAGATTGATGTGTAATCATGACAATCGTTAACACGTGTTTGGCTCCTTCACGGAGCATCATCAGATCGATGTTGACTCTTCCGATGCGATCGGGCGAGTGAGCGCGGTCGTCGTCGCTTTATATAACGTACTCTGTGGTCGTCGCAATCTTCTCACACTGTGTTCGCACACCATATGGGGTGTAACCATACCAGGACGAATCTTCTGATGATGGCTTCACACACGCCGCCCTTAACAAAGGGTGTGTCTTTTCGATGCTTTCTGCATCTTCTGTGGTCATCGCCACGCCTCTATCGACATTCCAGTCATATTCAGGAGATCGGTCACTTCATAAATAGCCGCTATAAGGCCAGGCGTTCGCTGTAGAACCGCGTGGTAGATGCACCCCTGTCTACCTCCGCGTCCTCGTATCGGTCGTACATACTCCGCGGTGAACCCCTTCACTCGCAGAGCTTCTATGATTACGGCCGGGTCTGTCTCGGTAGGGAGGTCGCGCATCGCGACCTCTGAGGCTTCGTTTTGCGGGGGGGGGGGGGGGGGGGGGGGTATGTGAACCAGTGCACCCCCTCTTGTTTATCGAGGTAATCTTACAACATTCGGTATTCGTTTGCATCCGCTGGAATAAAACAGATGCCTTGTCCGTATGGGCGAGCGTTCGGTGCGTGTCCGAGTGTTGATGTCAATTGTGAAAAGTGCTGAACCCAGTCTGGCAGCCTCTCTACCACAATCGGTGGGTATCCCATCTAATAATCATCATACATATGACATTCTACACATATGAGAAAAGAATCTCAGATTTAATATACTAATAAGTATAATAAATGGAGATACAAAAACATAATAAAAATAATAATTTTACCCTGCTGAATGAACAAATCAACGAGTCATACTCCCCACTACTCAAAGTAGGGATGAAATGTATAAATAACGACGCACGAAGCACCGCGCTCATAGAGTAGTCTGGTGAAGCTGTTAAGGCCTTGCTAGGCCAATAGAGTAGTCAGTTCGAGAAAAAAAACCGCGCTCATAGTAGTCCAGTGAAGCTGTTAAGACCTTGCCAGGTCAATAGCGTAGTCAGTTCGAGAAAAAAACACCGCGCTCACTCACCTGATCGCATCGGAAGAGTCAACATAGATCTTATGATGCTTCGTGAAGGAGCGAAACACGTGTTATCGATTGTCGTGATTACACGTCAACCTGCAACATATTTAAATTAATTTATTGATAATTATTATATTTATATTAATTAATTATATATTGTATAATTAATATATATGTGTATAATTGATATATTGCTTACTTGATTCTTTTTTTGTTGCAGTTAGTCGTAGTAGTGTTCAATCAATTCCAAGCGGAAGTGCAAAGTAGCGTCGACTATAATATTAATTATGGATTTCCGCAAAGTAACGCCTTCTTCAATCAAATATATATTATTATTTTATATCAATAATATAAACTTACGACATACAATTAAGGAACAAATAGCTGAGGTAGTCATAAAGACCGCCAGAAGAAGTGAAAACTAAGCAATTCAATAACTGTTCTTTTTTGATTTTTTCAATCAATCAGTCAGAATTATTTAAATGTCATAATTTGTAAATTGATTTTATAAAACAGTAGCTGACCCGTGCAACTTCGTCTGCACCAAATCGGTTATCACCGGTGTCAATTGTATTTTTAAACGCGAAAAATTTTAATATACCTAAAACCTTATTGCAGCCACATCTACGGTTTCCAATTGTGAATCCAAACTATCAAGGGACTCACTCAAACATATACCCAGATGGTATGTGAGAAATCTTTTAAAATAAGCCTACAACCCGTTCGTAGCATCATCTACTGAGTTCAATAAAAAATAAAAACTAACCTACATATATTGGCGATAATGTGAAAAAAAGCTTTAGAGGTCTATAGACCCCGGTTTCTAAAGAAATTCCTTCCCCTTTTTTGTAGACGTTTACTATATAGTCAGTAGAGTTTACATTATAAAATATCAAGTTTATGAGTTAAATTGTAAATTAAACGACAAAATATATTTATAAAATAAATAATGATAAATGAAACACTGAATTATATCATAACTATTTTTAACTTGTATTAAAACTTTTTCACACTCCATTGTATTGAAGAAAAATATAAATATTAAAAAGATATGAGCACGACGCGTCAAATGTCACTTGCCTGTAACTATTTGTCTAAGAGCTAGTAACGGTTTCGACAAATTTTCTATAAGACAGTTTTTTATATATCTTTATGTTCTTCCGAACAGCGTGCGGGCTACCTGGCTGCCGGTAAACGTTGCGTTTATTAGTGCATATCGCACCTTTACTGGCAAACATATTGATTTTTATATAATTTTTGAATGTTTTATTTTTTACTAACTTTGAAACCCTACTAAAACATGAAATTATTATTGCCAGACATTTTTGTTATAAACAATAATTTGCCTGATGCTATTTTTTTGTAAATAAAAAAAAATGTGTGCGTGTACTAGTGTACACACGTAAGAAGTGAAACTTGTTTAAGGCCTTATTTTTCGCAAAATGATCTATATGCAACTTTCCAGAAATTGGTTAAAAAAAAAAAAAAAAAACCCTTTCTTTCTTTATGGCAAACAATTTCATTAATATATTAAAAAATCAAGTTAAATTAGATAAAGTTTAAACAAAAGGATTTTATTATCATAGACATGAATACAAAAAAGATGGCGCGTAACGGAAAAATGTGACGGTAAATTTTTTCCAACGCCGATAAAGAAGTTTCACTTCAATAAGTATGTTCTAATCATGTTAAGATATCTGTAATTTTAATATTATTATTATTTTTTTTTTAATTAAGGCTTAGTCACCTTAGCTACTATATTGCCTAAATGACATACAACTATATAACAATAAGAATGACAATAAACTTAACAATAGCTTATATTAATTTTGTACAATTCTTTAGCATCTTTCGAAATGGGGTCAGACAATGGGATGTGTCCTGAGCGTAATCTCATTCCTGTGATTGCTTCCCGACGGCAAATCGTACTGTCATCAATCCATGGTGACCGTAAGGGATGTGGCTGAATCGTTCTGTACCATATTCCTTTTGTTTTAGAACGCTCATCAAAGTATTCCTTCCAATGCGAGTAACAGCTATTTTTAAATACTGAGCATACATCCAAGTAAGTTGGTAAAATATTAATAGGAGCACCTTCGGAGGATCCTTCTCTTGCTAAAAGATCAGCTTTTATTCCCAGTTATACCTATATGAGAAGGGATCCATTGTAAAACAATTACTTTGTTCTTTGCTTTGAAATCTAGTAATTGCTTCAAAATAGTGTAGGCTATCGGTATTTTTCGAAAAGTCGAGGTACATCGAGCTACGTGTTGAAGAGCACTTTTTGAATAGGATAAATTAACAATCTTAGTGGACTCAGTTGATTGAGCAGATGAGAAGGCCTCTGCAATTCCTATCAATTCAGTGTGCATAATTGAAATATTTTCATCAATTTGAAATTTCATAAAAGTTTTGGAATTTGACTCCAAAAATGCGGCTCCTAAATAATTCCCAGCTTTAGATCCGTCAGTGTATATTTTAACAAAATTTTGATAATATTTATTTATATATTGAAGACAAATATCTTTTATTTTAAGAACATCATATTGACGCTTTGGCTTCCAAATACCATCTACATTTATTTTAATTATATTGTGCAAATCAATGTTATCGACCCAGGTGTGTAAAGTGAACATTTCATGTTTTATATTTATTTGAATTGGAGTATTTTTATATTGAGAAAAAATAGAAACTAATAATGGTCTTTTTCTTTTCCGCCAATAGAGTGATTGGAAAGGGGTGGACAGTTCTTCTGATACATTGGTTAGTTCGTTTTTTTCGAATGACTTATATTTAAATAGAATTTGCCAGGTAAATATTGTCTCCTAAGATGTAACGGACATATGCTCAATTCGCTTTCCATAACATAGATTGGAGTACTTTTAATGAAACCCCCGATAATTCTCATGGCCTGGTTTTGAACTTTTTCAAGTTTATAGAGGTTAACCTGAGCACTACTATCATAAAGAAAGCTCGCATAGTCAATTCGACTGCGTGTAATATTGAAGTATAAGCGACTAAATGTTATGGATGAACACCCCGATTAAAACCGGCTAATGCTTTGAAAACGTTTAGAAACTTAGAGCTAAATTCTGCAACTGCATTGATATGTTTACCCCATTTTATGTATGATAAAGATAGCGATAATTGTGGAAGCGCCTGTTATAGACGCATGTATTCAAGATAACATCAATCTCAAGTGGTATGTCTACGTTTATCGTTGTTTTTCAGTTTTCACGGTGAAATCTCAACATCATAATGGTTAATAAAATGAAATATGTTGTTTGCAATGGAAAAAATGAAATGGTTTGAAATGAATTATTTTATTTATAAAGAATATCATCGGGCACATTATTTTCAATAACAAAATTGTCTGGCAGTGATAAACTCATGTTTTTAATAGGGTTAAAATGTAACCGAATTTTTTTTTTCCTAAAATTAATTATAAATCAAAATTTTGACCTGTAAAGGTGTGATGCGCATTAAAAAACACAACGTTAACCGGCTACCAGGTATCCTGAATCCTGTTTGGAAGGGCATAATATATCTTCATATTAAAGAACCAGCTTTTCTAAAATTCTCGTTCTTCCAACGTTGCTGGCTCTTGTACTAAGGTGTCGCAAAAAAGTCTAGTTACGTTAACTACAATTTTTTGTTTTTAGTTTTCCTGGAGAGCCTTTTGCGTTTTATGGGACAAAAAGTATCCTAAATGTAACCTTGGAATATTAGTTATTACTGTGGCAAGTTTCGTTAAAATCGGTTCAGTACTTTCAGCGTGATACGTGTTCACAGGGATAGAAAGACAGACAGACAAAAATTGTAAAAAGATTATTTTTGGCTTCTATATCGATAACAAAGTCTACCCCGATCAAAATTTTCAAAAAATATTTAATGTACAGATTTGGACTTGCTACAGTTTTATTATAGTATATATAGAATATAGATTACTCTGGTTTTCACATCTCTTGGCACTAAGAGCAATAATTATATACATTTCATGCAATTTATTAAATAATCAAAAATATGATGGCCTGCACCAACTCGATATAAAATATCAATATGGACACAGGCCGCTACACTACGCGGTGCTAGTCTGACGCAAGCGCAATACGTCACAAGGATGTCGAGATCATCGGTGACGCGTCACGATCTTATCGAGTTTTTCGGTGAGTCATAAGTTTTTCGCTATCAATTTTTTTAAATCAACTTTCTAAATAATGGGAAAAATAAATAAACAAATAACATTTCACGCTACCAAATACATGATTGTTCTCAGTATAGCTGAATTGCAAAAAAAAACAATGTGTTATGTCATTACGATGGCAAATAAGCTTATGGTCCAGCTAATATTAAGTGGCCAGTGGACTTTTAAAATACTAGAAATGTCACATGCGCATTATGGATTATTTAAAAACTTGTTTACTTCTGTTCTCCCAAAACCGTAGTACACTACGAAAACGTTAGCAGGTAGCACATTTAATAGCCTTAACCTTTTGAGAGAGGATCTCTTCTTAAACCCCACCGTCCTCGGGCATTTAGGTTCGAAGATTTAATCAAATCAAAAATACTTTATTGAAATTAGGCCCTGAGAAGGCGCTTATGATTGTTAAAATGCTACCACCAGTTCGTAAAACAACCCAGCCATCGAAAAGGTCTGGCAAAAAACTCGATCTGGTTTTTTTTTTGTATTTTTACGCCAAGTAAATTAAACTTCCCGTTTATGTGAAATATTTCCATTTATTCAAAATGTAAATACACTGTATTGAATCATGAATGGTGAGGGTTCTCCGCTCTAATGTAGTCCAAGACTACTCCTTTAATATAGAGTGATATATCTATGACTGCCCCGAAATGAGGCACGCACATTCATTATGGCACTCCACCACAAAGCGTGACTAGGCGGGTTGACTGCAACTGATTTACTTTGTCTATGGCAACACCTATAGTGGCAGCATCAGGTATGGCGTATAGCTGTAGTTCCAGTGGCAACAACGTGATGCGATGCAGTGAAAGTGTTTCCAAAGTTTTTACAGTATATTGTTTCATTACTTCTACAGGGATAATTGATCACAGTCATTATACATTATAGATGTATAGAGAGGATTATCGCTTCCGAAGATAACTCGTTCATGTAATGAATTCACTCTTAATTATTTATTTTTTTTGCAAGTAAAAGCTGCTTGCTACGCTCCTTGAATTAATTGTCTAACAAAACGGTAATGTATTTGGGAACTCATTGTGGAATAGTGTTGGCTAAAAAATATTTTATTGGTTTTAATAACCCTAAAATATGCGATGGTTAGTTTGTCATTGTTTCCCGTATTCAAATCATGCCGATCTTTTAAAAGATCTCGTTTACCTAAGTGTTTGCAGACACCAAAGTCATCAAGATTCACTATTACAAATTCATTTAAATGAATACAGATTGGCATGCACTTAGATATAATACGATAGTGTTAATTAAGGTCTAGTCTCTATTTTCATTACAGTTGATCTTAAACCCCACTCTTCAATACAGAATATGTAAATCTGATCCTTTATCATTATACCGAATACCTTATACAGTACAACACAATTTACTTAATTGCATAATAGATATGAATAATGGCCGTGTAAGGATGACGATTACCATATATATTATAAATAATTGCAATTGTCAACTATGAACCGGTAAAGTTGATGCTTATTAAACGGAGTTAATAAACTAGTCACAAAAATTAAGGGATATAAATAATCCAAATATTTAGGTGATTTTTAAATGTTATAATATTGCAAAAAGCGACCGTACTGTACAAAAATTGTAATTTCAAGTATCTACTTTTTGGATTCAACCATAACAATTTTTCATAATTATGGTTTCAGAGAAGTCCTTAGAAAACCAACGAAGAAAAGATATCAACATTTTTGCTCATTTCAAAAACGGACCACATATTAAATAATTTTTTTGATAATCTAACCATAATACTCTTTTAGGTAATTGAACCCCATTTAGTTTGAACTCCTCACGAGGTCTGTGCGATGATTTGGCGCAGAGTTATCATCGGTCATAGCAAAAAAGTCATTTTTGACTTTGACAGTCAATAGCTCGGAAAATATTTATCGTACAGGAAATTTGTATAGGACTTTACAAACTGCAAAATATCATGAACAAAAACGGTATCGGTGGTAATTTTTTAACCTTGGAGTATCCTGATTTTTTTATATCAATAATTTTTTGTGACTAGTGTAAAATGGAATTTGACTTACATCTATACTATAATAAAACTGTAGCAAGGTCAAATCTGTACATTAAATATTTTTTGAAAATTTTGATCAGGGTAGACTTTGTTATCGATATAGAAGCCAAAAATAATCTTTTTACAATTTTTGTCTGTCTGTCTTTCTGTCCTTGTGAACACGCATCACGCTGAAAGTACTGAACCGATTTTAACGAAACTTGACACAATAATAACTAATATTCCAAGGTTACATTTAGGATACTTTTTGTCCCATAAAACGCAAGGGGTTCTCCAGGATAACGAAAGACAAAAAATTGTAGTTAATGTAACTAGACTTTTTTGCGACACCTTAGTACAAGAGCCAGCAATGTTGGAAGAACGAGAATTTTAGAAAAGCTGGTTCTTTAAAATGAAGATATATTATGCCCTTCCAAACAGAATTCAGAATACCTGGTAGCCGGTTAACGTTGTGTTTTTTAGTGCGCATCACACCTTTACAGGTTAAAATTTTGGGTTATAAATAATTTAAGGAACATTTTTTTTCAGTAACTTTTAAACGCTATTAAAAACATGAATTCATCACTGCCAGACAATTTTGTTATTGACAATAATGTGCTCGATGATATTCTTTATAAATAAAATAATTCATTTCAAACCATTTTATTTTTTCCATTGCAAAGAACATATTTCATTTTATTAACCATTATGATATTGAGATTTCACCGTATACACCGTAAACGAAAAACAACGATAAACGTAGACATATGACTCGAGACTGACGTCATCTTGAATATAATTAAAAGAAATGTAGATGGTATTTGGAAGCCGAAGCGTCAATATGATGTTGTTAAAATAAAAGATATTTGTCTTCAATATATAAATAAATATTATCAACATTTTGTTAAAATATACACTGACGGACCTAAAGCTGGTAATTATTTAGGAGCCGCATTTTTTGAGTCAAATTCCAAAACTTTTATGAAATTTCAAATTGATGAAAATTATGCACACTGAATTGATATCAATTACAGAGGCCTTATCATTTGCACAATCAACTGAGTCCATTAAGATTGTTATTTTATCCGATTCAAAAAGTGTTCTTCAACACGTAGCGCGATGTACCTCGACTTTTCGAGGAATACCGATAGCCTACAAACACTATTTTGAAGCAATTACTAGATTTCAAAGCAAAGAACAAAGTAATTGTTTTACAATGGATCTCTTCTCATATAGGCATAACTGGGAATGAAAGAGCTGATCTTTTAGCTAGAGAAGGATCCTCTGAAGGTGCTCCTATTAATATTTTACCAACTTACTTGGATGTATGCTCAGTATTTAAAAATAGCTGTTACTCGCATTGGAAGGAATACTTTGATGAGCGTTCTAAAACAAAACGAATATGGTACAGAACGATTCAGCCACGCCCCTTAAGGTCACCATGGATTGATGACAGTACGATTTGCCATCTAGAAGCAATCACAGGAATAAGATTACGCTCAGAACACATCCCATGTAAAAAGTTCGCCTACCTGATGCGTAAAGTACTATCACCACTCTGCCAGAGTTGTGATCTCATCAATGATATGTACCACATCCTGACAGAATGTGTTCGAAACGAAGATATTAAATCTCGGCTTAATGCTTCTGGTTCGTTCCACACTGGTTTGTACAATTCATTATTGTTTGACCCCACTTCGAAAGATGCTAAAGAATTGTACAAAATTAATATAAGCTATTGTTAAGTTTATTGTCATTCTTATTGTTATATAGTTGTATGTCACTTAGGCGATATCGCCGAGAAGGCGACTAAGCCTTCATTAAAAAATAAATAATAATAATATTAAAATTACAGCTATCTTAACATGGTTTGGACATACATTGTTTTATTTACAAAAAAATAGCATCGGGCACATTATTGTTAATAACAAAAATGTCTGGCAATGATAATTTCATGTTTTAGTAGCGTTTCAAAGTTAGTAAAAAACAAAACATTCAAAAATTATATAAAAATCAATATTTTTGCCTGTAAAGGTGCGATATGCACTAATAAACGCAACGTTTACCGGCAGCCAGGCGCACTTTGTTAGGAAGAACATAAAGATATATAAAAACTGGCTTATTTTCTTTTTCGAAACCGTTGCTAGCTCTTAGACAAATAGTTACAGGCAAGTGACATTTGACGCGTCGTGCTCATATCTTTTTAATATTTATATTTTTCTTCAATACAATGGAGTGTGAAAAAGTTTTAATACAAGTTGAAAATAGTTATGATATTATTCAGTGTTTCATTCATCATTATTTTATTTTATGAATACATTTTATCGTTTAATTTATAATTTAACTCTATCAACTTGATCTTTTATAATGTAAACTCTACTGACTGTATAGTAAACGTCTACAAAAAAGGGAAAGGAACTTCGTTAGAAACTGGGGGGTCCATAGACCTTTAAAGCTTTTTTTCACATTTTCACCAATATATGTTGGTTGCTACGAACGGGTTGTAGGCTTATTTTAAAAGATTTCTCACATACCATCTGGGTATATGTTTGATTGAGTCCCTTGATAGTTTGGATTCACAATTGGAAACCGATGGTGTGGCTGCAATAAGGTTTTAGTTATATTAAATTTTTTCGCGTTTAAAAATACAATTGGCACCAGTGATTACCGATTTGGTGCAGACGAAGTTGCACCGGTCAGCTAGTTATTAATAAAGGTATGGAAAACCGCGTAGTAAACAAAAGTGGCTACGAATACTATACCACATCACCATTTACCTCGTAGGATGTAATGTCTCTATGTTCTGATTTCTTCAGTTAATTATATGTTTATAATATTTACCAATACTTAAAAACTCAAGAGACTGGTTGTTTGACTTTGAACGCACTAATCTCTGCAACTGACTTTTTTGATTTCATAACTAATTTATTGAGTATAATTATATGCTTACTAACAGCACGATACAACTTTTAGGAGCATAGCGATTACTATACAAAGTTTAGGTTAAAAAATAAGACAAGCGAGAACAAAGTGACAGACGGAGCGATCCGCACGACGTTACACGGAGTATGGACGCCCAGGAAGTGTTGTCTGCCTTTAGCCTTTTACCAAGCTTATTAGCGCAAGAAGTTGAATTATAAGCATATAGATCTTACATCAGCGAGGTATCATAATGCTCGGCTCGGTCGGGCATCTCCCAACGCAACAGTCGTGCTTTAAAAAAAATTCATTTATGCTCATCTAACAGCCGAGACAAATAATTGAACATTTCAAAAAATAATTACGATAGTACCTGCGCTGTATAACTGTGTTTAATAGAGATGCCTGCACGAAGCCTCATTCAAATGAAAATGTTTAATCAGGTAAAATCAATTAAGACTGACAGTTCCGTACGCAGATGTACGTGTATTGATTCAGGGAGGGCAATACTTAAACTGTGCCTGCAACTTGTGCTGACTTTATCTACTAGTTTCTATTTTGATAAGTGGATGCTTTCAGCTAGCCTCCGTAAATAATGACATTCGATAGTCAGAACTATATATGATTCCCCCTCAAGCGAAACGTACCGGTATATTGAGGCTTCTACGTAATAACTTTTGTTTTTAAAAACTGATCATTATTATAATGAAAAACTGAAACTTACACACTCCCTTTATCTCCAACATTCAAACAAAACAGTATAACTTCAATATTAGTAAATGCAGTCGGAGTAGGTACTTGAAAGAACAACTTACGGACGGTTTGTACGGTAACGAGTACGACCGCTTTTTGAAAGTAAGTGTCATTGAAACCGAGATTCTTCGGGTGATTCTGATAGTATTTATCAATAAACAATACGGATAAAACTCAAGTGTTTGTTATTTATCCAAGATAATCCCAGGAGACCTTAAACCTATTTCGACGAGGTATTTTATAGCAGATGGAAGATTTTGCAGAATATTATTGAAGCGAAACTTCTTTGGGAATGTGTGAATTGGATTTAATGAATCGAAAAAAAATGTGTAATAAAAAAGAGATAGCTATAAACGTTTTAGGCTGTGAAAGAACAAGAAAGTGTATATTCATAATATACTCGAAATATATACAAAGACAGACAAAGAGGGAGAAACGTTGAAATCTATAGCACAAAAAAAATATTCTGTGTTGCGTATTATTAGCATTGTTAATATATAATACTACAAAATAATGTCGAAAACGAATGTTTACCACTATCATAGTATATTCATCTCATTCTCTTAAAAAGTAATCAGTATACTAAGTTAGACTTAAGTTAGTAACTAAAGATAATGGTAAAATTTATTGAAAATATTGTAAAACTGTGCAAGGATTGTAGACGACATAACAATGCTAACTAATATTAGAAAGGTATCTGATGTGGATTTGCTTGGTGTACTTAGACGCCTCTACTGAATCATTATGAAACTGCATACACGTTGCTAAAGGTACATTAAATGACATAGGGTACTTTTCGTCCTGAAAAACAGTTGTATTCCTGTTCGATAGGGTTAAATCTGCATTAACACGAACGAAATGCGTGCAGAAGATAGTTAAAAAAATAAAAGACAGCTCACAATGAATCCAAATAAGACACAATTCTCATGAAATAACAATAACATCTTCAAGAGGATAAAGTAACGGACAACAACTGGTTTGTAACGTTTGTCTGCAACAACAAACAACCTTGATAATATTTAACAACATTACGTAATGAGTATGTGGTATTTTATGCACTTCATTAAATATTATAAACATATAACTGTGTATGTGCAGACATAAAACTTGTTTACCGTTCTTCCCACGGCTATTGTTAAATCGTTGAATTTCGATATTCATACGTTCAAATTTTTGTGATAAAATTTAGTTCTTCTTTTACTTTCATTATTATATATATATACTAGCGGGCCCGGTAGATGTTGTCTCGTCCTGATTATTAAAATAAATATTGACAAATTATATACCAAAACCTTCCTCATGAATCACGTTATCTACTGGTAAAGACCGCAAGAAAATCAGTAGTTTTTAAGTTTATCGCGAACAGACAGACAGACAGACGCGGTAGGGGACTTTGTTTTATACTATGTAATAATGATTTGAAATACAGAATAGCGTTTTTTAATATAGCTAAGTTTTTTAAGCTGATATCCAATAATTCGGTTGCGTTGTCCTGCCCATGCTCATCACACTACAAGCCTCACTCAAGAAATTACAAAAACCACGGCAAGAAATTACTGGATATTAAAGCAAGGTATTGTGATAACATTTTTTTTTAGATAAAGACCAAGTATCTAAGAAGTTAAACTAAAAAAGAATATCGAAATCTGTTCACCAATTTTTCGTGATGCTCAAACCTTTGTTATTTTATTTCTAGCTGATCTGGGCATGCGTTTCTGTGGTTTAGTGATTGCATGTTGAATTAAAATAATAGGTCTTTACCTATGAAATTGCCGTTCTGCAGCACTGGCCATTTCAAATCAAAATAATTTTTGTTTGGCTAAGAATTCTAATTTCAAATTAATTTTATTTTAAAAACATGGAATTCTTTTTCCAAAAGTAGTCATTTGTTTATTGATTAGTGTTACATTTTCATCGCATTTCAATCTTTTTTGTCATCGTGGATGCGTTAAAAATTCGAGTAATTATGGAATATGAGTACCGTCGTGGCAGCAACGCGGCACAAGCGGCACGCAACATCAACAACGTTTACGGAGCTAACACTACAAACCAACGCACCACCTGTTATTGGTTTGCTCGCTTCCGTTCTGGGAATTTCGACCTGAAAAATGAACCTCGCGGTCGTCCGTAGACTTTGGTCGACATTGACGAATTAAAGACGACTGTGGAAGCTGATGATCACAATCTACGGCTGAATTAGCAGCAGCTTTCGACGTTAGCGTCAAAACAATATTGGTCCATTTGCGTCAAATTGGCAAGGTAAAAAACTTGATAAATGGGTGCCTCACGAACTCAATGATCGCCAGCGCGAAGTACGCGTCGAGACGTGCCTTGCACTGCTCAACAGACACACGAATGAAGGAATTTTGAACCGCATTGTTACCTGCGATGAAAAATGGATTCTGTTTGATAACCGCAAGCGCTCAGCAAGTTGGTTGGATCCTGGTTCAGCACCTAAACAATGCCCTAAACGAAAACTTACCCCTAGAAATGTGATGGTCACTGTTTGGTGGTCTAGCGCCGGTGTGATTCATCACAGCTTCTTACCAAACGGGATGAGCATTACTGTAGATGTGTACTGTGAAGAACTGAACACAATGATGGAGAAGCTGGCACATCTCCAACCAGCATTGGTCAATCGCTCGTCTCCGCTGCTCCTGCACGACAACGCGCGACCTCATACTGCACAGCAGACGGTCTCCAAGTTGCAAGAACTGGGGTTGAAAGTTCTCCGTCATCCGCCCTACTCACCAGACCTTGCGCCTACAGACTACTACTTTTTCCAGAATTTGTATAACTCCTTGGCGGGAAAAAAATTCAATACCCGAGAGGCAGCACAAAATGCCTTTGAAGAATTTGTTGCCTCCCGTCCAGCTGATTTCTTTAAGAAGGGCATCAATAAACTGCTACTGCGTTGGCAAAGATAAATTGATTGCATGGGTGACTACTTCGATTAATACAAATAAAAAATACATGAAAAAAAGTTGTTTAATTTTTTTCATACAAAACGGCAATTTCATAGGTAAAGACCTAATAATAATATTGATAAAGTGTTTGGTATCATGACGTAAAGAGTCTGCCTAAAAACTTGATACAGAAAAGGTGAGATTACGTAGTAAATAGATTAAAAAAACACGTGCACCATAAAATAAATTGGGGTTAAAAAATCAATTCAAAATTAATACGTAGCGCCATCTATAAGATATGTATAAACAGTCGGTCCTATAGTTTTCTATTATGAAACTAATTTAAAGCGCCGTCTGTTCGAGATTGGTGAAAGTTACAATTAATGACAATACCAACATTGACAATCATTACATTTGTTATTAAAAGATATTGCGGCCATTAATCGAAATATAAATTATGCTATCTCTCAAGTAAGACCAAATTATATATAGATGCCAACCCTCATGAGGATAGGTTCAGTGGTTTCGGAGTTCATCATGGACAAACATGATGACATTGGATTTTTATATATTTAGACTACCGCCCCTTCATAAGGCATTAAAAAAAATATAAAAAGTCAATCGTTAATCCAAAAATTAAGTAGCATAGAACTATCTGCGATACATTTCGCATCGAGTGGCGAAAACATTATGTCGATACGTTCAGTAGTTTCCCTCACATCCGTATTTATGATATTACTAGCTGCCCACCAGCTCCGGACGGGTTCAGTAATGAAGGAATTTAAGCCAAATATTTCCTTTACAATACGACCATATAATTAAATAAAATGACAACTGTACTTCAATTTGTCAATTCTGTCAATCTTTTGAAGATCTCTCCACTATCGTCTGTCCCACTCACTCGCATGCTTTTTTATATGGAGGTTTTTTAATTCTTCCCTACAATATTCCAACAGTTCTCTTTCATATAAATCTTATCCTGACAATTGCAGACACAAAAAAAAATTGAGCCGTCACGGGACACCTAGCAGATGTAAAACATCGAAATTGTTCTGTATTAGTTATATGCCTAAAAGAACAGACTACGACAGGAATCAGCTATGACATAATGAAAAGATAAAGCATTACAAATTTGTTCCATAAAATAATGCCTGTTTATTTATTTTATTATATAAATATTCATTTTTATTAAATACAAAAATTCAACTAGGCGCAGGTGCGGTGTGTTTGGCGGCATTTATCAAAGGCCGCTAGGTCGTCGGCGAGTGCGAGTGGGCGACCAAAAAATTTGAATCCTATGTTTATACAGATAGGTTGCAAATATTTTTGAGTATTTCGTTAATAGTGCAAAGTTCGTGTTTTGCGTCGCCACGTCGCGCCAAGCCAAAATCAGGTTTACCCGCGCCTATAGATGTTTCAAATTAAAAAAAAAGGTCAAATATGTGCATTACTTATGTACATGCAGCGATTGATTATTGATATAGATAGTTAGAATCGTGGTAAGTGCATAATTGGTAGCCTTCCAACATTTCATAATTATCAACTGTACTATACTTATTCCTCTTGAGAATAGGATATCCGTATTTAAGTCTTTTGCACTCTCCGTACGCGTAGTCCTGAAATTTCCAAATACTAATGTTTTTTTTTCTGAAATAAAAATATATGGAATGTTCTAATCTTACTTAAAATAATTAATAAATTTACAAAATACGTCAGTTACAATTATATTATTCCTAATAATAGTATAAAGATATTTTGTATAGGATGTCTTGTCTTCATTACTGTAGTCATACATTATACTATACTTGATAACATCACAGCAACAAATTGACTACAATAAGATTAATGAATACATAAAGTTCCTTTAACTATAATTGCTGTTAATGACATAACACATTTTTATTATTATGACATTAACGTCGCAAATAATGAATACAAATGGCGCATTAACGATAAAAAATTGAAGTGTAAATTACTAAACATTTACTAAAGTATTTGTCCTCAAACATGTTGGTCGTTTTGTTGTTTCTAATCGTCACTTTAAATGTATCTACCAATGAAGCTTTACCGTTAAACACAAAAATTAAGAACATTACAATACATTATGAAGTAAACCAAAATTTGCCAAATGTAAACAATGATAAATTAACATCCTGTGTCGCCAATATCTTGAATAAATATTATCATAAGGAAAAAGTTCTCACGTATGTAGATATGAATTTTGGTAGTAACAGTGTTATAAACACAATACACTCCTTAACCAGATTTAGTGTTGTTAATCGAAAATGCACGATAAAACTGCAAATGCCTAATGAAGGATACCTGCTCAATGTAAGGTCAGTCTCAGATTTTATTCGGCAATTTCCCGACCTGACAAAGGAAGCAACATGGAATCCAACTAAAAAATTCGTTATTATATTTAAACTGCTCAACGAAAACGATCTCAAAGATGTTTTTGATCTATTATTAAAAACTCACGTAACCGAAGTTTTGATCGTAGACGGAACTTACGACGTCGATCTATACACGTACAATCCATTCGAGAACTACGCTTGTGGCAAATATTATAGCAGAATCATATCATACGGCAAGTGCTCGAGTGCAAAATCAAACCTGTTCCCGGAAAAATTAGTTACCGGACTTCGCAACTGCACCCTTAATATAGCTGCTACTCATTGGCCACCGTACAGCATAAACCCGTCCAAAAGATTGGATGGTATGCTAAATTTCGGCGTTGAACAGTACGTTATGCAGGTTATTGCTGAAATAGAACATTTCAACGTTAATTACATTTACATTGATGCCGCTGAAGAGTTTGCTACAGTTAGCCTAGATATGTCTGCCACGTGGCCTATGACTATGCTTCAGAATAGCATAAGTCATGTCATGCTGGGAGGGTTATTCCTTGTGCCATCCCGAGCCGAAGCATTTGATTGCCTCTATGGTCATCTTGACTACTCAGATGATTTGCGAATTGTTGTAAAAACAGCGGCCCTTAAACCCGTTTGGAAATATTTTTATTTAGAATTCAACAGTATGGTTTGGGTTATTCTATTACTATTGCTAATACTATTTTCTGTGGTACTAATCATCCTGATGCGAGTGGAAGATAGAAGCTACGTTGTGCTGAAGTTATTGGATAGTTTACTTCTTCATGAGTATAATTTGCGATCAAGGTTTTCGGTTAAATGCGTTTTCATTTTTTGGGTTTGGTTCGCTTATTTGGTCAATTGCTTCTATCAATCGAGCTTGATGAGCCTTACAACTAAACCGAGTACAACTACGCAGATATCGGAGTCATCAGAGTTATTTCAATTTGGTATTAAGCCTTGTTTTAGTTATGTGATTAGCAAAATCATTGAAACGGAAACATTCTCCATATCGGATTCGCACGAACCTATTGATAAGCATCCAGGATGTGAAGATCTTTTAAAAAGCATTGAGACAGTAAGCAACTCCAACTATTTGTACACTATTGTTATATATTCTATTTACAAGTACAACATACACCAATTCCATGACAATTGGGGGAACCCATTGCTTTATAGTTTTAAAAGACCTGTAAAAAAAATTATCAACGCAATTTATTTGTACAAAGGTTTTCCGCTACAACGCAGAATGCATATGCTTACACTTCGAATGAAAGAGAACGGTTTAGTTCAGAACCATTTGAAATATCAGTATTTTTTGAGAAAAAAGAAACAGCGGTACGAATCACGCGGTTTCCAAACTCGAATTGTGGTACCGTGGTATCTGTACATTTTCGGATGTTTTATGGCTTTCGTTGCTCTTGTTCTAGAATATTCATCAAAAAGTAGAATTACTGCCGGTGTATTAAGTATTAATAACCAGATTCAGAATAAAACATGAATGTCGCGTTGGTGGTACCTCGTTTATATAGACATTCACAATTCAGACCTACGTGAAAATCCTCGATTCTCGTCGGATAATCAAATTGCCTTCAGCTTCCTATAACCCACAGCCTACAACACTTCCCAACCTCAACATTACTTCATTCTCCTATACTTTGAATTATAATTACAACATAGTTCCAAATGGTCGATTTGCCGGACAGTAAGTTCAAACAACATATCATGTTATTATACGGTGAATCAATATGTAAACGATGGTGATATATGGAAATAAGACCCTTCGCTGGCCATCCACCAAAAATGGATGTAACTATCACGTATTTCTATAAAAATATGTACAATGAAAAGATAACATAGATCGAGTTTCTTGTCGATGCTTCTCGATGACTGGGCTGTTTTTCGAACCGATGGTAGTTTTGACTTTCATAAGTGCCTTCTTAGGGCCCAGATTGAATAAAATATTTGAGATTATAAGGTACCTAATTACATACTAAAATTCATCTAGCAAGCGTATGCTATGTGGTTGGATTCAAAACTTTATAAAAGATAGGGTGTCTACGAAGTACATTAAGGTAATGGGTCTACGAGACAAAAAGTTTGGGGACCATTGCTCTAGAAAAACAAGGTCGATTCCATTCCGAGACTTAAAACCTTTGGCCGTTAAAATAATTAGCAGATAAATAGTTCTGCAGCGTACCGCGTTTCTGGGACAGTCGTGATATGAATTGCACTTAACGTGTTTATGCTTAAAGTAAACAATGACAATACTTAACAACATGCTCTTTGAATTGCGATTTCCTATTAATTAACATATAAATACAACACGCATTAATGTATTTACGACGTACACTTTATAAGAATCAGTATAAAATCTTGAATTACATGATACACTCTTTTTTTAATCCAACATATGAGCCGTTACACTTCAAAACGAGCTAAATAGAATTTTAGTGACTCATGTAATATGTTTAATTTTTTTTAGGCTAAGTTTTTCTACACCGGGAGCGAAGTTCAAATTTTGGCCCCAATTGGGGTTTTTTAGTTTTTTTTATTTCATACATTATAAGAAAAAATTTGAGGACCTTGAAAAATAACGTAAAATTTTGAAAACACCTAAAATTGAATTTTAACGAGGCACATATTTTTTAAATTACTTTATATTTTCTGTAACAACTAATAAATTAAGTTCAGTTATAAGAAACATGTAAAAGTAATAAGAAAAATGTATAAGTATCATAAAAAATATGTGTGAAAAATGAGTTATCTAAAAAAATGTCTTCAAATTAGTAAATGTGTTCTCAATGTGTTAGCAATCAGATACATTTTATATAATTCTTATCTACACTATTATATAAAGCTGAAGAGTTTGTTTGTTTGGTTGAACGCGCTAATCTCAGGAACTACTGGTCCGATTTGAAAAAAATTTTCGGTTTTAGATAGCTCATTTACCGAGGAATGCTTTAGGCTATACATCATCACGCTAAGACCAATAGAAGTGGAGCGCCAATGAAGAATGTTTAAAAATCGGGCATTTTGATTGCTTTCGCTGCGTGTTAGCCTTAGTATTATATACGTTGCCATGGTAACGTGGTAAGTTTCTATCGCAAACATTTTTAAAGATTATTTTGTATTCCTAATTAAAACGTTTATTATACGTTAGTTTTGTTTCCAATTTTTTTATTTGCAATCTATTTACGTATTATAAAGTGTGTGTATAACAAATGTTGTGTGTAATGTTGTGTGTAAATGTGTAAATAACAAAAAAATTTTTTTTTATTCGGTCAATATTTTTATATATTGTCTGTTTGTTCCGGGTAATCTCCAAAACGGCTGGACCTATTTTAACGGAAATTTTACTGGCAGATAGCCGAAAATATAGCGGTTGACATATTCTATTTTATTTGTCCGTGGTTTCGTCCGCATTGCTATTTCTAAAATGGTTGGATCAATTTTCACGGGATATTCACTGGTAAATAGCAGACCTCATAAAAAGTAAATTAGGTTTTTTATTCGCCTTCGGCCGCAGTGGAATATCCGAAATGCTTAGACTGATTTTCACAGGACTTTCACTGGCAGATAACTAACTAATGAGCTATTTTATTTTAAGCTAGCGGGCACGGCAGACGTTGTCCCGCCCTGATAATGAAAGAAAACCTTGACAAATTATACCTAAACCTTTCCCTGAACCGTTCAACCTACTGGTGAAAACAGTATGAAAATTCGTTCTGTAGTTTTTGACTTTATCACGAACAGATAAACAGACAGACCAGAGGACTTTGTTTTACACTATGCAGTAATGAACTGTTACCTGTGCATGCGTTCGTGTGAAATTGATCAAAAATATTGTTTTTACTGTAAACAAGCGCGTGAGATGTGCGCTGTACTGGACTCCAAAAATAAATGTATACATACATTTATTGAATTATATTATAATTTTGGTCAATTTGGCGGCCATTTTGTTTTATTTACCGCGTTTGCATCTACATAATTCAGTGATTATTTTTTTTTTTTTTTTTTTTTTTATCGTAGCTCGGCAAAATGACTGTACTGTGCCTGATGGTAAGCACAGTACAATCCAAAAACAATGGCGACTACCGAGAGACATACTATCCCTCGCCGGTCGCCGCTGTCATGCCGGCCTGCGTAAGTATCTCTTCACGTTGCGCTTGAAGGACCCCATGTCATAGAAAGGAGGAAACACACTGGCCGGGAGATTGTTCCATAGCTTCACGGCACGGCAAAGATAAGATGTTGCGAACTTTTTAGTTCGTGCCCAGATAGGATTTACCGTAAAACTGTGGCTCCGAAGACCAGCGCGCGTGGTGCGGTTATGAAAAGGAGAGGAAGGGATCAAGTTGAATAACTCTTCAGAACACTCGCCATGATACAGACGGTAGAACACGCTCAGTGAGGCAATGTCTCTGCGCAACTGAAGCGGCTCTATGAACTCTGTAATGTCTGCATCATTAACCATGCGGACAGCCCGTCTTTGCAACCTGTCCAGGGTATCCAAGAGGTACTTTGCCGAACCGTCCCAGAGGTGCGAGCAGTATTCCACGCAGGGCCGAACTTGCGCCTTATAAAGGAGATATAGCTGTTCAGGCGTGAAAAACCGTCGCACCCTGTTCAGGATTCCGAGTCTCCGAGATGCTGTGGAGATCACGCTCTGTATATAATCCCTGGGATTGAGGTCGCTGCGAATATCTATGCCTAAGATATTAAGACTGTCTCGCATTGCGAGCGAGACATTCTGAAGAGCTGGAAGGGGGGTAAATGGGGATCTCTTGCAGGTAAACGCGCATACCTGTGTTTTGTTGGCATTAAACTCAACCAAATTACTTGCTCCCCATGTTGATATGCGAAGCAAAGATTGGTCGAGCTTAATGACTAGTTCCTGCCGTCTCTTTTCTGTGTCTCCCTGACCGCAAGAAGGCTTGCTGTAATAGGACTCATGGATGGTGCTATCGTCTGCATAGCAATGAATATGGCCTAAAGGCAACATATCATTGATATGCAGAAGAAACAGAGTTGGCGAAAGTACAGAGCCTTGAGGAACTCCAGCATTTACTGACATGAGCTGCGAATCACATCCTTCGACAAGGACACGAATTCTGCGCTCATGTAGAAAGCCAGAAATCCATTTGCATAGATTGTCAGGGAGTCCGTACGCCGGAAGCTCCGAAAGAAGACCACGGTGCCAGACCCTATCAAAGGCCTTGGCAATGTCAAGACTGATCGCCAAGGCTTCGCCGTGCTTGTCAATTGCCTCCCCCCAGCGGTGCAGTACGTAAGCTAGAAGATCACCCGTTGATCGGTTTTGGCGAAAACCATATTGCCGATCGTTAATTAGCGAGTGATCCTCCAGATAGCGGACAAGCTGGGTGTTGATGATCCGCTCCATGATCTTGCACAGCACTGAGGTTACGGCAATTGGACGGTAGTTGTTAGGATCTGATCGATCTCCCTTCTTGGGAATCGGTTGAACATTGGCCTCTTTCCAAGCCCGGGGCACGACACCAGAGACGTAGGATAGGCGGTATAAGCGCGTAAGTATAGGAGCCAACTCGGCTGCACATTTTTTAATAACTACCGCTGGGATACCATCCGGACCACTGGCCTTCCGAACATCGAGTGATCGTAGTTGTTTTAATACGTCACGTTGCCTGAATCGTAATTCCGGCATAGTGACACCGCAGCATGGAATAGTAGGTGGTTGCGCGTTTCGATCATCGAGCCAGGAATTCGCCGCAAAGAGATTGCCTAATAATGTCGCTTTCTCCTGTGGATCATAGGCCAGTGTCCCATCAAAGTACCTCAGTGGCGGTAACGTTGGACGGCAAAAATTGGCTTGCACAGCTTTGGCCAAACTCCAGTAGACTCGACTGTTAGTCGGATGACTTACGAGTTCATGACCTAAGCGTGCAATGCGTTGGGCATCCGCTCTAGTATAGGCCCTCTTACAAGCTTTGGTAGCAGAATTATAGGCTGTTTTGAGGATATTGATATTAGGATCCTTGTTAGCGCGACCCTTGATCCAATCACGATACGTGGCTTGCTTCTTACTGACAGCATCAGCACATTCACGATTGAACCAAGGGCGTCCCCTGCGATTACCGACGATCTTGGAGGAAGGAATATAATACTCCATTGCCATTCCAATCTCGTCAGCAATCGCATCGGCAATCGCTGAAGGATCTTTCCCGTCGAAACAGCGTCGCTGCCAAGGAATGGAAGCGAAATAATCCCGCATCCCGTCCCAATCTGCTGACGAGTAGTGCCAGACTTTGCGCTTAATTCTTGTACTGGGTGGAGGTTGAGCGCGTGGCACAGACGATACAACAAGGCAGTGATCCGATGTGCCCAAAGGAGCACTGACCGACACATCATACCCAGTTGGATGACTCGTCAACAGAAGGTCCAGTAAAGAGGGCGCATGACCTGTGATATCAGGAATCCGGGTATGCTGGATTACTAGTTGAGTCAGGTCATGTGTTAAGGCGAATGCATGGGCTGTTCGTCCTGCATGGTCCGTCCTAGAGGAACCCAACCACATTTCGTGGTGTGCATTAAAGTCCCCTAAGACCACCAATTCCGCAGTAGGGAACTGCTCCTGTGCGTCATCTATTGCCTTACTCATGTATTCAAAGAGCCGAGTAGTCTCATCATCCCCATAATGGGATCTGTAAAGGCACACGTAGATACGGCTTTGAGTGCCCAGGTCCACGTGTAGCCAAAGGATGGAAAAGGAAGGATCCTCCATGCAGCGCAAACGACGACAGCACACCTCCGACCGTACATACACACATACACCGGCTTTAGCTTGAAAGTTGGCTTCAAGCTGGTAGCCGGGATAGTGCAGATAAGATGTATCGGCCGGACGACGTATCTGTGTTTCGGTCAAGAAGAGTACAAGAAAGTTAGCAACGTATAAGAATAACACAATTATATCGGCAATATGGGCATCTTATATCTATATAATAAAAAAAATTACACATATTGTTTGATAATGTATAGTTTAAAATTTTCATTACTTTCTTATATAGTGTTAGTGAGCACTGAGGGTGGTATATAGTAGGTTAAAGTTCCAAGTATGTTGCTGATGATAAATCCCATTCCATTCGATATACTATTCATATTCACATATCTAATGTACACGTTACGTGTTACAGTAGATGACGTGCGTGTCGTAGTTACAAATGTTTTTTTTTAAAAAAGCACTTCTGTAATGTACACACCTACATACAATTTTACATTTCTTTAATACATTTATAAAAAAACGCGTGCGGAGCCGCGGATGACAGCTAGTTTATATATAATTCTTACAAAAAATTGAGGAAATTCTAATAAGAATATTTAATACTAATAAGCAAATTGTAGTCTGTGGTGACTTTAATATAGATATTTTAAGTACTTCAGCAGAGGTCACTATGTTCACATCGTTAATTAGGTCGTTTAACCTGGATCCTCTTTTTAATGAGCCAATTAGATGTACGTCGCAGACTGCGTTTTGTATTAATAATATCTTTACTGATTTCAAGACCATTGGCGGTAGTATTATTACGTGGATACTGCATGATAACGAAGGACTCCTTGTTAAAATAAAGTGTGATAAACCCAGCAGTGACTGTAAGCGAACATCTAGGCTTATGTCCAAAAATAGATTAGGTCTTTTAAATCATAATATTGCACAAAATTTATCTTTCAAGACTTTTATTAATCAAAATCCAGATAGTGACTATAACAGCTTATTTAATATCATATGCACGGAATTTAGTAAACGTTGCCCAAGAAAGGTTATTAATGTAAGGAGAAAAAAAAAGTTTAATGAATGAGCAACTACAGGCATTAAAATAAGTAGAGATCGATTGTACGATCTATAATACTATAAGATATCACCAACAAATAGTTAATCATTTCATGCTTATGTTAGAAATTATTCTAAAGTTTTTAAACGTGTTTGTGTAGCTACCAAAGCAACATTTTTAGGAAATAAAGTTCTCAAATCTAGAAATAAGACCAAAACTGTCCGACATATAATAAATAAAGAATTAGGAAAAAATAAAATAAATGATAACTCATTTAATCCAAGTGTCGACGGAGTACGTATTTCAAACAGTTCAGAGGTAGCAACTGTTTTCCAAGATTACTTCACTAATTCACAAATAACAACGCGTATAACATCATGAGTCGAGGGTGCTGCAGCTCTTTAAAAAAATATAAGTGCACCTACAAATTCAAAATTTAAATTCTCATCTATTAGTGCAGGTGAAATAATAAGGGCCTTCAAACAATTAAATTTAAAAAACACTGAAAACATATGGTAAATGTCAGTAATAGTAATACCGTCCGTTAATTGTCACTATTTCACCACATTTGGCTAATATATTTAATCAGTGTATAGCAAAAAGAACCTTCCCTAATTTAATGAAAGTAAGCAAAGTGGTTCCTTTGTTTAAATCAGGCTGCAGAAGTAATCTTCGAAATTATAGACCTATTTCTGTACTTCCGTCCATTAGTAAAATTTTTGAAAAGATTATGCTCAAACAATTGGTAGAATATTTTAGAGTGCAAAAGTTTCTGCATGGTCGACAGTTTGGTTTCACAAAATTGAAATCCGCTACTGACGCTGGTTGGTGCAATACTCATAAACCATAAATCATATTGGGAGCCTGGGAAGATTCGCAGGATGCAATTGGTGTGTTCTGCGATCTGTCTATCGCCTTTGATTGCGTTGACCATAGTACGCTTACTCTTAAATTAAAACACTATGGTGTTTGTGAACCTTCTCTCGACCTTCTAGTCTCTTATTTACAAGATCATTATCAGAAAGTTAGCATACATGGGGTAACATTTGCGGGATCGTTTGCGCTAATTGGTGGTCCCTCAGGGCTCTATTTTAGGGCCGTTTTTGTTTTTAATATATATAAATGCCGCTATTGGTTAATAACTGTGCTGAAATGTTGTTTTTTGCAGATGATACTTCACTTATATTTAAAGTGAAACAGATAGATTCAGAGGTTGGGTATTAGAATAATACTTTAAATGAAATTCGTCATTGGTTGGCGTTAAGTAACCTATTGTTAAATACAGATAAAACGAAATGTATGAAATTTACCTTACCCAATGTTAGACAGGTTGATAGTAGAATCAAGATCGAAAGGAACTTGGTAGGGTTAGTTGACAATGCTGTTTTCTTGGAAATCACAATAGATTCTAAATTACAATGGGGTCCTCATATTAAAAAATTGGCTAACAGATTAAGTGCTGCTGCATACGCAATACGTAAAATTCGCCAGCTTACATATATTGCCACTGCTAGGTTAGTCTACTTCGCTTACTTCCATAGCCTAATGTTTTATGGTATTCTGCTGTGGGGGATTGCTGCTGAGGTAGACACCATATTTTTATTACAAAAACGGGCAGTTCGAGCAATATATAATATGGGACCTCGTGAATCATTAAAGACGAAGTTCCAGGAATTCGGTATCTTAACTCTACCCTCCCAATCCATTCTTGATAATTTAATGTACGAGTATGTCCGTAAAATCTTTGAAAACCTGCATTTTATAAAGGCCCGGCGTGATCTAAATACCAGAAACTGTAACAAACTAGTCGTCCCATGTTTCAGACTTAACAAAACCAGTAATAGTTTCTTAGATAATAGTGTTAGGTTTTACAACAAAGTCCCAAAACATATTACAGATTTGCCGAACTGTAAATTTAAGCGCCACATCAAGCGGGTTTTAGTTTCAAAAGGATATTATATAAGAGAGATAGGTCAAGAGCCTATTTACTATATAATGTATATTTCCCTAAATAAAAAGTAGTCTAATATACCTTTCTAACAGTGAAAGAATTTTCAAAATCGGATCAGTAGTATCAAAGATTACCCCGAACATCCAAACTCACAAATTTCAACTTTTTAATATTGGAGAGTCAGTCACAGGAGAGTCACTTTATAGGTAGTATTATTTTGGTTTTATATAATTTAGTTCTTCTAGATTAGGCCTCTGAGATACACAAAGACAAACACAACACTTACAGACATGTTGCCTTAGATAAATATATATTTACATAATAATTACTGTTAGTGATTGTGTTATTTTAAAGTTTAAATTTGTTAAAATACATAAAATTAGAGTATTGACAAAAAGAGAAAATACATACCTTTGTGCCTTTGTTGAAATCAGACGGACGTAGTATATTGGTAGGTAGGTAAAATGTCATACAATGAAATAGGAAATTGCTGTAATTGAAAATTCTGTTCTAATATGCCTTCATCCGACCCACATTCACATACTGGGTTGTCACTGATACTGAACTTTGCAAGATGTACTGGAGAGCACACGTCAAAAGATAGATCCTCAGTCTACATATAGTAGACGCAGCAAACTTACCACGAAATTTTTTGAAGGTGGTAGAGCCACGCTGAAGCTACTACTGATTTCAGCATGAATGGGTCGGCTCGCCCGGAGTAATACCATCCTCTCAGAGAAAACCGACGTGAAATAACAGTGCTTGCACTGTTGCGTTGCGTTCGGTCAGTGAGAGCGCCGGAGGCCTATTTCCTCTCTCCCCTCCCCCTTCCCCACTCCTCCCTCCCCCCGAACACAGGCTGGCAACGTACTTGCAACTCCCCTGGTGTTGATAGTGTCTATGGACGGCGGCGATCACTTACCAACAGGTGACCCGTCTGTTCGTTTGCCTCCTATAATATAAAAAAAAAGTAATAAAACCATGGCTTACTAGTAACGTTATCCTAGATGGAAGCATAAGATTTGCCTTTAATTTGGTAGGATACTTTCCAGTTTGAGTTCCATGACAGAAACAAATCAGTCTTGTTTGGGGAAGATAAATCGTGAACATAGGTTTTATAGTGATCAAAATAACCAGTCTGGATAGCTTCTTTAGCGATAAGATCAACAGCTTCAGTATCCTCGATCCCAATATGTCCTCGTATCCATGCCAGAAGTACATAAATTACTAAACAATGACATTGATTACACATGAAATTTGTGATAACTGATGTTTCATTGAAATATGTCAAACATGTTAAAACAATATCAAATGTGGTGTAAAAAGTTTCAATAAGAAGAAAAAGCCCTTTTTTTCTTGAAGGCAAACAATTTCATTAATATATTTTTAAAAAACATTTATATATATAGATTTTTCGAGCCAGGAACACTCTCGGGCGTCCCCAGAACACGCTACAAAATTATTATCCCAATCTGATCAGTAGTTTCGGCTTGCATAGACAAACATACAAAGACTGATTTTTATATATAAAGATGATGTATAAAAAATAATGTCACAAATTTATTTTAGTACATATTTCCTTTTTTTTTTAAGTATGACTTTATCATCATCTTTAAATATTCACTATTAAATGCCCATGCCTATTGACTATCTATTGTATTAACGTCACAGCATTCATTTTGTTCATTACAGCATCGACCCGTGTACGCAATTACACCAACACCACATTGCAAACAATAGGTACAATTTTTTTCGTTATGTCTATGCCAAAGTATACCTAGTTGTAAAAACAATTAGGTATACTGTGACTTCTCGCTTTATGAGTAGTCATTCTGCTTATATGGTAACGCTAAGGAATAATTAATACTTTCTCATAATTTTTATTCAACATGTAATAATAACTGAGCCACAGCAACGCGTGGCCGGGTCATCTAGTTGTAGTATACAAAACTATATTGTACATTAAAAGGAATTATAAATATTGCGGGTAGGGCTGAATTACAACCCCAAATATACAACTAGCTGTGTCAGCGAATCCGTCCGCGTGCAACTTAATGTAAAAAAACAGTGACTAATAAAATCATCTCAATGTATTAAGTCTATTTACTTATCTACTTTTCTTTCGTACTTAAGTCGCGTCGTCATTAAAATAACTTTTGTGAGAGTGAACCAGTTTTAATAAAATCAAGAGCAAAATTTACTCAAGGAGATGCTTTATGTTTTTTTTTGTGAGGATTTATCGTGAACGCAGTACTTTAGGAGTGATTCGTGTTCAAACATACAGACAGACAGAGATTTTTAAAAAATGATTTAAATGTATTTTATTACTTACTAGCGGGCCCGGCAGACGACGTCCCGCCCTGATTATGAAAAAATCATTGACAAATTATATACTAAAACGTTCCTCATTAATCACTCTATCCACAGGTGAAAACAGCATGAAAATCCGTTCGGTAGTTTTTGAGTTTATCGCGAACAGACAGACAGACAGACAGACGCGGTAGGGGTCTTTGTTTTATACTATGTAATGATTCAAAGACACCTAAGTACAACAATTTATTTCACAAAAATGTAACACGTACAGAACCGTTAGATTTACATTCTTATTATAAGTATAGATATAGATTAAATAGTTATTTTGAAAATGTATTTAAGAAATATATCCTATTTAGTTTATACATTTATAAACTCTTAAAAAATATATAATTCCTTATTATGTACAACCCTATTATAGAAAACTATACTAACAATGGTGGCTTGCGATTAGACTACCGGTAAATATTATCTGTGGCAATATTTACAAAACAGAGAAGCTTCTCGAACAAAACTTCAGCTCCGACCTATATATAGTATATACAGACACTATATATAGTAATATAGTGTATTATTTGTGATGTATAAATAGAACTTAACTATAAGACACAGTGTCGTTATTACAAAATATTGAAAAAAAATCAGGTAACCAGTAAATTTATTTCCTGTGTTGCAGTCGCCAGAAATATAAATAGAATGGAAAAATGGCTCTTAAATTCTGAGAGACATTCGCAAATATTGGTAATTTCTGGGTTATCTCGCTCGCTTTATTTTAATTCAAGTTAGTGCGAGCGCACACTAGGTGTGGTGCGGTTTTTATTGCGAATCGGAAAAAAAATCGCAACAATAGGTCCGCGCACTGCGGTACAGTTTCTGCAAATTTCGTTAATTCGTATTATAATCGTCATGCAAGAAACACGACCACGGATTACAAAACCAAAGTCCGAGTTAGTGTTTATTTATTACAAAAGGATACAAACGAAAGCAATATAACAATAAAAATAACGAATAAAAAATAATATAACGATTGAAACTACTTACAAATAAACATGTTCTTCATTTTTTTTATATGTCTACATACAATATTTGAAAAATATAAACAAATGTAGAATCAGTAAGAAAATGATTAATGTAAGCACTATATATAATGCTAATCGATCCTGTTTCTTATAAAGATATACACAATCGGAGTTAGTGGAATATGAGTATTAGAAATGTAAAGATGTAATAAAAAATGTAATAAATCATAAAGAGGCGAATTCATTAAGGCAATGTCAAGTTTTAATCCTTTATAATTCCCCGTCGTCTTACCTTGAAAACTTGTTATATCGTGTAAAATGTGAGATAGAAAAAAAGAGACCAAAACTGGTTCGAATATATATTGCTTATCAACCATTAGTCCATTCTTATTAAACTTTAGAATTAAATCCAACTGTTATTTATAAAATTCGTAGAATATTTTAATTAACTATAATTGTTAGTTTTATAGACGTCCGCAAAAAAGATATTTTATGACTTTGAAGTTCAGAGCCAATCTACAAATACGAGTTTACGTCCATTGGTCGTTTTTTTTATTAATTAACTTTTTCAAGTTTTAAGATAAAACATAAGAAAACGGAACTTTTACCAAATTTTTTGAAATAAAAGTTCTTTAACCGCGTTGAGCGATTTAAAATTAAATTTATTTGATACGGGAAAAGCTTATGGGTTCGCGTTAAAAATAAAAAAAAGTACAGTTATTCCATTGCCTTATGTTTTACTTCTGTCAGCAGTCCTCATGACTGTCTCAACTATTTTTGATAAGAGCTGAACAAAAAAAAAAAAAAATTATGCGTGGAGTCCCTTCGCGCGGAAAAAGTGAAACTTCATAATTTGGAAATGAAAATAGGAACGGGTAGAAATTGATTTTTAGTAAAATCATATTGTTTCTTTAAGACAAACTTTATTAACATTGCTTACAATTCACAATTGATCGCATCTTTTAATTATCATTTTCGAGAAAAGAAATATCCAAATCTATAACATTTACAATGGGATTATGATAACTAAAGTAAGATACGAAATGTTTGATTACTTTTCTCGCTCTCGCTTCTTTCTATTCCCTCTTCCCAGGAGCGTTGAACGTTTAACGCAACAGTGCTTTCATACCCACTCCATGGTAGCGTTAAACGTTTAACGCAACCTTGTTGGAAGTCGCATTAGAAGTTTCACTTCAATAAAAAAACGGATGACAAATAGAGGGGAAAGATGATCTTAACTGTTTTCTCTCTGTCTGTCTATATATAGATTATAAAGAAGTAGCTTTTACATCTGTCTGTGTTTCCTTTTAGTTTTTTTAAGACACGCAAAGGATTTTGATAGGGTTTTCACCGTAGTTTAGAGAATTTCTCCGGAAGGTCCACGTGTATAATACAAATATATTATATTTATATAGAGTAAAGTTGATGTATTCTAATGATGTTGTAAAGAGTTTTCGGGCGTTTATCTTGATAACGTTAGCTAAACCTTACACTACACCCAGACGGTCTATGTAGGTATACGAGAGCAAAAGAGAAGTAGTAGTAAATCAAAGCAAAAGGTGCTTTTTACTCTATTTGGAGCTAATACTTTAAATAAAGTCCTAATTTATCCACTTTTCTAGGTTATAAAGGCATCTCTCAAGTCATAGAACGATAATTAAATACATTTGCTGTGTCCACAAATCACTGTTTTCACGCCACCTGAGAAGAATCTCATGGCTGCAAACTCTATTAACTTTATGTTATATTATGTTGGAACATTAAAATATTATTATTATTATTATAGTTGTGTTTGTTTTGCAGACGGGTGTGCGATCGCAAGTCGGTTGGTCTTTCTTTTCATCCTTTTTTAGAATTTCTAGGCTTATGCGACTTTGAATGGGGTACATCGCTCGAAGAATGGATGACCTATTGAGTTCAAGATTAAAACGTGCAACGTAGGGCCGGTCGTTCTGGTAATTATTTGAGGAGGCCTGTGTGCAATAGTGGGTAAGTTTTGGCAGAGATGAGGACATAGTCCTAATGTTTTCGTCCTTTTTTTTCTCGAACTGACTACGCTATTGGCCTGGCAAGGCCTTAACAACTTCACCTGTTTTCATCCACAGAACAACAATAAGTAGTCATACCTGTGTTGTAAAACTTAGAAATATCACGAACCAGGACGGAAATCATCATATTAATATATTGACCCCCACCCGATAAGATCTCAACGTTCATATCAGGGCTGCTCAACCACATGCCCGTGGGCCACAGCGTGGCCTGCGGACGATTTTTAAATTGTCCGCTCAAGCAAATCAGACGTGTTTTTCTATTGCACAAGTTTTAAAAGGAACTAAATTAATTACCGTCAGTAGCGCGCCAAAAATATCTAAGTCATTTCATTGGTCCGACTGATAAAAAGAGTTCAGCAACTTTGGTCTACATTATAAACTTTGTGTAAGGAGTTTTTGGCGGGATTTTGGTCTATCATGTAGTGGATTTTATATTTTATTCACGATCTTGTGTTACTTGACTCTATATTGTGTAAAATTGGTGGCGTTTTATGTAATATAGTTTGTTTATTGTCCATAAGTGAAGTGAATGGAAATGAATACCACGGACCATGAATTCTGAGATGCCACAAAAACTCCATGGAAAGTTCTAACAAGATGGCCAAGTGATCTTGTTAGTTCATTATAATTATATCAAGAAACTTGTAATATCGATACTCACTTGACAATGGCAGTAATAGTCTACTAGAAGACTGGTTGCCAAAAATAAAATAGAAGAACTTGAAATACTATTAACTACTCGACAATGGCAGTAATAATCTAAAAGATTGGTTGCCAAAAATAAAGTAAAAAAAAGAACTTTATGTAATGCTTTATTTTATACTAAGTTTTAGAATACCAGATTATATACAGACTAAAGATATGCGTGTTTAAATATTGTATATTGCAACTAAAAGGAGCGCCTATGATTTAAAATATATAAACGTTTGAAATGGAAACGAAATGACAATACAGTGTTAATTTATTATTTTCAAAATACACTATTACTTCTAATTAAAAAAAATTAAGACCTAATTTTACATTAAGGGTCACCATTTTATTTCAGCCTCCTATAATTCTTCTAAATTAAGCTCCCTGTATGTACGGCTCGTTATTACCGAATCTATGTCGTATAAAAATCTTTAGAATACGTAATTTATTGACATGTAAGTTGAATGAATAGAAGAGTTCAAGATCCTCAAACAATTGTTACTAACCTTTAAGGTAATTGCACTACAGTGTATTGACCCGTATAGGCAATATTTTTGCTTTTGAATAATTCAGTTAATCACGTATTTTCATCAAAAAACGCGTAAGTAATAGGAGATAACATAGTTTTTGTTCAGACACGGTTTTTTTAGTAGTTTCTTGGTTAGATAATTTTGCTAGAATTAGCATGATGTCAGAACGGTTTTTTATTAGAAACTAGTTTTGTCCGAAGTGTACAGTTTAACCATTCGGATAAATCTGCTGTACCACACCACTACACGGTTGTTCTTTATCGAAATTATGTTATTCGTTGCCTAAACGATAATATCTGCTTTTCAAGTAATATATTACTAGTTAAAATTATCATACGGATAACAATAAAAAATTTACCCACGTACTCAACAGTTATAGATTTATCATTCTTTTCTGACAATTACAATAACTAATAGTGTAAAATAGATAATTTATTATGTCAATGCCGCCATATTTGTTTGAAAGATCATCTATCCGCTAGATTTTTCCACATTGTTAACTAAAAATCTCTTACATTATGTAGATGATTGTTATTTCTTAAACTTAGAATAAACTTTAAATTTTTTAAGCTTTAAATTGGGGAATTATTATATACGTGGAAAATTTATTTATTTAAAAGTTTATTATTTTAATGTTATTTAGGTGTACCCCAATAACAATCGATTTGATCAGTTGATGCCAGGTGTAAGACGACGACTCACTATTCTTTTTATTGAAAAAAGTTAATCTAGGAGTTTTTGGCGGGATCTTGGAATGCCATGTAGTGATCTTTGTATTTTATCCATAATCTTGTGTTATTTGGCTCTATATTGTATAATATTGGTGGTGATTTACATAATATAGTTAGGTTATTGCAAGTGAAGTGGATCGGAAATAATACCGCTGAGCATGGATTTTGACTTGCCACAAAAACTCCCAGGAAAGTTCTAACAAGATGGCCGCCATCTTGTTAGTTCATTGAAATTATATCAAGAAACTTATAATATCGTAACTCACTTGACAATTGCAGTAATAGTCTATTAGAAGACTGGTTGCCAAAAATAAAATAGAAGTTATTCTCCCCCCATTACATTAACTAGCTTTGATAGTAGACACAAACATGTTTTTATAAACATTCAAGTCTATGATTAGGTATTTTTTGTAGGTATACCTTATAGGCATTCATTAAGTTTTTATTGCTTTTTTATTAACTCCTGTTCTTGTTTATCTAGTTTGGATGGAATTTATAATTGTTTTTTTTTAATACTTTATAAGTTCTAGCGTTGATCACAATATCATCTGATGTTAAATGACGATATGATATAAGAAGGTGAACCCATTAAATTTAGAGGAACTGACTCTCACGTGCAGCTGCCGGAACACACCAATAGATGCTTCGCGATAGATTTTCACCTTGGGGATGGTGGCGGCGGACTTAGAAAAAAACCTACCAGTTACGGTTTCATCTCGATGTATTCCTTCATCGAAAGCACCGACTCGGTTGCTAGGATTCGAACTACGTCCATCGTCGCTTCATTTCAATTTTAAGTAAGTTCTTGATGACTTGAAATTCTCCACATAGTTCAGCAAATGCAAGAAAATTATTCAAATAAAAATAATAAAATACTAGCATATCATTGGTGGGTTATATTTCATATAAAAACAAATATCTTTTCAACCATTTATTATAAAATAATTATAAAAAAAAAACATTAATATAATCTAAAAACCGTTACAATTAACCATTCTTATTATTATTTTATTATAAAATTTATCTAAACATGTATAAAACTAAGTACATTACAAATAACCGTTGTCCATGATTGTAATAAAACTTAAATTAACTTAAAATACATACAGTAATGTTCGATTTAGTTACATACTTTTTATCCGTTCAAATAACGAAACCGCTTAATTATAGCCAATCATGAAAACATAATATGCAATTTCTCAAATTCATAACAACAAAGAAACTGCACACCAAAACCAATCCTTTTAAAATGGTGAGCTCATATTTGAGCATTAACATATTCTCTCCATTATAAGACAAGACATAATTTTTATATATATTTACAAGATATAAACAAACATTTATTACAAGTATATTTCGAATTTTAAAATGTCATAGACACTTAAGGCAAAACATGACACTTTTAAATTAAAAAAAAAAAAAACACTGTCTTACGTTTCGTGTATATCAAACTAGCAATTTCTCGCGGCTTTGTCAGCTTTTTCTATGCAGTAATTATTTCTAACTCTTTATTTTTTATCGACATATATAGAAGAATAACTGACTGATAGAAAAATGGCGGATTTTCACACAAACTGTCATCCCATTTTCCAGCACCTTAGGAGTGGAATTTCCAAAAATCCTTCCTTAGTGCTCACCTACAGTGTAAAGTAAACTTTTAAGCTAATTATCACGGCCGTAGCCCCAGTAGTTTAGATTTTGCGTCGATATGTTAGTCAGTCAGTCAGTTATTCTTATACATGCAAATTATGACGGCTATAGCCCCAGTAGTTTAGATTTTGCGTCGATATGTTAGTCAGTCAGTCAGTTATTCTTATACATGCAAATTATGACGGCTATAGCCACAGTAGTTTAGATTTTGCGTCGATATGTTAGTCAGTCAGTCAGTTACTCTTATACATATATAGATCATCCAACATTACTACATGTATTTATTTACCGATTAATAAAATTACGAGGATACAAAAATATTAACGTCAAGCCGATCAGGCAAGACGGTTTCACATGAGCAAAATCGATTTCGTAATTTTTCTAAGGCCACTGGAAAAATCTTGGTTTACTATGCCCGTCGCGAGTCATGAGTACGGATGATAGCGCAGTCGGTATTGCGCGTGCGCGTGAATAGCCAATAGAAAGCAGCGGCACGTTGGTAATGGGAATTTCCCTGTCGCGCGGCTTTCTTTCACACCGCCAAAGAGATCGGATAACCGACTATTTGGTCGGTTTATGCTCACATTTCGAAACGGGAAGTATAAAAGAATGTTTATAGGCGTGTTTTATATAAGTTTTTTTTTTTATTATTCTAGGTCAAAATGACTAACCTATCCCTGATGGTAAGCACAGTGTAATTCAAAAACAAACAGCGACCATCGACGAATCTACAATGTCAGTAACCGCCGTCAAAGAGTTACAATGAGGGGTTTATTGTCATGTTTACGGAAATAGCTTCAAGTCGAGTACAGAGGGCATATCACCCAACTTAATTACAGCATACACGCCGATACCTGAACACGATACTTCTAGGCATACCACTATGGCATGTGATAAGCCTGATGTATGAGGGTCGCGATCTACTTGAGCGCAAATGACGTATCACCTAGCTAAATATATAAAATATTCGACCATAAATAACAATTTCATACGTAAATTATTTTCAATGGTCGCTAATTTATCTCTTAGACACAACTTTAACCTGCCCCCAGTAAATTGAGCGACTCGTATAAAGATTTTAAGAATACTTTAAGATATATAAAATTAGGTCCAGTGTATTTTAAGAGACTTCATTCACCAATCAGATCTCATAGTCTCGTAATATATATATGTTTTTGGTTTATTTAACATATTTCATAACTTCACATCTCTACACGTTTATGAAATAGATATTAATATTCTTAAAAATAAAATTTAATGACATCAGTAACTGTTTGGAAGAATTTAAAAACCTCATGAAATACAATATACCAATATATATTATATATAAAGGGCCACACCAATAGGAATGCTTATAGTTAATAATATACAATATATGGGGACTTTTTTTTTCAAATTTTATCACCCAAATAATCTATCACAATAATGTAAGGCAATTTTATAACTCCTTTTGAGCGTATTTTAATTATTTTATTTAATTTAGATATAGATATTGTATAGAAAGGTCACTTAGACATATAAATAAATAAACTGTCATGATAAACGAATTTGGATATTCTTTTGATTCTTGTGATCACGGGACGATACGAGAGAAAAATCCTTTACATACAAAGGCCCTTTCTTTATTTCTTCTACTTTTACTTTTTTTATAAACATACTTATATAAAAAAAATAGAATAAAGAAAACGAGGTATCGAGATACAGCCCAATTGAACTATATGTGCAAACGAAATTGAAATACGCAGCGAAAGGTTGGAAACATTTTGTGGCATATTATTTAAGAGAAGAAAACGACAGAAAATCGATTAAAGATAAATTATCGATATGATCGATCAGGCATCATTACAGTCCCAGTACATTTAAATCTCGATAAGATCGCGTAAAGATCGCCGTCACGCACCGTCCCATAATCATTCGAATTGTAACATCCGATTTATCACAATATTCACTTCCTTATATAACAAACTGTAAGTGTACTGAGTGCCAGATACACGATTTATCAAAATGAATTCATTGACACGAATGATATCGATACGAATTAGATCGATATAATTTTACCTTCATATTACAAACTGTAAGTATACTCAGTCACATATCCAACAGATGATAAGAACACGATAATTATTATATGTTTTCACGATTTTATCGGTACGAATGCAATCGATACAATTATATCGATATGATTTTATCCTCATATTACAAAATGTTAAGTGTACTCAGTCACAGACACACAATCCAAATGGTAAGAGCACGTTAGTTATTATTTCTACGACACGCTTAAATCGATATAATTCCATCGATATGCATGATATCGAAAATCAGTGGCACGTTTGTACATAAGTGAAATGTCATCTTTACGATTAATTTGTAATCGAGTTATATATTTCATTTACGGTATACATCAAAGGTTTATATAGAGATATCATGCTTTTTAATAACAACTTATTGTATTCTGACTAAGAGACTTACTATTTGCTAATACAAGTTGGCGATTTCCTTTGGCTATTCCGTACTTTTGTCACAATTTCACTATCGACATTACAAACGCCATGTCAAAGTTTTATTAAGCACTAATAAAGTTTTATAAATTCATCTTTTTCCATATATATGTGTGTTATGAAAATTATGTTCTTCGAAATCTAAATTACCAATAGTTATCTGTCTCAGTAATATTTAATTTTTTTACTTCGACAGATAACGTCACTACTCATTTATGATTCAAGAAATCTCTAACCGTATGTATATATTTAGTTAATTTGATAAATAATTACGTATAACCTAGACCAAAGACATATTTTGCGTAACTCTTAACTGTATACAAGGAATGATATGTTTCGTTTACCGTTGGCTTCATATATCGATATCAGACATATTTGGGAATAATATCTCGACAAAACACCGACACTTAGATACACTAATGTGGAACGGGAGAGTGAGTTATCTCGTGGATTTGAGTTTCCAACGTAAGAATAGGAAGGCGGACACGCGTAAAACGAGGAATATGAGACAGAGAGCCGCGATATCCAGCGCGATGTCAGAGTTGTCCATATCGAGTTCCTCTAGCGTCGTTTGCGGGTTTTTGAAATGGCAGTATGTCTGTATACAACATTATTATTAAAAAAAAAAAAAATAAAACATAAAACATATGTACAGTTCACTTGCGGTATCAACACGAGCTTTAAAAAAACTATAAGATACTAGCGGACCGGGCGGACGTTGTCCTGCCTTGAAAACAAAAAAAATCCTAAAAGTCGATCGCAGCGCCACCTACCGGGTCCAATTGTGAATCTAAACCATTCTCGGATCCACTGGAACACGTACACAAAATTTCATCAAAATCGGTCCAGTCGTTTAGGAGGAGTTCAGTCACATACACACGCACACAAGAAATATATATATTAAGATAAAATGATTCAAATGACAAACATCGTAAATATAAGAAACACTGTATATTATGTTCTATCTCATTCTCTCACACACTAAATCCTATAAATGTTCGTCTTTTTTTAATGTTGTCTTTTCATTTCATGGTTAGTGACCGGATACCATGTCGAGGGACTAAACAAGGCGTACAAAATTTTCGCATGCTAATATATAGATTTCATTATCGATATTTCTTTTACTTTCCAAATATTAGAAAGTGTATTGAGTGTTGTACAAATACTGCAGAATGTAAACGTGCGGCGCGTGACGTGTGACGAATAATCAAATCAAATCAAAAATACTTTATTCTGTTTAGGCCCTAATAAGGCGCTTATGAACGTCAAAACTACCACCGGTTCGGACAAACGACCCAGTCATCGAGAACAATCGGCAAGAAACTCGATCGGGTACATCTTTTTAACATATATATATATATACTAGCGGTCCCTGCGGACGTTGTCCTGCCTTGATAATAAAAAAAATCTTAAAAGTCAACCGCAGCGCCACCTACCGGGTCCAATTGTGAATCTAAACCATTCTCGGATCCACTGGAACACGTACACAAAATTTCATCAAAATCGGTCCAGTCGTTTAGGAGGAGTTCAGTCACATACACACGCACACAAGAAATATATATATTAAGATATATATATATATCATCATTACATAGTATAAAACAAAGTCCACTACCGCGTCTGTCTGTCTGTCTGTTCGCGATAAACTCAAAAACTACTGAACGAATTTTCAAGCGGTTTTCACCAGTGGATAAAGTGATTCATGAGGAACGTTTTGATATATAATTTGTCAAGGATTTTTTTTTTATAATCAGGGCCGGGCAACGTCTGCCGGGCCAGCTAGTATATGTATATATATATATCGAATACATTATACGTTACAATACCGTTTTTAGTGGATGCACAGAGAGGAGTCAAATCCAGACGTCACCATCGTTCACGTATTGATCCACTCTATAATAGCCTTTCGACACAAAAAACCCGCTTGACATGGCGCTTAAATTCACAGTCCGGCAAATCGGTAATACGTTTTGGGACTTTATATTGTAAAACCTAACACTATAATAGAGAGATTCAGATAAATGATTACCTGATGACACTTGAGCTTGGTCCTGTTGAAGGAGTAGGTGGCGAGAGCGGTGCCCTCGAACCCATAGCGGATGTAAGACAAGTAGGTGATCCACCGCAAGTACACCGGGATCGCGTCGAACGACACGAAGAAACCGCTGAACAGCAGGAACGGAACCGACATCACCGGAGCCAGGAACACGCCGTTCTATACACAACACATATTACTATAACGGTTCTATCAAGTACCGAGTATTTTAATAAACGAAAAGTAGAAAAAAAAATGTTACAGTAAACCCTAAAGATTTCTAAAGTAAGTACAAAGTTCATATAGTTTATCACACCGTTCTACAGGCAACAGATATTACTCACACTTCGAGAACATTCTATCAAACACAGTGTATCGTGATAAACTAAAATGTAGGAAAATAATCACGTAAAATGTTATATTGAACGTAGTGAACCTAACAGATATCAAGAGTAATTATTAAGTTCATAAAGTTTATATCTCTTTATCAATAAAGTGATATTGATGAATATTGCTCATACTCTTTAAGACACATTTTATTTATAAGAAATAAGGATAAAATATTAGTTAGCTGTACATTCATGAAGGAAAATTTTAGTAGATATCTGTTCTTGAAAATCAAGTAGTTAATTATATACTATACTTAACTATAATTTAGCTATACTTTCATTACAAGGAAATTACAATTGTTGAAAATGTTTAATAGTTCCATAAAAGAAAAATCCATTAGATACCTACTTTAACATGAAAGGAAAGAGTAGTGACGTACCTGTGTCAATTCATAAAGGCAAAATATAGTAGTTACCAACGCCTCCATAAAGAAAATATTCAGTAGTTACCTATACATTAATAAAGAGAGTATTCTGTAGTTACCTGCACATTAATTAGGGGAATATTCAGTAGTTACCTGAACGTTCATAAAGAAAATATTCCGTAGTTACCTTCATGTTCTTTAGGGGAGTATTCAGTAGTTACCTATATATTCGTTAGGGTAATATTCAGTAGTTACCGGTGCATTAATAAATAGGATAGTCGGTAGTTACCTGTACATTAATAAAGAGAGTATTCTGTAGTTACCTGCACATTAATTAGGGGAATATTCAGTAGTTACCTGAACGTTCATAAAGAAAATATTCCGTAGTTACCTTCATGTTCTTTAGAGGAGTATTCAGTAGTTACCTATATATTCGTTAGGGTAATATTCAGTAGTTACCGGTGCATTAATAAATAGTATATTCGGTAGTTACCTGTACGTTCATAGCTGCGCCGACAACGAGCCCGACGCTCTGCGCCACGAAGGATATCAGCAGGCACGACGATAGGAACATCGTGCACCGGAACGTACTGATCGGTTGCGATGTCAAAAGATACACAATCACCACGTATATTATACAGAATATCGCCTGTAACAAATATTATTATATCAATAACAATAATTGATATTCAACAGATCAAAAAAACTTATCAATTACAAGTCTACAATATAACTTATATATAAATTATTTACATGTATGTATGATTTTAACAGTTTCATGACCAAGAGAAACATTTTTACCAATTTGAAAACTGATGTTTATCTATTGAACTGTGACATTATTTGAATGATTTATTCGGGACATGGAAGAAGGCTGTATCTCCAAAAGTATGTCATAAACTAACATTTAGAAAGAGACAAATGACTATCGAATCAATTCGGGACGACGATAAGAAATGATGCAATCTGTTATTACTTCAACTTATTGTATAGTTTAATTCAATAACAGTGTATTTTGTAATACATTTTTTAATTGATATTCATATATTTTACATTTGAATAAACTACACTCTACTTGAATACTACCACTACTACGCCTACTTGAATGAACTAAACTACACAGTTAAATGCTAATATTTACTCTCCGAAACCTGTGGCTGTGGTTAAAACTGTGGCAACTAAATACAATAAAATCTCTTATTATAGGTTCCAGAAGTGTCCGTTACACTGATTTGTATTTGATAATGAAAGGCCATATAAATACGTGCCATCATCGAAAATGTCAAGAGTTAGTATGACAAAAATAACTGAATAGTCTGAAGAGTCATTTATAAATTTTCATGTATATTATAATTTTTTTTTATATACTTATTTAGGGGGATTTCATTGCAACGAACATATCGGTCCACTTGTTCTTTATTCTTTCTAGATTCAAGTCTCCGAGTTATTTATTCGATCATTTAACATCTTAGCTTCATCCGAGTACTCACCATGGAATATTTACTAATTAAAATTTCATTCATAAACATATCCTCTAATGGTAATGAAAATGCCACAAGGAAATTTGTACACTTGAAATATATTCTAGAATACCATAATATAGGGAGTACAATAAATAACCGTATATCTGTTGATGTATAAAATTGCAAATACACCATGGGTTGGGGTCATAATTAATAAAGCTTCCCTCGAAGCAAAGACTTTGAACTTTCTGTAATGTATCCAAGGATATTTGTAAATCGTGATATTCTCATATTATTAATTATATTATTTAAGCAAATAAGCTATTCATGTATTACCTGGAATGGAATATCCGATACAGTGATGGCTAGATAGTAGGACCGAAGCGAATACCATCTATTGAAGTGTTCTTTTATTAGCACCGGCATCTCGAGAGGAACTGCAATAGAAAATTTTTCGATCAATTTATTTATTACGAATTGATCCGTCAGATGAACTCGTCCGTACTCATCCGTTAGATAAACTCTTTCGTTAGACGTACCTCCCGCCAGAGAAACTTACCCGTTAGACGGATTTGTATGTTATACGAACTCGTTTTTTAGACCAACTCGTCCGTCAGACGAACTCATTCTTTAGACCAACTCATCCGTCAGACAAACTCATTCTTTATAACAACTCGTCCCTCAGACGAACTCATTCTTTAAACCAACTCGTCCGTCAGACGAACTCATTTTTTAAACCACCTCGGCCATCAGACGAACTCATTCTTTAGACCAATTCGTCCATCAGACGAACTTTTTCTTTATACCAAGTCGTCCGTCAGACGAACTCATAATTTAGACCAACTCGTCCGTCAGACGAACTCATTCTTCATACCAACTCGTCCGTCAGACGAACTCATTCGTCATAGCAACTCGTCCGTCAGACGAACTCATTCTTCATACCAACTCGTCCGTCAGACGAACTCATAATTTAGACCAACTCGTCCGTCAGACGAACTCATTCTTTATACCAACTCGTCCGTCAGGCGAAATCATTCTTTAGACCAACTCGTCCGTTATACGAACTCGGCCGTTAGACGAACTTGACTGTTAGACGAACTCGTTCATTAAACGAACTTGTCCATTAGATGAACTCGTACATCAGGTTAGAGACTACATCACTGGCACTGACAAAACAATGAAAAATTTGTGTAAGTCTTCTTTGCTGGAAATAAAATATCATAGAACTCTAAACTTCAGATAATTTTAAGAGCTGACTGTTGTAAGACAAGTTTCATTTAGTAGAATATAAGTCACCAATTACATGCATCTCATTGTGTATCTGATTCGCAAGGCTTTTACGATACATTCTTCACATGTTATAGTCACATCAAGCAGAAACGGGTTCGACTTATTATAGATACTAAAATAGCAATATACATTTTTTCGATTATTTTTCGCAATTTCACGTAATTATTTCATTAGACTTTCAAAAGTGAAACCATAATACAGTAATCAAAGATACATTGAAGTAAAAGTTTAACTGCGACTCTCAATGTTACCTTACTGTTTTATTTAAATACTTACAAAATAATACCCGCCCATGGCCTAAAAAAACAGAGAGTGAAGACTGTTTTATAGACATTTTTAACATTATTAACGTAATATCTTATATTGAAATTACTTTAAATTTTGCTCTAAATATTACGATTATTAGTTTAAAATTATTTTAAAATACAACTAACGAATTTTAACTTTTATAATTTACTATCAGATCCACTAAATTCTGATATTATAGAAGTGACTCTAACGGCTTGCCTTTTACCGTCACTCTGAGAATACTTTGGCCAAAGTATTAGCAAGGGATACACTCACAGCTGAGAATGGTGATCGTCATCGAGGTGTGCACGAGGAAGTATTATTGAAGTGACTCTCAAGGCTTGCCTTTTACCGTCACTCTGAGAATCCTGTGACAAAAGTACTAGCAAGAAATACACTCACAGCTGAGAATGGTGATCGTCATTGAAGTGTACATGAGGAACAGCATGTTGAAGAAGAGGAAGCCGAGGTTTGAGAGCACCTTGGAGCCGTCGTCGCCGATGTCATAGTAGAGCGCTCCGATGAGGAACCCGACGAGAATGTGTGCGAAAAGACGTAAGTACATCAGAGTCTGTTCACGAGAACACATTGAGCTTTAGTCTTTAAGAAATATATATTTTTTTCATTTCTTTATTCCTCATTCTTTACGATACACAATATGTATATAAACAACACAGTAGGTAGCCCCAAAAGAAAATTTTGTACCCTTTATTGCAGTTAAATTTTGACCATTAGACTAGTCGGTGAGTATCAAAAAATAAAACAGAAGAGAAACGCTGTAAGGAGAAAAAGTAAAATATAATGGGATCACTTTAACCTCTCAGCTGATATTAAAGACCTAGAACTCAAAATGGTAGATCGTGTTACGTTTTCTTTAAATTATAATTTTACATTACATAATCAGTTATTGTCCAAGTTTTCCAAATTTTGGAATAACAATGAACTTTCTTTTAAAAACTTATGCTGCTAACAATCTGTTGATCTGTGCATCATAAAGTCTACATTCGTTTAAACCTTTATGGGTTTTGAATAGTCCAGGAGCTTCTTAACGCTTAACAAAAAGTAGCAAAGTAACAAGAGTTCAAGTAACAAACATTAAAAGACATAAACCGAACTATACAAAGAGGCAAAAATAACTTACCCAATCACGCCTGCTGAAGAGCAATGTCCTCTTGAGTACAACCCAGAACTGCTTGAGCTCTGACGTGGCGTAACGTCTCGGAGACCCGTCAGTACCCAACAAAGCGACCTCTGCGTTGTCTTGCTTTTCCACCTCCATCTGGACGACCATCGGCTCACCTACACCTGGGGAAAGGTGCTAAATACTCAAAGGTGACCATATTCCGAACCACTACTGCTAAAGGAAAACACGAGAAAACCATTGCAGATCTGAAACACAGTCGTAGAGGTTTTCCAAACACTACCTAATGAGCTACCACCCTCCAAATTTATTGCAAAGTACCTATAAAGGTGTTCCTTCCGTCTCTACATCCACCTAGACCATAACTGGCTCCACTATAAATAGAGAAAATTACTGTTAGCTCAAAGGTACTATGTTTCGAGACCCTAAAACCGGTAAAGGGAAACATCGTGAGGAGACCGTAGCAGACGAGGATGTAAAAGATTATCCTAACGTCATCCTGATGAGCTACCACCGCTCTTAAGAACAGAAGATATCGCCAAATACTTATTTACAAGTGACTTCAGGCAAATGCATCTGAAAGTTATTGTCCTTAGTTTATCATGTTTATCATTTTAGACCACATTGCCATTTACAACAACTACGAACCTCTGTGTGCACGAACCCACGAGCAAGAGCTAGTGTAAAATAAAATTACTTTTCACGTGTTGCCTGCTAAATTTTTTTTTTTTTTTTTTATTTAAGGCTTGTGGCCTGCGCGATTATATCGCCTAGTAACATACAACTATAACATACTAAATATAACAATAACAATAAACTTATCAATAGCCTACATTAATTTTATACAATTCTTTAGCCTCTTTCGAAATGGGGTCAGACAACAAGGAATTGTACAAAGCGGTGTGGAACAAACCAGAAGTATGGAACATTTATATTCTATTCACCAAATTGAATTAACATTTTTGAAGTGAAAATTTGTGTTATGCATTAGACTTTAAAAGTAAGGTAGGTATGTATGTATTTGTGTGTATGTGTAAATATGTATAAGTGTCTGTCTGGTCTATTACTATACTCTATACTCTGGTATACCAAAATGAGTAAACGTATAGTTAAGTAATTGTACTACGGGACTTCGTATAGTATGAAGTTAATGATCATTTTGTATATATAACATGTTTCAACTTTCAACGATTTCCAGTTTTTATACACCGAGAAGTTTAAATTTTGACATTCATAAGCTAAATAATAATAAATGTAACAAATCAATTTTCATATTCTGCCATTACTTTTACCTTTAGAGACCTCACTGGCAGCGTACTGCAGCAAACCGTTCTGGAGGTTACCCGTCCCATTGGTGCCGTTCACTCCGCTGTCCTTGAATTTCTCCTGGACTTGGCTTAAATCGTTCTTGTTCCAGTTGGCGGGCTTGCTGAGGGACACCTCCATGTCTTTCTTGTTATTATAGTTCGGTGTGGCATCCGGGAACGGCATACCGGTTCTAGAATATTTCAACATAATTTTGTTCTTTGTAGTATTTATGAAGCAGTTTTTAAAGTGAAACGTTTTTTTCATAGCTTCAGATTTATTCGTCCATCTATCGCATGTCGCATTACAGCCGGCGGAGTATAGGTAAAGTGAAAGGCGCTCGGAAGAACAGCCAATGACAAAATGGCGGCGCCCATGGCTTAATTCAAAATGATTTAAATGACTATTGTGATCAGTTTTTAAAATGTATACGATGTACAAAACACTAACTAATTAAGTCATCGGAATATATTCAGTTTAATTATTTATCTACCTTTCTCTTGATAGACCGAACCGATTTTAATGAAACAAAGACTAAATGTGATACTATGTGACTAATGAAGATATGCTTTATGATTTTCTTGAAAAAGTTTTATCATGAACGCAGTACTTTAGCAGTGATGCGTCCTCATACAAACAGACAACCGTTTGTAAAAACGATTGAAATGTATTTTATTAATTATTCCTAGACACCTGAATTTAAAAAGTACAAACACGTTCCGTGTTATTACAAAAAAGTTAAATACGTATTGAACCCTGGCCTTAAAAAGGTCTCATATTAAACGCACCGCGGTCGCTGAATGTTCGCCATCTTGCTCTTTTGTCTCGCTTTGGTTACGTTAAGTTAGACTTGCGAAAAAGGATAACGCGAAATTGCCTCGGGCGAGCGCGGTGCATTTATTAGGAAACTTTTTTAAACCAAGTATTTAATACGTATTTAACTTTTTTGTAATAACACGGGTTATGTTTTACATTCTTATTATATGTATAGATGCCGTACACTAATACGCAGTTTGAAATTAAAATTTATAGTTGGATATCTTGTCTACTATCTGTCTTGTATCTTGACTTCCCATTATCATTCCCATTTTCCAATCATAAAGTTGAGGTTAAAAACGCGATTTTAATACCCTAAATCGAAAAATGTTCCGAAAATTTTCAGTTAAATACCTACAATCCAAAAAAAGTTTCACTTCCATCGTAGTTTTATAAAACCACACAACCAATTTTTTTTAACTGAAATTAAAATATTGGACCTCCGCATCTATTCGGAATTAAGAATTCAATCATATTGTTAATTTAGTTTATTGTACTGGCAATAATATTTTCCTTTTTTTTTTACTTTTTTTTCTGTTCTCGATGTGTCTACAATTGTAATAGGACTAAATACGTTTTTTCTTGCATTCTTCGGTTCTGATTAATTATTATATCAACATAGTCACAATACATTGTCAAACACCCATTGTCACATACAAATGTCTGGCTACTTTTTTTTTCTCGAACTGACTATGCAATTGACCTGGCAAGGTCTTTATAACTTCACCGGACTAACACACAAATGTGTGGCTGTCGAAAAAATCTGTTGGGAAAATACTTTAACAAAGTGGGCCAACCCCGGTTTCCGGTAGTGTGAACCCAAAAGACATTCTAACTCATGGGGAGTTTGGTCTCGTAGACCACTTGCCTTATTTTCTTGTTATATGTAGGCCTCTGCTTACTGCATATTGACTTTTTGCCAATACCTCAACTTTAAATGCCTTGAAAAGGTAGTTTTACCATTTATATACATATTTCGTCACATTATAAAGAAGCATTATGTACGTATTATGAGTCCTTTAATATTTTAGTCAAGCAACCGTCTACACGTCCGTACATTGTTATGTCCCCCATTGAACATCAGCGGTGCAGTACCACCCAGTTGTACTGCAGCATGTAGCGGAATGATGGTCTCATTGTTGAATATTCTAATAAACTATATGAAGGTTTCCTTTATTTATCTTATTGTTTCGTGATGTTTTAAGACTTTTTCTTTCTTTCTTCTAAATGTATTGATTCATTCATGGAAAACTAAAATTAAATCCACAATCTATTTAATTATTTTTTTTTCCTTCTTTTCTGCACACTCTTGGTCCGCACCTTTTTTTTGCTATCGTTTAATTTAATGTGCAAGTTAAAAATCGTGTATGTGAGCAAATATTGGGTGATTGTTTATTATTTATTTATTATTTTATATATTTATTTGTTTATTTTTATGATTTCATTTAACTATTAACTATTTTATGGGGGATTTTTTAAAGACGTTATTGCCTTTATGGCGATTTCATTTTGATCCTTTATCGCCATCTTTAGGTTATAATCCACAATATGCCCCGCCGGAGCGTCTGCTTAAATTAGATCATTATCATTGACCGTTATTCGCATCTCATGTACTCCCAATCCTTTTTTTTCGCTAACGTCGACCCCTTTATTTGTAATCATATACCCCTGGGGATAAATGTAGACCACTATGGAAATCACAGTCGTATGTAAATACCTGATATCATTCTTCCCATTGTTGATGGCCCTCACGAGTTTACCGGTATTGTCGCCGTATTCACCGCAGGAGACCTCAATGATGAAAGAAGCGGGGTTGTGGTACGAAGGGCACTGGAGACTGAGGCTGCCCAACCACTCCACTGGAACGATAAACAGAGATGTAAATAGATATAAATAAAATATGTTGTCTCCTTCGTAAGCTGTATATAATAACCGCAAAGTCATCATTGTTTACCACCAATATTGGTGCTTGAACATAGTGTAGGTAATAGAGTATTTAATGTTTTTTTTTATTCTGTTACCTAATCTCCTTTCCATATTTTGTAGTTAAAGACAAAAATGCCTTGAATTAATCATCTTTGTCCAGTCCAGTGTTCTAAGAAGATCAATTTATAATATGGAAAATATTCATAAAATAAAAGATTCCATTACAATTTTAAAACCTTACACATTCCACTTGCAAAGCCGAAGATGATAATGTTATGTAAATATACAGGTATATATAAAAATCATAATTCCTTAATTTATCCCACTCACATTATCTAGACATGATTTAAGTTAATAAGCAACAACCTGTCTACAAATTGAAAATCCAGTTATAATATAGTTATGTCCTGTTACATACGTCTGGGGAAACTCGATACAAAAATGAGGAGCATTTCCATAGAATGGAAAAGTTTCATAACCGAGAGTGAATGTGGGCACCACCACGAGTCATGTGAAGCAGTTTAACATTCGCTTTGTTAAATTGATTAGTAAAATTAAGCTCACATGTCTTTATGAAGCATAGGCAATGAAATATCTTATCTAATAGGAATGACACGCAGTCCATAAACACTCACAAGAATACAAGCCGCGATGTATTAACATGCATCTCTTTATCGATGTAGGCCACACGGTTATCGGAATCCAATTAGTTAAGAATTCCCTAACATATTACATTACACGTCAACACTACGGATAGTCTTTAAGACTTACTGTTCTGTTTATTAGCGTTACAGAGGTCTGACCTACAGACGTGCTTGTATCTAGTAAATCACATCCACGTTGAATATATTCAAAACTGATAACAATGGTAAGTTATTATAAAAAAATCCTTTAATTGCAGTCTACTACACAATGGCAACTGAACTTGCAAGTTACAAGATAATGACGTCACAATATTAACTTCTATACAAATTTATGACAATAAGAAATATTATTGAATACAGCTAAATGTCCAGCATATGCACAATTATACTACTACTGAGTTCCAATTTATATTGACAATATCTTAGGTATTATCCCATTTTCAACCCCCTATTTTGAACCTCTAGGGATCAATTATAAAAATCCTCGCTTAGTAGTCACCTACGTTATATGTGCTTCTTAGTGCTTCCTAGACCCATCGTTTCATAGAGTATGTTGTGTCTGAATTAAGAATTTAGTTAAGTGACCTATTGTGTGATGTAACAACTGATCTGAGAGCGAGACGGTGAATATATATATCTCATAAACAACTCAATAATTTAAAAATTCTATATTCGATTAATTATACCTCAAGGTAAACTTGTCCTTCGTGTCAAATAAGAATCATAAAAAGTTCTTATTCTTAAACTCGTTAAAACAAAAAAGAATACAGGTTGGTCCAAGTATAAATGAATAGTGATTTGTATTTATGAGGAAGTAGGATGCATATAAAATGGACGAAAATTTAATTATAACTGAAGGTATTCACAGGATGGTAAAGGAAAAAGAAGTAGACAAGTTAAAAGATGGACCGATGATATAAAGAACGCTAGCACAGTTTGGCTAAAGAAAGCAAACAATAGGGCAGTATTTAAACAGCCGGCAGAGGCATATGTCGAGAATCTGAAAACCCACATATAAGAAGTTTGACTTCAATAGGAGCGTATTAACTTAGGTCAGTCAACAATGGATATTGAGGCCAAGAGAGAGGGCCGGGAGAAGGCGTTAGGGAGATGAAGTCAGGACCTGGCTGACGAGCAGTTCGGGCGGTATACTGTTGACGCCGTCCGCCCGGTCCTGCCGGAGTGGATAGGGAGAAGTTGGGGCTCCATGTCGTACCGACTGGTGCAGGTGCTAACCGGATATGGATGCTTCGAGTGGTACCTGCACCAGATCGCTCGCATGGAGCCAACCACCGCATGCCATGAATTCGGCGCTGCGTGGAAGGGACAGCACCGCATTGTGACTGGGGCGGTAGGGTTGGATTTGTCGCTGCTGAGTGTGGTTTCGGCCAGGATTGCACCACGTAAATAAACAAAGGATAGTGTTGGAATTCTTTGTGTGTCAATGCGTGGAAATATAAATACATACATTTTTTTTACTATATTTGCCAACACAAATATGTTCTTTATATATAAATTTCTTCTGTACGTGTGTATGTCACTGAACTCCTCCTAAACGGTTGGACCGAGTTTGATGAAATTTTGTATGCGTGTTCCAGTGGATCCGAAAATGGTTTAGATTCACAATTGGACCCGGTAGGTGGCGCTGCGGTAGCATTTTAGATTTTTTTTATTATCAAGGACAACGTCCGCTCGGCCCGCTAGTGTATACATAAAAATCAACAAACAACCATAAACGATCAAACAAGAAATTAAAATTGGACACCTCCAATATGAGTAAAACATGAAAATTTAAATCCAGGTAACAAAATTTATTTCTGAATCATTCATAAATGATCAATGATGATAATGATGAATCAATAATTGAGTCGTTGCATTTCAAAATGAGCTAAATACAACTTTAATCATTCCTATAACATGTTTCATTCTTTTAAGATTTCCAGTTTTTATACACCGAGAACGGGGTTCAAACTTTGCCGTTTTTAAGATTTTTAGTGTATTTTTTTATGATCTTCATATTTTACACATACAAAGTTTGAATATCTTGAAAAATAACGTAAAATATTAGGAACGGCTAAAGTAGAACTTTGCTTATTTTGAAATATAACGAATCAATTGAGTATTTAATAGATAAACAAACATACCCAATCGTCCAGTACTGCCTTGGTACACGCACTGCCCGTCAGCTAACGTGTACAAATGGTCAAACATTTCAAACAGCCTCGCAGACGGTTGATGTATAGTGCATATGATGGTTCTCCCTCCTCTCGCCAAGGTTTTAAGTAGCGATATGCATTGGAAGCAAGAAGAACTGTCCAAACCCGAAGTGGGCTCGTCGAAGAACATTATCGGTGGATTGTTCACCAATTCCAACGCAATCGAAAGACGCTTTTTCTGACCTCCGGACAGATTGGACGTCATTGTCCTGTGATGTTCCGATAGACCGAGTGTTTCCAAGATTTCTTGTATCTGGAATGGAGTATCATAAATTCTAACACGTGATAAAATTGTACTTCAAATTGTTATTATTGACACATCAATACCTTAACTTCCTACCCTTATCCCCACACTTAAGCAGGGTCGACACAAAATGTTTTCCTTTTCCACTCTCACCTGGCAAATGTCCTCTCAGTATTCACACCATTTATACACATCATTTTTCATACAATCCATCTATACCTTGTTCGGTTTCTTTTCTAGTTACATGACTTTCATATCTCCTCATGACATGCCCATACCATGCTAACCTATTACTCCTCAACTTCTCTATAATTGGTGCATTTTCAAACTTCCTCTGACATACTCATTCCTCAATACCTCCACTTCTAACGAGTTAAAATAATAAGCTTTCACAAATTAAGTATTGTTAATCAAATTTTTTTTTTTACATTTACCGTTATCCATCTCGAGAATACAATGACAATAATGAATAAAAACACAAAAATCAGTTTTTGAAATGTTAATTCACTTCATTTTAGAATCATACGCACTAATAATTTTACATTATTTCCGTTACAATCCGGTACAATTAGAAGTCAGTATTCAACAAATTCTAGGTTCATAATTTTGCGACGTAATATAAAGAATCATTAACGTGTCAGATAAATTACTGGCAAAAATGAGAGAGGTCATTAATTATAATATTAGGTCTTTACCTATGAAATTGCCGTTTTGTATGAAAAAATTGAAACGAATTTTTTTCAAGTATTTTTTATTTGTATTAATCGAAGTAATCACCCATGCAATCAATGCATCTTTGCCAACGCAGTGGCAGTTTATTGATGCCCTTCTTAAAGAAATCAGCTGAACGGGAGGCAACAAATCCACAAAGGCATTTTGTACTGCTTCTCGGGTATTGAATTTTTTTCCCGCCAAGGAGTTTCTGGAAAAAGTAGTAGTCTGTAGGCGCAAGGTCTGGTGAGTAGGGCGGATGACGGAGAAGTTCCAACCCCAGTTCTTGCAACTTGGAGACCGTCTGCTGTGCAGTATCAGGTCGCGCGTTGTCGTGCAGGAGCAGCGGAGACGAGCGATTGACCAATGCTGGTTGGAGATGTGCCAGTTTCTCCATCATTGTGTTCAGTTTTTCACAGTACACATCTGCAGTAATGCTCACCCCGTTTGGTAAGAAGCTGTGATGAATCACATCGGCGCTAGACCACCAAACAGCGACCATCACTTTTCTAGGGTTAAGTTTTCGTTTAGGGCATTGTTTAGGTGCTGAACCAGGATCCAACCAACTTGCTGAGCGCTTGCGGTTATCAAACAGAATCCATTTTTCATCGCAGGTAACAATGCGGTTCAAAATTCCTTCATTTGTGTGTCTGTTGAGCAGTGCAAGGCACGTCTCGACGCGTACTTCGCGCTGGCGATCATTGACTTCGTGGGACACCCATTTGTCAAGCTTTTTTACCTTGCCAATTTGACGCAAATGGACCGATATTGTTTTGACGCTAACGTCGAAAGCTGCTGCTAATTCAGCCGTAGATTGTGTATCATCAGCTACCACAATCGCCTTTAATTCGTCATTGTCGACCAAAGTCTTCGGACGACCGCGAGGTTCATTTTTCAGGTCGAAATTCGCAGAACGGAAGCGAGCAAACCAATAACAGGTGGTGCGTTGGTTTGTAGTGTTAGCTCCGTAAACGTCGTTGATGTTGCGTGCCGCTTGTGCCGCGTTGCTGCCACCATGGTACTCATATTCAATAATTACTCGAATTTTTAACGTATCCATAATGACAAAAAATATTGAAATGCGATGAAAATGTAACACTAATCAATAAACAAATGACTACTTTTGGAAAAAGAATTCCATGTTTTTAAAATAACATTAATTTGAAATTAGAATTCGTAGCCAAACAAAAATTATTTTGATTTGAAATGGCCAGTACTGCAGAACGGCAATTTCATAGGTAAAGACATATTATATAAAAACAAGCGTAACCAACTTGAAATCTTACTATTATATTCGAGATTAAACCTGTTTTTGGTATACGAGAAGAACATAATTACTTAACTTATACTAAGAATCTAAATCTAACGTGTCTGTATTTTTTAGATTTTTGTGAAAAAATTTGTCTAGAAATAAGTAATAAAATACATTGCAATCATTTTTAGAAATGTATGTCTGTCGGTCTGTCTCTCTGTTTATTTGAAAACGCTACTAGAAACTACTAAAGTACTGCGTTCACGATAAAACCTCACCAAGAAAATCATAAAGCATAGTAACATTTAATCGTCCTTTGATTAAAATCGGTCCACTCTTTCAAGATTTATTGTAATTTGACTGATGACTCCCGATAAATAAGAGAGAAGAGTAGGTAAGTAAATGAAATCCAGTCTCTTACAAAAACAAGGATATTATATAATGTATAAATAATATCTAAGACACTCTAAATAAATTAATGTTTTTGCATCAAGTTTCACGCGGACGAAGTCGCGGGCACAACTAGTTACTTAATAAGTCTCGTTTTTTATATGGTATTTATAACTGGCTGATATATCATGGTACAGACCAAATTACTGGTGCCAGAGCCATAACAATTTGCATGTGAGTTCCTTTTACGCTGCAGACGAGCCCTAAGCAAGAATTTTTGAAAGTTCAACCCTTACCGTCGTGAAAATGGGGATGAAGATTTACTTCCTCTCTTTTCTTCTATAGATATAGGTATAAAAAATAGAAAAAAAATAACTGCTTAAAAAATTACGCGTGCAAAGCCGCGGGAAATCGCTACTTTAACCCTTAAAGTTATAATGCATATTGTTGTCAATTGTCTACATTCCACTTCCACTTAATTCTGTTCAAAAACCTGAATGTATGCGAAAAAGCGTCTTAGAATATGTTGTAGAATATGTTACTAATGAAAGAAAAAGTTGACATTACTTTTGGCGAGGAAGTTATATTTTTTATTGTTGCCTTAAAATTAGTATCAAATTGAAAACAAAACATCGTACACAATCATACACGATTGAGCCAATTACATAAAATCTAATACAGATAATCACCAAATTATTTTTATACGGTACAGCGAACTCAGTCCCAACTAGAATTGAATAAATTATTTGCATTTTAACTCACCAATTCTTCCTTATCGGCTCTGCTCGTATGACTGGGTAGTTTCAAAGAGGTCGCGACACCCATCGCTTCTTGGACAGTCAGATTGCCGTGGAGCTGGTTATCTTGCATGATGTAGCAGGACAGTTTGCGGAAACTTGATAGATTACGCTCCAAACCGTTTATTGTGATACTGCCTTCCATTCCTGATGTCCTGGTGAATTTCGAATAATTGAAAACATATTGAAGACTAACTGACCCGTGCAACTTCGTCTGCACCAAATCGGTTATTTCCGGTTAATTCTATTTTTAAACGCAGACAATCTTAAAAAACCTAAAACCCGATTGCAGCTACATCTGGCACTTCCAATTGTGAATCCAAACTATTCAGGGACTCACTCAAACATATACCCAATTGGTATGTGAGAATTTTTTAAAAATAAGCCTAGAACCTGTTCGCAGCATTACCTACCGGGTCAGGTTAAGATAAAAACTAACCTACTTATATTGCCGATAAATGTCTTCCTAGTAGTACCCCTTGTAACTTCATCACTTAACATACTGTAAAAACTAAATTTTATCTACATTACATTTCCATTTTGATTTTGTTGTTTGTTGTATAAGAATTTGTAAAGTATACATGAAATTTATATCCAAACTTAATCTTGTCAAATTTATTTTACTTTTGACGTAAACTGACTGTCGCGGTTGGGAAACTTTTTACTAGAGAATTGTAGCTTGTTAATTTACATAAGAGGTAAAAAAATGTGAGTTGGATTATTCGTTTGATTTTTTAAAGATAAGCAAAGCGGTTTGCAAAAAACTATATAAAAAGGAAGTGACAAATGAAATACACAATAAGGAATTCAAATATCGTCTCGCTGCTGATCGGTTTATTTTCCTACAACGTATGATAAGGTCACATTGAATTTAAATACAATAGCGTTATAGTATAAAGCTTTAAAGAACCGAAGAAAGATTTTACGTCACTGTTAGGAGTCATTCCATTGGCATCAACAATGATATTTAATATTTTACAGCCGTTTTATACAAATTTAAATAACTCGTCGAATTAAACGCTTTATGTAATTTAGCCCGCAATAATGCTTTAAAATGTCAAGTATATTATCACTGTGAGAAAATAGTCCGAAAAGAAAGTTCAACACACAGGGCGCGAAGGCAAATTCGTTAATATTTTCCCGGTACTTTCCATTGTGGTGGTCTAGTGGTTTGACCGGTGGAATATCAACCCGATACCCGCAGGTTCAAACCCCGACGCGTACCAACGAATTTCTCAGAATTCGGGTACATTTACTAATTTAAATTGGTAACACTATCATCTGCAGACAGTGAAGGAAAACATCGTGAGGAAACCTGAACCTGAGAAATGTGAAATGTATAGTACCACAGTATGCGGGGAAAACATAGAACTGTGGATTTCTCAGATTTTGAAATCACTAATACGTCGTGGGCTGGCGTGGTGATTATGCCCATAGCTTCCTTCGGGAAGATGGCTGTAGCCCTGCAGTGGATTACTTCACAGGTTGATGATGATCATGATGACTTTCTAATATCACAATAATGTAAGTTCGTCGTTAGTTTTAACGATTTCAACAGAAACTTAATATAAAATCAATTACTTAAATTCTAGCCACTATAACAAGATCAAAGTACATGGAACACGTAAGCGACCGGTTTGAATGGAGATAAACATTTTAACGATAAAAGACATATTTACTGTATGTACATCGTGAAGGCAATTAAGATCTTATAAGGAAAAATAGAGTTGTTATCAACACGGAAACCGATTTTAATATATAATTAGCATCAATGAATAAAGGACAAGATCAAAGTAAACAGTTAAACGCATAAGTCACAAGTCATCAGTTAGAAATTGTAATTAATTCATTAATTACTACATTACCAGTCTCGGTTACATTTGTATCATTTCGTTTTATTGATGTGATAACGTCTTATAAATCGATAAACGCCGGCTGCACGTTCACTCATCGTCACGTTCCGCCTGAGCCGAGCGTGCAAGCGAGAGCGCGGAACAAGGGACGTAGAGGTGCGATCGGCCTAAGAGCCTGTCCAGGTGAGGCGTTTTACGCGCGAGTCGACTCGCGTGTAGACACTCGCGCGTACTCGAGATACTAGAGCTACATATATCCCGTCCAGATGGTGCGGCGCGTTTCCTAACTCGCGCGTAAAACACGTGCAATGAGCGAGACTCTCGACCCGCGCGTTATACACGTAAAACGCCTCATCTGGACAGGCTCTAAGCGTTCAGCTTGTGACGCATCTATCTCTCTTCCACTCCAGTCTTTTGGATTTTTTTTGGAAAATTATCTCTGTTCAGCCATAGCCTTTCCATTTTTTTAAATCTTACTTTTCATTTAGTTGTAGTATGTTTAACCTAAAACTTTTTGATTTGAATACTTTCAGACAGTCTAGCATTTGTCTTGATGAAATCATTACTTAGTTTCACTACGATTATACTGTACTTATTATTTATTGCACACGTTTCTGTCCGCACAGAGTTTCATATATATCATAGAATGATGATTATATTCAATAGTTTCTCAATGATACACTTTCAAAAGAACAGACAGACAAAGACTTCCAAAAATAATTGTCTCTATCTTCGGTTCTAAAGTCCCTCAAAGAATTTACCTCTCTAGTTGAGATGACATTAGAGCAATTACGTAATTTAATCACTCCAAGACGTTAATTACATAGTATGTGCCATCCTCTTTCCAAACAAATGTTTTAAAATGTATTATGAGACAACTTATCACCATGAGTATTGAGGGGACGACAATGAAATTAAAAATTAGGAGAAGGTCCATTATAAGTACACGTTTTAGGGGGAGAGGGAAGTCAAGCCGAATCTCACATGGGAAAGAGAGGGGATTTTGACAAATATCACTTAATTTTTTTTTGAGCAAAAAATGTGATAAAATGAGATTAATCCAATGTAAAACATGTTTCTAGACCACAATCCGCCGAAATCTAGCACAATTCTTCTATACATTAAAATCCATTAATAGATGTAAAGTTATTTAGTATTGATATTTCGAAATTTAGTCTGAATGTAAATAATGTAACTAAATGTAATAATCATTACATAGTATAAAACAAAGTCCCCTACCGCGTCTGTCTGTCTGTCTGTCTGTTCACGATAAACTCAAAAACTATTGAACGGATTTTCAAGCGGTTTTCACCAGTGAATAAAGTGATTCACGAGGAACGTTTTGGTATATAATTTGTCAAGGATTTTTTTTATAATCAAGGCGGGACAATGTCTGCCGGGCCCGCTAGTAGTACATAAGTTAAAGTAACAAGAAAAATAATTTTTTTATTGAAAAATGCAACGAATTTACACTTAAAATACAAATTTTGAAGGATCTTGCGTGAGATTAGAGGAGGGCGTGATGAGGAGTCGAGATAAAACTCTCGATATCCCACCGGGGGGACAGGGGGATCAAAAATTCCTCAAAACCCCTAACGTAATGAACAGACGACCTCTTCATTAAATGAAGGCTTTCGTGTTAAAATGGATTTTAAGTTACTCGATGGCCTTTGTTCTTGGATGACAATGCACTTACAGTAAAGGCCAGTGCAATAACTTAAATAAGCACTTAATAAAACTCTGGATAATTACCTAACTAACACTATAACATCACAAAAGCGTTAATTAACACAAAGCGATTAGAAAGCCATAAACATCCGTTGTAATAACACCCGTATTAATAGTTATTAAGTATGGAAAGACCTACACAATCGCATTTGTATATTCAAATTTTAAAACAGTATGCTTATAAAAATGGTTATGTTGATACCTAACGTTATGTTTATTTAAAACATCAGGTAAGCATTTTCAAAAGAAAGACAAGAAGAAAAACTAAATTTATTTGTCTCTAAAAGTAATATCCTATTTATTGTTTACATAAACATAAAAAAATGTTGTAGCGTCATATTTAAATTATATTTTCCATAATTAGAAAAATACCTATACAACAAATATTATATAAGAACGAGCTATCATACATTCGAATAGGGCAATTATGCATAAAATAAGAATAATCAATGAATGGTTCAAATGTTAATACCTTCTATAATATTAGAAATAACATCCGAAGAAAGTAAAGGCTTAAAATTTATCGTATAAACTGGAGAATTTGTATAATAAGCCAATATACATAAAGAACATACAGAGTTCTGATGAAAGCAAAACTTTTCGCGACAAAACCGGTTTTATTACACTTAATCATCCGCTGGTATTTTTGTTTGTTGTTGAAACATGGTGCCGCTATTGAAATAGCTCGCGTTTTTTATTTGGATGCTATATTTGAACGACACCCGGATTCGACATTAAATCAATTCACCAGGTACCCCAAATGAATTAATTGGAATTTTGTGTGCTCATTGTTTCAATTGCTTTCTTGTGGTTCTTCCGTTCTGTTTGTGTTTTAGATGGAATTCATAGAACTTTGACCAAACCTCTTCACTAGTTTAATAACATGTTCTTACCATAGCAATCATATAATTTATGATTTTCGTCCAAGTTTTGATCAATCTCCTAGGAATTGTATCACATACATTCACAAATGTACCAAACTCATAGTGCATATTAGCCGGTGTATATTCAGTATAAAGAAAGATACTAAGGATCTGTATCAAACTGACCCCATCATCATGGCCGTGATGATAAAACCGCCAAAGTGGCTATTTTTTTGCCATAGGTCCGATCCTCTCGAGTGGAACCCTCGAGTAGGTTACAAGCGCAATACAGTGACACTGCACTCACTAGTTTTCACACACACGTGCAGACACACATACCGTAAGTACACGTGTAGTGGGAGTAACGCATCCATGTATGATTACTTTAACTAGCTTGGTTAGCTTAGACTCGCGATTTAGCATCAAAGGCAACAGCCCAAGCCGAGGTTAAATCTCTCTGGCATCCTCCTCGAGCTTGTTGTCATATGGCTGACGCCTTAAGCACACGTCCAAAAAGTGCGATGAAGCTATAGAAGCCAGTCAGGCCAACAGAAATTGAAAAAGGAATTAGCCAGTAACATATCCAACAGCCAAGAAAGTTGGAAGCAGGCACGACAGCTAACTCGCGATTTAGCATTGAAGCTCGCTAGTTTTTTATATATTTTACAGTTACATAAACATAAGTTCAACAGTGTCAACCGACGTCAGAATGAACCGTCAACCAAGGACGCGTTTTTAATTAATTCTTGTTGTTTTAGTTACTATATTTATACTACTATATATACTATATTATATTTATATTTCCTTATTTCTATTACTAGTTTCAGATTTAACCTTTTCAAGTACTCTCACGCAAATAAAATCATTTTATTTTGTTGCAAGGAGACGTGGTAGCATTGCACGCACGCAAAGTGCAAAATAGCGTCCTGTATAATTTTTAATAATAGATTTCCGCAAAGTAGGCGTTACTACAATCAAATAGAAAAGAGAATATAAAATTTTAATATTTTAAGAATTTGATTAATTATCAAATATAACGTCTCAACTATAAGGACCGATTTGCTTTAATTTTATACATACAATGTTTTAACATATGAATAAATAACTATTACATATTCGATTCACTGTGCGTAATTAATTATTTAAATAATTATTTGAACAATAATATAAGGTGTCCTAAATGATATAATCCACCACATAACCGTCTCACAAATTCAACTACCGTTCAAGCGTGATTGAAGAACAAACATATATTTACAAATTTACAATATTTATTTAATCGTATGGCTAAATAGAGTATACATCTTTTATTATCGTCGATCGATTGATTACTCTATTTGTCGCTGCGAGATTCACTTTATATGGAACACTGCAGCAGCCAAAAATTTATTACTTTTTAGCAGAACCCGAGCAGCCCCTACAGGCGAATGAGATGTACACTTCCAACAGACGCGGGTAACATCGAGAATAACAGTAAAAAAATGATTACACCCAGGGAGCCAGAAGTTTTAATAAAGAAATTTTTGAAGTAAAAACTTCTTTAGGCGCGTTGGACGGTATTTTTTTTTGGCAGGAGATAAACTTATGATTTCGCGTGACCGACCATATTGCGCTTGCGCGGCTTACGTCAAACTAGCGACGCGAAGTATAGCAACCTGTGTATATCTAATATTTATTATATATATAGTTTGTGCAGCCCACTATATGTTTGATTAATTCATAAACTGTATAGATTATCGCTCCGAGTGTCAATAAATGTGAAAACCGGACTAATGCTAACAATTTCAATTTACAAATTATGAAATTTAAATAATTCAGACTATAATTGATTTAAATAAGTACATAGTTATTCGATTGCTTTGAGTTTTCCCTTCTATCGGCAGTCCTTATGATTGCCTCGAATTTTTTTTTACATAACCGAGAATTAACATGTGTCTAGGTACTGACGTTTATCACACCATTAAACCTCTCACCTACGTGTCGTCAGGACACGGCTATCGCGACCCAATTGTCCTAACCTATCCTGATAACGTCCAGTCCGTTTCAAATGATGACACGGAAAATTACGTTCTAATAGAATAATCAAGGACAAAGTAACACAACATAATATATAGTCACAACATAATATAATTATCTGGAATCTATGATGAAAATTGTATTGTTTTTCTTCTTTCTTTGTAACATCAAGTCATTTAGAAACCGTCGTAAATAATCTCTCTATATCGTGGTCTTCATGTATTTAGTGGAATTAATATATTTACTCTTAATGCTACAGTTTTAAGATTTTGTATATAATCTGTTAATATAATATACTAGCCTCTGCCCGCGACTTCGTCCGCGTGGAATAGTTACTTTGGGCTAACGCTAAAACACAGCGAAAGCCCTTAAGAGGAAAAAATACCCCGATTTTGAAACATTCTTCATTGGTGTTCGGCTCCTATTGATCTTAGCGTGATGATATATAGCCTATAACCTTCCTCGATAAATGAGCTATATAACACTGAAATAATTTTTCAAATCGGACCAGTAGTTCCTGAGATTAACCCCTACAACGTCACAAACTTTACCTCTTTATAATATTAGTATAGAAGTATAGATAATGTGTATAATCTGTTAAGGATTTTTTTATAGTCAGGACGGGACAACGTCTGCCTGGCCTGCTAGTGAACGACCAAAATTGGATTTAAGTCATTTTGACATGTAACAACTCACTTGTCGAAATATAACTGTAGATATGTACACATACATAATTTCCAACACTAACAATAGCGTTGTTACAGATAGCTAGCGAAGGAAATTGTGTACATGGTGGCTGTAATTTGGTATCTACTCACTTGTATCCTGTCAGAATGTTGAGTAACGTAGACTTTCCAGCGCCCGACGGGCCCATGATGGCCGTCAGCTCGCCGGACCGAAGCCGACCGGACACCGACTTGAGGATCGTTTTCACATCTGTGGAAACAATTTTACTATAGAATCGTTATATTTTGAGTATACTAGGGTGGTCCTTTCAAATTTCTTTGCTCATAGGGGCTTAAACGCTTCCGAATCGATAAAAAAAATCCCTGAAAATCTTAGCTCTTAATATTAAAACTCTAAGATAGTCCGCATCCCAACTTAAGTTTCTTATGGAAATTACATAAGAAAAAATGTCTCTGTTCTTTAGAATTTTATAACTCGTTGACAAATGTATCTATAATAACGAGGAATACATACTTTTATCGGAAATTTAACTTTCTACAAAATGTTTGTTACAATTTAAAGTTTATTTCTTATATAATTATCAGTATTATGAAGTATATTAATTTTTTATTAAAGATTTTATGTATTGTGATCAAACGCTAAAACATACAAACATACAAAGTCCCCTACCGCGTCTGTCTGTCTGTCTGTTCGCGATAAACTCAAAAACTACTGAACGGATTTTCTTGCGGTTTCCACCAATGGATGAAGTGATTCATAAGGAAGGTTTTGGTATATAATTTGCCAAAGATTTTTTTATAAACAGGGCGGGGCAACGTCTGCCGGGCCAGCTAGTAAAATATAAAAAAAACATAGCACATAAAAAAATAGAACTAAGATACGTAACGCTGTTTTAATCTGATGATTACGAGCTGTTGTTATTGTTAAGTTAAGCAACAAACAGATTTCGTACGACCTACTAATTATATTTTTAAGTTTGTTTGGATACATTGGTCGTGAAAATTTTCAGGTTTATCTAAATACTTATGAGAAAAGCTTATACATCTTAAACGAAATGAATCCTCGACAAACCCGTAATAATATAATTATAGTTATTTCTATTGATTATTATTTTCACTATGATAGAGCGTGGCAAAACAAGCCTTGGACTATGGCCGTTGGTACGAACGGGGTCAAGTCAGTCAAGTGTCGTTCTAAGTAATACATAGCCAGTTATGATAATTAACTATATCCGTATAGAAATAAGGTTCATAATCGTTCTTGATACTGCAATTTTAAAATTAAGCTTCGTTATATTCGCAACATACAACAACGTATTTGGGTGCATAATATAATCGAAACAAAACATACATTTTTTAGTACTAGTGGGCGCCCGGTGGTCGACGTTCGACCCATAGTTCATGGAATTTTTAAACTTTGAACTTTATTAGGGTTCTTTTATCAAAGGCTATAACCTCTATAATCAAAGGCTTCTACCATGCCTACTCAGTTATTTGCCATTTTTTATTTAATTATATAAAAATTTAAAAAAATCGATGTCTAAATGAAAATTGAAATTAATTATAAATTTTAAACAAAAAACAGGCGGTTACATAAGGCGGTAAGGCTCTCAAATACTAAGTAAACATAACTTTACGAAAATAAAGAAATTTATCGCAACTCATGATACAATTTTCAATTAATTTTACACGACATCATGGGTGCGTGGTATTTCTGGGTGATATTGAATTAAATATAGTCTGTACATTATGAGGAATAGTGATATGCCCAGTATCATCATTTGGAAAAGTAATGGAGACACAATAGAATCAAATGATGAATCCAAAACAAAGATGTTTTTAATACTACCATTAACTTTTGAAAATGAATTCATTTTTGTTCATAATTCATCATCAACTGTACTAAATATAATTGCTACATCAAGTTGAACTGCATCATTGTAAGCGCGGAGATGTAAGTAATGGATTACTTTCATGACCAAACAAATTTTCTTAATTTGATTTTACAAAGTATACTTTCGCTCATTTTTGCGACACCATAAAGAAATACTAAACATTAAAATATTGACATTGACTTTGGAAATATTGATTTACTCTTATGGCAACATGAAGCAAAGTGACATGAAGTGAAATCAGTCCTGTCAACTAAAAATTTTGACATTCAATAAAACCAAAGAGAATAATAATTATTTCAGTAGTTCCATAAATTTACTAAAGATAAATTATTTATCAATTAATATTAGTGTATATTATCAATTTACATATTATATTATTCTAAAATTAACCTACAATTTGACCAGTTGATTTCAAAGGGCATATTGTAAGGCATGCAACGTCAGTCATGTTAAAAATATTTAAAAGGTAATTGGAACGTAAGAAGGATGAAGGATGTTCGAAACGGCTTTTTCATTTACATGTGTGTATATGTTGTGTAAAATTCAAGCAGTAGTGTGAGTAATGTATATTTTAATTAATTTAATATGCTTGTAATACATTTTATTTAAAAAAAAATAGCTTTGTGCACTTCTCTGCCATATAAACTTTAACTATGCTAAATTTCAAGTTCATCCGTTCGCGCAATTCGCTTAATAACGGGTAAAAAGTTTTGGCTTCACGTATTAATATATAAATTATGTTATAATATCATTGTGGAATGTAGAATGAAAAAGGGTAATTGGAACGTAAGAGTAAAATAAATACATAGAGTCGAGCATAGCAACCTTTTTTGAAGTTCGTTATTGACGGATGTCAAAATGCCTTTTTTTACATGTGTGTATTGCGCTCGCTCCGTATCGTTAGAATTTATCGCGGTAGGGTAGGTGCACTTAATTCATATAACAATAGGGTATTGAGGGTACTGTTACCAGCTCTGCGTTGTTTATGTGTGTTTATTTCTGGTGGATCTCGTTTATCTTTTTGACTTTGGCTTTCTCATTGACTCTGGACTTGTTTGTGCACGCGACTTGGCTTGTTTTTTTGGATTTTTGTGAATTTACTCTGTTTCTGACCTGGCTTTGTTTTTCTGGATTGTTTTCTTGCCTACCGATTGACTTGGCGCGTTGCGCGGACTCTGTTCTTTTTGCCTCATGGTTTGCTGGTGACCCTGTGGTCTCCGGTGGACCATGAGTGCCAAAAAGATTACTAAAAAACGCACGAGCGTGGCGATGGACTCCGATACGGAGGTGGAGGGACGGGCGGCTCCCAAGGTGAGCACCTCTTGCAGGGGGACTGCGAGGCGTGTCAGCCGCAACGTGGGTACTCGCGGGGTTATGGGGGAGGCCGACGGGTCGTTTGACCGGGCCTTGGCCGGCAGCCTGAGTGCGGCGGAGTCGGAGGCGGGTTCCGACATCGGTTCGGTCGTTGCCTCGGCCACTGGATCCAGAGCCGGCTCCAAGGCAGGATCTGCGGCGAGCTCCGAGGCGGAGGCCGACCCTATAGACACCGACGACTTGGATGTCTATACCCTGAGGACGTTGGCGGAGGTTAAGGTGACGGCCATCCTGGAGACCGTGAAGAAGTCACGGAATATTTCGGGGCCTTGCATTAAGGCGTTGAAGGGCGCGGCCAAGACCCTGCGGGAGGTGGTGGAGGCGCTTGCTGACCGCACGGAGTCGGCGGAAGTAAAGAAGCTGCAGAGGGACACCAAGAACCTCCGCCGCCAGATCGAGGACCTTAAGGCGGAGGTTCTGGCGTGGAAGCAGGAGGCGAACGCCAAAAGGCAGATGCCCCCGCCTCCTGCTCCCGCAATGGCGCCGACGGAGCCTCCCGCACACCAGTGGGAGGAGGCCCTTGCCGGGGCTGTGTCCCGCCTAGAGCGCTCCCTCCAGACGTCGCTCAGCAACATGCTGAACGCACGTCTGGAGAGCCTGGCGAGTCGCCTCCCGCCAGAGGCTCCAGTTCGCCCCCCTCTGGCGGCGGACAAAAAGAAGGGAGGAGCCGGGGCTCCGCCCACGAGGCCGGCACCGGTGGCCCAGGCCCCGATCGCCCAACCTCTGGGCATGAGCTGGGCTGAGCTTCCTGCCTCTACTACCACGACGGAGTGGACTAAAGTAGTGGGCAGGAAGAAGAAGGCGGTCCCGGCTTCGCAGCCCAAGGCCTCCGCGGCCGCCGCGGCGCCCCCGAAGGCGCCCCCAAAGCCGCAGGCGAAGCCACCAGGGCCGAAACTGCCATCCGTCCCCCAATCGGCTGCGGTTGTTGTGACGCTGCAGGATACCGCGGCCGACAGGGGGATAGGATACAGGGAGGTCCTGGTGAAGGCGCGGGAAGCCGTGGCCCTGCCAGCCATGGGCGTCGGGGAGGTCCGGGTCCGGCAAACGGCCACGGGAGCCCGGAAAATTGAGCTCCCGGGGCAGACGAAGGAGAAGGCCGCCGAACTGGCCCGGGAGCTCAAGGTGGCGCTGGCCGACATCGCCACGGTCGTCGTACCTACAAAGAGGGCGGACATCCGGATCGTCGGGCTGGACGATTCGGTGTCCACCCTCGAGATTGAGACGGTCGTGGCGGCGAAGGCCGGCTGCAGGGTCGCCGACCTGAAGGTCGGCGAAATAAAGCGGAACTGGGGGGGCCTCGGCGCAGTCCATGTGACGCTCCCCGCGGCGGCGGCCAAGGAGCTTGTCCAGGCCGGCAAGCTCCTGGTCGGGTGGAGCGTCGTACGCGTCCACCTGCTGGACGAGAAGCCCCTACGCTGCTTTAAGTGTATGGGCTTGGGGCACACCCGCCCCACGTGCCCCTCCTCGTCCAGCAGGGGGGATGGCTGTTACCGCTGCGGCGCGGCAGGCCATAAAACGGCCGAATGTAAAGCGGAGGTGGCCCGCTGTGCCGTATGTGCTGACGCCGGGAGGCCCTCAGGGCACGTGATGGGGAGCCGAAATTGCAGGCCCCCCACCACCAAGGGTAGGGACCTCCCGGTTGTGGGCACAGGTCCAAGGGTGGTGGCCGCCAGGCAGGAGGAAGTTGCAATGGACCAATAATGGATTGGTCCATATGCAATTTCCTCCAGGCGAACCTCAACCACTGCGCCGCTGCACAGGATCTCCTCGTGCAGTCAGTGGCGGAGTGGGGTATCGGGCTCGCGGTCGCCACGGAGCCCTACTTCGTTCCCTCCCAGCCGCAGTGGGCTGGGGACCGGAACGGCTCCGTGGCGATCGTGGCGGGTCGAGGTTCGTCCCTGGCGGCAAGAGAAAGAGGGGCCGGGTTCGTGACGGCCGTCTGGGGAGAGTACGCCATTGTGGGGGCGTACTTCTCCCCTAACAAGCCCCTGCGGGAGTTCGAGGCGTACCTCGGCTCCCTGCAGGGAGCTGTCAGACGGCTGTCGCCGCTCCCCGTGGTCCTCATGGGGGATTTAAATGCTAAATCGAGGACCTGGGGAGCGGCAGTCACGGACCTGAGGGGCATGGCCGTTGAGGAGTGGGCAGCCGAGTTGGGGCTGTCCCTCCTCAATCAGGGGAGCGTCCCCACGTGCGTGCGATGGAACGGGGCGTCGGTGGTGGACGTCTCGTTCGCCACACCGTCTGTCGCACGCCGTGTCCGGGGGTGGAGAGTGCTGGAGGAGGTGGAGACCTTATCGGACCACCGATATATCAGGTTCGAGGTCTCCACCTCCCAAGCCGGGATTGGCACCCGCCCCCGGAGGGGCGCGAAGTTCCCCTGTTGGGCGATGAGCCGCTTCAACCGTGAATTAGCGGAAGAGGCGGCCATCGTCCAGGCCTGGGCCATGCCCCCCCCCCACAGGGGCTGATGTCGACGCGTCAGCAGCCCGCCTCCGTGCAGCCCTCACGGAGGTTTGCGACGCGTCGATGCCGCGGAGCGTACACCGCCCAGACAAACGGGCGGTGTACTGGTGGTCGCCGGAGATCGCCGCTCTCCGAGCGGCCTGCTCCGCGGCCCGGCGGCTGTTCGGGCGCAGCCGCCGGCGCCGGCATAGGGACCCGGAGGCGGAGGCCCGGCTGTATGGCAGCTATAGGGAGTGCAGGAAGACCCTGCAGGCTGCCATCAGCCGGGCGAAAGAAGCAGCATGGGAGGAGCTGCTCCAGACGCTGGAGGGGGATCCTTGGGGGCGCCCGTACAGGATCGTACGAATGAAGTTACGATCCTGGGCGCCCCCGGCGACGGAGACCCTCCGGCCGGAGGTGGTAGCGAGGGTCGTGGGAGAACTGTTCCCCGACCCTCCGATGCTATCAGCTCCTCCCATGCCTCCGCCTCGGGAGGTAGTCGAGGAGGTGCTCGACGGTCCTCCCCCTCCGATAACGGAGGAGGAGATGGGGAGGGCTGTCGAGCGCCTCCTCAACCGGCGAAGAGCGCCCGGCCCTGATGGGGTCCCGGGTCGGGTGCTCGGCCTCGCCTTGGGCCAATTAGGGGGGTGGCTTCGGGAGCTGTTCGACCGGTGTCTTTTGGTCGGGCAGTTCCCGAAGCCCTGGAAGCTTGGGCGGCTCTGCCTCATGGCAAAGGCAGGCCGCCCTCCGGACTGCGCGTCCGCGTATCGGCCCCTCGTCCTGCTGGACGACGCCGGGAAGGTGCTGGAGAGGATTATCTCCTCCCGGGTCGTCCAGCACCTAGAGGGCGTGGGGCCGAATCTGGCGGACACGCAATATGGCTTCCGGACAGGGCGTTCCACAGTGGACGCCCTGTGCCTCCTGAAGTCGCTGTCGACAGAGGCGACCTCCCAGGGGGACAGGGTTTTGGCGGTGTCACTCGACATCGCCAACGCCTTCAACACCCTGCCGCATGGTGTCATACGGGAGGCGCTCCGATATTTCGGAGTGCCCCCGTACCTGCGGCGGGTGTTGGAGGCGTACCTCGAGGGTAGGGAGGTCGCCTATGTCGACGGCGACGGGCGGATGGTCCGACGGGCCACAAGGCGGGGGGGTTCCACAGGGGTCGGCCTTGGGGCCGCTCCTGTGGAACATGGGCTACGACTGGGTGCTCCGCGGCGTGCTCCCATATGGGGCACGCCTCATATGTTACGCGGATGACACCCTAGTCGTAGCCCGGGGGGGGGGGGAGTGGAGGGAGGTGGAGCGCCTGGCCACGATGGCCACAACCCTCGTGGTCAGGCGCATAAGGAGGTTGGGCCTCAGGGTGGCCCTCGAAAAGACCGAGGCCCTACTCTTTCATGGGCCTCGGCGAGGGCCACCACCAGGGGCCCACATAGTGGTGGAGGGCGCCCGGATCAGGGTGGGGACCCAGATGAAATATCTGGGCCTCACCCTGGACGGGCGCTGGCGGTTCGAGCCCCACTTTGCGGGGCTCGGACCGCGAATTGCTGGGGCGGCGGCGGCACTCGGCCGGTTGCTCCCCAACATAGGGGGGCCGGGCGCCGGGTGCCGCCGACTCTACATGGGAGTCGTGCGGGCGATGGCCGCCTACGGGGCACCGGTGTGGGCCGACGCCCTCGGTGCCGCCAACGTGCGCGCGCTGCGTAATGCGCAGCGCACGGTGGCACTGAGGGCGATCCGGGCGTACCGCACGGTGTCCTCGGCGGCGGCCTTTACGCTCGCCGGCTCCCTGCCCTGGGAGCTGGAGGCAGGAGTTCTCGCCGCCGTGTACGAGTTCACGGCGGCGAGGAAACGAAGGGGGGAGCCTCCGGCTCCCAGGGAGGTAGAAGCGGAGAGACGGCGTCTGCGGGAGGACGCCGTGGAAAGGTGGCAGCAGGACCTGGCGGACGAGCGGTTCGGACGATTTACCGTGGACGCCGTCCGCCCGGTCCTGCGGGTGTGGATTGGGAGGAAGTGGGGCTCCCTGACGTTCCGACTGGTGCAGGTACTCACCGGACACGGTTGTTTCGGGTGGTACCTGCACCGGATCGCACGCAGGGAGCCGACCGCCGCCTGCCACGAGTGCGGCGCTGTCGAAGATACCGCGCAGCACACTCTGTCTGAGTGTGCTGCGTGGGGGGAGCAGCGCCGCATTCTGGCGGCGGCGGTGGGAACGGACTTATCGCTGCCGAGCGTGGTTTCGGCCATGCTCGGCAGCGAACAGGCTTGGCGAGCGATGGCCTCCTTCTGCGAGGAGGTTATCTCGCAGAAGGAGGAGGCGGAGAGGGCTCGCGAGGCAGATCCTCAAAGTGGCCGTCTCCGCCAAAGGAGGACAGGCGGGAGGAGGCGGCGCTTCGCCCAACTCCTCCCGCCACCGTAGCCGGACCTGAGGGGATGGGCCGGGGGGCCCATCTCCTCATTGCACAGGTCCGGCGGACGAGGGGGGCAGCCGGTGTGTACCCGGTCTGTCTCTCTATAGGTAGGAGCCCGGCGGTCACCTTCCGCCGGGCGGACCGTGGGGGCGGCTCTACAAGGTGATTAGCTGGAACGATCCCTTG